>JARHVA010000453.1:4083333-4815000 GCA_037957365.1 Torreya grandis | reverse complement strand
AAATTTCCCAATTATCAAGGTGAATTCACTGATTACAAGGGTGAATTCACTATTTAGTAGGTTGAATTTGCTAATTTCACCTGAAGTGAAGATTAATGAGTTTTTGAAGAAAAAGAGGTGTATTAAACTAGTTATTAGAATTTATAAGAATCATAATGGTCTAAAATAACTTGTAGGGTACATCAAATGCTTTAGGTCCCACCAGGCATGTCATTATGTAGATTAGGAATTTAAGAGAGATTTAGTCAATCCATTAATAAAAACTAATCAAAATGAACTTAAATAACTAGAATCTCAAGCCTAATCCTTAGGTTGAGCTCTATGGAAAAAAATTAATAAATTCACATTAGAAGATAAAAATAATGTTTATACCTCCTTAGAATACTTTCTTGAGAATCGGTTTGAAGAGGTTAAACTCAGCTTATAGTTTATGGAGTCTTTATTAATGCTTTATTCCTCATGTGGGTAGCATCTCTCCTTGTCTACACTTGATTTTGGCTTGGCATGAGAGTGTTGAATCTCCTTTTATAATTTAAAAAATTCATTTTGCATGAAGAAAATTTTCTATAATGGAATATATAGCTTCATTTTATAGACTATTGGAATTATTTTAGACGTTCCATCTTGAGATGAAGATCAAGGGCCCAAGACTAGTCCTCCATTCTCATAAATGAGAAAGATGGAGTGTGGAAGAAAAGGGATGGATTATGTAAGATATTTAAATGATAACCCCTTTGCATTTCAAGTAATGTGTAAGAACATATCTTAAGTGTGTAAGTGAATTGTAAGACATGTCATAAACTTTAATTTCTTGCACACTTTGATTTATGATGTCATCCATTTTTGAGGCGACATTATGATTTTGAATTTAAGAAAATAGGGTAATTCTAAATCCATGGATTTATTCATTATAATAATGATTATACATGATTAATTGGGATCAATCAATAATTAGAAGAATGGTGGCCTTTTGCAATGTTTTATTATTAATCAAATATTTATTTAATTATCCTGCGAAGACACTTGCAAAGAGTTGAATTGATTTGAGATGCACTAGATAAGATTAATGTTGCAATATGATCAATTTCCCCAATTAGGTATGTGTCATTACAATTTCAACTAAAACTCATAATGTGCAGATAAATTAGGTTCAACAATAATTTTCAGTTAAATTTGCATGTGATTGCAAAAAAAAATTATAAACATAGTTTAGACATAGAAGTGGTTAAAATAAAGTGTCTACACTTATAATTTGATTTTGAATTGGTTGTATCCTAAGAGCCCATCAATGGATTATAACATCTCATAAATAGTTTTAAAATAAAAAATCGTGTCAATTTTTGGAAATGTAAAATTGTCCTTAGAAAATATTTGTTTAACTCTCAATAATCTATACAACATTCAATCTAACCATTAGATTTTTTAACTAGTACTATACTAGAAACCCACTTGGTATAATCAATGGATCAATTAAATCTTGCATCTATTAATTTATTTATCACTTATTTTATAAAAAACACAATTTTTGGATGCATTTTATGATTTTTTATTGTACTATCTTTTCATAATTCATATGGTTAAAGTATAATATTATGTAATGCAATTTTGGGATCAATTCTTTGCATATTAGAGTAATCTCATGCAAATATTTATGGGTAATCATGTATAAATTATCAGAGTTTCCTTGCTTCATCTAATTGTAATATAGTTTCTAATAATAATAGGTCTAGGATTCTTATTTGTTCCAGAATGATATTATACTATCTCTTCATTAATTGGGTTGATATTTCTTCCGTATATGATGTTTTATGAATAGTATTTGAACCAACTGCTTAGATATGGACATTATTATCTTCACTTTATCCAAAGAATGCATGGTCAACATTTGTACAAAGAAACCTATTCTTATAATAGAAGGAATGGAGTTCCTCATATGCCCTGACATATTCTAGGAGAAATTCATGATTTGAAGATTCATCTTATGTCCAAATGATCCATAAACTTAAGCAATAATACGCTTGCATATTTAATTTTGCTTTACAATAATAATTTTATGGAAATAATTTACAATTTGACTTACAAAACAATAATTTAATGAGAAAAAATCAAGAAATTTAACTACATAATTGATAACGGAGTTTGGAACAGTGGCCTACATCTCTGGGTCCTTTATCGGTCGATATATTTAGAAAACACTTGAAAAATACTTACAAACATATCCAAAATGAAAAATCATCAACTGCAAAGTTGTTCCTTGGGAAAAAATAATAGAAGTCTCATTTCAAACTTTTTCCCAATTTTGCCTCCAACTTCCTCTACAAGTTGCACAAGCTCCTTTGTTATAGCCTTTGGCAATGACTGCTAAGCTTTTTTGATGCTTTACAAATGCAATGTCTTGACTTTATAGAGTCATTTAATCCTACAGCCCAAGTGGTTGGGCCTTATATTTTTACCCAAAGTGGGCTCAATTCACATCCCATCCTCATCATTTTTAGTGGTCAAAGCATATCATTTATCCCACATTTGGGAAGTGGCTTCAAACTTAGGTATTGAAATATCATGAAGTTTGTGGTTAACAATGCCAAGTGATTGATATTAACATGTATTTTGGTGGGCTTTGTGTCATGTGGAAAATATTTGGAATGTGTGGGTTAGAACATGGATGTTTGTGGCATGGAATGTGGTATCTTCATTGGAAACCATGACATGGATGTGTCACATGGCAAGTGGTGAAAAATCCATGGTAACACGGTGATGCCACGGTCTTTGTGTTGAACTAAGAACTCATCCATATCTTGGTATTTAGGGTAAATTTAAACCTAGACCATGTTGGGAACCCATCTGGGGTAGATATTAACCCAGATCATGTTGGGAAACTGGGAACCCATCCTGACTCAACTCTGTTGGGCTCCCCACCCTAACTCAGTTTGATTGGCTCAAGCTCAACACTCTAACTTCGGTTAGCATCCCAACTCACATTATTATCCAAATTGAGTTGGTAATGGATAATATTGTGGGGGCAAGCAATGTGGTGGTTTGATGACCCACCACATGGACCAATCACCACTTGTCATCATCCAACTAGATGTTCCATCCAAACTAATTTTTTTATGTTGGTCAAAGATGAAATGAAAACCAAACTCATTTTTAAACTTGCCACCACATGTCGCTGCCACATCACCCTATATCATTTTTTACCCTATTTGATCAAGGAACTTCAAAGTGTGATATTTTATGCATATGAGCTCAAACCCATTCAAATTACACTAAAAAGATCTTAATGATCTCTACACCATGACATCGAGCAATTAACAATTTAGTGATTTATTTTCTAGATTGTATATGGATCCACTTGGATCAATCCTCCCCACTAAGAAGGCTTTTTGTCCTCAAAAAGCTGGTACTAGATCTGGTACTCCATGTGAGGATATTTTTATGGCTCTACCTCTGATGATAATTAAAGATACTTTGACAGGTCTTCAAATATAAAACTATGAAAATATTACAAGACATCTAGTGTTATAATAATCACCATTTTATAATTGTCCTTTTAGGGTTTTACCTAGCAACATAGTTTTACAAATGTTGCCCTTCTTGGGTCTTTACAAACATTGTAATAATTATAAACATTACCCATACTTGGTTTTTATGCATTTATAAACAATGCATATATTCAAACATGCATACATGTTTGCACATACTAAAACATATAGATTAAAAGATACAACCTATCTTTTGAGTTGTTCTCGATGCTTCTCATGATGGTATCTACTTGTTGCCATGTAGTGTAACATGAATAGAATAACACTAAAGGCACCATTTACCTATAATGGTTATTTTTGATGTGCTCACAGGAGATATTCTATCCCATCTTTTATAATATTATACTAATTTTCTTTTTTGGAAAAAGTTGCCTTTCTCATAGACAAATATGGTTTTCCTATGACAATGCCAGTAAATTGAAGTGGAACAACATCTAATTAAACTTCATCTAAAAAGTTGGTGGTAATTTCAAACCCTAGTTTACATGTTTTACTCACATCTACATTATTACTATCATCTATCTTATCCAAATAATAGGGTTGGAAATGTGGATTAATTTCCAAACCTAGGGTTTTTACAACATCCTCTAAGATCATATTCTTTTGATAATTTTTATCAAATATAGCATCTATCTTAGAATGCTTAACAATTATTCTTTTGAATAAGTGTTGCTTACCTTTTAAGGGTGACTAACTTTAAGCAGTCAACTTCTCATTGACTATTATCTCCCTTGTTGATGTTTTCTCAGGATCTGAATAACAAGACTCTATCTGTCACTTGACTGAAGTTGTATTTACAACCCTTGTCTTAGGTTGTTGCTGACTTTTCCTATCTTCTTTAGGTTATTTTATTTTATTAGTCTTCTTCTTGACATGTCTCTTAAGCATCCTTTTATGGATTTTTGAGGCATAATTATAAGATACATTTGAGTATTTATTCTTTTCATACCTCGATAAGTCATCTAAAAATGTCTCATTAGATTTAATTGCTTCATATTCTGAGAATGCTTCTTTCAAATCTTTAGGGTGTTCTAACATGTTGCTTGAGTAACTCTTCAGCTCGGCTTCTTGAGATATTTGTGCTTCACCTCCATATCCTAATCCTATATGGAGTGGTCTCTTTGCCAGTTGGATAGGTTGGATAATCCCTTCACCATTAATGCCAAGGCCTTTTCCTTTGAATCCCATTTTAGCTAACATCTTAGAACCTATTCCCTTTATGTGCTTTTCAAATGTATCAATACATGAACTAACATTGACAATGTATCTAGAAGAGTTGATTTCATCATTTTCATCTTCAGAATGTACATCAGAAGATACATTAATAATCAAAGCATTATTTGCTTCTAGACTTATAACATCATTTTCATTGATAGGATTAGTAGGAGTATACAAATTAAAGGAATCACTCCTATAACTAAAATGTACTTTTTTGTTGTCTGGCTTATCCCAAACTGAACCTCGTAGGTATGATTGGTCATCAATTGGTTTCCTTCTCTTGATGTATTGTTTTTGGCATGCTGAGATGTGAGATAATAATAACCCAAAGTGATCTCCTCAACTTCTCCTAGAACTATGTCAAGAGCTACTTGATCAAAGAATAGCCCTCCAATGCCAAAATGTAGGATGCCATAATGAGTCACATGTCCATGTACTATGCCATCAACTCCTCCAAATGTCTTAGTATGGGGTAATGGAATAGATTTTACCCTCAAAAATTTTGTAAGACTTTCAGTAATATAACTATCTCTAGAACTCCAATTAAAATAGATCTGTATGAACTTCCCTTCAATAATAGCAGTGTAATTCTGCCTTTGAGTTTCCTTAAAGTGTAGCATAATTTTTGACACTTTTTTTGGTAACAATTATCACATTAGAGACTCTGGAGTTGCTTGATGAGGTATTATTGGTCGAATTGATTGACCGCTACTGGACATGACTAGTGCCTTACCTCTTTCCTCATTCCATCTTTTAAACCATAATGGAACCTGACTGGGATGTAGTATCCAACATTATTTGGCAATATGACCCCACTGAGGATAATTTTTGTAAGTCTTTGAATCTCCATGTATCTTCTTCTTTTATCAATGTTCTTATTGTAATTTTTCCTGTAAAGCATCAATACTTCGTTGGAGCTTTTCAATTTGTTTCTCCTACCATTGTTCTACCGCTTACTGACATTGCTCTTAGGATTATAAATATTACATTATTGTAGTGATAATGGTATTTAGTAATAACTAAATTTGAGCCATCATTGGATCCATTATTCTATAATAGTTGAGTTTAGCTAAAACAATAAAATCACAAATTCACTCATAAACTTAGCTCTGAGACCAAACTTGATGTATCATAGCAATGTCTACATAGAAGTTAGCTCAGTACACTAACCACTCTAATACCAACATGATCCATAAAATTAAGTAATAATATGCTTATGTATTTAATTTTACTTTACAATAATAATTTTACAAAAATAATTTATAATTTGACATTAAAAATAATAATTTAATGAGAAAAAATCAATAAATTCAAGTACACTATTGATAATGGAGTTTGGCATAATGGCCTACATCTCTGGGTCCTTTATTAGTCGATATATTAAGAAAACACTTGAAAAATACTTAAAAACATATCCAAAATAAAAACTCATCAACTAAAAAGTTGTTCCTTGGGAAAAATAACATAATTCTCCTTTCAAACTTTTTCCCAATTATGCCTCTAACTTCCTATATAATTTGCACAAGCTCCTTTGCTATAGCCTTTGGTAATGGCTGCTAAGCTTTTTTTATGCTTTACAAATGCAATGTCTTAGCTTTATATAGTCATTTAATCCCATAGCCCAAGTGGTTGGGCCTTATATTTTCACCCAAAGTGGGCTTAGTTTGAATCTCCTCCTCATCATTTTCGGTGGTCAAAGCATATCATTTATCCCACATTTGTAAAGTGGGTTCAAACTTAGGTATTGCAATACAACAAAGTTCATGGTTAACAATGCTAAGTGATTGGCATTAACATGTATTTTGGTGGGCTTCATGGCATGTCTAAAATATGTGGAATGTGTGGGTTAGAATGTATTTTGGTATCTTCCTTGCAAACCATGACATGGATGTGTCACGTGATAATTGGTGTAAAATGTGTGGTAACAAGGTGATGCCACGAGCTTCGTGTTGAACTGGGAACTTAGTTGTATCTTGGTATCTAGGCTAAATTTAGACTTGAACCATGTTAGGAATCCATTTGAGGTAAATATTAACTCAAATAGTGTTGGGAAACTAGGAACCCATCCTGACTCGACTTTGTTGGGCTCTCCACCCCAACTTAGATTGATTGGCTCAGGCTCAACACTCCAACTCAAGTTGGCATCCCAAATCAACTTACTATCTAACTTGAGTTGGCAATGGACAATATTGTGGTGGCAAGCCATGTGGTGGCTTGAGGACCCACCACGTGGACCACTCTCCACTTGCCACTTGTCATTGTCTAACTAGATGTTCCATCTAAACAAAAAAATTATGTCGATCAAAGATAAAATGAAAATCAAACTCATTTTTGAACTTGCCACCACATGTCACTGCCACATCACTTGTGTCACCTTTTTCCCTATTTGATAAGGGAAATTCAAAGTGTGATATTTTTCATATACAGGCTTGAATTCAACCCATTCAAATTATGCTAAAAAGCTCTCAATGAGCTCTACACCATGACATCGATCAATTCACAATTTGGTGATTTTTTTTTAGAATGTATATGGATCCACCTAGATCACCAGATATCTAAGGAAACTATGTCATCAATCAACTCATGGTATAACAACTATAGTGTAGATGTGTTATGAACTTCTCATGTTATTTTTAGCTCTACTTTGAATAAATGTGTATAAATAGTAGTCTTCATAATAGTTATTTTATTATTTTATGTTTATTTTTATGTGTAATTGAGATCTTTTCATCCTTTATTATTAGACTCTTGCATGGGGTTACCAATGAATTTTACATGTTTCCTCGATCCTTGTCCTATATATCCATTTATTCATAATTATTGAAACCCAAAGTCATATTGACTAGATATGTTGAAGATTATGAAATTAGAACTGAAGAAGAGATTGGTTGTTCAGTTATTTTGGATTCTTGAGAATATGGTTGCATATGCTGAAGATAATAATCCTTGAGTTAGGTTAATACACAATACCGAAAGGGAATGTGTGCATGTGTATGTTTATCCTTGATGACTAAATATTAGACATTCATGTAGGGTAAAAGAAACTACATCTATCTCATGAATCCATGGTCTCTCGAATATAATATTATAATTGAGGTCATGAGGTATGACCTAAAAAAATATGGCTAGCATTTGAGGGCCCAAAATAATATGTAATATAGTCTATCCTAATAATTTATATGAAATGTTGTCAAATCCAATAATATTCATATTTGAATAGTTAAGATCATCTACCTGAATACCAAGTATGCTCAAAAAATAGATATTAAAAATGTTTGTCCTTGATCCATTGTCCACTAAAACATGTTTGACTTTATTGTTTTGTACTTGAAATTTAATATATAATGGTAAATGTTTATCTATAATGTCTTTAGGATGGATTTTTTTTCATGAGATGCTTTCATCCATCCATCATAGTGTATTGAGAATATAAGCCACATAAGATGGTTCCACATCATTTAGTAAAGTATATCATGTAATAATGCATAAAGGATATCTTTGTAAATAGGAATTGTCTGAAGTAGTTATGTTAGAGAAATTTTGGCATGGGTATTTTTGAGTTGATCCATGATGTCATACCCATTGAGTTTATTATCTTTTTTGATAGGTGAGGGCAAGGGAAAGTGTCATTGAGGATGTATATGGTAAGGTCCTATGGTTTTTAATATTTGATGGGTCACCTTACCCCTTCATGTTATAAAAACATGGACCATAGGAT
Source organism: Torreya grandis (assembly GCA_037957365.1). Classification (NCBI taxonomy): domain Eukaryota; kingdom Viridiplantae; phylum Streptophyta; class Pinopsida; order Cupressales; family Taxaceae; genus Torreya; species Torreya grandis. Next base: position 4,806,522 of record JARHVA010000453.1, on the reverse strand, counting down.
ACAATATAAGCCAATGGCCAATATGAGAAGTAGGATGGTAATTTTTAGCACTATAAAAATTAGGGGGAGGAACAAGATGAGTCAAGCATGATTTTTTTTCTAGTGGTAACAATAAGTATCTATTATTGGATATTACAACAATAGGATTGGAGGAAGATTTGGGATTGTTCATATGTATCCTTATTAGTGAATTTAGATTTGATCTTTGTTACCCATTTTCATATATAATTGATCCAAATAAGATACACTATCCATTTAGAATAACATGAAAATATTGATTTCAATAGTTGTGTTAACAAATCATGTTCATTCAACATGGTCATGATTAAGTTGAATTATTATGTAAAAATAAAAAATTTAGTCTAAAAATAAAACCTTGCAGTTAAAATATGTAACCTTGGAAGGATGAAACCCTAAAGGAAAACTTAGGGTTTTATATCATTAAATATGTGTATGATTTTACTAATACTTTTTACCCTAATTTAGATTAATTTAATTAAGATAGAAATTTTAAAAATAATTCAGATGAATAGATATGGAATTTAATTATACATCTACATGTAAACATCTTGGATTAATTATTCTAATTTGATAAGGTCATATGATAAATATGTAAATTACTAAAGAGATCATGATACTTAGATTTTATGGTTGACTGTCTGACTATGACTATATTCTAGAATTTAAAATCATGGATTAGCATCCCTTTAGTTTGTTTGGTTCTGAAATTTGTTTGGTTTTTACACTAGGTTGGTTTTGTAAGATTATGGTAATATCCTCCATCTATACTAACCCGATGATCACTAATGACCTACATAAATATATGAAACACTGACTATACAGTCACCTAATGCTATATAGTTTCTTTATGTTTGTTATTTTGAACCCTGATGACATGCATCGATCTATAAATCAACCTCCTTTTCCTTGAAACCTTAAATGTGCTTATGAAAGATGAAAACCTATAGAATAGAGATGAAATCTAACGGGTTGAGTTTACCCCAATCAACCCTACCTAATTATTTTCCTCTACCTATGTATTCAATACTAAAAAGATAGAAATCAACCTACACGTAGTTATCCCACTTAGTTTGACTATGAAATGGTGTTCCTTTACTATGTGTATGCTTATAATTATTAGATTTAGTACTTGAAAATTATTGATCTGAGTTGGCATTTGAATGCTTCAAAATTAACTTGTGACTTATCCTAGTGATAGGTGTGCTAATTGGGAATAATATGGTAGTTTTTTTAAATCTGCAATATTATATGGATGTATAGCCAATAAGTGCCAAGTCCTCTTTGAATAAGACATTATATACATATGGATCCATTTTAATAATTCCTCTTGCTACCTACATGATTGGATAATGGGTTGACCCTAATGGTGGGATAAATTATTTAATATAGCTATTATTAAGGGTGGATCAATTCCAACTAGCTCAAGTCATTATTGATTTGTGATAACAACATAATTGGTGGAACTAACCCACATAAAGATGGATTGATCTGAAATTCTAGATATGTCTATGTATGATATTTATTAGGTTTGAAACATATGGTGAGGTTCATATAGGTGCATAATAGCAGAACATAAGGGTTGACTCATAAGATAGCATGCCAATGTGAGAGGATGGAAAATTAGGACCTTGTTTGAGTCCTCAAGTCATGCATGGAAAATGTGTGTCAAGCTTGCCATTATTAAACACTGAATACCATATTTTAGTATGTAAACTAACTTCAACCACTCCATGTTTAATGGCTCAGTGTTGCCTACATATGTAATATTGTAAATAGGGAAGTCAAATCACATGGATTTCTCTATGTTAGGTGTATGTGTGTAATAATGTTTATTCAATTCATGAAACTTTTAATCTATATTTTAAAACATGAAAAATAACAAATTTGAAATAGATTTGAGGTGATTTAGACATGGATAAAACCTATACCTTGTGACTGATTAGTAAATTAAAAATAATAAGGCAACCCCTTTTAATGCATAGAGTTGTATATATGTTTCCTTTATGAGTTCTAGATAAATTTTAGATAGATAATAGGATTAGGAATGCCTTGTATTTATATGGGACTCCTTGGATACTTTCTCATGCCATTGACATGTGAACCTTATAGGCCAACTGATAGGAATGATTTGAATTTGGACTGTGATTGTTTCCTCACATAAGAAAGAACCTTTAAGTTTGGGTGGTACTATAATTCGAATACCATCTGAGTTTGATTATTTTTTTTGGTATACTTGAACATTAATATGATAATCTGGAGATGTCTAAGTATGATAATTGACTAGTTTGACATAGACTAGGGGAATTATTATTATAGGTTATTGATAATAATTAAATAGTTTTAGACCCATGGAAAACATGTGTAAGAGACAGAATGAAATACAATATTCATATATGTGTGCATAATTAATACAGGGTGAAGGTAGGTCAAAACTTTCATTTCCAAGTGTCTAATACCATATTTTATTATCAACACTATACAACTAATTTTGCTCCAGGGGTCATATATTTTGATCCAAGAAGGATAGAAGGGTGTTATATTTTTATTTGAATTTTGGTTCTGACACCAACATGTTTATTAAAGAGACAAATTCATTAAATGCAACCATATTTCCATAATTTATAGTTTCTTGCATGATTTACTAACTGGTTCTAATTTTTTGGACCTTCTGAAGGCCATAACTTTTGATTAGTAACCTAGATATGCATGTTTTAATTATGTGTGTGTTTTACACTCTTTATAATAGTAATATCTATTTATTTTTATTTTGTCTTGATTTTTTTAGTTTTCATCATAAACTCTTATTTGTAAACTATAGATAATATTACTTTATGCACTAAGTATTAGTGCCTCCTCATTTTCAACTTGGATCACTTTTAATTATTGGATACTGTAGACATATAATTCATATCACTATTTTGATAAAATTGCAAATCTAAATGACATTACACAACAATGCAAAATCTATTCCAAAATCACAGGAATGCTCTAATTCATCTACACACATCACATGTAGGTGCTAATTTTTGCTAATGTATCCCTAAATGGATCAATGCAATTTATACAATCATTTTCTTCTTTTAATTCACTCTGCATCAAGGTTGTGACCAAACAAATTATTTTCTGGACCCTTTAAATTCTTTAATTCTTTTCACATGTCACATGCAAGTGTTAATTTATGCCTATATGTCATTGAATTGGGAATGCAATGTTTGCAACTGTTATCATCCTCAAATTCAACTCTAGTCAAATTATGACCAAGTAAATTGACATTTTAAGCTATTTGATTAAACATTCAACCAATTTCCAAGGATTATAAAATATGAAGTAAAGTCATTAAGTAAATTAATTCATATTATGAGCTTAAGTGGAAAATGTAGGGAAAGTTATTGAATATCTATTATTGGAAATTCATAAATTAAAATATCTGGGCCATGGCAACACACATGACATCATCAAAAGGGTGTCAAGCACCATCCATTAATGGAGATAAATATTATGTTTAAGACCACATATGCCTTATTAATGTTCTCTTGTTCCAAAGTATTAATTACTTTGTCTTCCAAAATTGAATTAATCCTTGCCCACACATATTAATCTAAAGATGGATGGTCATTGTTGATTTTCCACATTTCCAAAAAAGTATAAATACATGAGGCACCATAGACCAATGATGAAGCTTTTTAGTGCAAATAACCAATGTAGAAATATTACTAGAAGAGCTTCACTCATTCCCCCAAATTGACCAATCAAGGAGCCACAATCATTGGTGCTAGAAGAGATGTCAAAGGCACTTGTCCATCTTCATTGATAAAGACTTGGAGAACCAAATTTGAGCACAAACACATTTATGGATTGTCTTTGAAGGATACACACTTTGGGAAGCTATTGTTTGTCTTGTCTTCCTCATTATTTTATTAATTTTATTAACACCACCCATCGAAGGAGTGGGCTTAGCATGTTAGGTTCTTCATTCTTCTTATTGGTTTTCCTTACTAATGCATGAACTAACCTACTTTTTAATCCTACTCTATATTTCAGTATACCCAATGGGATTGTGCATCTCACATACCCATTTAAGGGCCATTTTATCCTTCTAATTATGCATTCGAACCATTTTTTGATGCCATTTTGCTCTTTTTCTTCTAATTTTCATATTTTTTGTCTTCTAGATGGATTTTCCAGGTACAACCATATCAAGATACACACCATACCATGGGAAATATTTTGTTACCAATTCATGCCTTTTGGTTTGAAGAACGTTGGTGCCACTTATCAACATGTCATGACTTTCATCTTCCATGACATGATGCATGATATAGTTGAGGATTATGTTGATGATATCTTAGCAAAATCAAGAACCCATATCAGACATCTTGACATTCTATGAAGAATCTTTGAGATATCTTGAACATATATGTTTTGTTTTAATCTTAAGTACATCTTTAGCATTACTTTGGGCAAACTACTGTGATTTATTTTATCACAAAGAGGGATTGAAGTGTATCCTACTAAGGTCAAGGCCATGATGGAAATGCCTCCACCTTCTAATCTTAAATAGCTCTATAGCCTTTAGGGAAAAAAATAATCTATTCATAGGTTCATATCATAGCTAGTAGACAAGTGTCATCCTTTTATGCACCTCCTAAAGAAAGGTGTCTCATTTCAATGGGATATTGAATGTCAACAAGCATTCTCAAAACTAAAGACATACCTAGAAAAATCACCAGTATTGAGACCACCAACACCTGGCCACCCATTGCTTATTTATATTTCAATAATAAAGCATGCATTGGGGGCATTCTTAGCCAAACATGATGCACATGTCAAATAATATGAGTCTACTACCTGAGCCAGACACTCATAACATATGAGTATAACTATTCATTTATTGAGAAATCTTGTTTACAAATGGTGTTCTCTTTCCAAAAAATTTAACACTACATGTTGAATAATAAGACTATTATCATTTCTAAGGTGGAACCTCTCAAGTATTTATTATCTAAATCAACCCTTACAAGCCATATAGATAAATGGTTTATGTTATTGAGTGAATTTGATGTTGAGTACCAGAATCAAAAATCTATCAAGGGGCAAGTCATTATATCTCTACTTGTTAAAGCTCCTGTCACAAATACTCAACCACTTACATTTGATTTTCCAGATGACTCTATTATGATGATAGAGGAAGTGGCTCATGAATTTGAACACTAGAAATTATATTTTTATAGATCATTTACATCTCATGGATCTAGACCTAGAATTCTACTAGTTATACCATGACGAAACCTTATCCCCAAATCATTTAATATCAACTTCAACTATACTAACAACATGGCCAAATATGAAGCCTTTATTATAGGACTTCATCTTGCAATATAATGGGATATCCAATAATTAGTGGTTTATGGGGACTCTTAATTAATCATTAATTAGACTACAAACCAATTTCAAACTAGGGATGAAAATATTATACCCTAAAAACATAGTATGGACAATCTCAAGTCATATTTTAGGTCACTAAAGTTTGAACAGATACCATAGGTCAATAACCAATTAGTCGATGTAATTGTAATAATTGGGTCCATGGTACAAGTCACAAACAATGTTAAAGAGTATTAGTTTCTCATTAAGAACCTTATATAGCCTACTCATCTATTACCAAATTTAGAGAGGTTTTGTAATATTGCTAGTCCCAATCTCCCAACTGAACCTCCTTGGTACCAAGACATTTATAACTATTTTCATGGCCAAGTTCTTCCTCCCAACCTTTCAAAAAATTACCAAAAAAAATTCCTTCATCATCTATCCCATTATACCCTCTTTAGAAACATTCTTTATTGTAGGGGCAATGGTGAAATTCTTCTTCATTATTTATCTTTGGGAAAATCAATATTAGCACTTAAGGAGGTACAAAAGGGAACGTATAGGGCCCATACCAACAATGTAGTCCTTTCCAAGAAACTCCTAATAATAGGATACTATTGGCCCAAGATCGAGATAGATGCTTTCAAATACATCAAGAAGTGTGTTTTCTACCAACAACATGGTAATTTGATACATGCACCTTAATTGCCACTACAACTGATTACTACACCATGGCCATTTTCTACGTAGGGTCTTGATCTCATCGAGAAAATAAAACCAACATCTTATTATGGCCATAAACAACATTCTTACTTTTATAGAGTATTTTACTAAGTGGATTGAGTCCATTCCTCTCACTTATATAATTGATAAGAAAATCACCAAGTTTATCCATTACCATATCATCTATCATTATGGTATTCCCACCTGAATCATATCCAATAATGAAGATTCATTTGTGAACAAATATGTTAAATCCCTCTGTACCATGTTCAAAATCAAACACAATAAATACACACCCTACAACCTACAATTAAATGGTCAAGCTGAGGCATCCAAAAAAACATTATCATAATCCTTAAAAAGATTGTTAATGACGCTGGTTGTAATTAGCACTTGCAAATATCTCCTGCCCTGTGGACTTACCACACTAGTCATCATACCCCTATAAAAGCCACTCGATATTACCTAGTTTTTATAACAAAGGATATTATCCTAGTCAATATTAAGCTACCCTCATTGCGGGTATCTTTATAGCACATTATTGATGATGAAGACTATAAAATTTCTAGGTTGCAAGAGATATAATGTAATGATGACAAGTGTTTAGATGACCTAGATAATTTAAGAGCATATCATAATAGGTTACATCATAGCTATAACAAATTCATTCTCCCTTTGGATTTTAACTTGGTCTTAAAAGAGAATCAAAAGAACACTAATGATGAACACAATAAGAAGGGTAGGTTTTAGCCCAATTGGTTAGACCCATACGTAGTTACAACAAACTATGGTTTAGGGGCATATCAATTAGCTACTCTAGATGGTGAAGTGATCCTAAAACCAATGGACATTGTACATATCAAGAATTTATATGCTTGAAAACCTTTTGAACCATTGTTTATAATAACCCTTACTTTGGGGTATCCTAAGCTAACATTGCTTATGTTTCCATCATACTTATAACTTAGACCATTTTAACCTGGGTTGTTATAACCTAGACTATTGTAGCTTGGATCATTTATATCCCATTGTATCTAGACCAATCTTACTTTCACCAAGGTTATTTAATTTTTTATGCCTCACCAATTATGATCATGACTATGATTCACTAACATTTTGAGCACATTAAAGGACCATTCTATGAGGAAATTTTGCTTGATCAATATCCACAACTTTTTTTTGTAGACAATTGTATCAAGGTATGTCAACACATGGTTTTTGCCTTCTTGATGGTTCCTTTGGACTTTTTTTGCACTATTTACTATTATATTCTTATTTTATTGCTACCTTAATATGGTCATTGACACACTTGTTGTAGTCAACTTAGCTATCATTTGAACTCTTACCTATGGAAGTGCATCTCCTTGGCTAAGTAGTTATTTGTACCTTTTTTCATATTGTGTTTTTTTTTTCTTATCCCCAAAACACAAAAACATTAGAAAATGATAAAACAAAAGACCAAAAATATTGTCAGTTCATGAAGATAGGCTTAAAATCTCCACAAGAGTTATAAAGTCATGTCCTCTTCTAGGTGGGTTTCATTTTTGTTCCGATCATTAATTTTGTTCTTTCAATAGGGATAATTCTAATCCACCACACTCATTTTTTTGTGAGCAACCTTAGCAATGCTCTCTCCATTTTGTGAGTCACCATTATGCGCATTATTCATTTAAACTAGACACATTACTGCATACTTGGTTTAAAGCATGCTCTCGCTATCTTGAGAGAAACTTAATCCACGATCTCACAATTTTTGAGTTGGACCGTTTAGTCTCTTGTAATTCTCAATCAAGTTGAGACACTTAGAAATTCCAAAAACATTGGTAAAAGATTTAGAAAATCCTAAAAATCATGAAAATTGGCTTAGAATTTCCATGTGAGATATAAAGTCATCAAAAAAATTTGGGATGGGCCATCTTATTTATTTATTTATTTTATTTCTAGATCACCTTGGTATTTTTCCTCTCATTCTTGGGAGAACTACATCGACCTGAGGCCTACATGGACTATGTAGGTAGCACTTCGATACATGGGGTATCTTGGGTTAGCTCGATCACACCTTCCTTTCTTTTTTGACCACTTCTTTGCCTTAAGGATTTTGGGACTGCTAGTTATTTCACAAGTAACCACTTATCCTTTAGTTATCCCATCCTTATTGGCCTTAGCCATACTCCCTCACCATTTTGTGAGTTTATATTCTAAGCATTATGCATTTGACCTTGATGCCTTAATAACTACTTGGATTTTCTTATGCTCTCATCATTTTATGACTGATGTCAATGTAAACACTTTTGCCATTTTACATGCACCTTCATTTCATACTCTCGTCATTTTGTGAGACCATTCCCATATTCCTCTACCCATCCATCATGTTTCCTTATCGTCAATTTTTTTCTATCCCATATCCTGGAATAACTACATTTAGCTTGAAGTTCATGTTGGATCTTGCATCCATATAACTATGTAAGCAACATCCACTTGTTTAGTGCATTTGGAATCAACTCGACTACCCATTCCTTTTCTTTTATTCCCCCCATTTTGTTTGTTTTGTGTCATTATTTCCCTATAGCATAGGGGCAACCTTGCACCCATTGTCCTTGTGTTGATGTCCTAGTGTCATTGTTTCCTGGCTTAGGAGTCCCCCTATCACCAAGAATAAAGCCTATATTACACATACATGCACAATTTGTTTATACTAACATTATGATTAATTATTATTTTTTGTATTGATATTTGTTTAGCTTTATAGACATGCATACTGATTGATTGATTGATTGATTTTGTTTACATTTTTTTATTTTTATGTGTTTTACTTATTAGGTTGTTGTTTTATTTTATGTGTGGTGTTTGAATACATTTTGTAAACCTCTTTGAGTTTGGACTTCACTTGGCCTTGAATTGTAAATGTATACACTAAATTTTGCTCACCTAATTATTCTAATTAATCCCTCTAATATATCTAATATCCCCCATCAATATTTCTTCATTCAATAACATTATTCCTACCCCGACCAATCTATTAATTCTTCTAAATCCCCATTATCTTATCATAACCCCACTTATCCATTATTTAGGAATTTAAAATTCCCATGGCCCACCTACCCACCTACTAAGCCTACTCCTATTCTTTCCTACAAGCCTACCCCCAATAGATTCTATAGAATCCTCCAATCACCTGTCTAATCCATCCTTAATCATGATTAAACCTCCCAAAGAATCTCTATAGGTTTCCACCTCTAGAACCTTCTCTCCACTAGAATCCTCCAAGAAATTTTTAATTCTTTGGATAATTCCCCACAACTGAACATTGAAATCTAGCCATTGATCTTCCATTTCTCTTATATTTAAACAAACCACTTCTCCATGGCCAAACTAAATACAAGAATCACATCTATCAACTACATGAACTTCAATCTCCATGCAAAACCTATGATCAACTAGTCCATGATATCATCTAAATCCATGAATCAAGCTATTAGAATGAAATAAATCTGAGTCTAAGGTGACTCTCAATCTAAGTCATTTTGTTTCTTTATTGTTCAATATTGGTTTAGAGCAATTAGATTTAGGATTAGAGTTTTGTTTTGAATGTCCATTCATCTATTTATATTTTATCCTAGTGGCCCTAGATCTTAATTAATAGAGTCACATTTTGGGTATTTTTGATATGCTTGCACAATCAAATACATTTTGCTCAAAATTTATTCTACAGTTTGGCAACCATGATGGGACCACACTCCCAATTTAACTCTCTTTCTTGTTAAAAGTTTTTTTGGTAACTTGCAGGTTCAACTAAACAAGGATCAAGTATCAATATTAAGTCAAAATTTCACACACATGTGAACTACATTATTACCCTGCAAGTCATAACATTATAGTGGTGATTTTATCTTGAGAGTTATAGTTTTGTCTGATTCAACCACCATTAGTTTACTTATTTTGTCAATTTATGACTTTCAATAATACTGTTGGAGTAAGCATTAAGCTTAATTAGGGATTTGGTTATTTAGTTGATATATGTTGAATATTTACATCGCTATTTTATGTGTGTAAATATTCCCTATCAATTAATCTTGGTTTCACGCAACAAATTGTCTTTACATGAAACCAACTCATTTTGCCTATTTACTAGGCACTCCTTATTCTTCTCTGATTAAACTAATAAAGAGAGAGATATGGATTTGTATTATTCTTTTGAGGAATAATGAGACTAGACTGTGCATAATTCTTATTATGTGTCTTCATAATGTCTGTATTAATTATTTGGATATGGTAATGGTGTTGTAGGAGTGGTCTGATAGAGTTATGAGTTCATTCCAAACTCCAACATGTTATTAAAACTTCCTTATGTAGCCATTTCTCAATCAAAATTATTTGTGTTTGCATCCCCAACCATATGATATTGTACTAGATTACATAAAAGTTGTGATATTATAGTCTCTGGTTTTGGTTTTACATTATTCTATTTGTGCATTTATGATATTGCTTTCTCTAGTTATATTTTTGCATTCAATTTTATCCCTTTTGAGTGCATTTTTTGAATTTTTTTTAGTGAATTTTGAGTCATTCCAAGCCTCCCATAAATCCTAAATTGCCTTTGGTATTGGGGGCTCTGGCCCTTTACCCCACCCTATACCAAGATAGGGAGCATGTTGGGGGAACTACCCCCAAACCCTACAAGGGGATCTATCCTTTGACCCCATAAAGGGTGTTTCCCCTTAACCATGTAAGGGGTGTTATCCCTTGACCCCACTGGGGGCTACCACCCCCAGACCGTTGCATTATGGCCCTCTCATCCAAAGAAGGTATAGAGCCAAATCATGATTTTTTTAGTGGTTTTTATTAATGCCTATTCAACTAACATTTTGTTTCTTATAGGTGTGAATCTACAGCATATTTTGACTTGCTAACATCATCTTTTTTATGTCATATTTTTGTCTAATGTCTTGTCTTGTAGGTTTCCCTTTCATGAGTGCCAATTAAACTACTAATCATTTTCTTGTAGGCCACCTGTCAACGGCATTTTGGCATCTTAAAACTCATTTTTATTTAGAATCATTTTAATCACTTTATTTAAACTATGTTGTCTAAATTATTTGTATATTCTTGCATCTTGTATATCTCACATCTAATTAATTAGTTAATTAATCTCTTTTTGGTCTACTTGCCTATCACCTGAGAGATATAATGGTCTATGTTCTCTTCCTTGCATCCTTATGAAAATTCTTAGAGGATAAAAAACCACGCACAAACCCTCCCATTTCATTTTATAGGGATAATGTTACATGGAATTAACACCCATAAACTTTCCATAGTCTTAGGGGGATAATGACCATAGATTTCACCACCACACACTAATCCACACTCCACATTCCAATGGAGTATAAATATCAAGGGCAGTTGTCATTTAGCTAAGTGGTTAACCCCATATAAGTCATCCATGAAGGGGAGGAGTTAACTCACTGAACCACCTATTACACAACACCCTATATAGACTTAGGCCCCACTATACCTAGCATATATTAGGGATGCCCCTAGATAGCCTATTCATCCTAGCTTAAGACCTTTTATCCATAATAGATGACTTGCTATCAGAGTCAAGATCAGATCCCAAGTGACCATCATGTGCATACATGTTTGAGAGTTTTCATGAGATTCCATAATAGGTCATCAACCTATAGCCTCACCTGTGAATCTATTAGATGATGTAGTCATTAGGTTACACACCCACAATTAGTTTACTAGTCCTAGGTTTGTGGTTTTCTTGATTTGGTGTGTGTTTTGCTAGACCAATGTTGTTTGTGATTTGAGTTAACCTTTCACCCAAACACATACATGGATATCTAGGTATTCTTGTATATCCTCATTCCTATTTTGTACAGTCTTAGTCATCTTGTACATTCATCCTTAATCATATCTGATATATCCTTCATCTTGTATAATCTTATCTTTCTTATACATTCCATCATCTCATTCCAATTTTTGGACATCCTTATCAAGCAATTTTCATCTCAATTCCATCTTACTTTGTTGGCCTTTTGATCACACACATCCAAACCATCCTCATCTCATAATTTTGTCATCACCCCTATATATGTGTCTTAGTCTCAATCCCATTACCCCATCACCTAATCATATATTCATCTCACCTTAAGCAATATGGTCTAAGGTTTTGAGTTGGTCCTCTTATTCATGCATATTATGCTATCATTCTAGTCTATTATTGCTCATAACTTGGTCATATCTCATACCTAGTTGATGTCTTTCAAGCATCTTACGACTTTGTTGGTTTCAATCTAGCATCCAATCAATCATAATTCTAGTTGTCTCTAATCTAGTCATCTTGCCTATTCAAAACTAGCACCCATCCAATCATTGTCTTATTATTTGTATCCAAGCACTAGTTGAATCCCCAATCCTTTTGCTAGCTTAAAGACTAGATATTTTTAATAGATTATTAGCACCAATCGTACTACCAATCTAAAATTTGTTCCTAGTCTTATATCATAATCCATTTAGTCTATCTCATCCTCACCATCACCTATTTTACTATCTTAGTCATTTAGTCTTGCTTTATCCAAGCACCTATCCAACCCCAAAATCTACCTTCATCCATTCTATTTTTATTATTTATTCCCATATATTTGGACCCCATTCTCATAGAACAATACCTATTTGTCAACAAGGATGAGATCCTTTTACAATCCCTAGATATGGGTGCTCGCCTACCTTTAGACCTCAATCCCATCAAGCCTAAACTAATGTCCCATGACCTTCCCCATCACCAATCCCAATTTACCATCCCATTGCAATTAACCCCATCATCCATTAGTCTTCATTATACAAGTGATAAAGTTGATCTATTTAATGAATATATCTTGGCCAATAATAAGTGCTTTTTATGGCTATTGGAGATGGGTACCTACCTTCCTAATGATCCTAAGCCCCTAAGCCTAATGTCACCTCCCAATAAAGTCCCTCATCAACCCTCATCCCCATCCTATTCCATTCCACCATCCACTAGTCCTAGTCCTAGTCCTAGTCATGACCTTTCAAATCCACAAAAATCTTTGTTTAATAAGTATATTATTGAAAATAAGGGGGTAGTCTTCTCATGACTCTTTGAGATGGGTGACCAACTTCCTAAAATTACTAAACACATCCAACTCACCTTACCCCTAGTATGTATCATCTACCATCAAATCCTCCATCTACCAGTCATATTCCATCACAAATCCCCCATCTTATTAGCAAAGGGAAGCTTAGCTTGTCAACCTCATCTCATTATTATTCACCTCCTAGATGATCCCACACTCCACCATAACATTATTCCACAACTCGGTCTAATACATCCACATCGAAAGTCATGGAAAAATCATATACCCTTCTCCCCATCTCTATGGAATCCCTATTTTATGAATTAAGGTCCATATACATGATTGTCCACCCTCAAACATGACCTCTATATTTGTCTAAGTATGTGCCCTCATGGTATCAACCTAAATGATTTTATATATACCATAATGTCCCTATGCATTCCATTAATAGGTATTTCCAATTTAGATATTATATCCAAAAGTTAATTGATAATGGTGAAATTGAAATTGAGGGTGAATCCAATATATACATGCCTAGGAGTGTGTAAAAAGGGATGTGCCAAGAATTGCTTCCTAAGCATAATCAAGCTTCTTCCCTCCCTAATCAGGGTCATAAATTCAATCCCATTCATCCTACAACCATCCCTAATCAATTCATACATATGACCCATTCACATCATATCCCCCATCTTCATAAATCCATTAAGCATAAATCATCCCTTCATAAACCCAAGGTGAAAGAGGTACTTACGAACAATCATATGGTTCCTACAATAAAATCATCTATGGGATACATCACCTCATCAGAGTCCACATCAGAATGGTTAGGATCATGTTTGACAACAACATCTGAATCATAAAGCATGTCAAAATCATCATCCCTTAAAGATTATGAAGGTCATGCCAACACCTATCTCTTCGAAGGTGTCTCTATCATTGACCAATTAGAAGGCGTGATTCTTGATCCATCTGAAGATGATGAAATTATAGCATAATCCTTAAATGATCTATCAGATGAAGATCATCAAGTTGGATATGAATCAGATTTTGATGCTAATTTCCCTAAGAATCTTAGTGATCTTTTTGAGATTCTTGATGACACTTTCTCTAATGTTGAGGCTAGGGCTTCTAGTGAACTTTATGAGGACTATACTACCCATTATCTCCCTAATCCACCACACATCCTTAATCATCCACCTCTCCTCCATAATCCCTACCTACCACTTCATGAATGCGATGAATAGGAACATGCATCATTGGATTCTTCTCTACATGCAATATTGTGTGTTGAATATATAAGGATCCAAACCCATAATCAGTTAATCATGTCAAATAGTCAAGTTTGATATGATCCAAATATAATTAATCAAAGTTAATATGAGTCTTGTAATCATTCGAGTCATAAAGAGTCATCCCCTAATACATATATCCTTGAAGTGTTAGGGGTCTATCTAAATCAAAATCATTTATCCAATAAAAAGTCACTTTCCTCTGGTGAAGCCCATAATGAAGCACTAGTAGGCAACCAAAGTCAAAATCAAAATAAAAATTTAGAATATCAAAATAACTAATCATATGACTGACCATCCTCTTAATGATTGGGTTAAAGAATAAAAAAATCAAAAGGTCTTGGATCCCTTTAATCTCATGGTACCAATCTAAATAATCCCCTCCACCATATCCAATAGTGTATGCAACTTTAAAAAACCAATTCCACTCCCCATAACATCATATCTTATATCATGATCATATCCCTCATCCACATCCTATATCCCATCATTATAATCATGACATGCTCCATGCATACTACAGCTCTAAAAATCCAAATGGAGCCAATAGGGTGTCACAAGGTATGCAAAGTACTAAAGCAAACACCTAGATGGTCAATTGGATTAGGGACACTATGGGTTATTCATGACTTATAGATTATATCTAGTTTTTTAGCTTGCACCAAGTTATAGTCAAACTCATAAACTAGGTTAGGGCTACGTGATCAAGTGCACAAAGGACATAAATATCTTCAATGGGTATAACCACAATAAAGAAAGAAATAAGGGGGTGACACTCAATGTGTAAAGAATGAGAAGGTAAGATATTTGAACAAGATAATACTAACAAACATAAAATATGTTTGAAAATCATGAAAACCTATCAATTTAAAAACAATTTTGGAAGGGAAATGACATTTTCAATAGAGAGGGGGAGATAGGGAGAGCATACGATTTCCAAAACTTAAGCTAATACTTTTGTTCAAATAAAACTATCTCTAACATGTGAATGAATGAGGGAATGCCATTTTAATCAAACCAATTTAAGTTAAATTAACACAAGAGCATATACCAAGCAAGGTAATGATTCCAAATCAAGCAATATTACATAATAAAAGACATTTTCTAAAGAGAAAGATGTTTTTAGGGTTGAGAGAATGTATAAAATTTAGAATCTACTCTAAACATGTACACAACAAGATAAACTAGCATACAAATAACAAACCCTAGCATATATACTAAACTTCAATAATAGATTTTCACTTTGCATAACAAAGTGCTCTCAAAACATGCTCAAACATAATGTAAGAAATCTAGCAAATATGAATACAAGTTTGATACAATGTGGAGGAAGACTGAGTTACAATATAGATCTCTATCCAATCCACTATCAATAATATAGGAGAGATAAATTAGTATAAATCAAATCATGTAGAGGCCAATCTAAGTGCAAAAATTAGGTGCAATGCCAATCAAAGGAGCCAAGATCAAACAACAGTGCAGGTAGGAATAACTGAGCAGTAAGTGAACCAATGTAGGTTGAAATCAACTATAAGTCTATAAATATCCAAATGGGAAATTTAAAGTGAGTAAAATAACCATGTATCATGTATTATAATATCTCAAGAGAGGTGAAGAACTCCTATTAATCAAGAACAAACCAAGAGAGGTGAAGGATTGTCAAGATGTCCAATTGAGAGCCAAGAAGATCCAAGAGGAGCCCAAGGGATCAAGAGTAAATCAAAGATAAAAAGAGTGAATGATATAATGACCAAGAATTAAATAATGAGGCATGTTTAGACCTCATATAGGTTAACCAAGAGGAAGAACATTCTAAAACTAGGCATCTTTAGTCATTGTGTAATGTCCAAATATGAAAATAGGAAATTTTGGATAAGCCATAGCCAAGGCCATGGCTTTAGGGTAGGAAACCCATGGACTAGGCTACTATTCCATATCTTATGGGTCCAAAACCCATGGCCTAGGCTAAATTATACCAAAAAAGGTCAAAAATAGCTTTGAAACAAGCCCCATAGAGCCTAAAAAGTCCTAGATGTGTGTCAGGGGGTCTAACAAAGGGTGAGAAGGCCTATAAGGGTTTTCAAAAGTAAGGGAAAACTCAAAATTATTTATTAGGATAAAATAAGACTCATGATGATTGGTAGGATGCACGATGAGCAGATATGTAATCATATGGAGTAGTGTCATGGGAAGCACAATTACATATGCCCTCAAGGTACAAGTAGTCAATGTTCATATGAACAAGGAGTTTTTTGAAGTACCTAGAAGACATAAAAAATCAAAAAAAATTAATAACTAAAATTATAAAAGAGAACATTACCTACACTTACTAGATAAAGATGGCAGTGGAAGAAGTCGACGACATGATCCATGGGTGAAAGTGCAAATGCTACATAATCCAAATATAAATCCAACTCCATCTCTATCCCCTACATAGAAATGATATAACTGATATCAAATCAAATCATACAATCCATAATGATATTCACTAAAGTGTCAGCATTAGTATTATCCCCATGAGAGATATGGGTGACTTGGACATCTTCAAAGGAGGAGAGTAAATTATGCACCACCTCAAAGAGGGGGAGTAACTCAGAGCTAAGGATGGACTAGGCATCAGTGAGCTGAGACATGGCTAAGATTGAGTTGGGGAATAACTACACATAACATGTACCTAGAACATGAGCATCAATCAAAGCACTGATGATTGTGTGATACTTGGTAGTCTCACTAGTAAGGAGGTAACTAGTTGCAACAAGCTCATATTTCTATGGGTCACTGATAATCCAAGTAGTAGTAGTGGGTCTTAGGTCACTTTGACTACCTCCATCCATTTGAATCACCATTAAAAGGTGTACCATGATGGGTTCAGGGATACAAGAAGACACTGTGGAAATATTATCTCGACACAAAGTAGGATGGGCAAGTTGCATGAGGAAGACAAAGAATAAAATAAAGTTACAATCAAGGGGAGAAGACCAACACTGACTATGGGATGAGGTGACAAAGGGTGGTGAGAACTCTGTGAAGAGATGAAGACTGATCGGTGAAGACCAGAGCAAGTGCTAAAATAACCATAACCATAAACCCATACCTAGAAGAACCATAGTGAAAGAGGGAGAGGGAGTTGGTAGGGATCGGATACAAATGATACAAGAGACTATTAACTAAAATAAGAGAGATTAACTTCTATCCCAAAGTGTACCTAACAAAGAGTACATGGGCTTGACATGCCAGAGGACCTGGGGGTCTAAAAGACTGGAATGGTCCCAAAATAGACCCAATGAGGCCTCAAAGAGAGAAATGGACTCTACCATTGTGTCCATAATAGGCCAAACCCCCTGAGATGAAGGTTTTATGGTTCCAAAAGCAATAATGAAGTGAAATAAAGGCTAAGATAGGGCAAAAATAAGGCTTTTGGCCTATGCCATTTCATACTTGGGAAAATCTATAGCTTAGACCACTGTCAGGCCATGAGTGTCATGGCCTGGCCCACTGCTAGGTTGTGGCTTGGCCAAAAAACCCATGACTTGGGATAAAAAGGGCCAAAAATAGATGTCTGGAGCTCGGAGAGGCCCTGAACTTTCCTAAAAAGGCTAAAAAGGGTAAAAAAAGAAAAAAACATGTTGGTTGAACATGTTTATCTCAATCTAATGCATTCACAACTAATCTAGGGTCATTTTTCTCTATTTTCAAATGTAAGGAGTAGTCAGAGTGTTATAGGAAAGAAAGGCATCTCAGTTGATAGAGTCATTTTCACTTTGTAGTGGCTAACCATGAAAGAGTGTCTCAATGCCAACCATAATGACAGGTGAGAAGGGGTTGTAGGAGGCCCATGATAGATGAAGACTAGCCAAAGAATGTTAGAGGAAGTCATAAGCAACCATAGTCACCAACCCATATCACCTTCAAGAATTGTAGAGAAGGAGAGAGGGAGTAAATATAGGGCTAGGTAGCCCAACAAACTAAAAGAAGCAAAAGATTTTGCTTATATCTTGAGGTGCATCCAAAGAGGAGTGCATAAGCCAAATAGCCATAAAGACCCACAAGTCTTGATGATGGATGCCATGATAGGGGTAATCCAGCGAATGGGGGCTTGGGGATGGTGTTTTAATAAGCTTTCAATCACACCAAAGCACCATAGGCCTAGGCTTAGGCCTACCTCTAAGGGCAAGCCACCACTTCACCCTACCCAGAGTCCTGCCCATGAGGTCAGCCACTTCTTAGCCTATAAAGAGGCCAGACAATAGGAAAAAGGTGGGAAGAAGGAGATGGAGAATCCATATCCTTAGGCTCACCAATTATGACCCAAAACATAGGTGTGCCAAAGTTGGGATTATTGTTGGTAAATGAGACCTCTGAACCTAAACAAGTAAGAAGATGGTGGTGCATACAATGCATGGGCATGAGCTTCTTGTAAGCTCTTCTCTCATTGATTGGGTTATGCGTTATACCATGGATGGAATAACACTCAAGATTTGACTTAGTGACTCTATTAATCTCTATGGGAGATGCATAGAGAGAGGTGATACCCATGCATAATAAAGTACCCTTAGATCATGCTCAAACACAATGCAATAGTTCTACTAAATGTGAGTCTAAATTTGATCCAATGTGGAGGAAGATTGAGCTATAGTGTAGAGATATATCTAATCCACTCTCAATAATCTAGGAGAGGTTAAGTATTATAAATCAAAGGATGTAGTGGCCAATTGAAGTGCACAAATTAGGTGCAATGCCAATCAAAGGAGGCAAGAGTAAGCAACAGTGCAGGCATGAATAAATGAGCAATAGGTGAACCAATGTAGGTTGAAATCAATTGTAAGTTTATGAATATTCAATGGGGAGAGTTCAATATATCTAAGGAGCCATTTATCATGTAGTAGAGGAGCTAAATAGAGGTGAAGAACTCCTAGGAATCAAGAACATACCAAGAGAGGTGAAGGGTTATCAACATGTCCAGTTAAGAGCCAAAAATATCCAACAAGATCCAAGAGGAGTCTAGGGGATCAAGAGGAAATCAAAGAGTAAGATATTGAAAAATATAATGACCAAGAAGTAGATAATGAGGCACGGTTGGACCTCATATAGGGTAACCAAGAGGAAGAGCCTTCTAAAACTAGTCATTTCTAGTAGTTGTGCAACATCCAAATGAAAAAAAATGAGCAATTTTGGACAAGCCACATCTTAGGCTATGTTTTTGGGGTAGTAAACCCATGGCCTAGTCTACTAGGCCATTTTTTATGGGCCTAAAACCCATGGCCTAGGCTAAATTATGCCTTAAAAGGTCTAAAATAGCTCTGAAATCAGCTCCACAAAGCCCAAAAAGGCCCAGGAAGGCATAGATGAGTTTCAAGGGGTCTGAAAAAGGGTGAGAAGGCCTATAAGGGTGCTCAAAATTAGGGGGAAACTCTAGATTATTGAGTAGGATCAAATAAGACTCACAATGATTGGTAAGATGCATGATGAGCAAATATGTAATCATAAGGAGGATTAGGGTCATGATTACACATACCATATCTCAAATATCTAGGTAACATTGCCACTCATAGGGGTTACAAAGACACCTAGTTGTGACATCCTAAGGACATTAAATCAAGAGTCAATAAAGGCCACTAGGACATATATGAATCTAGTGTCCATCACATGGTCCTAGGTAACATCACATATATCTAAAATAGGTATTGATTGAAGATCCAAACAATATCGACATTCTTACATCTCACCCTTATCCAATAAATCAAAATTCCATCTAAATAAAATAAAATAAAGTAAAAGGGAAAATAAAAATAAAATAAAAATCTTTCATCCAATGGTGAAATATAGTTTTTTGGTGCCTTGGGCAAGTAACATGATGAAAACCAGCTTCTAGTGTCATGGTAGAATAATCTATTATCTGCATTATACCACACTTGGGTGAAAAATATACCCTTTTCATCCATCAAACACATACCTTGTTAATCCCTTCCATATCATATCCCTCTATCCATATCATGCATCCTATTATGTCCCTCCTTTCTTCTAGTCTTAACCTTCATAAGGGATTCAAAGATGTCTTGAAAAATGTTCTAGAATCATCTTAGCATATCCTCCAATGGACACTCAGGTAACTAAACATTTGGTTCCTTTATGATGTGGTCATTGGCAATCTCTAGTCTATTCCTCCTTTATCCTTGTCTCCTTTTAGCATCATCCTCATCCTCTTTGTCATCCCATCCATTATTTCATCCATTCATCGTTATCCTAGTTTCTAGGCTTGGTATTCCCTTTACTAGTAACCCTATTTGTATAGTGTTCATACTTATTCCAAAAATCCCTAAAAAGTGAAATATTCTAGAAACCCTAAAGATCATAAAATTTAAAAAAAAATCCAAAAACATTCCATGGTGTTTTGTTTTATGCTTTTTCCTCTAGTCACATCCATCTCTATGCCCTTCATCTTTCATAATCACGTCATCCATCCTCCTATTCTAAACCAAGGGAAAATCTAGTCTATATCAAGATAAAATTGACCTAGTCTCACTTTTGATTGATTAGTTTTATGTCTCACATCTAAATATCCAAATCCACATATCTCAATCCTCATCCAAGTTCTTCACCTAGTTCAAAATCCATATCCACGTTCATAGCCTTACCTACATCCTAATCATCATCATGAGTCTATTCCAAATCCATGTCTATCTCGAGTCTACAATCACATCATGATCAGCTTAGTCCATCCCATCACCTAATCACTCATCCCCTCATTAGACAAGACATTGTGACATTACATGTAAATACTTGTGTGTGTTACTTGTTTGTTCTCTTTGACTTGTTTACATGTCTTTTATCATGTAAATATTGGATTGTCTTTGTCTTTCAAGTATGTGTTACATCACATTTATTTTTTTTATTGGGAAATGAATGAGGATGTTATGATGTCACCAAAGTTATCATGACTCTTTTAGGTGCCCTCGATGATGCAAAGTTTCTTATTGGCCCATTTTATGCATTTTGGCACCATGTCCTCTTGGTCATACTTATATCATGGGGCATATTTTCAAGTGCCATATTTCTTGGATTAATTATACTATGATGAGATTTATTACAATAATTATGGATTGATCATTCTTCCTAATCATCTTTATCCCATCATCAATTCCATCAACCCAGCCCAATCATCTAATATCTCAAAAGCCTTTTATTTATCATCTCTCTAGTTATCAACATCTGACATCTCATCTCCAAACTCATTTATCTTAATATAAGTCACCTCCTTTATCGAACCACTAACATGCCTAACATCCATCATCATCCTCTTGTCTTTCTCATATTTATCATTTAATATGAACTACATTGGCTTCAGGTCTTGTCAGACTATATGGGCAGTGCTTAGTCACCTAATGTGCCTAAGTTTAGCTTGGCCACTCCTACCTCTTTCTTAATCCTTTTTCATCACATATCCATCATCGTATCTCTCATGTCCCTCATGACTTGCATTATTCATATCCTTTTGCAATGTAATCTAAGTCTTCTCTTTCATCTTTCGGTCACTTGATAATATCCCTTATTCTCTCTCATCCCCTTCAACTTATCACTCAACTTTGATTTTGAGCTATGCTCATCATTAAATTAGTCTTATCCTAGCATATATATATCTCCCTTGTATGTATCCTTGTTTGGGATACATCAAAAGCTTGTAGCCTTTTATCTCATCATTATCATCATCTCTACTCCCTGTGCATGTGTCTTTACTAGGGGCATCATCACTTTATAGCTTATTACTCCAGTCAACTTTTTTTTCTTCATAATCTATCTTACATCTCACATTCTATCCCCCTATCTATTCATCACATTCCACCCATCATTTCTTATTTTTAGCAGCCATCCATCTCATTCTTCCCTACATGTCCTCTCGAGGGGGCATCATAGTCACTAACATAATTTCCCTTTAACATCATCCACTGACATTCATCCATGAAATGGTTTTTATTTGAAATAACATTAATCCTACTTCATCCACTCGTAATGTCCTTTTAAAGAGAGTCAAAATATACACACTAAATTCTACTCACTTAATTATTCTAATTAATCTCACTAATTTATCCCATTTAACCTAATCCTAGTCATTTATCTAATATCCCCCCTCAATATTTCTTCATTCACTAACATTATTCCTAGCCCCACCAATCTATTAATTCTCCTAAATCCTCATTATCTTATCATATCCCCACTTATCCATTATTTGGGAAGTTAAAATTCCCATGGCCCACATACCCACCTATTAAGCCTACTCTTAGCCTTTCCTACAAGCCTACCCCACCCAGACTCTCTAGAATCCTCTAATAACCTATTTAATCTATCCCTAATCATGATTAAATATTCCAAACAGATTCTAGAAGTTTCCACCTCTAGAACCTTCTCTCATCTAGAATCCTCCAAGGAATTTTTACTTCCTTAGATAATCCTCCACCATAGATCTCCACAACCCAACTTTGAAATATAGCCATTTATCTTCCCTCTCTCTTTTATTTAAAATAGTCAATCCTCCATGGCCAAATTAACTACAAGAATCACATCTGACAACTACATGAACTTCAATCTCCATGCCAAATCCATGATCAACTAGTCCATGCTATCATCCAAATCCATAAATCAAGCTATCAAAATTTTGCAAATCTGAGTCTAAGGTAAATCTCAATCCAAGTCAATTTGTCTCTTTATTATTCAATCTTGGTTTAGAGAAATTAGATTTAGGATTAGAGTGTTATTTTGAATTTTCATTCATCTATTTGCATTTAATCCTAATGGATCTATATCTTAATTAGTGGAATGACATTTTGGGTATTTTTTATGTAATTACGCAATCAAATATATTTTGTTCAAAACTTGGTTTTTGCAAATCTGAGTCTAAGGTAAATCTCGATCCAAGTCATTTTGTCTCTTTATTATTCAGTCTTGGTTTATAGAAATTAGATTTAGGATTAGAGTGTTGTTTTGAATGTTCATTCATCTATTTGCATTTAATCCTAATGGATCTATATCTTAATTAGTGGAGTGACATTTTGGGTATTTTTTATGTAATTATGCAATCAAATATATTTGTTCAAAACTTCTTCTATGGTAAATATGTTTGTATTTGAATTTTTTTATTGCTTGTTTATGTTTTAATACATTCTTATTCCCACTTAAGTCTTGATGATTCATATCTTCATTTTGATTTTGTTACATTTTATATTTGAAACATCTTTTTTATCTTTTTATTTATTTTATTTTTTGTTCAAATGCAAATGCTCGCAACATTGATTTTGATATTTTTTATCATTATCTTAAGTTATAAATATTCACCTTTGAATTGGTCTATTCGCAATTGAATACAATGTTATTATAGGTTATTCATATTTATGATGCATAATTTTATTTTCTAAAATAAACACCAAGGGCTCTAAGTCCAAAAGTAAATGTGGTGCCAAACAACATCTTTGACTGCACTTTCCCCTATATCTGGGGCATGCCCAGAATATCATAATCACAACAGAGGCCAAACATTGGAAACAATCAAGACTATCTATGTAGGACATGCATCTCCTAGCATACATATAGAGTCATACTAGCCATTTCTATGATTGGTTTAGGATGTGAATATCCTCAACTATCATATAACATCTATCCATATATCAAATAGAACAATAAATAAATCAACATCCACATGCTAAATAAGGATGTGCATCTCCTAATACTAAAATATACCATCATATCATAAAGATAAAATTGAATCTAAGCATCATGAAACATAAATAATATTAATAGTCCATGTACAAGTAGTTATGAGCCAAAAATGAATGTCATAGATATATCTCAAAATCATGTTTTATACATTGATATAATATCTATGCATCACATATAAAATATAGATCTATAAATAAGTTATGATCTAGGTCATCCTTCAGGGGACTATGTTGAAAATTTTGACCCATACTTGATGTTAGTGATGGTGGTGGACATGGTGGTGGTGGTCCCATCACTACCCATTGTGAGGCCAGTTGTGAAACAAAATGCTCTAACTCTATTCTATACCTATACTTAGAGGTCCTACTCATCTATTGTGATATATAATAATCTATGAATGATGGTGCTCTCATATAATTTGTAGTAGTATGTTATCTCATCCTTAACACATAGGATATCATCCTTTATGCATAAAGCATTATCCTTGGATGCAATCATGTTAGCCAAGGCTCTAGATGAACTACCATCTATGCCAGCTCATCGAGCCTTATCTATATCCTTAGTAAGTCACTCTACTTGAGCCACTAACTACTCCTGATCATCTTGAGCTTTATCTTGCTTGTTGGTCACTATCATAAACTCAACATCTTGGGTAGTCAACTAGGACTATACACCTGATAAATGGGTCACTTATCCTCTTAGTATAGTAATCTAAGCATCCCTAGTCATAATCAATCCTTGTAGATGAGTAGTCTCACCCTATGTAGTGACTAACTCTACACGTAATCTAGATATATCACTTTGTAGACTTATAATCTATGATAATCATGCAGTAATCGCACACTTCATCTTATCAATCAAAGCTTGGTCCTCTACAAACCTACCTATGTTGGATGACCCTTCCACCCCTATACATATACTTATCTTTGTATCAAAGGTCCCTGCCTCCCCTATGCATATACCATATGTCCTAGCCTCTGCTTTATTTATCATGTGGCCCCTATCATCATCTACTTCCTTAGCCATCTTTGTATCCCCTAGGGGGTCATACTATACCTAAGCATGAACAACCTATAATGGGATAGCTTATGTTATCTATGAATAAATTAGCACCTAAACCTATACCTTTGTCAAGGCTTCACCATTTTCTCTCCTCTATCAAACACATCTCTGATATAGAACTAGTTGTTAAGGCTATGGCCTAGTCAACTGAATGGGTCAAGCACCTCCACCATGATGCATAAGTGTCCATCACAATAGCATCTGCTACCTCACTTTCATAGTCCTATATTTTATGTTAGACTTTGCCAAAATTTATCATAGCTTGGTCTTGAGGCACTAGTAATCCCCACTCTCTGATCTCAAGGGTCACATGGACAAAGAATTATGGACCCTCAGGAATATCCTGCTATAAATCGAATTGTCTCTACACTCAGTCTGGTCTATATATTTCTAACACAAATTCATTATGGCTTATGATATAGCATAGTGTTACCATGAAGATAATGACAAAAAGGTCCTCAATACAGCAAAATGGTGTCACAAAGCATGACTACTAGATAAAGATCACCATCAACCATCTCATCTATGGCCCATCTATAAAAATATAGGTCCCTTAGGTGGCATCATAGGCCTGGGCTTGTCAGATACCAACCAAATTCCACTTGATATTCAAGTTCCTATTGAGATCTTAGCTCCATTATCCACTCAATCATTATGTGATCCCAAGCATAGACCTAGAGTAGTGTATTATGCATGATACTATGCCCTATGCAATATGTTATCATATGTAAGTCTAGATAGTGTTGGACCAAAATGATGGGCCCCCATGAAAATAATGTAGAGTGATCATACATCTCTCATATCACCTTAATCAATCCAATATGGAAGAACTGTTTGCTCTTATCCAATAGCAAAAGGTCATTAACAAGATCCATCAAAATCATAACCTCTAGGGGAACTATCCCCTATGCTAGTACTAGTGCCACTTCTAGAGCCCCTATCATTGTTGATCCTTTCCCAAAGTTTGGAGGCCAAGATAGGCCCTCTAATACATCTATATCTATGGTCCCCTCCATTACCTCCAGGTCGATCACATGAATCAAATCCTCTAGCACAACTAGTTGACCTACTAACATCCAAGTGATTTTTTGACCCTACATAGGCACTTTTAGTATCATATGAACATCCTATAGTGTCATTGTGGCCTTCCTAATTGGAAAATATAAATTATGTGTCTTAAAATTCCACTTCTCTGCAAGAACTGATAGATAGGATCAATTTGTATGAATCACTAGTAGCCAAGCCAAGTGATATAACTCGACCACCTCTAGTAGGCCCACAAGTTCCTCTGTCCATGTCCTCTATCCTTATAACACTCAAGATCATCATTCACACATTGTAATGAACTTGAATTTCTCTTGTAGGTGAACACATAATGAACCAAGTCAGTT
Source organism: Torreya grandis (assembly GCA_037957365.1). Lineage (NCBI taxonomy): Eukaryota > Viridiplantae > Streptophyta > Pinopsida > Cupressales > Taxaceae > Torreya > Torreya grandis. Next base: position 4,779,864 of record JARHVA010000453.1, on the reverse strand, counting down.
ATTTATTCATTTTTCCTCTAATTCATCATGTCTAGCTAGTTTATTCTAATTTTGGCCTAAACTAATCTTCTATTGGCCCCATTGTCTATTCCTCTACCTCATTTGGTATTTCTGGAGACCTTATAATTTTTTTTGTGATCTCACCATTTAACAGGGTGATATCACTATTTCACATATTAGCCCCACCATTTTCCTTCATTGGTTTGCAAAATTGCTACTATACAGGATGTTCCCACCATTTGGTAAGGTGACCTCACTATTTTTAGTGATTTTCCATTTGACCTGTTGATCCTACCATTTGACCAGTGATTTCCTTTGAAATTGGTGAGGTCACTGATTCAAAAATGCCCTTGACATTTTGACCCATAACCTCGCTAAATATATGAAAACATCTATATTTTTGGTGTCAAAATTGTTATTTTTGACAACAACCTCATTGTTTGCAAAATCCTACAAATAATGAGATCACATAAATTCCTACTTCTACCTAGTCATAAATTCATCAAATGTGGAATTCAAAACAATAAATGTTACCTACCAATGCTCCACTCCTTGATGGTCTATATACTCTCAGATGAATTCTTCAAGGTGTCAATGGTATGGGATATTAGACATTATACTCAGCTCTCTCATGCACAAATATCAGAATTCTAGATTACAATAGTGGAGGGTGAAAATGAATGATTTTTACCCCTCAAGGTTAAACTTATAGTAAAATTTTCAAATCTCCCCCCCAAGCCTATTGTTCCCCCATTTATCTTTCTCAGGCACTTAAAGGTGCCCTATTTATCCATTTTTCAAACCAGTTTCTTCTAATTGCTCCATTTTTCAGCTTTATGTGTTGAATTATGTGATTATTTTTCTTCTAATCAAGGTCCAACCCATCGAATATTAAAAAAATTCATCCTCCCCTTGAGGGGGCATCATGGGTCACCCAAACATTGTTTGGGGCATTTTTGTAACTCCATTTCTCTGTAACTCATGCAAAATTTAGCGAAAAGTGGAACAAATTTATTTCTTCTAATTATGGTCATTCTAAGTGACCTTTTTATTCTTTTAAAATTGGTTGCTTTGACCAAAATTTCTCACCATGCCCTCTCAAATAAGGGCAAAATGTATACATTTAAATCTTATCACTATTGCGCTAAAATTACAAATCTAAACAACATTATGCAATAATGCACAATCTAGACCAAAATCCTAGAAATGCTCTAATTCATGTACACACGTCACATGTAGGTGACAATTTGCACTCATGTATCCCTGAATGCACAATGCATTTTATGCAATCATTATCTTCTTCTAATTCACTTTGCATTAAGTTTATGGCCAAGTAAAATTTCATTCGGGACCATTTTAAATGCTCTAATTCATTTGCACATGTCACATGCAAGTGTTGATTTGTGCCTATATGTCCTTGAATGGGTAAATGCACTATTCACAATTGTTATCATCCTTTGATTCAAGATCATTCAAATTATGACCATGTAAATTGACATTTTAGGCCATTTTGATTAAACATGCAACCAATTTCCAAGAATTGCAAAATACTTAGTAAAGTCATTAATTAAATCAAATCAGATTATGAGCTTAAGTGGAAAACCCATGGAAAGTTATTGAATACCTATTATTGTAAATTAAAAAATCAAAATATTTGGGCTGTGACATCACCCATGACATCATCAAAAGGGTGAAAATCACCAGGCATTAATGGAGATAAATATCAAGTTTAAGACCACCCATGCCTTATTAATGATCCCTTATTCCAAAATATTAATCGCTTTTCCCTTAAAAATTGAATTAATCCTTGGCTACACATATTGATCTCAATATGGATGGTCGTGGTTGTTTCTCAACATTTCTAGAAAAGTATAAATAATGAGCCACCATAGACCAATGAGGAAGCTTTTTCGTGAAAGCAACTTATGTAGAAATATTGCTAGAAGAGCTTCACTCATTCCCCCAAATTGACCAATCAAGGATTCAAATCCATTGGTTATATAAGAGATGTTGGAGGCACTTGTCCAACCACATTAACAAAGACTTAGAGTACCAAATATAGGCATAAACACATTTATAGATCGTCTATGAAGGAGAGCCACTTTGGGAGGGTATTGCTTGTCTTAATTTCCTTGTTAGTTTTGTATTTCTATGACATCACCCCTTGAGGGAGTGGGATTAACATGTTAGGTTCTATGTGCTTATTATTGGTTTCCCTTACAAACACATGAACTAACTTGCTTTGTAATCTTGCTCTACAAATAAGACTTTTGGGTAGTTTTTTATGTATATATTGCACTCAAAGTGACTTATAAAGTGATAAAGAGAGGGTTTGTGCTTTCTTATCCTTGTCTACCTTCATATGTTTGTTCATTTTGTCACACACCCTTTTCACATATCAGTTTTTGTGTCCTTCATGTGGCATATTGAGTAATCTCACTTGAGTATTTTTTTGTCAATTTTCCCACATACCTTCCATTAACATTTTTTGAGATTTGATAGTTGTGATTTCTTCACTTCCTAGTCAAAATTATATGGGGGTGTTTTGTACTACATATTACATTATGATGGTAATGCTTACTTGGTTTTTAATTGAGTATTTTATGCATTCTCTTATGCAAATGAAGGCTAGTCTTTGTACTATGACATGTTTTTTATTACTATCCATATTTATTATCACCTTAGGCCTTTGCTTTTTTCTTCATCTACTTAATCATTTTATTAGATACTTCATATTATTTGACATTAATCTTCTATTGCATATTTATTATTATTATTTTGATCTTTCATTATACAAGGGTACTCAATCAAGCCTAGTTTTTGGGACCATGTTCATGTGCTTAATAATTCTTCTCTTTTACCACATCATTTAAGCTGATATTCAATGGGTGTTGATGTGTATCACATTCACACTTGATGTAATTATGCCTTAGGTAGTTTTATTATCTAGGTTTGATGCATGACATGCACAATTTTTTTTATATGCATAATTAATGTGGTAGTTATCCTCACATTTGTCGGTAGGTTTAGGTGTACCTAGGAAATTCTTCCACCTTCTACTCCATCAATAATCATATCCCACTCTCCTCTTGCTCTTCCTATATAACACTCACATGTGTCTTTTATGGGTGATCAATCAAGTTGGTAGAGATGTAGTCTTTTAGGAGAATAAATGATCACTCTCAATCCTTGGTGTTATTTTATAACACTTTATTTTTTGTACACTTCTTAATTATATATCATTATTTTTATTAATACATTTATTTTACTCGATTAGCTATTTAATTTGTAATATTTTTGTAGATGGTGTCTTTACATGCATATTTTATGGGTCTTCCTATTTCTTCACATAGTTTCATAATTAAGAGTTTGTTCTTGACACCAATTTTACTTCAAGAGGATATAGATGAGGGTGATCACTATTGGTGTAGGATTTTTTCCACTTAGTGGTTTTACCTACACTTTGTTATTTAGCTTGCTTAGGTTATTCTATGTCATTAGTGAAAGATGATCCCACATGCATGAGGGTTTTAGGACTTGTCCATCTTTCACCTATAAATGTACCTTTCCTTTGCTTATTTGCTAATTATTTAATGTTAATGAGATGTTTATCTTTTGAACAACCTTCTTTATGTGATATTTTTTTTAGGTTATGAGATTTCACTCTATAAGTTATTCATGCATGCTTCACTATTCAGTTGATCATGGTGTAATCTGACATGGTATCAAAGCCATTCTGATGACAATTTGCTATTCGAATCTTTGTGGGATCTGTTCATTGCATTCTTATTATTATTTTTATTTTGGTTTTTAAGATTTTGGTGGGGTTGTTCAAAAATCCATACAAATATTTGCATTTGGTGTCTCTATATAAAAAATCGATAGTGCCATTGAATTTAGAGGGTGCCAGAACCTTAAGACTGGCTGTAAACATGATACAATTTTGTGACAGCCATTTTTTTACAATTTTAGAGATTTTTCTTAGTTTTTGTGCATTTCCATACCACTAGAGTCTTCGATCATAAAACACTTTCTAGGTTTTACTACATTTTATGAAAAAATAGTGGGTTATTATTAGTCTTTGGATAAGATGATCAGTTTATTATACATCTGAGGTTCTTTGTGTAGGGTTTTTGCCCTTCTTGATTGTTCCATTAAAATTTGAGCACCTAGGATTTTTTTTCAAAATATTTCTATCGCCATCCTCTTGTCTATACCTTCATGCCTAATTGGACCTGACCACCCAAAATTTTGCCACACACTATCGTGACCACCCCAGCATTCACTCCTTCATGCTTTCAAGGGCTGACTAACTAGCCTTGTCTCATGTAATGATGCAACTACCCTCATACATGTCTATGCAAACCATCCCAAAATTTTGAACTTGTATGAATACGTAATTCATAATTATATGTGCACACACCTACAGGGGTCATCTAATCATCTTGAATCCACACGATCACGTAATGCACAACTTCATGCACTCATGCCTACCCTGCCTTCTGGCCATCCCATCACCATGTGAATATGTGATGCACAAACTCACTGTGTAGGTCCCAACACAATACATGGCTAACCATCCCTCCCACACGCAAGCATGCAAAGATGATCAAGAACATGTCCAATTTAAGACTAGGCAAAATGACACTATTAACATGAGAAGAAATGGGTGCATTTTTGGGATGATGTCACTCTCCCATCAATCATGGTCACATCAAAAGTGAGAGGGGGGACCACCCAAAAAAGACCTTAGCCTCTAGTCATATGAGAAATTAGCCTTTAATTGTAGCCAACCTAAAGGGGCTTAATGTTTCCTTAGAAAAAACTCACAACTATTTACACACCAAAATTTTTTCAAATTTGTGCATCTTATTTTTCCAAAACTATTTCCACCCAATTTTTATGCAAGCTCAAATCTTAAAAAGGCTATAACTTTTGATTAGTAACTCCATTTTTAGTGTCATTATATTTAGAAGTGATTTTTTTTGTGCTCTATGCATTGGTGGTGTTTATGGGCCCTTTAAATATCTCTTCAAACCAAATATTATACACTCCTAGATGCATTATCAATTAAGCCCGACATCCCTCTAGTTCTTTGATACTTACGAATAATTACTCAAGACATATTTTTGGTTGTGTTTGACATCTATATAAGCTTTGTTTATATTTGAAATTTAAGGGGAATCACTCTGATAGTTCTAAGGGTTAATTTTTAGTGTTGTGTACTTGTATTTTCTACATTTCTTTTTTCCTTTCTGCAATAACTTCTTTTCTGCATTATGGATTCAAGTCTAATAAGTCTGCTCACACCATTTAATTATCATGAATGGAAATCCAGAATGGAGATAATTTTTCAATCCAAGGGTTACCATCAAATTATAATGGGCACTAAGATTGAACCTATAGCAACATAAGCAAAAATCAAATGGTTCAACCATTTTGATAAAGTCTATGGACTATTATGTCTTTCTATCTCTCTTGATCTACTCTTTCACATAGAATCTGCCAAAACTCCTACACAAGTGTGGTCCACTCTGGGAACACTCTTCAAGAAGCAGGTGTGATGAGAGAACATGAGCTTGAGAATGATCTCATCAATTTGAGCCTAGATGAATATGACATCCTCCAAGACTTCTTCACCAAGTTTAGACTTCTAAGTTTATAGTTGAAAGAATGTGAAATTGATAAGAAAGATGAATAACTTGTTCTGTCGATACTCTCCAAAATGGGTGCGGAGTATTCTATTTTTGTATCCACTTTTCATGCCACAAAAAGTTCTCTTAAAGATACATGGAAGATACCTTCTTTAGATACCTTTGTTACTGACCTGATTTGAGAGCAATATAATTTGATACAGATGGGCACAATGAAGTCCTCAAAATCTAATGCACTTTTTGATAAGAAAGAGAACGCTTCAAACCACAAAGAAAAATAAAATAAAAAGGATCAAGATGAAGATGTAAATCCCCCCACATCCAAATCCAATCATGAGACCTCTTCTTCCAGTTATAAGCCTAAGAAATATTGGGTCAAATGTGGGTTTTACTTGGGAAAGCATGATGAAAGCAAATGTTTGAATAAATAGATTGATCAACTGACTTAATTTATCAAGAAGCATCACATCAGTGTTCCTAATTATACCAATCAAAATTCATCAATTCATGAATCCTCTAAGGCAAATGACCATGGTAAATAAAAGTCAAAAGAAAATAGTAAGGGGAAATCAAAGGGAAAAGCATTAGTTGTTGTTGTATCTTAGACTTCTACATGGGTCATTGACAATGGTACTTCACATCACATCATCTCTTCATAGATAGAGTTCATATCCTTGGAACCATGTGACATTTCCTCTATACAATTAGGTGATGACACTTCAAAAATGGTTCTTGGGAGAGGGTCTATTGAAGTGAGCGGTGGAACATTCAATAATGTTTTAGAGAGGGTCTATTTGAGTGAGTGATGGAACATTCAATAATGTTCTAAGCATATCATCACTTTCAACTGATCTCTTATCAATTTACCAGATCACTCATCTTGGTTTAGCTATGCGAGTGGAGTTCACTCTAAATTTAATGTATGTTATAGAGATGTATAGTGACATTATAGTGGTAATGGGAATGTTATGTCATAAAACTCGACTATATAAATTCTCACACTTTGTTCATAACTCTCCTTTAGATTCTTCTTCAAGTTTACCTAAACTTGATGACATTTTTTAGCCTAAGCACACATCTGATATTGATGAATCTTATTCTTTAGATGATTATAGTAGTGATGGGGACACACCTCCACCATCTCCTTGTCTTCTTCTAGATGTTGAGGATTTATTTCCTAATCAATCTACCTCTAGTCCACTTTTGACATTACAAGGATCAGGTTTACTTATCTAGGACACATCAAACACAAGACAATCTAATCCATAGTTTCAAGGCATTCAATAGTCCTTCTTAGCCTCTGCTTCTAATACACCATCTTGACATAGAGAATTTGGCCCTCTACTTTGCATGAGGAGAATATTTACTTGTATAGGAATCCCAACCTAGTTGAAGATCCATCCAGCACTTGGCAAACACATTTATTATTCTAGGGTGATCCACTCTTCATTGCATCTACTTCTGATCCATAGTCACTTCAAAGCAATACTTTATAGGACATAGGGTGGCTTTAGGGAGTTGTAGACCTTAGTGGGTCTTTGTATCCCTATCTTTTTATTTGCTCTCTTTTGGGTAGAAGTTTTATTCCTATGGGTTTTCTTCTTTTTTTCACTTTATGGGAGTTGCATTGTGCTTGGATACCTCATTAGGTCTTGTTTTCAGGACCTAATTCTTCTACCCACTTAATTTATATTTAAGAGGGAGATGTGGTGTAGGTTTTTTTCCACTTAGTGGTTTTACCTACATTTATTATTTATCTTGCTTAGGTTATTCTACCTCATTAGTGAAAGATAATCATGCATGAATGAGGATGTTGGGACTTGTCCATCTTTCATCTATAAAAGTACCTTTTCTTTATTCTTCTTTGTTAATGCTTGAATGATAATGAGATAATGTTCTTTTACACAAACTTCTTTGTGTGAGAATTTTTATTTCAGGTTATGAGATTTCACTCTACAGGTTCTTCATGCATGCTTTGTTATTTAGTTGATCATGGTGTAATCTGACAATCACTAAGTATCTTAACAAGTATAAGAACTTACCAATAGAAGATGTGGCATGGGAGGATGAATGTTTCATACAAAACTATCCATGGATGTTCAACATTGAAGTGAATTCTTGTTTGAATGGGGACCATGCTATGGTCATAGCCTATAACTTGTATTAGGATATTTGTGGAGAAATTATGGATAGAATAACATTTATTAAGAAATATGATCAATTATATCGATTCATATAGGTAGTAGGATCAGCCTAGGTAGTCTCCATTGTATAATTAGTGTATATATAGGAAGTGTAGCTGGCATTAGATCATCATATTTTGAACTTTATTCTTATTATAAAATTTTATAGGTTTTCCCTTCAAATTGGATTAGTCATATGCTTCAAATTGTCTTCTTTATTTCAATCATATTTTGATCTATTGCTCTTATTCTACTCAAGTGTTATAATAATATCATTACAACATCATAATTTGGCTAAAATTCTTGATGTTGATATGATTTCCATGAAATATGGTCTTTTGTTCAACAAAATGTTAAGAACATTTTTTCCTCATTTACTTATTTCAATTCATTATTTGTTTGTGTAACAATTCAATACCATTTATGTAAATGAAAATCGATTGTGTCTCCTAATATAAATATTAAATCATATCTTAATATCAATATATCCTCATATAAGAGATAAATTGTAAGCAAAGATCATATCTTTTATTTTTATATACAACATAAATCCTTTAATAAAATTAACATAATCATTATATACAACACAAGATTATAATTCCAATAGATTATTAAATATTCTATTAGAAAAAAATTAAAAGTTTCTCAAATACATATAAAATTACAATTTTATAAGGACAATAAACCATAAACCATTGTTGTTTATATTTTTTCAACTTAAATTTTTAATTTACTCTAATTTTAACGATTGCAAACTTAGTATATAGTCATATTCCATTTTCTTCAAATACTATCTAGAAATACTTCATACTTTCCAATAATTAATTCAGTGCCTAATTTGTTGTCTAACTAAAATGTTCATTTACTAATTTGACATGTTCATTTATTGATCTTTACATTCTTTTTTAAAAATGTTTTAATATATTTGTCACATAATGAGAAGAAATAAATAAATAAAATAAATGTCATAATATAATATGTATATTTACATTACAACTTATTTCTATAAAATTCGTAACTCGTCACACACTAAAAAACAAGTTTAATTCAATATAAAGAAATAAAATTATAAAAAATAAAATAAATAAATTGTAATGTTCATTTTCTTCTAACCAATCCTGTTGAGTTGTGGAGCTAAAAGCTACACTGAATGTGCAAATGTGGAGGTTGTTGAGTGACAAAGTAACCGACATCGGTCAGGCCAACCGACATCAATTATATTTAGCTACACAATAACCGACATCAGTCAGATAGAAACCGACATTGGTCACCTTCAGACCGACATCGATTGTCTGTACCTTTCCAGAACTGTTCTAATTTTAGGAGAATAGTTAGTTTGCATGTAAAGACTAATTTTAGTCTTGAGTCTGTGTTTCTAATTATTGTTTGGTTTGGGATCTATTTAAGAGACCCATGGGGCTATATTGTAATGTAAGAAAGATCAATAAGATCTATAGGGTGCAAGATCAAGAAGATCTACTGGTGAGAGTAGGCAACAACGGTTGAGTTGATTGTCACTTGAAAGGTAGGCAACAACAACCATTGGGTTGATTGTCACTGGAGGGAACAACTCAGTGTTGAGTTGGTTGTAATTGAGAGAGAGAGAACTCTTGAGGGAGAATTATTGTACACCCAAGAGGTGTGGGAAGAGTGAAATTTCTTCATTGTATTTCCTTCTGGAAGAGTGTTAATACAGATTGTATTGTTTCTTGTATCTCCTATTCTTTGTTGTTTCTAATTTTTAGTTACTTATTACTTCTGATTTAATTTCATGTTTAGTTGCTTATACAAAGGTAATCAATTGTACTCCAAGGAGGATCCTAATAGTTGGTATCAGAGCTAGGATCACTAACAAGTGGTAGAGCAGGTTAGTGTTTGTTGATTACAGGTTCATTCACAAGGGTTTCTGTTTGAGTGGGAGTAAAGCAATGGCAAAAAAAAGTAAATTAAGAATAGAAAAATTCAATGGCAAGAATTATCAATTATGGAGGATGCAGTTAGAAGATTATCTATATCAAAAAGATCTGTACTTACCGTTGGGTGGGGTTTTAAGAAAGCCCATAGATATGCAAGATGAAGAATGGAATGTTCTTGATAGAAAGGCTCTGGGATCTATAAAGTTGAGCCTGGCATTGTCTATGATTTCCAACTTATCATAGGCAAAGACAACGATAGAGTTAATGGAATATTTGGCAAATTTATATGAAAAATCCTCAGCTTTGAATAAGGTATTTCTTATGAAGCAATTATTTAATTTATAAATGCAGGAAGGTGGATCAGTATATAGTCATCTTAGTGATTTCCATGGATTAGTAAATCAGCTAAATTCAGTCAAAATAATTTTTGATGATGAAATTAAGGCTCTCTTAATCTTATGCTCTTTACCTAAAAGTTGAGATAGCTTGGTAATGCCAGTTAGTAATATTGCATCTGCTTCAAATATCTTAAAAGTTGATGATGTTGTTAGTGTAATATTGAATGAAAAAATGTGCAGAAAAAGCACAAGGAAAACATCAGGTAAAGCTTTAAGTGTTGAAAGCAGGGGAAAGCAAAAAGAGAAGGGCAAGCAAGGGAAATCAAGGTCAAAGATAGGTAGTAGATCCAAATCTAGATATGGAGATATAACCTGCTGGAATTGTAAAAAAAAGGACATGCAAAGAAAGATTGTTGGTTGAAAGAAGATCAGCATGAAAGTAATAAAGAAGCAAATGATGTAGGTATTGTTGCACAGGATGCTCTTATATTTTCTTTGGATAGTCATATATAATCATGGGTTTTAGATTCTAGTGCTTCTTTCCATCCAACCCCAAATACAAATTTTTTCCATGATTATGTCCATGGAGACTTTGGAAAAGTTTATTTAGGAGATGGTGAGCCTTGTCAAATTGTTGGCAAAAAAAAAGTGCAGCTGAAATTGCAGACTGGTAACACATGGGTGTTGAAGGATGTCATGCATGTACCCATCCTGAAGAGGAATCTGATTTCTATAGGAAAGTTGGGTGATGAGGGTTCCACAGTAACTCTCACAGTGGAATTTTGGAAACTTTTCAAGGGTGCACTTGTATTAGCTAGAGGTAAGAAAGTAGGTACACTTTATCTATCTACTTGTATTACTGATTCTCCTTCTATTTTATCTATTTCAGATGTAGATGCAAATATGTGGCTTTATAGGCTTGGTCACATGAGTGAGAAGGGAATGCATGTTCTTAAGTCAAAAGATAAGCTTTCAGATTTGAAAAGCATAGATCGAGATTTCTGTAAGCATTGTATTTTTGGGAAATAAAAAAAGTGAGGTTTCTTGAAATTAGATCAACAAAGAAGAAGCACATGTTGGAGCTTGTTCACACAAACGTGTGGGAACCAGCTCAAGGAGCTTCTACTAGAGGATCACAGTGCTATGTTTCTTTCATTGATGATGCTACAAGAAAGGATTAGGTTTATTGCATAAAGAAGAAATTGGATGTTTTTAACACATTTAAGAAATGGAAAGCCTTGGTTTTCAAGGAGAAGGTGATGGATAGTGATCAGCTCAAGAGGCTGAATAATTTTGAATAGGGCAATGTTGATTTGGACAAGGTTATAATCCAAAATGAGCTCGCAGGTAAAAATCATCACTCACAAAAAAACACAAATACCGACATCAGTCAGGTGAAAACTGACATCAATCAAGTGGGAATTGACATCGGTCTATTGGAGACCAAAGTCAGTGATGTCAGGTAGGTGGACACCGACGTCAGTCAGGAAACCGACGTTGGTGATCAGATGGAATCGACAGCGATCGGGTGCAGACTGAGATCGGACAGAGATGACTGAGATTGGTCACTGTTACAATAAAATTTGAGTGGATAACAAGCTATCAATGAGTCTCAAATGCCCATGAGGAGGCCTGAAAGGGTAAGTAAACCTCAAATTTGTTATTCCCCTTCTTTATACTACTTGTTGCTCACTGATGGTGGAAAACCAAGAAGTTTTGAAGATGTAATGTAGGTAGAATCCAGAAAATTGTGGGAGCATGGCATGAATGAGGAAATTGATTCCTTGGAAGAGAACTAAATGTGGGATTTGGTAGAGTTTCCAACTGAAAAAAAAGCACTAAAAAATGAATGGATTTACAAGTTAAAGAAAGGAGAGAATGGACAAGTGAGACAGAAGGCCAGGTTATATGGTCTTGAGCAAGCTGTAAGACAATGGTATTTGAGGTTTGATAGGTTTATGATAAAGCATGGCTTTAGTCAATGTCAATGTGACCATTGTGTTTATTTTATCAGATTGGATAATGATAGCTACATTATCTTGTTACTGTATGTGAATGATATGCTTATTGCAGGTTCACACATGCAAGAGATTACTGAGCTAAAGGTAAAATTAGCTCACGCATTTGCCATGAAGGATTTAGAAGCAGCAATCCTTGGCATGAGTATTTCTAGAGACAGGGAAAATCACAAGTTGATTTTGTATCAAAAAGATTATGTGAATAAGGTAGTGGAGAGGTTCAATTTGTAGAATGCAAAACTGGTAAGCACACCCATGGCTGGACAGTTCAAGTTAAGAAAAGAATAATGTCTTAAATCACATGATGAGGTTGAGTACATGGTATGTGCTAGACCTGATATTGCCTAAATAGTGGGAGTTGTCAGTAAGTTTATGGCTAATCTAGAAAAGAAGCACTAGAAAGTAGTTTAGTGGATTCTCAGATATCTAAGAGGAACCAGTAGTAGGCATTTATGCTATGCAAGGTCAAACACTTCTCTACATGGGTATGTAGATTTAGATATGGTAGGTGACTTGGATGGTAAGAGAAGCACCACAAGATATGTGTTCACTATTGGTGGAATGGTGGTTAGCTAGATATCAAAGTTGCAAAAGGTTGTTGCAGTCATAGAGGCTAGCAAGGAAATGATATGATGACTTGGTTCATGAAAGAGTTGGGAAAGAAGCAAGAGAGTTGTAAATTATATAGTGATAGTCAAAGGGCAATCCATTTGGAAAAGGATTCAGCCTTTTATTCAAGAACCAAACATATACAACTTAGGTACCACTTCATTAGACAGGTATTGGACGATGGACAGTTGAAGCCAAAAAAGATCCATATAGATACGAACCCTATAGATATGTTAACAAAGCTAGAAACAAAGGAGAAGTTGAATCTTCATTCAACTTTTGTTGGTCTTCAAGATTGAACTTGAAGATGGAGATACAAGCCAAAAACAAATTAGAGGATGTTGTTGTATAGGTACAGGTACAAGTGTAGCTGTTTATCTCCAAGTAGGAGATTGTTGAGTTATAGAGATAAAAGCTACACTGAATGTGCAAATGTAAAGGTTGTTGGGTGGCAAAGTAACTGACATCAGTCAGGCCAAATGACATTGGTTATATTCAGCTACATAGTAACTGGCATTGATTATTATCGACTGGCATCAGTTAGACAAGAACTGACATCGATCACCTTCAAACCGACATCGATTGTCTGTGCATTTCCAGAACTATTTTAATTTTAGGAGAATAGTTAGTTTGCATGTAAAGACTAATTTTAGTCTTGGGTCTGCATTTCTAATTATTGTTTGGTTTGGGATCTATTTAAGAGACCCATAGGGCTGTATTGTAATGTAAAAAAGGTCAATTAGATCTACAAGATGTAAGATCAAGAAGATCTACTGGTGAGAGTAGGCAACAACGATTGAGTTGATTGTCACTTGGAAGGTAGGCAACAACAACCATTGGGTTGATTGTCACTGGAGGGAACAACTCAGTGTTGAGTTGGTTGTAATTGAGAGAGAGAAAACTCTTGAGGGAGAATTACTATACACCCAAGAGGTGTGGAAAGAGTGAGATTTCTTCATTGTATTTTTTTTTGGAATACTGTTAATACAAATTATATTGTTTTTTGTATCTCCTATTCTTTGTTGTTTATGATTTCTAGTTACTTATTACTTTTAGTTTAATTTTGTGTTTAGTTGCTTATACAAAGGTAATCAATTGTACTACAAAGAGGATCCTAACAGTTGGTATCAGAGCTAGGATCACTAACAAGTGGTAGAGTGGGTTAGTGTTTGTTGATTACAGGTTCACTCACAGGAGTTTTTATTTGAATGGGAGTAAAGCAATGGCAGAAAAAAGTAAACTAAGAATAGAGAAATTTAATGGCAAGAATTATCAATTATGGAAGATGTAGATAGAAGATTATCTATATCAAAAAGATATGTACTTACCATTGGGTGGGGTTTCAAGAAAGCCCACAGATATGCAAGATAAAGAATGGAATGTTCTTGATAGAAAGGATCTGGGATCTATAAGGTTGAGCCTGGCATCGTCTGTGATTTCCAACTTATCACAGGCAAAGACAATTGTAGAGTTAATGGAATCTTTAGAAAATTTATATGAAAAACCCTCAGCTTCGAATAAGGTATTTCTTATGAAGCAATTATTTAATTTGCAAATGCAGGAAGGTGGATCGGTATATAGTCATCTTAGTGATTTCCATGGATTAGTAAATTAGTTAAATTCAGTCAAAATAGTTTTTGATGATGAAATTAAGGCTCTCTTAATCTTATGCTTTTTACCTGAAAGTTGGGATAGCTTGGTAATGGCAGTTAGTAATACTGCATCTGCTTCAAATATCTTGAAAGTTGATGTTGTTAGTGTAATCTTGAATGAAGAAATTTGTAGGAAAAGCATAGGGAAAACATCAGGTAATGCTTTAAGTGTTGAAAGTAGGGGAAAGCAAAGAGAGAAGAGCAAGCAAGAGAAATTAAGGTCAAAGATAGGCAGTAGATCTAAATCCAAAAATGGAGGTATAACCTACTGGAATTGTGGAAAGAAAGGACATGCAAAGAAAGATTGTTGGTTGAAAGAAGATTAGCATGAAGGTAATAAAGAAGCAAATGATGCAGGTATTATTGCACAAGATGCTCTTATATTTTCTTTAGATAGTCAAGGAGAATCATGGGTTTTAGATTTTGGTGCTTCTTTCCATGCAACCCTAAATAGAGAATTTTTTCATGATTATGTCCATGGAGACTTTGAAAAAATTTATTTAAGGGATGGTGAGCCTTGTCAAATTGTTGGCAAAGGAAAAGTGTAGCTGAAATTGCAGACTGGTAACACATGGGTGTTGAAGGATGTCATGCATGTACCCATCATGAAGAGAAATCTATTTTTTGTAAGAAAGTTGGGTGATGAAGGTTGCACAGTAACTCTCAGTGCAAAATTTTGAAAAGTTTCCAAGGGTGCACTTTTATAAGCTAGAGGTAAGAAAGTAGGTACACTTTATCTATCTACTTGTATTACTGATTCTCCTTCTGTTTTATCTACTTCAGATGTAGATGCAAAGATGTGGCTCTGTAGGCTTGGTCACATGAGTGAGAAGGGAATGCATGTTCTTAAGTCAAAAGGTAAGCTTTCAAATTTGAAAAGCATAGATCAAAATTTTTATAAGCATTGTATTTTTGTGAAACAAAAGAAAGTGAGGTTTCTTGAAACTGGGTCAACAAAGAAGAAGCACATGTTGGAGCTTGTTCACACAAACGTGTGGGGACCAGCTCAGGGAGTTTTTATTAGAGGATCATAGTGCTATGTTTCTTTCATTGATGATGCTACAAGAAAGGATTAGGTTTATTGCATAAAGAAGAAATCTGATATTTTTGACACATTTAAGAAATGGAAAGCCTTAGTTTTCAAGGAGAAGTTGATGGACAGTGATCAGCTCAAGAGGTTGAATAATTCTGAGCAGGGCAATGTTGATTTGGACAAGGTTATAATCTAAGATGAGCTCGCAAGTAAAAATCATCACTCATAGGAAAACATAGATACCAACATCAGTCAAGTGAGAACCGACATCGATCAGGCAGGAACTGACGTCAGTCTGGTGGAGACCAAAGTCAGTGATGTCAGGTAGGTGGACATCGATGTCGGTCAAGAAACTGACATCATCGATCAAGTGGAATCGACATCGGTCGAGTGCAGACTGAGGTAAGCCAGAGATGACCGAGATCGGTCACTATTAGAATGAAATTTGGGTGGACAACAAGCTGTCAATGAGTCTCAAACACCCATGAAGAGGTCCGAAAGGGTAAGTAAACCTCAAATTCCTTATTTCCCTTCTTTATACTACTTTTTACTCACTGATGGTGGAAAACTAGGAAGTTTTGAAGAGGCAATGCAAGTAGAATCCAGGAAACAGTGGGAGCATGACATGAATGAGGAAATTGATTCTTTGGAAGAGAACCAAACGTGGGATTTGGTAGAGTTACCAGCTGAAAAGAAAGCACTAAAAAATGAATGGATTTACAAGTTAAAGAAATGAGAAAATGGACAAGTGAGATAGAAGGCCAGGTTATATGGTCTTGAGCAAGCTACAAGATAATGGTATTTGAGGTTTGACAAGTTTATGACAAAGCATGGCTTTAGTCAATGTCAATGTGACCATTGTGTTTATTTTACTAAATTAGATAATGATAGATACATTATACTGTTACTGTATGTGAATGATATTCTTGTTGTAGGTTCACAAATGCAGGAGATAACTGAGCTAAAGGTAAAATTAGTTCACGCATTTGCCATGAAGGATTTAAGAGCAGTAATCCTTGGCATGAGTATTTATAGAGATAGAGAAAATCACAGGTTGATTTTGTCTCAAGAGGATTATGTGAATAAGGTAGTGGAGAGGTTCAATTTGCAAGGTGCAAAATCGGTAAGCACACCTATGGCTGGACAGTTCAAGTTAAGAACAAAATAGTGTCCTAAATCACATGATGAGTTTGAGTACATGGTATGTACTAGACCTGATATTGCCCAAGCAGTGAGAGTTGTCAGCAAGTTTATGGCCAATTCTCTACATGGGTATGTAGATTTAGATATTGCAGGTGACTTGGATGGCAAGAGAAGCACCACAGGATATGTGTTCACTGTTGGTGGAATGACGGTTAGCTGAATATCAAAGTTACAGAAGGTTGTTGCAGTCACAAAGGCTAGCAAAGAAATGATATGGATGACTTGGTTCATGGAAGAGTTGGGAAATGAGCAAAAGAGTTGCAGATTGTACAGTGATAGTCAAAGAGAAATTCATTTGGCAAAAGATTCAGCCTTTCATTTAAGAACCAAACATATACAGCTTAGATACCACTTCATTAGATAGGTATTGGAGGATGGACAGTTGAAGTTGGAAAAGATCCATACAGATAAGAACCCTGTAGATATGTTAACAAAGCCAGGAACAAAAGAGAAGTTGAATCTTCATTCAACTTTTGTTGGTCTTCAAGATTGAACTTGAAAATAGAGATACAAGCCAGAAACAAATTAGAGGATGTTGCTATATAGGTACAGGTATAAGTGCAACTATTTATCTCCAAGTGGGAGATTGTTGAGTTGTAGAGCTAAAAGCTATACTGAATGTACGAATTTGGAGGTTGTTGGGTGACAAAGTAATCAACATCGGTCAGGCCAACTGACATTGGTTATATTCAGCGATACAGTAATTGGCATCAGTTATTGTCAGCTGGCATCAGTCAGATAAGAATGGACATCAGTCGTCTGTGCATTTTCAAAACTGTTCTAATTTTAGGAGAACAGTTAGTTTACATGTAAAGACTAATTTTAGTTTGATTCTGCATTTCTAATTATTATTTAGTTTGAAATCTATTTAAGAGACCCATGGGGCTATATTGTAATGTAAGAAAGGTCAATTAGATCTGCAGGGTCCAAGATCAAGAAGATCTGTAGGGTGCAAGATCAAGAAGATCTATTGGTGAGAGTAGGCAACAATGGTTGACTTGATTGTCACTTGGAAGGTAGGCAACAACAACCATTGGGTTGATTGTCACTGGAGGGAATAACTCAATGTTGAGTTGGTTGTAATTGAGAGAGAGAGAACTCTTGAGGGAGAATTACTATACACCCAAGAGATGTGGGAAGAGCGAGATTTTTTCATTGTATTTCCTTCTAGAAGAGTGTTAATACAGATTGTATTGTTTCTCGTATCTCTTATTCTTTACTATTTTTGATTTCTAGTTACTTATTACTTCTAATTTAATTTCATGTTTACTTGCTTATACAAAGGTAATCAATTGTACTCCAAGGAGGGTCCTAACAGTTGGTATCAGAGCTAAGATCACTAACAAGTGGTAGAGCAGGTTAGTGTTTGTTGATTACAGGTTCACTCACAGGGGTTTCTATTTGAGTGGGAGTAAAGCAATGGCAGAAGAAAGTAAACTAAGAATGGAAAAATTTAATGACAAGAATTATCAATTATAGAGGATGCGGATAGAAGATTATTTGTATCAGAAAGATCTGTACTTACTGTTGGTTGGGGTTTTAAGAAAGCCCATAGATATGCAATATGAAGAATGGAATGTTCTTGATAGAAAGGCTCTAGGATCTATAAGGTTGAGCCTGGTATCGTCTGTGATTTCCAACTTATCACAGGCAAAGACAACGATAGAGTTAATGAAATCTTTGGCAAATTTATATGAAAAACCCTCAGCTTCGAATAAGGTATTTCTTATGAAGCAATTATTTAATTTGTAAATGCAGGAAGGTGGATCGGTATATAGTCATCTTAGTGATTTCCATAGATTAGTAAATCAATTAAATTCAGTCAAAATAGTTTTTGATGATGAAATTAAGGCTCTCTTAATCTTATGCTCTTTACCTGAAAGTTGGGATAGCTTGGTAATGGCAGTTAGTAATACTGCATCTACTTCAAATATCTTGAAAGTTGATGATGTTTTTAGTGTAATCTTGAATGAAGAAATTTGAAGGAAAAGCACAGGGGAAACATAAGGTAATGCTTTAAGTGTTGAAAGTAGGGGAAAGCAAAGAGAGAAGGGCAAGCAAGGGAAATCGAGGTCAAATATAGGCAGTAGATCCAAATCCAAAAATGGAGGTATAACCTGCTGGAATTGTGGAAAGAAAGGACATGCAAAGAAAGATTGTTGGTTGAAAGAAGATCAGCATGAAGGTAATAAAGAATCAAATGATGCAGGTATTGTCGCACATGATGCTCTTATATTTTCTTTAGATAGTCAGGTAGAATCATGGGTTTTAGATTCTGGTGCTTCTTTCCATACAACCCCAAATAGAGAATTTTTTCATGATTATGTCCATGAAGACTTTGGAAAAGTTTATTTAGGGGATGGTGAGCCTTGTCAAATTGTTGGCAAAAAAAAGTGCAGCTAAAATTGTAGACTGGTAACACATGGGTGTTGAAGGATGTCATGCATGTACCCATCCTAAAGAGGAATCTGATTTTTATAGGAAAGTTGGGTGTTGAGGGTTGCACAGTAACTCTCACAGCGGAATCTTGAAAAGTTTCCAAGGGTGCACTTATATTAGCTAGAGGTAAGAAAGTAGGTACACTTTATCTATCTACTTGTATTATTGATTCTCCTTCTATTTTATCTACTTCAGATGTAGATGCAAAGATGTGGCTCTATAGGCTTGGTCACATGAGTGAGAAGGGAATGCATGTTCTTAAGTCAAAAGGTAAGCTTTCATATTTGAAAAGCATAGATTGAAATTTTTGTAAGCATTGTATTTTTAAGAAACAGAAGAAAGTGATGTTTCTTGAAACTGGGTCAACAAAGAAGAAGCACATGTTGGAGCTTATTCACACAAACGTGTGGAGACCACCTCAGGGAGCTTCTATTGGAGGATCACAGTGCTATGTTTCTTTCATTGATGATGCTACAAGAAAGGATTGGGTTTATTGCATAAAGAGGAAATTGGATGTTTTTGACATATTTAAGAAATGGAAAGCCTTGGTTTTCAAGGAGAAGGTGATGGACAATGATCAACTCAAGAGGATGAATAATTTTGAGTAGGGCAATGTTGATTTAGACAAGGTTATAATATAAAATGAGCTCATAGGTAAAAATCATCACTCACAGGAAACCATAGATATCGACGTCAGTCAGGTGAGAACTGACGTCGATCAGGTAAGAATCGACGTCGGTCTAGTGGAGACCAAAGTCGGTGATGTCAGGCAGGTGGACATTGACGTCAGTCAAGAAATTGATGTCGATGATCAGGTGGAATCAACATCGATCGGGTGCAAATCGAGGTTGGCCAGAGATGACAGAGATCGGTCACTGTTAGAATGAAATTTGGGTGCACAGTAAGCTATCAATGAGTCTCAAACACCCATGAAGAGGTCCAAAAGGGTAAGTAAACCTCAAATTCATTATTCCCCTTCTTTATACTACTTGTTGCTCACTGATGGTGGAAAACTAGGAAGTTTTGAAGAGGCAATATAAGTAGAATCCAAGAAATAGTGGGAACATGGCATGAATGAAGAAATTGATTCCTTGAAAGAGAACCAAATGTGGGATTTGGTAGAGTTGCCAGTCAAAAAGAAAGTACTAAAAAATAAATGGATTTATAGGTTAAAGAAAGGAGAGAATGGACAAGTGAGATAGAAGACCAGGCTATATGGTCTTGAGCAAGCTGCAAGACAAAGGTATTTGAGGTTTGACAAGTTTATGACAAAGGATGGCTTTAGTCAATGTCAATGTGACCATTGTGTTTATTTTACCAGATTGGATAATGATAGCTACATTATCTTGTTACTATATGTGAATGATATGCTTGTTGCATGTTTACACATGCAGGAGATTACTGAGCTAAAGGTGAAATTAGCTTACGCATTTTCCATGAAAGATTTAGGAGCAACAATCCTTGGCATGAGTATTTCTACAGATAGAAAAAATCACAAGTTGAATTTGTCTCAAGAGGATTATGTGAATAAGGTAGTGGAGAGGTTCAATTTTCAGGCTGCAAAATTGGTAAGCACACCTATGGCTAGACAGTTTAAGTTAAGAACAGAATAGTGTCCTAAATCACATGATGAGGTTGAGTACATGATATGTACTAGACCTGATATTGCTCAAGCAGTGGGAGTTGTCAACAAGTTTATGGCCAATTTAGGAAAGAAGCACTGGAAAGCAATTCAGTAGATTCTCAGATATCTTAGAGGGACTAGCAATAGGCATTTATGCTATGCAAGGTCAAACACTTCTCTCCATGGGTACGTAGATTTAGATATGGCAGGTGACTTGGATGGCAGGAAAAGCACCACAGGATATGTGTTCACTGTTGGTGGAACGGTGGTTAGCTGGATATCAAAGTTGTAGAAGGTTGTTGTAGTCACAAAGGCTAGCAAGGAAATGATATGGATGACTTGGTTCATGGAAGAGTTGGGAAAGGAGCAAGAGAGTTGCAGATTGTACAGTGATAGTCAAAGAGCAATTCATTTGGCAAAGGATTCAGCCTTTCATTCAAGAACCAAACATTTACAGCTTAGGTACCAATTCATTAAACAAGTATTGGAGAATGGACAAGTGAAGTTGAAAAAGATCCATACAAATAAGAACCCTGCAAATATGTTAACAAATCCAGAAACAAAGGAGAAGTTGAATCTTCATTCAACTTTTGTTGGTCTTCAAAATTGAACTTGAAGATGGAGATACAAGCCAAAAACAAATTAGAGGATGTTCTTGTATAGGTACAGGTACAGGTGCAGCTGTTTATCTCCATGTGTGAGATTGTTGAGTTGTAGAGCTAAAAGCTACATTAAATGTGCAAATGTGGAGGTTGTTGGGTGACAAAGTAACTAACATCAGTCAGGCTAACTGACATCGGTTATATTCAGCTACACAGTAACTGGCATCAGTTATTATCAGTTAGCATCGACCAGATGGAAACTGACATCCGTCACCTTCAGACTGATATCGATCATGTGTACATTTCTAGAACTATTCTAATTTTAGTAGAACAGTTAGTTTGCATGTAAAGACTAATTTTAGTATTGATTCTACGTTTCTAATTATTGTTTGGTTTGGGATCTATTTAAGAGACCCATGGGGCTGTATTGTAATGTAAGAAAGGTCAATTAGATCTGTAGGGTGCAAGATCAAGAAAATCTACAGGGTGCATGATCAAAAAGATCTACTGGTGAGAGTAGGCAACAACGGTTGAATTGATTGTCACTTGGAAGGTAGGCAACAACAACCATTGGGTTGATTGTCACTGGAGGGAACAACTCAGTGTTGAGTTAGTTGTAATTGAGAGAGAGAGAGAGAGAGAGAACTCTTGAGGGAGAATTATTGTACACCCAAGAGGTGTGGAAAGAGTGAGATTTTTTCATTGTATTTCCTTCTGGAAGAGTGTTAATACAGATTGTATTATTTCTCGTATCTCCTATTCTTTGTTGTTTTTAATTTCTAGTTACTTATTACTTCTAGTTTAATTCTATGTTTAGTTTCTTATACAAAGGTAATCAATTATACTCCAAGGAGGATCCTAACAATTGGTATCAGAGTTAGGATCACTAACAAGTGGTAGAGCAGGTTAGTGTTTGTTGATTATAGGTTCACTCATAGGGGTTTCTGTTTGAGTGGGAGTAAAGCAATGGCAGAAAAAAGTAAACTAAGAATGGAGAAATTCAATGGCAAGAATTATCAATTATGGAAGATGCAGATAGAAGATTATCTATAACAAAAAGATCTATACTTAGCGTTGGGTGGGGTTTCAAAAAAGCCCACAGATATTCAAGATGAAGAATGGAATGTTCTTGATAGAAAGGCTCTAGGATATATAAGGTTGAGCCTGGCATTGTCTGTGATTTTCAACTTATCACAGACAAAGACAACGGTAGAGTTAATAGAATCTTTTGCAAATTTATATGAAAAACCCTTAGCTTCAAATAAGGTATTTCTTATGAAGCAATTATTTAATTTGCAAATGCAAGAAGGTGGATCGGTATATAGTCATCGTAGTGATTTCCACGGATTAGTAAATCAATTAAATTCAGTCAAAATAGTTTTTGATGATGAAATTAAGGCTCTCTTAATCTTATGCTCTTTACTTGAAAGTTGGGATAGCTTGGTAATGGCAATAAAATAATAATGTGTCTGCTTCAAATATCTTGAAAGTTGATGATGTTGTTAGTGTAATCTTGAATGAAAAAATTCACAAGAAAAGCATAGGGAAAATATCAGGTAATGCTTTAAGTGTTGAAAGTAGGGAAAAGCAAATAGAGAAGGGCAAGCAAGGGAAATCAAAGTCAAAGATAGGCAGTAGATCTAAATCTAGAAATGGAGGTATAACCTGCTAGAATTGTGGAAAGAAAGGACATGCAAAGAAAGATTATTGGTTGAAAGAAGATCAGCATGAAGGTAATTAAGAAGCAAATGATGCAGGTATTGTTGCACATGATGCTCTTATATTTTCTTTAGATAGTCAGGTAGAATCATGGGTTTTAGATTCTAGTGCTTCTTTCCATGCAACCCCAAATAGAGAATTTTTCTATGATTTTATCCATGGAGACTTTGGAAAAGTTTATTTAGGGGATGGTGAGCCTTGTCAAATTGTTGGCAAAGGAAAAGTGCAGCTAAAATTACAGACTGGTAACACATGGGTGTTGAAGGATGTCATGCATGTACCCATCTTGAAGAGGAATCTAATTTCTGCATGAAAGTTGGGTGATGAGGGTTGCACTATAACTCTCACAGTGGAATCTTGGAAAGTTTTTAAGGGTGCACTTGTATTAACTAGAGGTAAGAAAGTAGGTACACTTTATCTATCTACTTGTATTACTGATTCTCCTTCTGTTTTATCTACTTCATATGTAGATGCAAAGATGTGGCTCTATAGGCTTGGTCACATGAGTGAGAAGGGAATGCATGTTCTTAAGTCAAAAGGTAAGCTTTCAGATTTGAAAAGCATAGATGGAGATTTCTATAAGCATTGTATTTTTGAGAAATAGAAGAAAGTGAGGTTTCTTGAAACTGGGTCAACAAAGAAGAAGCACATGTTGGAGCTTGTTCACACAAACATGTGGGGACCAACTCAGAGTGCTTCTATTGGAGGATCACAGTGCTATGTTTCTTTCATTGATGATGCTACAAGAAAAGATTGGGTTTATTGCATAAAGAGAAAATCTGATGTTTTTGACACATTTAAGAAATGGAAAGCCTTAGTTTTCAAGGAGAAGGTGATGGACAGTGATCATCTCAAGAGGTTGAATAATTTTGAGCAGGACAATGTTGATTTGGACAAGGTTATAATCCAAAATGAGCTGGCAAGTAAAAATCATCACTCATAGGAAAACACAGATATCGATGTCAGTCAGGTGAGAACTGACGTCAATCAGACAAGAATTGACGTCAGTCTAGTGGAGACCAAAGTCAATGATGTTGGGCAGGTGGAAATCGATGTTGGTCAGAAAATTGACGTCAGCGATCAGGTGGAATCGACATCAGTCGGGTGTAGACCGAGGTCAGCCAGAGATGACCAAGATCGGTCACTGTTAGAATGAAATTTGGGTGGACATCAAGCTGTCAATGAGTCTCAAATGCCTATGAAGAGGTTCGAAAGGGTAAGTAAACCTCAAATTTGTTATTCCCCTTATTTATACTACTTGTTGCTCACTAATGGTGAAAAACTAGGAAGTTTTGAAGAGGCAAGGTAGGTAGAATTTAGGAAACAGTGGGAGCATGGCATGAATGAGGAAATTGATTCCTTAGAAGAGAACCAAACATGGGATTTGGTAGAGTTGCCAGCCAAAAAGAAAGCACTAAAAAATGAATAGATTTACATGTTCAAGAAAGGAGAGAATGGACAAGTGAGATAGAAGGCCAGGTTATATGGTCTTGAGCAAGTTGCAAGACGATGGTATTTGAGGTTTGATAGGTTTATGACAAAGCATGGCTTTAGTCAATGTCAATGTGACTATTGTGTTTATTTTACTAGATTTGATAATGATAGCTACATTATCCTGTTACTGTATGTGAATGATATGCTTGTTGTAGGTTCACACATGCAGGAGATTACTGAGCTAAAGGTAAAATTAGCTCACACATTTGCCATGAAGGATTTAGGAGCAGCAATCTTTGGCATGAGTATTTCTAGAGACAAAAAAAATCACAGGTTGATTTTGTCTCAAGAGGATTATGTGAATAAGGTAGTGGAGAGGTTCAATTTGCAAGATGCAAAACTAGTAAGCACACTTATGGCTAGACAGTTCAAGTTAAGAACAGAATAGTATCCTAAATCACATGATGAGGTTGAGTACATGGTATGTACTAGACCTGATATTGCCCAAGCAGTGGGAGTTGTCAGCAAGTTTATGGCCAATCTAGGAAAGAAGCACTAGAAAATAGTTCAGTGGATTCTCAGATATCTGAGAGGTACCAGCAGTAGGCATTTATGTTATGCAGAGTCAAACACTTCTCTACATGGGTATGTAGATTCGGATATGGCAGGTGACTTGGATGGTAGGAGAAGCACCACAGGATATGTGTTCACTATTGGTGGAACGGCAGTTAGCTGGATATCAAAGTTGCAGAAGGTTGTTGCAGTCACAAAGGCTAGCAAGGAAATGATATGGATGACTTGGTTCATGGAAGAGTTGGGAAAGGAGCAAGAGAGTTGTAGATTGTACAATGATAGTCAAAGAGCAATTCATTTGGCAAAGGATTCAGCCTTTCATTCAAGAACCAAACATATATAGCTTAGGTACCACTTCATTAAATAGGTATTGGAGGATGGACAGTTGAAGCTGGAAAAGATCCATACGGATAAGAACCCTGCAAATATGTTAACAAAGCCAAGAATAAAAGAGAAGTTAAGTCTTCATTCAAATTTTATTGGTCTTCAAGATTGAACTTGAAGATGGAGATACAAGCCAGAAACAAATTAGATGATGTTGCTGTACAGGTACAGGTGCAGCTGTTTATCTCCAAGTGAGAGATTGTTGAGTTGTGGAGCTAAAAGCTACACTGAATGTGCAAATGTGGAGGTTACTGGGTGACAAAGTAACTAACATCAGTCAGGCCAACTGACATCGATTATATTCAGCTACACAGTAATTGGCATCAGTTATTATCAGCCAACATCAGTCAGACAGGGACTGACATCGATCACCTTCAGACTGACATCGGTCATCTGTGCATTTCTAGAACTGTTCTAATTTTTGGAGAACAGTTAGTTTGCATGTAAAGACTAATTTTAGTCTTGAGTCTGAGTTTCTAATTATTGTTTGGTTTGGGATCTATTTAAGAGACCCATGGGGCTGTATTGTAATGTAAGAAAGGTCAATTAGATCTGCAGGGTGCAAGATCAAGAAGATCTGTAGGGTGCAAGATCAAGAAGATCTACTGGTGAGAGTAGGCAACAACGGTTGAGTTGATTGTCACTTGGAAGGTAGGCAACAACAACCGTTGGGTTGATTGTCACTTGAGGGAACAACTCAGTGTTGAGTTGGTTGTAATTGAGAGAGAGAGAACTCTTGAGGGAGAATTATTGTACACCCAAGAGGTGTGGGAAGAGTGAGATTTCTTCATTGTATTTCTTTCTGAAAGAGTGTTAATACAGATTGTATTATTTCTCGTATCTCCTATTCTTTGTTGTTTTTGATTTCTAGTTAGTTATTACCTCTAGTTTAATTTCGTGTTTAGTTGCTTCTACAAAGGTAATCAATTGTACTCCAAGGAGGATCCTAACAAATCCAATCATAAAAGATAATACGAATAACAACTAACTTTATTTTATCATGTTTTTAATTTTATTTTAAAATAGTATGAATTATAAATTCTAATTTCAAAATAATAAATATAAAATCTTTTATACATATATTTATACATAAATATTTTTTATCAATTCAAGATACAATATAATATCTCCAAACATTCGAGTCCCAACCTATCTTTCACTTTGATGTATATTAATTTTTACTCTATCACTTAATTTCATTAACTTGGAAGATTTTCCAAATTTTGGCTTTGTTTAAATTATTTAAATTATATGTTTCACTAAAACTATGTAACTTACATAACAGAGTAAGTGTGCAGTGATTCTAAAGCACATAATAAAAGTATAGAGAAAATTCTTGAACAACAAAAAATAATCCTAATTTTTTTGTTATTCATTCTTTTGTGTGTGTGTATATATATATATATATATATATATATATATATATATATATATATATATATATATATATATATATATATATATATATATATATTCAATGCACAACTCATACATGCATAACTAAAATATTGTTAAGAGAATATAATCTCTTTTTTATAAATATAAATTGAGTTTGAGAGGAATTAAAAACCAGTTACAAAGTTAACTTGAAATAGGTCCACCCAGTAGTAGACCAACCTACATTAGGGAAAACCATTTGCTAAGCATTCACTTAATGCCACCCAACCATAAGCTAAAAAACTAAGAGATATCCAATCAAGGCACTGCAAAGGACAACAAATTTTAGGGCAATCAAACCCTGAAGACCAAATCATTCGTTGATCCTGCATCTTGTCATCAGAAATCATTAGCTGAAAAAACAAAAAGTTTACAATCGAATCCCAATCCAAGCAAGATTCTAACCTCAATTTGCCTCAATAGAGGCTCTATCTTGCTCCATTGAAACAAATACTAAAGATCTACCCTAATCTAGTCTCAACCTCTATTACTCTTAAGGAGGAAATCCAAGATAGATAAGCGATGTAAAACATAAAAATACTAACAAAAGCTCTCTGAAAATTATAGTCCTGATATGCCATGCGCTCCTTAATGGAAAACCATAGCCATCCAATCTTCAAACAATAAAATAGTTTTTAGAGCTAAGCTTCTCCAATCTTCAAATAATATCAACGTTAACCAAATCTCTGCACAAGCCTTACTATCAGAAAACAACTACCACCAAAAGAAAAGCCCACAAACAAGAGCCTCTATTCAGCTAAACCTGCAAACTACACAGATCCATAGTTTTTAGAGCTAAAATATAATCAAATAGTATTGACTGAACTTGATGTTTTTATCATTTTATAAATATTTTATTTTTAGAAACTTTTACATATAAGTTTAGATATGCCAATTAATTACCCTTTATTCTTTACATTTCCAAATAAAACGAGTGACATGTGGTTGGCAGTTGATACTTAATTACAAAATAATTATATCTAAAGAAATTAAAACCTACAAAAATTAATATCTAATTAAAATTATTTATAGAAACTTTCAACTTAACATCTATATTGATAATAATTGCGAAAAAGATAATTTATTAGGCAGTGCATCCGTTAAAAGCTTTGTCAATGAAAAAAGAAGTTAAAAGATGAGAAGCTTAAAGTGGTGAATTATATTCACTATTCATTTTACTATTAATAAATGTTTACATTAACTATATATATTAAAATAAATTCAAGTAAAAATTATAAAAAAAATAATATGTAATTAAAATTGTTTGTAAAAATTTTCAACTTAATATTAAAATATATAATTAAATTATAATTAAATTAATCTCTTATTAATAATAATTATGAAACAAAGATATTTTATTAAATATTACACTTTTCATATTAAAAAACAAGCATAATTTATTGACAAAACAGTTTATTAAACATTACAGTCTTATCAAATGGTGAAACAAAAGTAAAAATGCTTACGATATAATGCATAGAAGAAGTGGTACGAGTGGTGCAGCCATAAGTGCAGCTGTCATAAGGAAGGAAAAGTCATCCCTTACGATAATAAGTTTTTGGCCTTTCCCACAATCATTACATGCATGCTCACTTTTCTTTACAATTTTCAGGTCGTTGTCCTTCTGACATATGTCTGACTCTAATGCTGAACAATACGACAAATTTAAATATTTGAGAGCTCTGAGTTGCTCAAACCCAACTGGCAATTCTTTTAAGCTGCGGCATTCTGACAAATTTAAATATTTCAGGGCTCGAAGCTGCTCAATGTCACCCGGCAATTCTAGTAAGCCCAGGCAATTTGACAAATCTAAGTGCTCGAGGGCTTCAAGATTCCCAAAGGTCGAAGGCAATTCTTGTAACTGGGAGCAGGTCTTCATACTCAGTTTACTCAACGAAAGCAATCTACAGACTTGCTCAGGCAACTCGTTCATTCTCCCCCAGCCGTCCAGTCTCAGAATCTTCAACTTATCGAAACCACTAAGAAAATTATTTAATGCATTTACACTACATTCTCCTGATGTCAGATCTAATTCATTCAAAGAGATTTTTGGAACTCTTTTTGAAAAGTCCGGCAGTTCGTCGGACAACTCTAGGATTTTCATCACCTGTAAATTTTTTGGAAACTGCATGCAAATTATTATTTTCTTGTCAGGACTTTCTCCAATGGTGACAACCACAACAATATTGCAATATTGTATGCACGGTAAGAAAAAAAACCTTACCATTATTTTCTTGTGGGGACTTGTCTGTTGAGAGAGCAGACGACCAGACAAATGCAACACAGCCAATTTATCAAGTCCCTCTATATCCAGTGGTATAAAAGGAATGCCAGAGCCTAATTCTAGAAATCTCAACTCTTGAAATGTCTCCTTGCTTCTCCCCCGGATATCTATGCTTCCTGTTAAGGCCAAAATTCTTAACGAGTCCTTCATTGAATCAAGATGTCTTTCTTCAAGTATGGAATGAGGAGATTCATCATCCTCCTCAATCCAAACTCCTTTCGTTTTTCTCAGCCTACCCTGCAAGAATGTAGCATAGAAAGTATAAAAAATAGTCATAGTAAATAGTATTATGAATGTAATTATTGTTGGAGGAGAAATATACCTCATCTTTCGCAGCTTCATTCCACGACTGTGCATTCATAACTCTACTATCTGTTGACAGGTGTAACCCTATTGCTCGGATAACGTCATGAACAATCAAACACTCCTCCTCGCCACTATCAAACCTTAGTTCTTTCGTCATTGGTGTGATCAATGCGGCCTCTTCAAGGGATGTGACTTCCTCGGATCCCACAATATACTCCACATGTTGACGGCTCCAATTATTGAATAAGCAGCAAATGTCCAAAATTGATTCCTGGGTAGACTCCTCCAACTGTTTATAAACAAATCCAAATAAACGTTTGCTGAGATCTTCTTCTTTGATTTGCTTTCCTTTCTCCAAAGCTTCTAATATCTGAGTACACTTGTCTGCCCTATACTTCTGCTTGCGCAAACGAGCACCAACTATTTTTAGAACCAGCGGAATCCCTTGACAAACCTTCAGAATCCTTTCTACATCATCTTTGATAAGAACAAGGCTTGCAGGATCATTGCACACAACTTTCTTTGCATCTTCGTTTTGGAGTGGAGTGACAGGGTATGCGCTTCGTGGAAGGCCTCGATCTTCAAGTATGTCTGTGACCTTTAAAATTCTGGTTGTTATGACAAATCTGCTACGCTGCGGAAGACCTTGCAAGTCTTCGGGTAGAAGCATTTTCAAGTCTTCTACATGCAGCGCATTGTCAATAAATAAAAATACAGGCTTCTTTGGTTCACTTTTGAAAGCTTGGCCTAGATGATGTCTACCGTCTTCCGTATTTCTTAACTCTATTTGTTTTCCAAACGCATAGTTTGGAAACACGTCTTTCAATATTTGCTCCTGCAATTTTGTGTAGTTATTGTTATTAGGAAACTCGTCTAATTCAATTTTAGTATATTTGTAATCTCTTAGATCCAGTTTGGCGACAACAGCATTTGCTAGTGTTGTCTTTCCTATCCCACCGAGGCCATAAATAACCACAGCGATTGATGAGGAATCTTCTGTTCTTTCAATGTTCAGCAACCTCTTTACCGCGTTTACTTGTTTATCAAGTCCAACTGTTAAAGAAGTAAAAATGTCATGATAAATGTTAAAAGAAAGAGGAAAATATCCTGATAAATATTATAAGGTAGCAAGAAATGAAAAGATTTACTTGTTTTAAATTACCTGCATTATCTGGATAGGTGGGCTGTGATATAGGAAGAAAAACCGGCTGCTCTTGTTTTATTGCTAGTGCGGTTGTCAAAGTGAGATCCTGATAAAGGTGATTCACTTTTGAGCGAAGACCAGTCAAAGTTTCAGAGTTCACAGATGTTTTTAAGAAGCTGCAATGTATATATCTTCATGGTTAGTAGAGTATAAAAGTAAACAGGTATGAGAGTAATATGTTGCTAAAAATACATAAATAAAGATGGAATTGAGTGTATTAACCTGAACAGCTTTCCAGAATGTAATTGGGAAGCACATAACATCGATCCTTCAATAATTAAATGTAAAGCATTTTTCAGTTTCTCTTCTTCCCTTATTAGATTGTCTAATTTTTGTATATGACTTGCAAGTTGAAACATATCTTTTAAAAGCTCCACACATTCATCCCGATTGCCAGACACTTTTTGAATTTTTGATACCAGATAGCCTATGATAGACAATGCTCCAACCATCCAATGTAACTGGCCAAGTTGCTGAAGTATCTCTGCTACAACTTTTTTCCCTTGGCCTGACTGAAAAACGTTATCCTGTAAGCAAATAACTGCAAACTGAATATCATGACAAATTGGAAATCACCGAAACAGGAAAATCACAAGAATAATATTGACAAGAATGCACTTAACTTACCTTGTTATCCAATTTCTCTGTATGGTCGTTAATAAATTTTAAAAATGTGGCCCCACTCTGGATAAAAGAAGCCCACATTTGGGGCTTCTCTCCACTAGTACTTTGATAACTCGTGCTTGGTGCATCTTGTGCAGGCTGCAAACAATTAAGAAAAGAAGACCAAGAATTAATTTTTTTTTTAAAATTTATTTATAATACTTATAAAAAAAGATAATAGAAGAAATTAGTCAATTGATTATTATTTTTTATCTTTAAAAAAAACTAAAATCCATATTTTAGAGTTATAACAAATTGAGTTTAATAAATTAATGTTCATTACTTATATTATTATGTATAGATTTTAAGTTAAATCTAATAGTTTTATATAGTTCTATGAATAAATAAAATTGTGTTTTTTAAATATATATATGCTTCATGTTTGTGGGTTTTATGTGGGAAAAATGGTTTATTAAAATTGGGTTATAGATTTTGAATCACAAATTTGACTTTTTAATTAATTTTGTTGTAATTATTAAAAAAAAAAAAGAAAAAAGAAAAAGATTTCAAATTTTAATTGAAAATAAGGGGAAAACTCCTCCCTAAAACTAGGGATTCATTTTATTGGACAAATAAAAATTACTTCAGGGGTTTGTCAGGGATATATAAAATGTGTTGATATGAATTTTATAAATTGTGTATGGTGTATTTGTTGTAAATTATTTTATTTTAAAATTTTCAATTGGTATTAAAACAAGGTTAGGGTTGTAAATTTTTATTTCATATCTGTCTAACAATTGATCATGTCAAACTCTAATTCTTTTTCTATTCTAGAATTTAGTGGAAATGACTATGGTTATTAGATCATCAAGATGATAACTCTTTTGTTATAAATTCACTTGTGGGAGGTTGTAGAGTTTAGTTATGAATAGCCAACTAAGTGGGCCACTATTTCAACTAATGACAGAGAAGCCAAGAAAAAAGCTAAAAAGAAGAACTCACAAGCTTTCTTTCATATTTAGAGATCTCTAGATAAGAACCTATTTCCAAGAATTACATGTGCAAAGAAAACCAATGATACTTAGAAGACTCTACAAGAAGCTTACCAATGTAGCGATCAAGTCAAAGTGGTTATATTGTAGACTTTGAAGAAAGGATTTAATTTTTTGAGAATGTAAGGTGCTAAAAGTATGGGGATTTTTTGCATAAGAGTAAATGACATGGTCAATGACATGTATAATCTTAGATAAATGTTAAAAAAAGGGTATGGTGAAAAAGGTGTTAAGGTCTCTAACACCAAGGTGGAAACCTGTTGCCATTATCATTGAATTTTATGCAAAAATTTGACCACTCTTGAGTTTGATCCCCTAGTTGAATCTCTTGTATCCTATGAAGATAGACTAAGAGACAAATTTGTGGAAGTTAATAGGATGGATTTTGCCTCAAAATTAAAGGTCATAATGAGTGGAGGTCCTAGCACTAGCAACAAAAGAAACGAAGTAAAATACTAAGACAATAGCAAAAGAAACTAAGGACAAGGAAAAAAGAGGAATCGAAATTATTCAAGAGGAAATAGAGGAAGAAGAGATGGTTCAGCTATAAGAGGAAGAGGAGGAGGTAAAGGTAGAATTTATAATAGAAATATTACATGCTATCACTACCAAAAGTATGGTTGCTTTGAATGGGAATGTAGATTAAAAGAAGGAAATGAATGAAGGAGTGTTAATCATGTTAATGAGGGTGGTTATGCTTCTCGATGCAATTTATTATTTTCATATGACAAAGTTTAGAACAATCTTAAAGAGGTTTGGCACCTAGATTCAGGTTGTTTCAATCACATGTCTAGGAATAATGAGTTATTTTATATAATAAATAAAAGCCTCAAAACCAAGATCAAACATGGTTATGGAAAATCATTTTAGGTTTTAGCAAAAGGAACTATTAAGGTGAATATTAGGGATAGTAAAAAATGTATTAACAATATTTATTACACTCTAAATTAAAAAAATAAATTATTGAATACTAGAAAATTATGTTAAAATAACTATAAGGTGGTGCTTGATGATAAGAAATGTACAAACTATGACAAGAATCAAGGCAATAATTTTTTTATAGTTATACTTATGTCTAAGAATATGGCATTCTCATTGAATTTTGGAGAACATGTAGCAGCCTTGCCAATATCGCATATGAAGATAAGAGTTGATTGTGGCATCTTAGATATGGACACTTGAATTTTTAATGTTTGAAGTTACTAACATCACAATAATTGGTCATTGGGTTTCCAAAGGTTGAAGAGCATAAGGAAGTTTGTGAAACTTGTGTTAAAGGTAAACATGCAAGAGAAAAGTTTTCAAAAGGTAGTGCATGGAGGGCTCATCATACACTTCAATTGGTTCACTCTGATATTTAAGTAAGTCATCACGTTTAAGTACATTTATTGATGATGACTCATAGAAAGTGTTGGGTTTGTTTTGTGAAATATAAAAGTGAAAATTTTGATACATTTAAGATGTTTAAATCCCTCGTAGAGAATGAAATTGGTTACATAGTAAAGTTCTTAAGGAATGATCATGGAGGTGACTTTTGTTCAATATTTTTTATAGATTATTGTGATTTGAATGTAATTAAAAGGCAGCTCACAACTACCTACAGTCCTAAAACAAATTATGTAGCTGAAATTAAGAACTATAATGTGGTTGAAATGGCAAGTAGAATGTTACAAAATGATTGAGAAACTTTTTTTAAGGTGATGCAATTTCTACAACAATATATATTCTCAATCAAAGTCCCACTAGTGCACTTGACAAGATGACTCCATCTATAGCATGGTATGAAAATAATCTTAATGTCAACTATTTCTAATTATTTGCTTTTTTAGCCTATGATCATGTCATTAATCAAAAAAGATAGAGGTTAAATCCAAAGAGTGAATTTTGTATTTTTGTTGGGTATAGTGAAAAACACAAAGCATATATACTTTATAATCCTCTCACTAACATCATTTCTGTGTCAAGAGATGTTATTTTTTATGAAGTGGGAATGTATGGTCAAGGCAAAGATAAAGGTCATATAGAAAAGTCTAAATCTATTTGTAATGATAGTATTGTTGATGATATTACTAATGAAAATCTCACTAGTAGTTAAGTTCTAAGTGTTACAAGTCCACTAACCAACCTCTCATGTAGATCGTATATTCCAAGTTCAAGTCCAATTTACATCTTAGTTCTTCAAGGAGGGTAAGAAGCCTAAGTAAAATTTATCAGAATACAAGAATTCAAGCCCATGCAATAAGTCTAATGGGTGAGACAATAAATTATATTTATTTTACACAAGCTGGTTTTGAACCATCATATTTTGAAGATGCATATGCTAATGATGTTTGGGTAAAAAAAATGCAAAAATAAATGGATTCCATTCATAGGAATGATACTTGGGAGCTTCCATATGACAAGAAGTGTATTGGTACTAAATGGGTCTAAAAGACTAAGTATAATAATGATGAAAGTGTTTAAAGGCACAAGTCAAGTCTAGTTGTAAATGGATTCACTCAAATCTATGACACATATTATGAAGAGACATTTGCATCAATGGCAAGACAAGACACCATTAGAATGGTGATTTCTCTAGCAACTCAAAATAAATGGAGCATACATCACATGGATACAAAAATTGAATTTTTGAATGGGTACTTAGCAGAGGAAGTCTGTGTACAATAGCCAATTTTTTTTTAATATATGGTAAAGAAGACCAAGTCTATAAGTTGAAGAAGGCTTTGTATGGTATCAAGAAAGCACCAAAAGCATAATATACTCAAATTGATTGATATTTTCAGCAGAATGGCTTCAAGAGAACAAAGAGTGAGCCTACTCTTTACTACAAGGATGAAAGTAATGAAATCTTTATTATAAGTTTGTGTGTTGAGAATTTGTTGTATGTGGGTAGCAGTTGTAAGATGAAGGGTGAATTCAAAATTTATATGATGAATGAATTTGAAATGAAAGATTTTAAGTCTCATGCAATACTTCCTAGGGATGAAGGTTCATCAAAGTAATGATGAAGTATTCATTTTCAAAACAAATTATGTAAAATATATGTTAATTATAAACCATTCGTCACTGCAACTATTCATGGAGTTATGCTATGAAAAAGAATATGGTATAGAAACAATTGATAAAATAAACTCATAGAAGTATTGTTGGAAGCTTAATAGTTCTAATTCACACAAGAACAAATATTTCTTATTTAATTTCTTTTGTTTCAAAGTATATGTTTTGAGCCATCTGAAATTTATATAAAATTAACCAAAATTTTTTTAAGATATATAAATGATACTATCAATTTCAATATTCATTATTAAATCATTATAAAATTTGAACTTATTAATTTTAATAAATCTGATTGAATAGATATTTTAGATGATTCAACATTTAACAAATATTTTTAACTTGGTTTGAGTTTGGTTACATGAAACTCAATGAAACAAATTTCAGTTATCCTTCCATCATTGCAATCACTTTAGGAAGTACATAGGTATTATGGATCTGGAAACATTCTAGAATAAAAATGTCAGTCATACCCACCTTTTGAGCAGTCTCCATTTGCAGTATTTCTTTAATGGCATGGATTAAAACGTCAGCGTGGCTTCCAATGTCGACGCCTACAAAGAGGCTCTGGACCTCCTCCATTGTAGGCGGTGGCTTTTTGGAAGTAGCATCGTCATATCCAGGGGATTTCTTCCTCCAACAGCAGCAACAACAGTAACCCATTGCTAATGAGAAAACAAGTTATCCTAAACTAATACTCATACTCAACTGTATATATACCTCTACTCGTTCTCTCTATGTTTTGCTTTTTAAAAGTTATTCCCGGCCAGGTGGGGACACGTGCAAAAAGAAATTATTCGGTGGCCAAAGCTTTAATTAATGCGCTGCACTTTAATTTTGATGAAATGGAGGGAAAGAAAAGAATAATCCATCCTTTTGCTTTTCAATGATGGCAGTCGGCATGAATTGAGTTGTTTTATAAGTTTCGCATTTTAAAAGTTATTTTCAGTATTAGAGACAATTAACATTAATATTCGATTATATGTACTTGTACTCGTTCTCTTTGACGTTTGTATTTTAAAAGTTATTTCTGACATGGGATATTATTAAAAGAAATTATTTGATGTGTAAGGCTTTAATTAATTTGTAGTGAAATGGAGGGAAAGAAAAGAATAATCTATGCTTTTATTTTTTAATAATGACAATTGGCTTGAATTGAATTGTCATACAATGTAAAATTATATTATATCAAAATTAGATTGTTAAAAATAGTTGATTGAAAAGATTGAATTTATGAGTATTTATTTACAGTATATATGTTTTGCTACATGGACGTGACATGTTAAACATTCATCTTGACAAACATAAAAATAAGTGAATCAAAATTCAATAAAAAATAAGTAAAAAATGGAACTTATTGGCTAGATATACTTTTCTTGCATAATCTTGTACTATATTAAAAGAATTGTCATAATACAAATTTTTCAAGAATACATTGAAATGAAAAATAATTATTTTAAATTTTTGTTCAAAATAATAAGGTAACATCAATTCAACACACTTTAGTTTATTTCAAAAAAAAATAATTATATCTCTTTCCTTGCACTAAAGCGTGAAAATACTTCATTTTTGTGAACTATAACAAACAAAAGTCGTGGAGCAGCGTTAGTACTTGATGGTTTACATGTTTTTAATTGTTAGCATGTTGGTTTATGTATTTTGGTTTGCATCATTATTATTCTCTCATTTGTAACAAAAACTTAGAGTAAAACTCATTTTAAGAGAATCTAGTCTATCCTAGATATTGTTGATTGTTTATGTGTTCTTCTTTTGAAAGTGGGCATGCTTTCTTGTTTTTGCTATTCTTGTGTAGTTTCCGTTTGCATAAAAATTTTATTGTATCCCTGTTATTAATTTCATATTCCATCAAGAAACATTTTAATTCAAAAAAAACACATACTCAAAAACAAAACACTAAAAACTGCACAATATATTATTTTTTAACATTTACATACATATCATAATAATAATGAATATGATAAATTTATTATGAGATTACCTAACCAGATAAAACCCATTGATTCTTTACACATTCTATACTTTTATGTTATGGTAGTAACCACCAAAATTTCATATAACTTTGAAAACCATACATTTCAAGACCACCAAACATTTTTCCAATTCCTTAAAATACCTCTAAACTACTTTGTAACCATGTTCCAAATTTACTGATTTGGATAAAACATTAATTGAAATGATTATAAAAATTGAAACCCCAAATAAATCTAACATGACATTCACATTTACTACCTTAAAATAAGTTGATCTCCACGATTCATGCTAATTTGGTAGAAAGCATAGAAAACCTTAGGCTGTCTTAGCTTTATTAGGTTATTTATACTTTGCATGTATTCGCGGGCTGCACCAAAGCTGGTGTGGGGATTATTACGCACAAGCTCTTGAATGCAATTATGGAAAAAAGTACATGTTTCTTCTTCATGTGTGCAATTTCGTGGGAGAATCATGTAATTTTATTCTCTTAATTAATAAATTGAATTTTTGCATGCAATAAAACTCTGTAATTACCAAATTTTTTTGTTAGTGCAATGTCAAATACAGGGTTAAAATGCATAGAACAAAGCGTACAGAGTTTATATTCATTTTACCACTAATAAACTATTCTAAGGTTGATTAACATTAACTTTTAATAATTGCAGTATTTATGGTCATGCCAATGTTGGGCATATCAATAATACAGTAATATTCTAATTTGAGTCTTCAAAATATCAAAGCATTTAATTTTAATAGAAGAAAAATGAATTTGGAGAAAAAAAAAAATTAGAATATTATTAAAGATGAATGTATTTTAATTTTCATTGATAACAACAACATTTTATTTTTGAAAAAGCAAAAGATGAGGTTAATAAACAAAAATACTTAATTATGTAGCCCTAATGACTTCCATTGATTATGTCAGTATGGCTACTACAAAACTACAAAAGGATGCTTACTAGATCAAGGTATGCTTCTCAAGTATGCTAGTGCCACCAAAGCTTGGGGTATGATGTTTTTTTGTCTTCGATAGGGATTTGTTCGTTGCATTTCTTTTTCAACACCCACTTCCTTTGTATTATAAGTAGAATAAATAATGATGTATATTTCCAACACTTCAATTATAATCATATAATGTCCATGCCATGGGTATGTGCACGGAGTTGGGGGACAATTCCATGGACATACCCAACTATGCGTACGTGTTATAACATAATGCATATGCATTATTATTATAACATGTATGCATTATGGCTCGAAATACCCGAGCCATAACGCGTACACATTATGTTTAAATATAGAAATGCATACACATTATAGAAATGTGTATGCATTTCTATATTTAAACATAATGCATACGCATCATATAAACTATTTAAAAAAAAAATCCATGATTTATTTCATTCCATTTTGTTTCCCATTCAAGGTTTTGTTGCTTTATGATCATGTTTTACCTTCGAAATCTTGATTTTTCCCTCCAGCTCACATTTTGCTCTCCAACTCGCATGAAAATCATTGATTTTGCTCTCGCATTCGTGAGATCGATGATGTTATCATGAAGAAGAGGTAGGTTTTGTAGATTAAATCAATTTTTTTGAATTTTTTGTGAATGTAAATTGCATAGTTTGATTTGTAATTTTTCTCCAACAGGGCAGCATGCTCCTCCTAACCCTTTGCCTAACCCTCGACCTAACCCTCTGCCTAACCCTCCTATAGTTCCACTAGTTCCCTCAAGCAGTTAGGAGGATATAGTTGCTCACATAGTGGAGAATAAAATTGAAATTGATTAGATAATTAGGAGAATGAGGGAGCCCACTTCCATGAACACCCATCGCACCTATTTGGCCAATACCCTAGAGTTAGTATCAGGTCAAGTTGACTTGATAATGAGTCAAATTGATAGATGGAAGTTATCTAGGGATATCTATAGGGCTTACTATGATAATAAATTGTCAGCATCTAAGGTGAAGAAGAAATATATAACAAAACATCAAATTTATGCCTTATTTATCAACCCAACCACAAATGCCCCATTTCTCATAGTGATCAAACATTTCCCAATCCACCAATGCCAACATAATTTGATTAAATCCAATTTTTGGGAGTGATGGTGGATGGTGTTAGACTATCCCCCTTGTAATAACCATGAGGTCCCTTTGTAATTTTTAAGGAAACTCTATTGCAAATTTATCCTCAATGAAATTTCAAACTACTTTGACCATGGTGTGTTTCAGGGCCAAGGAAAAGGATTCACAAAGGATCAACTAGGTACATGTCATGCACCTAATCAACCTACAAGGATCCCTACCCAAAAGCCACTTCATCCAAAAATTTCCTCTATAGTGAAGGAGGTTTTGGAGATAGAAACTTTGCATGCACTTAGTTTGCTTAATGATACACTCATTCATCATATGAGTAGACTTTCAGAGGTATATGCTCAAGATACTTCAACTAGTGGTTGTACCTAACCCCACCCATGCAGATGTTGTGGTGTTATATGCACTAAACCTTTAGATGATGGTGGTGGTGCTTCAGGGGGCTTGGAGGATATGGTTTTGACTAATGAGTTGTTGGCACACACATTTGGTTTGGATATGCTAGGAGTCTCTACACACATGCAGGTATATTTTATATAAATTTAATGTTAAATTTTTAAATTATATTTGTAAATTAAAAAGGTAAAAATTAATTTACAAGTTTAAATTGAATAATGTGTGTGTGTGTGTGTGTGTGTGTGTGTGTGTGTGTGTGTGTGTGTGTGTGTGTGTGTTTTGTGTACCAGGAGGAGATGTTGCCTTCGACATCACAACTAGGTGGTGGGCCAACCCCTACTACATCTATCTATGTCAGTACAACACCATATACATTTATAGAGGTAAATTTTAAATTGAATCTTATAGACTCAATATGTACATTCATACACCTTAATTGCATCATTGGTAGATTTTATGTAAGAAAATATAAAATACCTAATACAATTTTGTTGGAATTTTTATTGTTTGATTTATTAACATGGATTGGCGTAGTGTTAGAAACTCATCCTCCATCTCAACTTTTTTGCTTTTATTTCAACTTTCAAACTATGTTTTGAATAGCCAAAATAACGAGTTGAACATTTGCTTGATATCCCATTATATGTAGTTCTCATAGCGGGTCAATCCCAATCATTAGGATTGGATGATATATATATATATATATATATATATATATATATATATATATATATATATATATATATATATATATATATATATATATATATATATATATTGATCAAAATTGTTTGGTATAATATATTTCTATCAATTTCCCAATCAAGCATAGATGTCTTCATCAATATGCACACCACTCCTTTCTTTTAAATATTGGCCTCATAGCCAACCACTTGATTCATTGTTATCCTAATCAGATATAGTGGTTTAATCTCTATGATCAATATCCAAAATGGTCATAAATATCAATTCAATTCCCATCAATTCCAATTGAGCATAATAATTTCATCTCTATCTATGGAGTTATAAATTTAGATGGCATAGCCTCTTGATCCCATTGTACCTAGTCAATTCCATTGGTTTATTGGGAGAGTATCCATTATATCCCATTAGTTTGTTTGGATAATTTCAATTATAAACTATATCCTATATGTATATTGATCCATTCTAGGTTTAAAACATTAATTTCTCAATTGATTGTGGGCCACAATTAACTGTGTATAGTAGGGGTGATACTAAATTATTATGTATTCAATTTCCATCAGTATTCAAGATAACATAGGGCCTCATTTAGGTCTAAGCACTCGCAATATACCTTTCAATACTATTAAATTCCCTTTATAAAGTCTTAATTCCTTCTATTCATGGAATGACATGTTTACTATCACAATGTTACTTGTATAATATCTGAAAGTTGACATTGTTAACTTAGGGTTTCAAATAATGGTTTATTCCTCTCAAAGGATAGAATTTCATTTGCTTAAAAAATCCACACTATGTCTTTGATTAGTCTCTTTTTTAAATAATCTGTATCATTGTCTAAGCATAGGTTCATAGACCTATCTATCACAACCTGCCTATGTGCAAGAATGCAAGATTTTCCATCATCTACCATCATTTACACTTAATTGAGGGTTCTTACACATTTTTCAAAGGATAATCTACTCCAATTTATATTTCTTAGTTATCTTCATGCCATCACAAACTTAATACCATGCATTGTTCTACTTCTCTCCTAAAATGCAACTTTTTAGTAGTGAAGAAATAACTTGTTGACCTCCAACTAGCAATTTTGCCTCTGGGACCAATAGGTGAAAATACAACACTTTGAGAACATATATATAGGTAAATTACATGTGATCCAATGATCATGACACCAAATTTCACATGCAAATTCATTTTCACTACTATTTTAGAGCACAAAAACACTAACAATAAATGTTGTCAAAGTTAAAGTTACAAACTGAAAACTCATTTTTAATGCTTATTGGATGAAAATTGGAACTACCAACACATCTAGAGGGGAAGATAACATTTAGGACCGAGTTTTTGGCCTCCCATCTAGCCTGATCAACAAACCCACCACCCATTTTGGGCTCAAGAATGACCTTCCCAATACAAAAAAGATGTTAATTTTTAGCCTAACTTTAGGGATGCATAAAATCAAAACTATAAGTCATATGGAGGAACCATAAGATCATTTGAGTGCATGGTAAATCCCTATAATTACACCCCAAATATAGTCTAAATCACCTCTAAGAGCAATTTGTGGTACAAGTTGCAGTAAAAGGTCCTATAATGCAACTTTTTGGCATTGAAGAGATAACTTGTTGACCTCCAACTAGTAATTTTGTCTCCTAGATCAACAAGTGTAAATGCACCACTTTAATCATGTCTAAATAGGAAAAATATATGTGATTTAATGACCATGACACCCAATTCCACCCACAAGTGCATTTTTACTACTATTTTAGAGCACAAAAAAATTAATAATAAATATTGTCAAAGTTGAATCTACAGTCTAAGAACTCAATTTTTGGTGATTGTTGATTGAAAATTGAAACGTATAACACACCCATAGGGGTGGATAACATCCATAACTATATTCTTGGCCTCCCATCTGGCTCAATCGATAAACCCACCACCCATTCCAGGCTTAAGAATGCCATTCCTAATATAA
Organism: Torreya grandis; assembly: GCA_037957365.1. Lineage (NCBI taxonomy): Eukaryota > Viridiplantae > Streptophyta > Pinopsida > Cupressales > Taxaceae > Torreya > Torreya grandis. The sequence continues at coordinate 4,737,379 of JARHVA010000453.1, read as the reverse complement.
AAAAGATGTTGATTTTTAACCTAACTTCAGGTATGCATAAAACCAAAATTGTAAGTCATATGGATGAATCGTAAGATCCCTCATGTGCATGGGAAATACCTATAATTTCACCTCAAATATAGTATGAATCACCTCTAAAAGTAATTTGTGGTAGAAGTTGTATTAAAGGGTCCTAAAATGCAACTTTTTAGTAATGAAGAGACAACTTGTTGACCTCTAACTAGTAATTTTGCCTCTAAGATCAATAGGTGAAAATACATTACTTTGAACACATCTAAATAGGCAAATTACACATGCTCCAATGAATGTGACACCCAATCGCACCCGTAAGTATAATTTAACTACTATTTTAGAGCATGGAAACACTGACAACAAATATTGTCAAAGTTGAAACTACGATTTGATAACTCAATTTTTGGTGCTTATTGGCTGAAAACTAGCACTACCAACATGTTTAAAGGGGAAAATAACATCTAAGAATAGGTTTTTGGCCTCCCATCTGACCCGATCAACAAACCCACCACCCATTTTGGATTTAAGAATACCCTTCCCAATACAAAATAGATGTTGATTTTTAGCCTAACTTCAAGTATGCATAAAACCAAAACTATAAGACATATGGAAGAACTGTAAGATCCTTCATATGCATGGAAAATCCTTTTAATTTTACCTCCAATCTAGTCTGAATCACCTCTAATAATAATCTATGGTAGAAGTTGTAGTAAAGCATCCTAAAAAGAAACTTTTTGGCAGTGAAGAGACAACTTGTTCACCTCCAACTAGTAATTTTGCCTTTAAGACTAGTAGGTGAAAATCCACCACTTAAAGCACATATAAATAGTAAAATTACATGTGCTCCAATGACCATGACACCCAATTCCACCTATAAGTGCATTTTCACTACTATTCTAGAGCACAAAAACACTAACAACAACTGTTATCAAAGTTGAAGCTATGGTCTGAGAACTCAATTTTTAGTGCTTGTTGTCTAAAAAATGGCAATACCAACACATATATAAGGGTGGATAATGTCTGGGACTATGTTCTTGGCCTCCTATCTGGCCTAGTTAACAAACCCACCACCCATTCTAGGGTCAAGAACGTCTTTTCCAATACAAGAAAGATGTTGATTTTTAGCCTCACTTCAGGCATGCATAAAACCAAAAATATAGGTTGTATGAAGGAATCATAAGATCATTCATGTGCATGAGAAAGCCCTCTAATTGTACCTTGAATCTAGTCTGAATCACCTCTAAGAGAAACCTATGGTAGAAGTTGGAGTAGCAAGTCCTAAAATACAATTTTCGGGTAGTGAAGAGACAACTTGTTGACCTCAACTAAAAAATTTTCCTTCAGAACTAACAAGTGCAAATCCACTGCTTCGAGCATGTCTAAATAGGAAAAGTACACATGTTTCAATTATCATGACACCCATTTCCACCCGCAAGTTCATTTTTGATATTATTCTAAAGTACGAAAACACTGATAATAAATGTGTTTGGAAGGCTACAAGGAGAAATAAACCTATCATGAGCAATTGTTTAAGAACATAGAAATTCCAAGTACTTTTAGTAAGCTTCTTTTAGCTTCAAAAATATGAAATTCTTTACTAACGGTGCCAACCACGTGAAGGTGGAAGCTTATTTTGCACCACTAACCTACAAAAAAAGGTTAGTAAGTAATTAAAGATGAAATTTATACACGACTACCTACAAAATCAAAAATATTTGGTAAAATTGATTACATATACATTTTACAAGTCAACATACCTATGCATTTCAATCCAATGAACCACCTGGATCTGCTCTAATCTTGATAGTATAAATAATAGCTTCATGGTCTGACTCATGGACTTTCCATAGATTCTTGTTTCTTGGCCTCCCATGATATTTTTGTAATTGAATATTTGTTGCAAGAACCAAATTTGAATAGTGTAGTATCTTCCTATGAGTTTCAAAGCCTTCAAACAACCATACATTTGAATTTTTTATAGGACACCGTCAAAGCCAAGTTCCATTGACTACCACAGACCCAGTGAGATAATCAATGTTTTCTCCATCTATGATTGGGGAAGTCAATTTTTTATTTCTATCTACACAGTGACATAAGTAGTAATATGTTCCCTCTTCATTATCCTCATTTGTAATAACTATAAAAACATGTTCTGCATCATTAAAAACAATTTTTAATGATATTATAAAGATAGATTATGAGAATAAATAGTACATAAAGATTAATCTTCTACCTGGCTATACTAGATTAGAAATATAGTCAAAGTCATGTGATGATGTCCTGTCTATAAGTTACAATGTTGGTGGAATCTGATATGTGTTGATTGGAATTAGAGATATGGAACTCCATTCGTCCACCCATTTTTATGAATCACACTCATTCTAAACAAAATATATGCATGCAAAACAAAAGCATGCCAAGTGTCACGTATGAATAGTCCAAGAACTTACATATAAGCTACGAAATGAGTAGAGCTCACTTGAACCTGTTAGAGTCATACAATCCTCATAGTTTGCCAAGTCTTTTTTCTCCATTAACCAAAAATATCTATGAATAGTATAATTTTCTTGAACACCATGACATAATTTGTGTGAACACCATGACATATGTTCTCATTGCACCATTCAACCACAATTTTTACATCAATCAAATTAACAACATTATCAAATTTTAACTCCTCCCTTGTGACATCTCTTTTTACACATGCTCCAGCATCATCATACTCCCCTTTTCCATGGCTAGCCTCTGTGAAACTCCAAATATGTTCTACACCAGTGATAACGTGCATCTTGCTCAACCAATAAAACATCCATGCATTCTTGAATTGTAATGTGCAATTGTCTGACCAAATGTAATGTTGTTTGAAAATAATGTTCCTTTGAGTCAACTATCCATAGAACTTATAAAAACAACCTTGCACATCTTTAATATTTTTCTATCTTCTTATGTACTATCAAGTGCATGCATGAATGTTATATGCACGAATGTGGCAATTTGGGTTGAGTTATAATACTACAATTAAACTTCCATTTGGGGTTTGAATGTGTAAATTTTAGCAAAGTTGACTGCTAAAATAATAGAATCAAGTGGGAATGTGTCCTTGCTTATCTTGAAATGTTCATCCAACCATTTAGCCCTATGTGTGTGCCTTGCATACTCATAAATAATTTTCTCCATAAATTCTGAAATAGGTATCTCTTTCATAACAAGCTCACACCTTTTAGATTATGTCATCTTTTACTTGATAAGTCACATATTTGTATTTAATCAAACCAACTAATTCATGTCCGATTGCACTTTTACACTCTTCATGGATACATTTTTTTAATGTTGGCAATCCACCACAAATGTCACAATTTCTATCCAAACATGTTTTTCTTATAAAAAAATTGTCCATCTGGTCTTTCACAAAAAATATTTGAAATAAATTCTCTAGCTGATTTTAGCATAACTTTTATGCCACACTCCTACAAAATGTTTTTAGTATGTAAAGTACATTGAATATGGCAAAAAACATCATAGTGCATTGAAAATTCAACATGTTGCCTACAACAAGTGGTGTGTATGTGATTTATTTTTATATAAAAATATTTGACCATCTCAAAAAAAATTGACTAATAGCAATTTGGGGATGTTTTTCTAAAAACTTAGAGTACAATTGTGTTTGATTCATATCCAAAAAAATATTTTGGACGTGATTCACAATTATGAGAACCAACTCTTCTTTTCACTACATCTCTTGCATTGGGTGAAACTCTTGTATTATCTTTCCAAAATTGTATAAGTAAGTCTTTCAAAGCATTATCTATAGCATTTTCCTCTCATGGAAGTTTACCAGAGAATACCCAGAGCTCTTTCGTATTGGGTTCATTAAGTCTTTCATGTCTTGAAATTGCTTTCATTAATGTTTTTATAGTTATATCAATTGTTCGACTTATTTTTGAAATCAATCATTTTTTCTCTATTTCAGCACTTACTGTACAAGTTATCATTATAAACTGGGCAACATTATAATATTTTTTGCATAATTTCAAGCCTACAATATGATATCCATCATGTATATTTTCAACAATTTCATCATTTTTATCATCCATGTTAAATGATCTTAGTCCTAATGTGTACATTATAGGTCTCATCTTAACCAATTTCATCAATGAAACAAATAATTGACAACTTTGACTATCATTAAGTAATCTATGAAAGAAACTATCCCAAATTTATTGAGCCAATCTTATTGAATGGCGGTCAGACATTTTGTTATGGATTAGTTTCAAAATATTTTCATCAACTTCAATTAAGTACTTATCTTTTCTACACATAATTCTTGGAGGTGTTATTATTGGTGGAATCTGTTCAAAAGGTGTTTCAAAATCATTATATATTTCCATGAAATTTTCTTCATTATATATTTTCATGAAATTTTTTTTATTGTTAATTTCATCGTTATTTGAGTCCATTAAATTTGCTTCATTTTTTGTGGGTAAAGTATCATGCATAGGCTCTTCATGAACAAAATCAAAAACTTTAAACTTTGAATGTGAATTTCCAACATCATCTAATTTTATACTATCAATTTCCATCAACAAAATCAAAAACTTTAGGCTCTTCATCCACAAAATCAAAAAATTTAGGCTCTTCATCAAAAAAATCAAAAACTTTAAACTTTGAATGTGAATTTCTAAAATCATCATAATTCAATTCATTATTGTGAATTTCATCATAATTAAATTCATTATTGTTACTTTAATCATAATTTAATTCATTATTGTGAATATCATCATTATTCAATTGATTATTATCAATTGCCTCATTATCTAAGGCATTTGGCTCATCAGGGGTTAGTGTTTGTACCTTGTCTGGAATGAAATGCTTGCATTTGTAGCTTGTTTTTTCTCTCAACTCTTCTAATTGATCTAATATTTTTTTCTTCAACTTCTTCCTCTTCTCTGAATGCAAATCGGAGCCCATTTTGACAAAGGTAACCAAGAAATTACTTTAACTGTGGGGTCCAAAAAAAATTGCAAACAAGAAAGTACACAAAATATGCAGAGTAAGCAGGGAATGTTTTTGGGGATAACAATCTCAATTAGGGATAAAAATAGATGTTAAAAAGTAGGTTTTTTTTTTTACTTCAAGGAATGTGTACACGTTATATAAATGCATACGCATTATAGGAATGCGTACGCGTTCCTTGAAGTATAGCCATATACTATAAAAATAAGCAAAGAACCTCATATTCAATACATAAAATCCATTATAATAATATAATATGATGTAATAAGATTCAATAAGACTATAATATGATGCATAAATCCTTGATATGATGCAATAAGACTGTGAGAGGTTGCAATAACACTATCATATGATGTAATAAGGCTCAATATAATGCAATAAGACTATCATATGATGCAATAAGACTATCATACGATGCAATAAATATCCAATATGATGCAATAAGGCTATCACATGATGTAATAAGGCTCAATATGATGCATAAATCTCCAATACATAATGCAATAAGACTCTTGATATGACTATGAAGTAATAAGACTAATAAATGATGCAATAAGGCTCATTATGTAATATGAAATGAGCTAATTTTGCCAAAAATCTCATCATAAGTCCTTACAAAACTAGGTGAATAATGGCTTCATAAATTGGCACTAAACACATTCATGAATTTATGCATTTGTGATGAAATCAAGGAACTTAGGGGTTGTGTTTGTTATAAAATTAGGATTTATGGTTAGGGTTTAGTGTAACAGGTTTGTATTGTATATGTGTATATGTCATGAAATTAGGGTTTAGGGGAATTGTATATGTTTAAGTGATAAAATTAGGGTTTACAATCAACATGTCATGAAATGTGACTTAATTTAGCCCTTTTAATCACATCTTAGACTCCAATTTAGATTCAATGGGTTGAAATTGGCCACATTTGCATTCATATTTGCATTTTTGATTAAATTAGGATCAGTTAAGCCATACATGTTGCATCTAAATTATACAATTGATTGAGCTATAAATTTGGTTTAGGGGCTCAATTTTTCCCAAATCATGTCTTTAATTAAACCAATCAACTAATTGGTTCAATTCATGATAGATATCTAATCATACGTAATTTTTTCCCAAATCATATATCATGCTCTTATAGTTATGTCTAGAAGGGGTTCAAATTGGCCTCCCATGCCTCCTCGATTGAATTCCCCCTATAATTGAACCTTGTTGTGTCACATGTGTTCCTCGTACACCTATAAGTGTTAAAGTTATTAGAGATGTATCAAGTCTTGGAAGTTCTAGAGTTGATAATGCCTTGGGAGGCCAAATCTAATTACATATCACCACGTGTACCTCATATGTGCTCATAACTGTCAACACTGTTAGAGGTGTTAGGTCATAGAAGCATTAAAGAGCTTTATCAAATCCCTAAGAGGCTTTATCTAATTAGATACATCACCATGTGTGTATCTTGTATACACATATAGTTGTGTTAGAGATCTAATTGTCACACAACCTAGAAGCACTAAATTTGTTAGAGCCTCAGGATTCCCAATCCAATCAAATATTTCCACATGTGTAGGTCTAGTACACCTAGAGAAGTGTTAGATTTGTCATATATGCACGTCTTTGATACCTATACATGTCCCATCACCTCCAACCAATCCAACTAAGGCCTATTCACAAATTTATCGAACATACCTATAAGCCAATAATGTTTAAAGATTGACATCGATCCAATCAACTCATGTTTAGTAAATAACTCACATGATGTGAGCATCTGACTTACCATTATTGTACAAAAATTGTCATGTAGAGCCCATTAAGGTCCCATCCTAATTGATCAAGCACCAAACATTATCAGTTTTCTACATGTATGTATTCCAATTATTTATATTCCTCTACCTTGAGTTACCTTTAGATCCCAAAGTACATTCATATTAAGTCCTACATGCAAAAGATAACACAATTCAAAAATAGACTCTTAAACCTCAAATCCAAAGCTAGAGCAAGAATTATGAGATGTACTACTTTCTTGCAGTCCACATCATAAGGTTTAAGCTCATTACAATGAAATATCAATAAGATGATCGAAGATATATATATATATATATATATATATATATATATATATATATATATATATATATATATATATATATATATATATATATATATATATATATATATATATATATATAATCTTGAAACCTTTAGTGAGGGGGTGCACACTGGTATTCAATTTTGATCAACCATCTATATGAGGTGAACAGTTCATCATCCACATGAACAATTATTGGGTTCCTCTACTCAACATCATCCTTGAGGGGAAGTAGGTCTCATATTTAGGGGACATTTTCACCTTTAATGTATCTTGAATAAGCTCAATAGATTTTGAGCTGGGGTAACTTATACATATGTCATACTTGGTCAATGTCAGGTCTATGCCACTCTATATTTCTAAAGCATATAGCCATCCCTTAATGGTTTCAAACAAAGCCCCCAGTGAATTTAGATATTTTCTAAGCTATACATTCAACACTACAGGCATGACATCTTAAAACCATGTCATCACTAAAGGATACATGTGACCATTTTAAGTTTATTGAGCTCAAAAACACATCTTATACAAAAAAAAATGCATATCCAACTTGACCAAAATATTTAAGAAAAACATGTATTTATACCTTGTACCCATCATCCTACTTTTGTATCTTACCATCCCAATTACATAGTAAGGTATAGAACTCTATAGTATTGATAAGCACCAAGTGTTGTCTAGCTTATTTTTGAGCTTGAAATTGTTGCATCCATGGTGTGGCTAGGACTAGTCCCATGTCAAAGACACACTCTTATGATGAGGTGGAAATGGATGGAGTGGTTGATGGTTGTCCCATGTGTGATGGAGGGGTAGATGATGGAGGTGCACGAAATGAAGGATTAACCATATTTTCACAAGAGATCTTAATTTTAGGCAAATTTTTAATAATTTATTTGAATACATTATGGGAATATTGAATAATTATAACAATAGAAGACTCTTGTTAGACTTTCAATTGGGACCTCAAAATGCACCTATTGAATTAGATGCACTAAGTAACCTTGGAGGAAATTTAAGGGACTTTATTCAACACATTTTAGGAATGTTTTTGGGACAATCCAAGGCATGATTCATAAGTATTGGGCTCCATTAGATATCATTCTTGAAATAGATATCTAAGAGATGGACTATTACATGAAGGGCTCGATTATTATTTCTACTTACATAAGATTATCTATACTACATAGTCCAATCAATGGTTTGCCACTTAAACAATTTAGTTCAAAATTTATAAATAAAGGGTTGTAGTCAAAGATATTAAAGAAACAACAAAAGGGTAAGATAGGATTCTAGGCAAGTAGGATAACATCAATAATAAACACAAAATTTAATGGCAAGTAAGATTTTAGGCAAGTAAGGTAGTAAGGTATATCCTTGCCCTACTAGGGGAAAGGTTCCAATATATGTGCATGTTTCAATTGTTGAACAAGGATTTTGTTAACATGTGTTCCATTGATGAAACATATTGGTGTATATAAATATTAAAGTGCACCAGACACTGAACATGTAATATATAATACTTGTTCAACATTTATTCTATAAAATTAAAAGTAACCCATCACATCTTGACAAGTAAGATTCAAGTATTGATACTCTAATGTACAGTGATTGGTACTCTAAAGGTTAAGTTTTGATCATAGGTTTTAAAAAATCATTTATGACCTCTCGTGATAAAATCAATTATATTGTAAAATGTATAATGTGTTAGACCTTGAAACCTTAGTTATAAGTAGTTAAGATGACATATTAAAATGAGTAAAAAATTTGAAGTCTAATGTGATGCTATGGCACCTTAAATCACAGTCTAAAGCAACACAAAATTTGACCTTTCCCTTATAAGAAACACAAAATTTGGCATTTCCCATATAAGGATGCATAGCTAATGGGACCTTTCCCCTTTAACAAACACAAAATTTTATTTATTTTATGTTATTTCAAGGCAACTCGTGCATGTTATATAACATGTATGCATTGTGTATTATATAATGCATACGTGTTATTTGAGTTTCAATTTGAAACTGAGTTTTTAGGCTTGGAAATGGCTTGGATTTCTGAGCCAAAGGCTTATGACTGTGCATCTACAGCCGAGACCAAGAGTTTTGAGAAAAACTAACAAATTTCAACTTCAATCACCAAATACACTATGGATTTCAACATCAAAATTTGAAAAATTATTACCATTATGACGAACACGTTGTCCTCTTTCTAAATATATCATTTTTATAATTTTTGGGCTATTTTAAGGGTTCAAACTATATTTATTTCTAAAAACACATGTTTTAGGCCACCACATGCCCCACCCATACATGCATATTCATGTTTAACTAATTTGTTTTTCATTGATCCAAGTGCAAAACAAATTATATGGTAACAAACTAGGCCTAATTCTACACACATTCAAAAAAAATCATTTTTGTTTGAGGTAGCTAGGGTGGGCCGCATGACTGGCTATCCATTTTTTTGTCAGTTATCAAGATTTACTTAATTTTAAAATTAATTAAAAAATATTTATCAAAAAAATATAAAAAAAGTGTGTAACACACTAGAAGATCTTATCTAAATATTCACCAAAGGGTTTCAAACAATATTTAATGATGCTTAAAAAATGGTTGGCCGCACGGCCATCTATCTACTATGTTGTCTTAAAAAAATAGGATGTCCTCTTAAAATTTTAGATGTTTGACCTATTTATACTTAACCATTTTTCAAAAAAATATTTTTTGGAAACTAGACTCAAAATTTTGCAATTCATATTTTTATACCATCTTCAAATTTTGAGTGTAGCCATCTCAAATTATCTATAGAAGTTCATGTTTCTAAAATTTTAAAAAAATCATGTCCATGGGTAGGCCCTTTTTTTGTCCCCCAACTTTGTGCACTTACCCCCATAACTACTAATTTCATAGTATTATGCGTAAAAGGTCAGTCGAAATAGGTGCTACACATTTTGCTAGATATCTAGATAGATTAGTTCAAAGCGAACGCCTTTCCTTTCCTTTCCAACCAATAGTAAGGCTTCCAAGCAAGGGTATGAGATGGAGGGATTTCAAGCACTATTGCAAACCTGCATTTCCAAGAAATCTCTTTCAAAGGATAAGCAAATGCAATCCCATATCTATACAAACCAAATGGTGTTTAGTGGATGCTCGCAAAATGGTATTGCTAGTTATGTGCACTCTCCTTGCACACATGCAGGCTATCGAAGTGGGGTAAACAATGACCACATTTGTGTTGATGCCAAAACCGCTATAAGTAAAATGAATAAAATGATAACATGTCATTTGCTTCATGTCAGGGGAACTATTCCTTCTTTAATGGTAAAGAGAACCATAATAAATTATTAATTTCATTCAATAGACTTTCGAACATAAATTCAAATTTTTATAAACAACCTTATCTGATTAGTAATGGCTAAAAAGCAAGTGATATTATTTGAATGAGGCAAAACCAATAGTACCCATCAGGTACTAATAAGAATACTTCATTTACTTTCACTAAATCAAGAGACAACATACATCATATCGTCCTTTTACATTGTGTGTTAATTCCACTTGATTTATACTTTTTTCATTTACACCTACTTTCCAATTTCTACAATATAAATAAAAAATAAAAAACATAAAATAAAAAGACCAAGATTTCATTTATTTTTATATTAAAAAACAATTAATATATTTTATTAGGATTTTAGTTTTTAAATAGAAAACATTTAATTTTTAAACAAATTAATATGAGAGTTATGTATTTAATTAATTTTTTATCAAATAAAAGCTTTGGAATTTTCTATTTATGTCAATAGGTGTTTACCTATCAGATTGAACCTTGCATTCTATATTTAATCAATGGTCCACAATAGATGTTGGAAGATGAATGTGATTGCATCACCCTACTTTTGATATGTCACACATGTTGGCCTAGTTGGGTCATAGGGATGAAGAGTACTCAACAGTGAGTTGATGGCTACTAGTAACACAGTGGTAGAGACAAAAGATTAAGTGGTTAATAAATTGAAACATTGGTGCGGTTACCCATTTTTTCATGCTGCCAAGTTTGTTGTATGGATATGTATGGTGGTGCATTAAATTCCATTAATATTTTTTTTGTTGGATCTAAATTTCTATGTAAGGATGTAGAGGCTCATTTGATGTGTTATAAACCCATACTAGAAAAAACATAATCTATATATAAGCTCGCCATCTATGAGAGAAAGTTTGACATTGTGTTGAGAGTAAGATTATTTGAGGATTTTGAACCAAGGTAATCTCTAGATATTTTTTAATATGGTCTTAAAGAAGGTGTTTCATAGGAAATCATGTGGACATGTTTTAGTCGGCTAAGCATTATTTAAATGTAGGATATGTCCTTTAAATAACACAAAAAATTGGATGTGTTTGCATTGGTATTTTATTGTCTTATATTTTTTTACAGCATTAAATCATTGGCTTCTTGTAAACAAAGCTCTATTAATGATCTTTTTTGTTCAATGGTATGTCTGTTGTATAAATTTTATTAACTTTTTTTTTTCAGTTTTAGTGTTTTAAAGCAGGTGTTTCATGAGCAACAACGTGGAAAAGTGCATGTAGGGTTTATACTCTTAACAACACAAATAATTTTTTTTGTTTGCTTTCTTTTTTATAATATTATGTTGTTCATGGCATGAAATCATTAGTTTCTTTTCAATAGAGCTCTGTTGAAGTTCTTCTAATTTGGTGGTTGTGAAATAACACAACCCTGGTATTTTGATAGTTCAAAACAAATAGACTAGAGATGGGCATGTGACCATTTCCAGGTGAGTTAACATTATGGAGTAGAATCATCCCCTTTGTTTTATTGAATGAATTCATGGGTTGTTGGTGGTTCTATTGTAAATTTTATATTGCATTGAGAGAAAGTATGTTTAAGGATTCCAAATTGAGGTAATCTCTAGATTTTTTTTACAATCTCAAAGAAAGATTGTCATGTGAAATAATATGGAAAAGTTCCAATCAGGTATAACATTACTTGAAGGTAGGATTTTTCCTCTTAAAACATAAATAATTGGATATTTGCAATTTTTTTACTATTATATTTTGTTCACATAATGTAATCATTATATTCTTATAAATAAAACTAGGTTAATGATACTTTTTGTTTATTAGTAAGTCTAACATGCAAACACTATTAATTTTGTTTGGTTTTATTGTTTTAGACATGGTGTTTCATGGGTAACTATGTGGAAAAGTGCAAGTAGGATCTATCCTGTGCACTCTAATTTTCAGGAAATTGATGGAAAGAAAAGAATAACTTATCCTTTTGATATTCAATAATGTCAATGCACTTATATTGAGTTGTCTTTGAAGTTTGCAGTCTTAAAATGTAAAATGTGAAGTTAGTTATTATTTTTTTAAATGTAAAAAAACATTAAATTTTTTTTCCCCCTTTTGTGGAATAACCACCTAAGACTTGTGATTTTGTACCGCAATAAGAATATTCTCATAATGCAATCTTTCAAGAATTGATTGAAGTGAAAGATAACATATTTTTTTAGATATCTAGGGTAATCAATAATGTATTTGATGAAGTAGGGCCAAGACCTAAGTTTGAAATTGGGTGTTGCCATTATCTAGTAGCTGGGTGTATAAATGGAAGGGTAATCAATCCCCTAAGGTATGTTGGATTAGAACTTGGATGGAAGCTGGCAAAGCACTTAGACCCCACCATTAAACAAAGATAACATATTTAGTTTTCAATCATAATAGTAAATTGAAACATAACATCAATTCAACATGTTTTAGTTTATTTTAAGGTAAAATAATTATGTTCATTTCCTTACACTAAAGCAAATGGGAATACTTCATTTCCTTGAACTAAGAAACAACATGCATCATATAGTCTATTCATGTTATTTAGCTGGATTTAACTAATTTATACTTTTTAATTTCCACCTATTTTTCGATTTCTATGAAAAAAATAAAAAATAAAAACATAAAATAAAGAGGTCAAGTTTTTATTTATTTTTATACTAGAGAAATATTTTTTATATTTTATTAGCATTTTAGTTTTTAAACATAATATATTTGTTTTTTTAAACAAATTAATATGAGAGTTATGCATTTGATCTTTTATGTTTATTTAATAAAAGACTTGAAATTTTATATTTAATAAATTATATTGACAACTAATACTAATACTCAATTATATATACTTATACTCGTTCTCTTAAAATTTTGTTTTTTAAAAGTTATTCTCAACATGGTGGGGACACCTACGAAATTTTAATTTTTTAAAGTTATTCCTACCATGGTGTGATCAAGGAGGATCTGAGTCACTAATTTTGTTAAACATCACAGCTATTGCACATCTAACCTTTCACTAATGGAAATAGCTAGGGCAATGCATTTCATACCCATACACCAGTTTGTTCATTACAGCTCCACATCTACACAGCTCTTGGAGTTTCGGTGTTATAGCTCACAACTCATCAGAAATGGTATTCAGTGATGTCACCACACTTGTTAGTTATGAAGTGGTTATTACTAATTATTGTAACTCTACAAATCGACACTTCATCTTATTGCATTGTATAATAATGTAAACTTCCATTCTTTGTAGCTTTAACACCTGTTTAGATGGATTACCATAGAAAAATAGTGTTATGAAGTTATTTGACACTAGACATCTAATCTCTCAGATATTTTATAGGGTTTAGCATAAAAACCTTTGTTGTTACATTTATAAATTGGTTTTCATCTCCTTCTTGATTTCTTTTTTCTTTAATTCATTGCACATTAATGTTTTTTGTCGTTATTAAATCACTTACACACATAACCCTCTTAACCTAGTTTAATTAGGTTTTCCATCGAGGTACATCTTGGGCCTAGGTCAATGGTATCAAAGAATGCACACTTTATATCATTTTCAAGTGGTATTATGGTTTTTTTATTTCTATAATTATTTGTATGCCTATTCATACAAGGTCTTATTATAGGAATTTAGGTTTTGAAACTTGTGACCCTTCATCAAACCTTCATGTAATCAAATGGGGCAAAAATATTCAATGATGTTGACTTCATAAATGTTTCAAAAAATGATAGAGGTGTAAATCAGAGATAATGGGAAGAATTGGAGGAATACCATGCATGTGAATGAGCAAGAATCATTGTTAACTTCTTTGTACTTCTCAAGCATCAAAATCCTTCTAACACCTCTCATTTTTGTTGGTGATTTGGTGGTCAAACTCCATATAAGTTACAAGTCAATCTAGACATTCCTATTTTTTAAGGAAAGATAGATTAAGATGCAATAAATAACATGCTTAACCTTATCTATTCATACTACATGGTTAAAATATTTTATGTTAAAGAAAATACTGCATTTGCTCTTCTTTTAAAGGTTGTTTATCAGTAAAAAAATCAATGTCCCCTTGTACCCTAGAGGAATGTCCCCTTTTATCACATCAAGATCATCTTTCTTCACCATGATTTGTATATCTGATTGAATTTGGTGAATTATCTCAAAAATCAAAGGATCTAAAGTTCTAGAGTCTATGTTTTCCTTATCAGGTGTTTTTAGAGTGTCCTACCCTTTCCTAGGACTATGAATGTTAAGAACAATCGTTCACAAACCCTAAGATGGAGGGTTTTGTTCTTAAAAATTAGTGTATTGGTAAATTATACTATTTTGATCATCTCAACAAGATGAATTCAATGACTGTTAATTTGCACAAGGGTGCAACTTTGTTTTTAGACTTTAAGACTTCAAACAATACTGCAATAATAAAAAAATTAAATTCTTCTATCATATCTCAATTTCACCCTATAATTAATAACCTTTAAATCCATGAATTAATATGGTTATTATATGATTATCATTGCTTTAACTTGAGCTTTATGACATATACTAGTATGGAATAGTGATATTGTTAATTAGTATACATGATGTAACAATTATATTTTATTATTATGTACATTGAGAATGTATATTTGTTAGTTTTACATCATTGGTTGATATATATGATGACTCAAACTAACTACCTAATTATTGTGAGGTGATGTAGAATAGATCCTACCCTCAGAGCTTGATGAGGGAGAGCATCATCAGAGAAGATGGACTAGATAAGACGATTGGGCAATGATAAAGAAATTGTTAGTAACCCTACACACATGGACATTAGATTTTAAATGTTATATGTATAAGATGTTAGTGTGTAATTTAGAAATATTTTTTATGATGATATTTGTGTTTGTGGATTTAGTTTTAATATGCATTAGATTCTTTTATTCTAATTGACTTGATTTTTGAGTTTAAATCAGGAAAATAGATATTAATTACTATATAGATATTATTATTGTAGATACGGTTATCTTGAAAATAAAAGGCAAGTAATGACTTAATATCTATTATTTAAATAAATAATTACCGTGATTTTAAAGATCTTGAGTTATCTTAATTTATTAACCTTGAGTGAAGGCCAATTAAGCATAGTCTTGGTAAGACATGCATGAAATTAAGTTGAAAACTGGAATTGAGATATTATTATCTTACTAGTCAACTTAGCCTTAATTTAAGCTAATAAGGCATGCTTATATTTATTCTTAAACAAAAATATATTTTATATTCATTAAAAAATCTAAAGATGAAGGTTGACTACGATTTTGAAGAGTAAAATGTTATGCATGGATAGCAAACTAAGGGAAATATTTCATGCAAAGAAAGGGGCACAACAAATAGAGGTTAATAGTTTTATAAATGAAGCCTATTGAAATTAGAAATAAAGAGAGAGAGAGAGACATAGAGAAGTAGGCATTAGTTGAAAAAAATTAGAAGAAAGCAAGCTATAACAAGATTGTCCTTCTAAACAAATTTGTACCAGGTAGGTTTTATAAATTATAATTATGTGTAAATATATTTATTTATGTAAGTAAGATGAGATCAAACTCAGTCATTTAAACATGAATCGATTTACAAAAGAGAACCTATAGTTTTACTTTTTTTTTTAAATGTCATATTTTATAGCAGGTATTTTGGATTACTACGTCTACATACATAAATGGCTAGCATCTTATTTAGGCCAACTGCATCCCATATAATACACATGTTTACGAGATTTGCTTGCTAAAGGAGTCTCTCACATCCCATTGAGCATGTGGACTGCATTTTTATTTAGTGGGATTCATGCTGAATAATATTATGTGTTGCATTTAGATTGAAACACCCAGTATAAACATGAAATGCCAATATACCATAAATATTGTTGATTCATCGTTGCATAAAAATAAGAAAATGTTGAATTCATTATTGAAATGCCAAGACAAATTTTGAAATGCCCAGTCAGTTATTTTAAATGTTGTGTAATAAATTATTATCATACTCTGTCCTAGATTGGTTTGTGTCCTAGTTTCATTCACTGAGTTATTCAAATTGAAATGCAAGGTCTCTAAATTGAGACACTAATCATATGAAATAAATCATTGTGAATAAGGAGTAAAATGTTGTCTTATTTATATGAATTACTGAGTCACTTTGGTTAAACACAAAAATACAACGTTGAAACGCTGAGTATTATTTAAGTGTAGAGTCTAATTACAAAAGGCTGAGTCAAATGAGTAAATAAATATTTAAATAAATAAATTGTTGAGTCATCTAGTTAACACACCTAGTCATTATCTTGAAATGCCATAATGCTGAGTTATTAAACTAAAACACTGAGTATTTTTATAGTAACATTGAGTAATAAGTGGTACCTTTGAGTTTATAATTAAAATAATAAAAATTATAAATGGTAACACCAGGTTTATAGATGAAAATGTTGAGTGTTGTATTAAATCATCAATCTTTAATTAGAAACTCTAGCCTTTAGTAAATTATTGAGTTTATAAAAAGAGCGCTGAGTATTTTAAACAGAACGCCAAATATGAAATGTAAACACCAAGTCATATTTTGTAATACAAAGACAAAATAAAAACACTATGTATATTTTATAAGGGCTGAGCATACAAAAGAAATCATTGGGTATTAACGTGAATCTAGGAGCATCAATTCACTAACAAGTAGTTCATGTAATCGTTGGTCTAGTCACACCCTATAGAGCATTTTAAAATTGACAAGTCATATAAGTAAAATATTACCAAGCGTAAATTTAAGATATGTCGTCTAGAAATTTATGATTGATGGGATATTTATTTAAGTTGACGAAATTGAGTGGAAAGGCATCACTTACTTGTCATTACCTTGAAACGCCTATCCTCAAATAGAAGAATTGGGTTAATTTATTAAAAATGAAATTTGTGAAATAAATTATGCTTCTTCTTTAATGAAGATCAAATGTTGGGTGGAACTTTATTTTTGCTTCAAAATATTTGTATAGTGGTTTATGGGTTGAGTTACACTCCCAACCAAGTTTTGTTACTAGCTTGAGTTGCATTTTAATTAATGAGTGTGATTATCATGATCATAGTCATATTAACACAATGTTATTATTATCTTTTAGTAAGTAATTTATAACAACTACAATGTATAGGGTTGTTCATATGGAAATATATGCATAGGTATTGACATGAATTTGGGAGCATTGATTCACTAACAAGTAGTTCATGTAACCATTGGTCCAGTCATACCTTGTAGAACATTTTAAAATTGTCAAGTTATATAAATAAAATATTGCCAAGTGTAAATTTAAGATATGACATCTGGAAATTTATGATTGAGGTGATATTTATTTAATTTGAAGAAATCGAGTGGAAAGGTGTCACTTACTTGCCATTACCTTGAAACACCCAGTCTCAAATAGAAGAGCTAGGTTAATTTATTAAAAATGAAATTTGTGAAGAAAATTATGATTATTCTTTAATACAAGATCGAATGTTGGGTGGAACTTTATTTTTTCCTCAAAATATCTGTATAGTGGTTTATGGGCCGAGTTACACTCCCAACCGAGTTGTGTTTCCAGCTCGAGTTGCATTTTAATTAGTGAGCATGATTATCATGATCATATCCATATTAACATAATATTATTATCTTTTAGTAAATACTTTAGAACAACTAAAGTGTATAGGGGTGTTCATATAGAAATATATGTATACAGAAACTTGGGTATTCATATAATTATATAACTTGTATAAGGCATTGGATACTATGCCTATATAATAGTTTGGTGGTGAGATATAATGAAGCAGAGAACTTCAACCATATGAATATTACCCCTTAAGTTATGTTCATACGAGGTATAGCTTGATTTACCATTACCCAAGGTTATGATATATGTTAGTGATATGATATGATTGCTAGTAGAGACAAATAGTTTATCTATAGCACAATAGTGTTATAAAAAAATGTCAGCAAATTCAAACTCTGTAGGATCATGTAAAGATGAAAACTTGTTTGCATTATATTTTGTGAAAATATTTTATATGCAATGATTTGACATTTCTAGAATAAGACAGTGCATCATGATGTGTACATAAAGATTATGTTTTCATTTGATTAATATTGTGCAATATATTCTAAGGCATACTTAGGTGGTATAATCTTGTACTTGCTTGTTTAATAATTATATTGTAAGATTGATTGATTATATTTGAATAAGGTGCTCATTCACAATATGCTATGATAATATGGGATATCATAGAATACTTCAACTTAAATTTATATGTCTGGATGGTACATACTACAATTGAATATTTAGATTCTCACTTAAATTGACTGATTAAATGTATGTGTTGGTTATTACTTGATCATCATGTTTATAACAGTTAGTAGGATATCATGTATGCATGCATACAACCTTGAGAGTGTAAATAAATGTTAGGTAATATTTTTATGTGTTTTTTAACTCTATGACTTGCTTTATTATATCTAATTGATAGAATTGAAGTTATGTTTCCATGTATTTAAAATTATTTATATAACTAATGGAGGAAAAGCTAGTAGTTATGTCTTAGAACACTAGACTATGATATTATGGGATATCATGAGGTGTAGTTGTTGGATATTATTATAGTAGTTGGGAATATAAATTTTAATATGAATGTGAAACATACTCAGGTGATATGAACTGTAGGTATTATTTTCTATTTGAGTTAAATAATAATATATAATTTATTCATGTGTTGATGAAATAAAAGTATACTTTACTTACTCCTATATATAGCATGTGATGTGATATTATTTCTATGAAGATGTAATTAGTATGAATCTAGTAATTAAATAATGTATAGTGAGACATTATCTTTAGTATGTATGATTTGTATGTCAGTGCAATATCTTGCAATAGAATGAGTTTTCTATGATACACTACATATTTAGTTTTATCACACACATGGGTACTAGCTTGTTGTCTGGATTCCTGCATAATTCTATCTACCTATCCATAAAGGGAGGGTAATTCTTTGATAGAACATTATAAGGGGGATTTTTAGTCTATGACTAGTGTGAAAAAGTGCTCAGATGATTCTCTTCCCCCCCATCACAGTACTACTTACCTGGATACTACACTTGAGATTCAAAAATACACAAGTTAGTTTGACTCGAGCTCCAAAGGACTTTGTATCAATTTATTGTATTAATATTGAATGCTTAATAGAAATTTAATTATGTTATATTTATTATATTGAATAACAGATACTATATTAGTAGACCAACCGTAGTTGTGTCCTAATGTATTTACTTTTCTTAGAGTTGTTTAAGATAAATATGTATTTGGTATTTGAATATGAAAGTGTTTTAGTTCTATGTTTTTGATTGGATATGTTATTTAGTATAAATATGATTTGAGGGAATAAATGTTAAGTATATATATACACTACTTTATTATAAGTATAACTAAAGAGGTTGTAACATCTTGAATCGCAAGCTGTGTTTTTTTATCCTTCAACTCTCAAGATAATTGCAATACCAGATTTGAAAAACAATGCCATATAAACTTATCAAAATTGATGCTTTAATACCACTTATAATGAAATTACTTAGATGTTTAGTAAAAATAGAATGATATGTCACATAATTAAGAACATAATAAGTAGATACATAACAACAATTGATGAAAGAGTGAAATATTTGATAAATATGATTGAGTCACTTTGAGGGGGCAACCCCACAACAATACAATAAGAACATAATTCACAATATGATGATTAAAGGTTAACCACTACCTCCTATATATACTCTACTTAGCCATGGTTATTTCATAGGTTGAACTTACTATGAACATAGAGAAATACAATAAGATAATATAAAAGGTATGTAAGCCATATTCATCCACACATATCCCTAGACACATTATAGGTTAAGGACATAGCACATTAATAGAGCTTTGTTTATAATAAGTAAATGATTTCATGCCATTAAACAACATAATAATATAAAAAGAGCCAATGTAAACACATCTAATTATTTTCGTTATTCAAAGGTTATATCCTACCTCCAACTAATGTTAGCCCCACAAAAACTTGTCCACATAGCTTTCCACAAAACGCCTTCTCTAAGACTATAAAACAAATCTAGAGATTCATTCGGTTTGGAATCCTCAAACAAGCTTGTATATAGATTGTATTTTTTTAGTATGGGTTAATAACACATCAAACAAGATTCTACATCATTACTACTAATTTAAATCCACCACAAAAATAATTAATGGCATTTAATACAACAACATACATATCCACACAACAGACTTGACAACATGGAAAAAAAGGTATCCACACCATTTTTTTAATTTATTAACCAATTAACCTTTTGTATCTACCATCGTGTCACTAGAAGCCACCAACTTGCCATCCTTATAATGTTGTTAGGGTAATGTATGCCACACATTAGAAGCAGGGTGATGCGATCATATTCATCTTTTGACATTTATTATGGACCATATATCACGTATGGTACACAAGGCTCCATCTAGTAGGTGAACACCTATTGATATAAATACAAAGTCCAAATCTTTTATTCAATAAAAATAATTAACTAAATACGTAACTCTCATAATAATATGATTAAAACATTAAATATTTTCTATTTAAAAAATAAAATGCTAATAAAATATTAAAAATTATTTATTTAATATAAAAATAAATTAAATCCTGACTTCTTTATTTCTTTTTTTATATATAAATTGGAATATAGGTGGAAATAAAAAATCATAAATCAAGTGGAGCCAATTAGATAATGTGAAAAGACTATATGATACATGTTGTCTCTTGATTTAGTTAAAGGAAATGAAGTATTGTCATTTGCTTTAGTGCAAGCAAACAAACATAATTATTCTCTCTTGAAATGAACTAAAGCATGTCGAATTGATGCTATGTTTCAATTTACTACTATGATTGAAAACTAAAGATGTTAGTTTTCACTTCAATGCATTCACAAAAAATTGCATTATGAGAATATTTTTACTATGGTGCGAGATCATGAGTTTTAGTTTATTGTCACACAAAAGAGGGGGAGGAGGGGGGAGAACTAAATTCTATGTCATTTTACATTGTAAAAACTAATAACTAATTTCACATCTTACATTTTAGGATGTTCAGCCTTCAAAGACAACTTAATGCAAAATGATTTCCATCAATGAAAAATAAAAGGATAGGTTATTATTTTCTTTCCTTCCATTTCATAAAAATTAAAGTGCAAAGGATAAATCATACTTCCACTTTCCCACACAATTGCCCACAAAACACCATGTCTAAAATAGTAAAACCAAAAATAATTAATAGTGTTTGCATAATAGACTTACCACTAAAAATATATCTTAAATAGAGCTTTATTTATAAGAAGCCAATGATTCCATGACATCAAAAAACATAATGTTGTAAAAAAATTTCAAACATATCCAATTATTGTGTTATTGAGAGGACATATCCTACCTCCAACTAATGTTTTCCTTGGCCAGAACTTGTCCATGCAATTATGCATGAAACTCCTCCTCTAAGACTATAAAAAATATCTAGAGATTCTAACAGTTTGAAATCCTCAAATATACTTTGTATCAATGCAATATCAAACTTTAAATATAACCACCAACAACCCATAAATCCATTTAATAAAATAAAAGGGGTGATTCTAATATGTCATGTTATCTCATTTGGAAATGGTTGCATATCTAGTCTCTAATCTATGCATGTTGAGCTAGTGAAATATTAGAGATTTGTTATCTTGCGGCCACCAAATAAAAGAACATCAATAGAGTTATGTTTACAAGAAGCCAATGATTCCATGCCATGAAACAACATAATAATATTAAAAGAATGAAAACATAAATTATTTGTGTTGTTCAGAAGACATATCCTACTAGCTCTTTTACAAGTTGTTGCTCAAGAAACACCCTCTCTAAAAATGTAAAATCCAAAAAGAGTTAATAAAATTCACACATTAGACATAATACTAAATAAAAAAAGGATTGATTGAGCTCTGTTTATTTATAAGAAGCTAATGATTTCATTCCGTCAAATAACATAACAATATAAAAATACTAATGCAAACACATCCAATTCTTTGTGTTATTCAAAGGACAAATCCTACCATCAATAGATTCTTACCGGACTGAAACTTGTCCACATAGTTTCCCATTAAATGTCTTCTCTAAGACCATAAAATAGATCTAGAGATTGCCTCAGTTTGAAATCTTCCAATAAACTTGCTCTTAGTGCAATGTTGAACTAGCTCTCATAGATGGTGCGCTCATATATAGATTATATGTTTTCTAGTATGGGTTAATAATGCATCAAATGAGCCTCTACATCCTTAAATATGAATTTAAATCCACCAAAAAAATATTAATGAAATTTAAGGCACCATCATACATATCCACACAACATGCTTGATGACATGGCAAAAAGGGTACTCACACCATTGTTTCAATTTAGTGACCACTTAACCTTTTGTATCTACCATTGTGCTACCAACAGCCAAAAACTAACCATCAACCACTCTCTATCCTTATAATGTGGCCATGCCAACATGCACCATGCATCAGAAGTAGGGTGATGTGATCATATTCATCTTCCAACGTCTGATGTGGATTGTCAATCAAGTAGGAATGTAAGGCTTCATCCGATAGGCAAACGTCTATAGGCAAAAATATAAAATTCCAAGGCTTTTATTTGATAAAAATAATTAATTAAATATATAACTCTCATATTAGTTTTTTTTTTAAATAAATAATTTTCTATTTGTTGTCTCCCAAAAATAACAGTCATTTTTGGAACAACATTTGAATTATTTTGGTTCCACAAACCAAAATAATATCTTCCATTTTCAAAATTTGTCTTAGATATTCAGATTTCTCATTTTCAGAGCGTCTCAGAAAATCTACGGACTCTGCAGGGTTAAATCTACAGACTATACAGGCTTGAATCTATGGACTCAGCAGGAAGAAAAATCTATAGACTGTGCAAGAAAAGGAAAATCTACAGATTTTTGCAGGGGATTTTCAGTCAAAAGAATTGATTTTCAACATTTTTTCATTTTCCAGGATTGGTTCAAAGTTTTGGTTCATGTGAAAATCTTCATTGGCAAGCATCTGAGTGCAAAAATTAACTTGAACCATTGAACTGAACCATTGAACCATTTTGGTTCAAAAGGTTCAACGGGTTCAAAGTTCAACAAGTTCAATGTCATTGGCAAAAGTTAAGTGCTTCATAAAGGTTCAAAGTTCAATCGCTTCAACGGGTTCATCGGCTTCCAAACATTTGGTCAAATCAAAATTACTTGAACCGTTGAACCATTGAACCAATTGGGTTCAAAGGATCAATGGGTTCAAAGGTTCAATAGACGGTTCAACCAAAGGAACAGTTCAATTGCTCGGTTTAACCAAGTAGTTCAATGCTTTATTTCACTCAGATGGTTCATTTCCTTTGTTTTAGCATCTTTTGGTTCAATCATTTGGTTTGTCAGTTGGTTCAAGGCTTTCATTGAACCGTTGAACCAAATTTTTGGTTCAACGTCTTGGTTCAATGGAAAGGTTCAATAGCAGGTTTATCGCTTTTTGGTTCAAAAGGTGCTTGGCGTGCTCATTGAACTTTTGAACTGGTTCAACAAATGGTTCAATGTCCAAGTTCAATGAGTTTCACGACTTCTACAGGAATTTCCATCGGCAAACATCAACAGCAGGTTCAACATTTGGTTCATCCTTTGGTTCAACTTCAAATAGTTCAAAGGCCGGTTCAATCAAGCGGTTCAACACTTTGTTTCAAAATTGAATTGTTCATCAGCTTTGTTCAAAAGATGCTCAGCGTGCTTCGTTGAACCATTGAACCAGTTCAACAGACAGGTTTAATCAAATGGTTCAACTCTCGATTCAAAGGCAAGTAAAAATATTTGGTTCAATGCTTAGTTTATAGGCCTATTTTATTTGTTGAACCATCGGCTTGAACCATTGGCTTGAACCATTTTGGTTCAAAGCCTTGGTTCAACTGATTAGTTCAATGTATTAGTTCAATGGCAAAAAGTGCATCCAATGGTTTGTCGATTGTTTGCTTCAAAGGCTTGGCACGCTTCATTGAACCTTTTAACCAGTTCAACAAATGGTTCATCGACTAAGTTCAAAGGGACGATTCAATGCTAAAGAACTTTTCTGAAGGACAAGTGCCCTTGTGGAGGACACTTCTTCGACCAAAGCACCTTTCAGCTTATTCAAAAACTTGTTCAAAGCCTGGGGGAATTTTCCCTGAACTTTTTGTCTGCGGGAATTTTCCCCAGGGAAAATGTCCACGGGAAACGTTCAAAGGGAATGGCCTGAGGAAAATCCTAGGGGAAATTTGTGAAGGGCCAACGAAGGACCCCGAAGGGAAGGTGCCCTTGCGGGGAACTCTTGGCCATTAATTTGAGGATACTTCCCGAAGCTGAAGGATCATTTCTCAGGGCCCAAAAGGGAAAAGTCCAATCGAGAAAAGTGCCAAGCGAAAAGCCAAAAGAAGACCAAGGGGTGACGCACCCGAACATGTCAAATTCAACACAGTCAACTAGCCATTGGAAACATAATGATGGGCACGTGAACGTCAAATTGAAGACAACAAAATAACTGTTGATCCTTTAAACATACAGAATAGATTACATTCACAATTTTCAAGGCCAAGACCAGCAGAAAGTGAGGAAGGAACATAACAACAAGTTGAATCTAGGACCGGATTCAATTAATCAGAAAGGGAGGAATGATGAAGATAAGATCAGACCACCAGGTAGACATTGAAAGTTGTAAAACTTTCAATTGCATGACTTATCTATCTACATTGAGAAGATCAAATGGGTAAAAGGCCCCAAAGTTCCAGCTTGTCTTCCTAACATTTCCCAATGCATCATGATGTATTACTATTCCCGAGTCCTTCTTGAAAGTGGCTATCTAAGGGACTTCCTATGATTGTAAAATCATCTTCTTTTTGATAATCTGAATGAAACTCTACCAAAATTGAGAGGCATCATTGAGACTTTGTGCTCAGTCTGTTTATCATATTTTGTTAATGAAAACAAGGGACTTTTTCAGACTTTGTGCTATGATATCTTGTTTGTTTCATTGATCTAATAAGCAGGATTAGTAAATTTGTCAAGAAGGTGTCCTGAAGAATCAACTGTGGAGAGACTTTGTGCCCCCATAGCTGCCTTCAGTGTGTTTGTTTTTTTCATTGCTATGTAAATAAATTTGAAAAGACTTTGAGATTTCATTGTTCTTCATATATCACTCTTGAGTATTTCATGTGCAGACTTTGTGTTGTGTCTTGATTTGCTGGTTACCATACTTTAGTCATGTTCTACTTTTATTTCCAAGAGTATTCTTGTGGCTGGTTGAACAGTTATTCTGAAAGAAGAGGAGTGTTGTCTATCATTCCCTTGAGTTTTTCCTTTGTTTTGTATGCATCATCTCTGAAGAAAGAGAGATGGATGTCTGGTCCTACCCTTGAGTATTATTTTATGTTTATACATATACATATCATATCCACAGGGAACCTCCCCTTGATGAGAGGAGAGAGAAGTCTCCTTCTGATGTGATAAACTTATATATTAGGATGACTAATCTTCTTGCTTTGGCTAATAAGACCTATTTTTTTTACCAGTACGCTGATAGACAAAATATCCAACCAACAATTTTTGGCGACTCCGCTGGGGACACAATAATTTTGTGCAATTTGGAACCTCAAGTTTTAGATTGAAACATCACCTGTGTCTTACCCATTATCATTATCACTTTATCCATTATACAGCATGGTGACTCCCATCTGGGTCTTACCCATTATCCATTTATAGCCTTATCATTTTTCATCCATCTCCATTTTCATCCATCTCCATTATATTATCTGGTCTGCAGAACCAGAGCTGCTGGGAAAGAAAGTGCAGTTTGAAGCCTCAAGCTTTAAGCTGAAGCAGGGCCAGTTTATTTTCCATTTTTGTCTTATAATCTGGCAACTCCACTTAGATGTGTTATCCCTATTGTTCATAATTAAATCATGGCAGTTCGAGGCCCTTGGGGTAACTCTTTTGGCCCACTCAACTTGAATCCACCTCTGCATAAGCTACCACTCAGTTCAAGGAATAATTTCCCCAAATTCTTCGGTGATGGAAGAGTCCACCCTGATGAACACATTACAGCCTTCACCATAGCCTATGGTGTGATAGGGGTGGAATTTGAAGACGTGGTAGTCAGGGTTTTTGTGGAGACATTACAAGGTGCTGCTGCAGACTGGTTTTACCATTTGCAAACTGGATCAGTGACTGGCTGGGACACTATCAAAGCCAAGTTTGAAGCAAGGTTCAAACCTACAGAAGATGCTCATGCTTTGCTAGCCCAACTTACGCAGATGAAGAAGGAACCTCATGAGCCCATGAGGGATTTTATTGCAAAATTTGACAAGCTGAGAAACAGGATTCTCGTAGTTGCTCAGCCCACACCCGAGAACCTCAAATGCTTCTTCATAAACTCACAGCTGCCTAAAGTGAGTTTTCTGCTAAGACGTGCTGGCCGCATAGATCTTGAAGCTACTCAAGACTTAGCCATGAGTTATAAGATGACCTTATCTTGGCTGGAAAGATAAGAAGGGATTCAAACAGAGGCGCATCTTCCTCATCTTCTGATAACTCACCTGCAGCCACCACTGATCAAATGGTGCAGAAGCTAGCAAATGAAGTGCTAGCCCTCAGAAGACAAATGGCACAAGGGATGTCATCTAATATTTCATACAGAGATGTACCAAGGAGGACATTCCCTAATCAGGCACATTAAGGGCAACCCAATCATCTTCCTCCCCCACAGAGGAACCTTGCCATTGAAGCACCTCTAGCCAACTCAACAGTTGGGTATTTGGAAACAGAGCATGATTTCTCTTTCCAACCTGAGTTTAATCAATAAAATGACGCTGGTCTCTTCATGAAAGATCAAGAAGAGTCAGTTGGTGACTCCCACATCAGTTTTCTGGATTACCAGGATGAACCCAGAAGTAAAGGTGGAGCATCTGAAGGATCATATGTTGTGATCACCCAATCCCAGAATCAGTCAGCTCAACAAGCTGATAAAGGAGAAACAGAGGAGCGACCTCAGCCTAAAATTTTGATTGCTAAGAGTGGGACCACTCTGCCTATCCAGCCGAAGGACCCAGTCATTGCTGAGAAAGTAAGTATCCCAAACATCTATGCACCTTCTACTTCAACTTCACAGATCAGTCCTCTCACCTATCCCATAAACCAAAAAGAAGAACTCCCATCCCCTGTGCCTAGTCCAATCCAGCCATTTAACATAATTGATCATGTCAAATGTGTCGAGACCCAAATGGCAGCCCATGCAGCCCAAATTTTGTTTGAGTCTTCAAGCAGGGATGAAATAGCAGAAGAATTAGTCGAGTGCAGCATAAGTGCAGGAGAACCCTCCCTTACAAATAAAGAAGAATTTGAGATATCTGAGGGGGACAATCAAGACATGTGCTGGGCCAAGCTATCAGAATAGCAAGTTATAATGTTGGACCATGCTGCTGCAAATCAAAATCAGGCAAAGGAATCCATCACCAAGACAGCAATGAGTGATAATTTTTAGTTTGAAGACCACATCCTGCCATGGGGCAAGAAGAGGAAAGAGTCAATAAGAAGATGTAAAAAATTAGTTTCTTCGTGGAGAGTTCCTTTCACCCATCACCGATTATGGGGACAAAATGGTTTCCTGCCGGTTTATCAGGATGGGACGCCATTATCATTGTCTCACAATGGGCAGCATCTGAAACACTTCAACTCTTGAAGTGTCAGATCATTGCCTCTGTATATATGTATACTTGTACAGTTTTATTTTCTATTTTATTTTGTTTGTTTTCAATCTTATTGCCTTTCATTTCTGGAAAGCATGACTCCTGAAGCCCAATGGTACACTTGAAAACACTGAAGTTTCTGAATTCTACTCCTTCTAATTCATTTTGCAGTTGACAGAAGTTCCCCAACTGGAGCCAGCTATTGTCTCCCAAAAATAACAGTCATTTTTGGAACAACATTTGAATTATTTTGGTTCTACAAACCAAAATAATATCTTCCATTTTCAAAATTTGTCTTAGATATTCAGATTTCTCATTTTTAGAGCTTCTCAGAAAATCTACGGACTCTACAGGGTTAAATCTATGGACTCTGCAGGCTTGAATCTACGGACTGTGCAGGAAAAGGAAAATCTACAGACTTCTGCAAGCGATTTTCAGTCAAAAGAATTGATTTTCAACATTTGTTCATTTTCTGGGATTGGTTCAAAGTTTTGGTTCATGTGAAAATCTTCATCGACAAGCATCTGAGTGCAAAAATTAACTTGAACCATTGAACTAAACCATTGAACCATTTTGGTTCAAAAGGTTCAACGGGTTCAAAGTTCAACAAGTTCAATGTCATTGGCAAAAGTTAAGCGCTTCATAAAGGTTCAAAGTTCAGTCGCTTCAACAGGTTCATCAGCTTCCAAACATTTGGTCAAATCCAAATGACTTGAATCATTGAACCATTGAACCAATTGGGTTCAAAGGTTCAACGAGTTCAAAGGTTCAACAGTCGGTTCAACCAAAGGAACAGTTCAATCGCTCGGTTCAACCAAGCAGTTCAATGCTTTATTTCACTCAAATGGTTCATTTCCTTTGTTTCAATGTCTTTTGGTTCAATCATTTGGTCTGTCAGTCATTTCAAGGCTTTTGTTGAACCGTTGAACCAAATTTTTGGTTCAACGTATTGGTTCAACAGAAAGGTTCAACAGCAGGTTTATCGCTTTTTGGTTCAAAAGGTGCTTGGCGCGCTCATTGAAATTTTGAACCGATTCAACAAATGGTTCAACGTCCAAGTTCAATGAGTTTCATGACTTCTGCAGAAATTTCCATCGGCAAACATCAACAGCAGGTTCAACATTTGGTTCATCCTTTGGTTCAACTTCAAACAGTTCAAAGGCCGATTCAATCAAGCGGTTCAACGCTTTATTTCAACATATAATTGTTCATCGACTTTGTTCAAAAGGTGCTTAGCATGCTTCGTTGAACCGTTGAACTAGTTCAACGGACAGGTTCAATCAAATGGTTCAACTCTCAGTTCAAAGGCAAGTACAAATATTTGGTTCAATGCTTAGTTTATAGGCCTATTTTATTCGTTGAAGCATCGGCTTGAACCATTTTGGTTCAAAGCCTTGGTTCAACCGATTAGTTCAATGTATTGGTTCAATGGCAAAAAGTGCATCCAATGGTTCAAAGGCTGTTTGCTTCAAAGGCTTGGCACGCTTCATTGAACCTTTGAACCGGTTCAACAAATGGTTCATTGACTAAGTTCAAAGGGACGGTTCAATGCTAAAGAAATTTTCTGAAGGAAAAGTGCCCTTGCGGAGGACACTTCATCGACCAAAGCACCTTTTGGCTTGTTCAAAAACTTGTTCAAAGCCTGGGGGAATTTTCCCCAGACTTTTTGTTCGTGGGAATTTTCCCCAGGGAAAATTTTCGCGGGAAACGTTCAAAGGGAATGGCCCGGGGGAAATTTGTGAAGGGCCAACGAAGAACCCCGAAGGGCAGGTGCCCTTCCGGGGAACTCTCGGCCATTAATTTGAGGATACTTCCCAAAGCTGAAGGATCATTTCTCAGGGCCTGAAAGGGCAAAGTCCAATCTGGAAAAGTGCCAAGCGAAATCCAAAAGAAGACCAAGGGGTGACGCGCTCGAACACGTCAAATTCAACACAGTCAACTAGTCGTTGGAAACATAGTGACAGGCGTGCGAACGTCAAATTGAAGACAACAAAATAACTATTGATCCTTTGAACATACAGAACATAATACATTCACAATTTTCAAGGCCAAGACCAGAAAAAAATGGGGAAGGAATAGAATAGCAAGCTGAATCCAGGACCCGATTCAATTAATCAGAAAGGGAGGAACGATGAAGATAAGATCAGACCGCCAGGCAGACATTGAAAGTTGTAAAACTTTCAATTGCATGACTTATCTATCTACATTGAGAAGATCAAATGGGTAAAAGGCCCCAAAGTTCCATCTTTTCTTCCTAACATTTCCCAACGCATCATGATGTATTATTGTTCCTGAGTCCTTCAAAGTGGCTATATTAGGGACTTCCTATGATTGTAAAATCATCTTCTTTTTTATAATCTGAACGAAACTCTATCGAAATTGAGAGGCATCATTGAGACTTTGTGCTCAGTCTGTTTATCATATTTTGTTAATGAAAACAAGGGACTTTTTCAGACTTTGTGCTGTGATATCTTGTTTGTTTCATTGATCTAATAAGCAGGATTAGTAAATTTGTCAAGAAGGTGTCCTGAAGAATCAATTGTGGAGAGACTTTGTGCCCCCATAGTTGCCTTCAGTGTGTTTGTTTTTTTCATTGCTGTGTAAAGAACTTTGAAAAGACTTTGAGCTTTCATTGTTCTTCGTATATCACTCTTGAGTACTTCATGTGCAGACTTTTTGATGTGTCTTGATTTGTTGGTTACCATACTTTAGTTATATTCTGCTTTTATTTCCAAGAGTATTCTTGTGGCTGGTTGAATAGTTATTCTGAAAGAAGAGGAGTGTTGTCTGTCATTCCCTTGAGTTTTTCCTTTGTTTTGTATGCATTATCTCTGAAGAAAGAGAGATGGATGTCTGGTCCTACCCTTGAGTATTATTTTTTGTTTATACATATACATAGCATATCCACAGGGAACCTCCCCTTGATGAGAGGAGAGAGAAGTCTCCTTCTGATGTGATAAACTTACACATTAGGACGACTAATCTTCTTGCTTTCGCTGATAAGACCTATTTTGTTTACCAGTACGTTGATAGACAAAATATTCAACCAACACTATTTAAAAACTAAAATCCTAAATAAAATATAATTTTTATTTCTAGAAATGAAATTTTGACCTCTTTATTTTTGTGTTTTGTATTTTTTATTTTTTAATAGAAATTGGAAAATAGGTGGAAATGAAAAAATTTAAATTAAGTGGATCCAACTAGATAATTTGAAAGGATTATATGATGCATGTTGTCTCTTGCTTTAATGCAAGGAAATGAAGTATTTTGATTTACTTTGGTACAAGGAAACTAACATAATTATTTTATTTTGAAATAAATAAAAGTGTGTTGAATTGATGCTATGTTTCATTTTACTACTCTGAATGAAAACTAAAGAAGATATCTTTCACTTCAATTCATTCTCAAAAAATTGTATCATGAGAATACTCTTACTGTGGTATGAGATCACAAGGGAAAGGTTTATGTAGATGGTACATTCCATTTTGATTTAGTCATTTTATAATTCTGGGATGAGTGTTTAACATCACGTTCAAGGGGTAAGGCATCTACACTATAAATGAATAGTCACAAGTTCAATCCTTTTAGTCAACTATTTTTAATGACATGTTAGCAAGTTATACTTGTCCAATCATGAATCTTAGCATGATGTTATTCTACATAAATAATTTAATTTAATTTAGGTATTAATAACCATGAGAGGCTAAGAATGGCATATGGTTCTGAAGAACATAATACATGAAACCAATACAATAAAGGAGTGTCAAAAACATCTTCAAAAGATATAGAAAGAGAAACATAATCAATGAGTTCAAGAATGATTCTACTATTTGAGGGTCCTAGATCTTAAAATCAGTGAAATGTGTGTTACTTTACATATCTGTACTAAGTTTTCTATGTATGTGGTTTCTTGAGATTCCTTAAGTTGGTTACTTGGAAGTAAAAACTGATATTCCTGGAATTGTTTATGCATGAAGACATCAATTTGAGTGTTCTTTGTCAAAGTTGAAGTCTTTTGTGAATAAATAATGCTAAACATTTATATTCCTCATATTTAATGAAGTTCTTCAAGGATCCATGGGAATCTATAAAAAGACAATGGCATATTCCACAAATTAAATAATAGATAAGGCCCTTGAATCCAAAATTCTCTTCACTCTCAGGGTCTGGAAAACATAATTGGCATATATACTCACCCTATGTTGTGCTCAAAGTCCTTTTGAAGTTTATGAGAGAAAAAATAAAATTTAGCTAAAGGGATACTTTAAAATGATCACAATGTAGTCATCATGTATCTAGTAGTTTGATTTTGATCCGCTTGAAAGTATGAATAAAATTGTAAATAATGGAAAAGTTTTGGTTTCAAAGGCTCTTTGGGATTGAACCATGTAACTTTCAAGTAATATTTATTGATCTCTTTACAAATACTTTTTTTGACTTCATGTTTAGTGAGTTGAAGATCGTTAATAGAAAACCCAAGAGGAGGTAGTCTTTCTATATCAATATCCAGCTTCTGGAGGAGAGCAATAACTCTTGCATACCAAAAAGATTTACATCCTTGTTTGGTAAGTTTCATAAAAGATTAAAGTGCCAATAATGGATACCTACTCTAACTAGAGAAAGAATATGCCATGCATCGAAGCCTATGCAACATAATGATAACATGAAAAATTAAGGAGATAAGGAGTGGACATACCCTTAACTCTGCAAGAATAATTGAGTGAGGAAAAACAAATTTAACTCAAATATTCTTTGATAACATCGAGATGAAAACTCTTTTTAGACATTTGAAATCAATTTGTTTCAAGTATGGGCCCCAAACCTCACAGCCATACAATAATGTGGGAATAACTAATCTATGGAAAAGTCGAACCTTTGTCTGAATAACTTGAAATTAGAATTGAAAACATTGTCTTTCCAAGGCTATCAAAGTTTCATATCCTTTATTAAGTCTTACTTCTATTGTAGGCACAAGATAAAAGGTGGTCTAAAGAAAACCACACCAAAGCAGGTGTAAGAGTGCACCACCTCGAGCTTTTTGATTTGTATGTCAAAATGATTATAGATGTTATTTTTTTAGTTACATTGAATGCCTTATTTTTTGTCTTTGCAAGATTTACTTTAAGACCATTCTTATCATAAAAATTTCTTAATGTATCACGTTGATTTTGAAGACATGTAATTGAGTGTGATATCAAAACAATATCATATGCAAAAAATAAAATAGAAATGTAAAACCCAAAGAGGCTACAACTACTTGTTCCACCCAAATTTATAGAAATAAGGTCCTCCAATTCATCAATATAGAGCACAAAAATAGTAGGTGAGAGTGGAAAACCTTGTTTCACACATATGGTATTATGGATGCTATGTGTAGTGCCCATTTTGGTATGAATGTGCCTAAAAATTGATTCATATAAAGTCATTACTAGGGTAATTACTAAATTATAAAGACCCAATTCTTTAAGCCTTTGAATCTAAAGATGCCTTGGTACTGTATCAAATTCATTATGAAAGTCTATAAAACAAAAATATACCTTCCATTTGTTAGCCTTTGATTCCTCACTAATGGCAACAAGAGTGAATATGTGATATTTTATTCAATGATTCCTCCTAAATCCTATCTATCCTTTTGCTCGAAGTTGTTTTATCTCATCCCACTTGAAGATATAATCATCTAGCATTGTAGTAAAAATCTTAGAAAATATATGCCCAATCATGATGGTATGACCATTCCCTAGTTGAAGATAATCTATAGATTTGAAAATGGGATGAATAATATGGGATGTCCAAGTTGGGGGA
Organism: Torreya grandis; assembly: GCA_037957365.1. Taxonomy (NCBI): domain Eukaryota; kingdom Viridiplantae; phylum Streptophyta; class Pinopsida; order Cupressales; family Taxaceae; genus Torreya; species Torreya grandis. The sequence goes on along the minus strand of JARHVA010000453.1, from coordinate 4,703,278 downwards.
AGACCATGAGGAAAAATAAAATTAAAAAGGTTAGAGATGTGGACAACAAGAATAGTTGGGCTATGATTGAGGAATCCAACCTCTAAATTTTTCACATCACGGGCTTTATTAGACTTGAGTTTTAAATGGCCTTAAGAACCATCTTGTCAATAAAGAAATGACAATTAAGTTGTGTAGGATTCACTTGGATGGGGGGTTGATTAGGAGCATCATGAAGAGAGGTGGCATACATATACCATGTATGGGGGCTGGTAATGACACAAACATATTTTTTGGGTAAAAATGATCTCCAAAATGACTTGGGATTGGATCAGATTTGGTGTAAGATAGTTCTTCATTTGTTATACAATTATTATCATTTTTCTTCCTAAGAATAGTTCTATATAATTTTTAAATGAGCTTGGCTTTAAAGGGTGTTTGGGTCATAATATGTTTAGTTAACTTGTGAACATATTTTCAATCCACATCATATCAAGCATTTCAAGGGAAATGACTAGGGCATTACAAGAGTAGGGTGAGGGAAGGCATTAAGGGAAATAGTCTTAATTCCTTGGGATAACTTATTATCTCTCTTAACTAGCTCTGAAGTCTCATAAATGCTCATGAGATTGGTTTTAACAATATTAATGTAGCTCTCATCATATGCATGGTCAAAATGAACAATAGTGTGATGGTGAGAGAGACTAGGGGAAGAAGGTGTACTAGGTTTGGCAAGTGGTGTATAGAAAGAGAGAACAACATGATATGTGAGAGGTGGGGGAAAATTCAAAACCTGAATATCATTAATACTCAAAATAGATTTACAAGATATAGCATAGTCTACAAGACTAGCTCCACCAGGATGAGGAAAGCAAGTAAAGCCTCCAAATCTAGGGAAGTGTTGCATACCATTTAGAATAACAATGAGATTCACCTAGCTTGATTAAGTGCCACCCATAAACATTAAAGGTAAATTCTAAAAAATATCATTGGAACCCTGATTTATGATGGTCAACATCATAAATCATCAACATGGCATTGTGAATATCATGGTTAGCACACTGTAGCTAACCAGTCTAGGCATTGAAGTCACCAATAAGATGTTGGGTGTGAAGTCACTATTCACAATCACTATTTATGTTGATGAGGTGGAAATCACTATTCATGGTGATGAGGTGGCAATCACTAGTCACATTGATGAGGTGGCAGACATTATTCACTGTGGTGAGGTGGCAATTATTATTCATTATGGTGAGGTGGCATATATTATTCATGATGAGGTGACATGTATGACATAGTACTCCACTAAGGCACATGGGTTTGTCTCTAGTCGTTGAATGGATAACAAAGTGTTGGAAATATGTTAAATATTTTCATGTAATTTATTTATAAGGGTCTTTGTAATTTAGATGGCCACTTACTATATATTTTGGCCCATGTTTTTGGTCCATGGTTTTCTTATTGTTGTGCCTATATATTCCATGCATTCTTGTATTTTTTAGGGAGGTGAAGAGGATTTGAAGACTTGTGAAGTCTTTGTTGTAAGCTTGGTTAATAGCTTGATAGTAAGCTTGGTCTTAGCATGCATTGGTGTAGTGAAGACAATAGGCTGAGAGATTGGAGCAATGTGTGACAAGGTGTTGTCACTGTGTATTCTCCTTATTACTATTGCAGATAAAAGGTTGGAAATTTTCTCCAAGGAAGTAGCCCATTAGGTGAACCATGTTATCTTATGCATTACATGGTTTGATTTAATTTTTGCATGTTGTTTATTCTGATAAATTACCAAGGGTGCTCTGCTGGTGGTAAGAGGTTAGAAAGTGGGTACTTTTTATTTATCCACAGTTAGAGCTAACTCATCTTGTGATCTGGTTGCTTCAAGTATAGACAACTTTGTGGCATTATAGACTTGGCCACATGACTGAAAAGGGCATGAAGATTCTACACTCAAAGGATAAATTGCCTATTCTAAAAGAAATTGAATTTAACCAATGTGAGCACTATGTGTATGGGAAATAAAAACATGTACAGTTTCTCAGAGTTGGACCAACCAAAAAGGAGAAAAAATTAGAACTTGTGCATACAAATGTATGGGGACTAGCTCATGTATCTTCACTTGGTGGTTCATTGTACTATGTTACATTCAATTATCATAACACAGGAAGTACCTCACCAATGGCAAAATATTTTTTTCTCTGGTTACAAGTCTACAAAGGGAGATTCACCCTCGAGAGCTAGATCATACTCTGATTATTATGGGGAAAAGTAATAAGCAACAATAAACAAATTTTGTAAAGGATGTATACTTTCTAGTGATATCCATAAAAATCTTACAAATTCATCGGATCCTTCAAGTTGGATAGAGGATTGGAGGCCATCTCTATAGAGGCAAACTACTCCACCAAAGCCTTTTGTTCTATGTCAAAGCTTTGGTCTATGTACCATAATCCATGAGTATTGTGTATATGAGGAGAGTCGTTTCTCCTTAGTTTCATGGTTTTCCATGAGAAATGTCATATATGAATTAAGAATCACATCTTCAAAAGAACCTAGGGAGAAAAAGAGAGAACCACCATAATTCCAAATTACAATTATAATTGAGGTTGTGGACCAAGGCTCCAAACTCTAGCCACATGTAGAGTTGGGCCAAGGTTTTGTTAGGATCAACGTATGCATGGCTTAGGTACCAATAGTTAAAACATAGATCTGATACCACTTGTTAGGAACCAAAACATAATCCTAAAACATGTGCAAGAATCAATGTGAAAATAAAACAAGCTACAAAAAATAACACAATAAGAGAGAACACATTACACAATATATACGTTGAAACCCTTGCACAACCAGCAAGGAAAAAACTACAAGGCAATGGTAACTTCCAAACTTCATATTACTTTAGTAAATCCTATCTTAAAACAGCTCCTCTTAGTAACTCCTTTCCAGTGCTACAAACCAAACACTCAGGTGAGCCAAGCTTACAACCAAGCCTTCAAGGCTCTAACCTCCAAGTTGTAACATGCAACTCCATAAAATGCTAGCATCCAAGGTGAGATCCAAAACATCAACCTCCATCTCCATGAGCTGAGCTAACATGCCTCTAAGCTCCAAGTCTCTAACCAAGTGAGTGAAGCTAACATAGCTTTTTAGGATCTAACCTCTAACCTCAAGTATCTCCATGCTTACATACAATGCCTCTAGGTGAGCCAAGCTAACAACCAAGCCTTCAGGATCTAACCACTAAGAAAGCATAATGCTTACAACCCAAACATCTAGGTGAGCTAAGCTTACAAACCTTCCAAGATCCAACCTCCTAAAATGATCTAAGATTGATCCCCCAAAGGGAAGGATGGGAGGGATAAATAAAATAAAGAAGAATGCATGTTATTAATAGCATTTACAATTAGAGAAGAGAGAAGGAGAGAGAATCAACATGGGTGGCCCAAAAAATTGCCACACTTCATGTGGGTGTATAATGATCAATAAAGATATTTGTCTTCATGTGCCAAAACTCCTCAAAGGTAGATTCACCTTTAAACAAGATCATGGACCACCTTCATGTGGCTCTAAAACATGTGCCCCACTTCTACAAGTGAGTCCAAACACCAATAGTGTTCATCGTATCTTCATCTCTAAGGGTCAACAAAGTAGATGCTCTACTTTAGACAAGATCCAAGCCATCTCATGTGACTCAAAGAATTTCACCCCACTCACACTTGTGAGGCCAATTATGAATAATGATCTTCTTGTCTTCTTCATCCATGTGCACACACAAGTCCAAAAAGTGTTGCAATCACCTTTTGACTTTTCCACACATACGAATCATGGGTTCCCTTAAAAATTAAACCCATACATGACCTCTTGTCTTTTACACCACATGACAAACCCATATGAGTCACCAAGGACAAAATCCATGTCCTCCAGTGGAGTGTTATGCCCCACACTTGTTACATCATCCTAATCACACTTGAGACCCTCCATGGGCCTATGCCACATCACATTCCTACCACATCACTAGCATGACACATCATCTGCATCATTTTTAGATCACACCACTATGCAACACTTGCATACCACATGTCACATCATCTACATGCCATGTCACCATGAATAAAGACCATGAATAATGATTGTGAATAGTGTCTATGAATAGTGGCTTCGCACCCAACAATCTCCCACTTGAAGTCAATATATATAGGATTTATCACACTTATGTATTATGCCAACCAACTACCATCTATGCCCACTATCACCCACACAACAAGCCCAATAGATGTTTTTTGTATTACCAAAAAAAAATTGCCCTAATTGGCTTTGTCAACATCTACTCATTCATAGTAGATTGCAGCACCTGAAGTGACTCCCACTTCACCACAGACCCATCCTTCTTCAAGATTCTACCATGAACCACTCACTACTCCTATTGCTTGAATGTATATGGTCTAGTTCACACCATGGCATACATGAGGACACAACATGTCTTATCCTCCTCCAAGACACTCTTGGGAAGATAACTCAAAATACAATAAGTGGAGTGTCACAACCTCTCTTCCTGCATTATGGACTTGTGCTCATACTCTAAGTTTATTTGGACCTCTTTTAATATTTTATTGTCAGAATGAGTTGATTTTTTTAAAGTTAACTTAACTTTTGTGATTTTCAAAGAACTATCAGGGCATCGATAGGATTTTATAAAAAAACAAGGTACGAATTTAATTTCGTTTTCAAAATTCTAAGAGTTAGGAAATTAAATCCTTAAAATATTAAAACTATTTCTTTTCATAGAATTATACGCAATGTTTACAATTATAAACGAGGAAAACTTAACGAGATAAATATTTAATCTTATCTTAAATACTCACATTTATAATGAATGAATTTAATATTTACATATTAATATTTAGAAAATCACCAAAAGTTGTTTTATTAATAAATTTTTTTGTTTTATTATTGATTTTAAAATTTTCAAATAAAATTATATATATTTTTAAATAATTTTTAGATTATTAATTAATTATATTTAATTTATACCTAAAACTATATAATACAATATTAAAACAAGACGTTTCTAACTTAAGTCTACATTCTACCGAACCCACCACATATGCCTACGACTAAGGCATAATATCTAATTAATACTTCTACCACCCAACTTAGAGGGGACAACCATTAACTCCCAGTTTGGAGTAACCCACGCTAGTTGTAGCCCACTTAACTCATGCTATTAAACTGTCACCCCTTAACTCATGCTTTGGTCATGCAAACGGAGGGATCGACTGCCACTTAAAGAGATAGTTAAAACTATTAACTAAGGAAAATTTTGCATGAAAAAAAAGGTGTATAAAGAGGAGATCGATGCAGAAGTAAAAGGGGAGAAAAAAAAGAAAGAAAGAGAGCAGAATTCGACCCTTGGAAAGGAAGCATCAGAGGATTTTTTGTCTTCATCATTTCCTTCACGCGATCCCTGTTATCACCACGTTAAATCAACACCGCCACCATATCTTTATCTCAGCTGCACCGCCACCATATCTTTATCTCAGCTGTTTCGATTCAAGCGGATCCACATTCCATTTCAGTCAAGGATTTCAATGGGCACGGGTAAATTTAATGTTTTATTTATTATAGCGTAAATATTTTATTTAAATTTGTAATGTAGATTTAATATTTTATTTAAATAATAAGGTAATATAATCTTTTATTTAAATTAGGGTAAATATAATATATTTATTTATTTTTGGGTAAATATAATATTAATTTTATGAAAATGATTTGAAAGTAAAATATAATATTTTTATTTATTTTATTTAAAAGGGAATTTTTTTTGTTTATTGTTATGAAAACAAGTTGAAGGGAAAATATAATGTTTTAATTTATTTTAGAAAAGTAAATGAGAATGATATATATATATATATATATATATATATATATATATATATATATATTCCTTTCATATTTATAATGCCCGGTATTAAATGACATTTCGTAATATTACATGATTGATTGGACGAGGGTTGGAAATTTATTTAGGTGGATCTGTTAAGAATATACTTTATTAACATAATTAAATGTTATTCACATTCTCAATTTTAATATTTGATCTAATTTACAAATGTTACAAAGAAACAATTTACGAAATTCATATTTTTAATTAGAATGGTAATTTATTTAAAAACTTTCATCATGTCACTTAGAATAAGTTTAAATTTCTTATTTATAATTATAAGTTATTACAATCAATTCTACGATATGTTACATAAAGAAATAAATTTCAATTCCATCTTTATGATTAAACTAATTCCTTAGAGATTAATTATAATCAACTTTATACTTGTGTACGTAGGAAACTATTGAATTTTTTTATATTGCACAGTTGGAAAAATATATATTTTAGCTCGTTCCTATTTCTTCACATAGTTTCATAATTAAGAGTTTGTTCTTGACACCAGTTTTACTTCACGAGGATATAGACGAGGGTGATCACTATTGGTGTAGGATTTTTCCAACGTAGTGGTTTTACGTACACTTTGTTATTTAGATTTCCTAGGTTATTCTATATCATTAGTGAAAGATAATTCCACATGCATGAGGGTTTTTGGGACCTGTCCATCTTTCACCTATAAATGTACCTTTCCTTTGATTTTCTTGCTAATTCTTTAATGTTAATGAGATATTTATCCTTTTCAAAACCTTGTTTGTGTGAGACTTTTTTTAAGTTATTATATTTCACTCCATAGGTTCTTCATGCATGCTTCATTATTCAGTTGCTCATGGTGTAATCTGACATGGTATCAAAGCCATTCTGACAATAATTTGTTTATGATGTCTTCAATCATAAAACACTTTCTAGGTTTTACTACATTCCACACATCATCATGACCACCCTAGCCTCCATTATTTTATGCTTCTGAGGGTTGACTGACTAACCTTGCTTCATGTGGTGATGTGACTGCCCTCATATGAGTATCTTTGTGGACCTATGTCTATATAATCCATCATAAAATTTTGACCCTATGTGAATACGTAATGCACAATTTTATTTTCACACACCTATGGGGGTCATCTAACCATCCTGGCTCCACATGATCATGTGACACACAACTTCATGCACTCATGCCTACCCTGCCTTATCGACATCCCAAAGCCATGTGAATATGTGATGCATAAACTTGTCGTGCAAGTCCTATCACAATACATGGCTAACCCTCACTCCCACACAAAAGCACATAATGATGATTGAGAACACGTCCAATTTAAGACCAGGGAGAATGACACTATTAACATGAAAAGAAATGGGTGCATTTTTGTGATGATGCCACTCTCCCATCAATTATGGTCACATCAAAAGTGAGAGGGGGGAGCACCCACAAAATACATTAGCCTTTGGTCATATGAGAAATTATCGCTTGGTTTCAGCCAACCCAAAGGAGCTTAATGTTTCCTTAGAAAAAACTCAACTATTTGTACACCAAAATTTTCTCAAATCTGTGCATCTTATTTTTACAACACTATTTCCACCCAATTTTTATGCGAGTTCAAATCTTAACAAGGCTACAACTTTTGATCAGTAACTCCTTTTTTAGTGTCATTTTATTTAAAAGTGTTAATTTTTTCTGCTCTACGCATTGGTGGTGTTTTTGGGCCCTTTAAATATCTCTTCGCACCAAATATTATACACTCTTGGATGCATTATCTATTGAGCCTGACATCCCTCTATTTCTTTCATACTTACGAATAATTACTCAAAACACATTCTTGGTTGTGTTTGATGTATATATAAGTGTGTTTATATTTTAAATTTAGGAGGATTCACTTTGATAGTTCTAAGGGTTACTTTTTGGTGTTGTGTACTTATCTTTTTTACATTTCTTCTTTCCTTTTTGCAATAACCTCTTTTTTGTATTATGAATTCAAGTCCAATAAGTCTACTCACACCATTTAATTATCATGAATGGAAATCTAGAATGGAGATAATTTTGCAATCCAAGGGTTACCATAAAATTATAATGGGCACTAAGATTGAACCTATAAAATCATAATCAAAAATCAAATGGTTCAACCATTTTGATAAAGTCTGTGGACTATTATGTCTTTCTATCTCTCTTGATCTACTCTTTCACATAGAATCTACCAAAACTCCTACACAAGTGTGGTGCACTCAAGGAACACTATTTAGGAAGTAGGTGTAATGAGAGACCATGAGCTAGATAATGAGCTCATCAATTTGAGCATAGATGAATATTGTTAAGTTGTGGAGCTAAAAGCTTCACCAGGGTGCAAACAAGAGAAGTTACAGAGGATGCAGAGTTGCAGGGAGTTACAGAATCAGTTGCAGGAAAACTGGCATCAGTCTGATCAATCGACGTCGGTCAGACAGCAAGAGGAAGCAACCGGCGTCGGTCACCAGTCAGCCGACATCGGTCATGGAGGAATCGACGTCGGCAGCCTGTGCGAGAACAGGCAATTTGCATGACGAATCTGGGAGAGTCTATTTTTGGACTGTTAGTTTGCATGTTGAAGGCTAGTCTTAGTCTTGAGTTGCGCATCTAATTATTGTAATTAGATTAGTCTAATTATTGTAAGCATGAGATCTATATATGGACTCATGGGCTATATTGTAAACTTGTGCTAGAAAGCCATTGGGCTTGTAGAGAGAGCTAGTGTAGTTCCTCCTAGTTACCAAATAGGGGTACTGAGAGTGTATGATCAGAGAGAGTTGCAGGTTGTGCAAGTTTTTGGAGAAGATCCATCGGGGTACTGGTTGAAGAATCATAAGGACTTGGTGAGGCAAGGACAAGGGTTCTTTAGGTGTGTAGAAAGACATATACATGGTGAGTATGATCTAGTTATTTGCAGGTAGCAGCAGAGAGCAGGAGATCTACTTGAAGTATAATTATGTACTTGGTGAACTGGCAGCGTGTTACTGATTGGTTGGAGAGGTGAACATCAATTCTATATTGGAGTTGATTGTTGTGACCAAGAGAGAGAGGGAAGAAGGTCTTGAGGAGTGGCGAACCTTTGAGGTGGAGGAAGAAGTGGCATCTTCCTTATTGTATATTCTTCTGAGTGATTATTAATACAATTGTGTATTGTCTCTCAATTCCTGTGTTGTTTCATATTTCTAGTTACTTATTGATTCTGGTTAAATTTCGTGTTTAGTTGCTAATACGAGAAGTAATCATATGTGCTCTAATTGGTAGAGCAAGATCCTGACAAGTGGTATCAGAGCTTTTGGTTGGGTTGACTAACAAGTGGTTTCAGATCTGGTAGTGTTTGTTGATTACAGGTCACTCACAGGGGTTTCAGATTGAGTGAGAGTATAGCAATGGCAGAAGAAAGTAAGCTACGAATGGAGAAATTGAATAGCACGAATGGTCTGATTGATGGAAAGGAGCAGGTAAAAAGAGATCATTGGTCGGTAGAAGATCAGCTTGTGGAAGCATATGTTGCAGGTAATATTGCACAGGATGTTCTGAATAAAGTGGAATCTTTGTGTACAGATTCTTTTGCCTCTTTCCATGCAGCCCGAAATAGTGCATCTTTTCATGGGTATGTCTTTGGAGACCTTGGAGAGACTTATTTAGGGGTTGGAGAGCCTTGTCAGATGATTGACGAAGGGATAACACACAGGTGGTGAAGGAAGTCATGCAGGTACCAGTCTTGGAGATGAGTCTAATTTCTTCAAGAAATTTGGGTGATGAGAGATACACTGTAACTCTCATAGCAGATACACTTGAATTAGATGGTGGTAAGAAAGTAGGTATCCTTTATCTATCTACTTATATTGCTGATTCACCTTCTGTTGCAGAGATGTGGCTTCATAGGCTTAGTCACATATGTAGGAGGAGAATGCAGAATCTGAAGCGAAAGTCAAATGTTTTTGACAAGCTAAAGAACTGGAAAGCCTTAGTGTTCATGGAGGAGATGACGGACAGAGATCAGGTGAGGAAACTGAATTATTCTGAGCAGAGCAAGGTTGATTTGATTAGGATTTTGATCCATGGAGAGCTCGTGGATAAAAAGTTATCAATCACAGATGAACACAGGTATCGGTGTCAGTTATACAGTAACCGACGTCGACAACAGGAAGACTGACGTCGGTAGGAGGGACATCGGCGTCGGCCAGGGAAACGACGTCGGCAGTCAGGTTCAATACAGGGAGCCGACATCGATCGGGAATAGATTGGGAGATGGCCGAGATTGGTCACTAGTACGGATAGTGGGCGGACAGCAAGTCTCAAATGCTCATGTCGAGGTCAGAAAGGGTAAGTGAACCTCATATTCGTTGTTCACCTTATTTATATTGCTTATTGATGGTCAAGAACCAAGAAGATAGTAGAGGCAATGCAAGTAAAATCCAGATACAGTGGGAGCTTGGCATGGATGAGGAGTGTGAGTCCTTGGAGAAGAACCAAACAGGTATCTGTTGGTAAAGTTGTCCGCTAGAAGTAAGCACTGAGAGACAAAATTGATTCCCATTTTAAAGAAGAGAGTGGATGGATACAAGAGACAGAAAGCCAAGGCATATGGTCTTGAAGAAGCTGCAGGACAGTGGTACAGGTTGACAGGTGGATGACTAAGCATGGCTTCAGTCAATGTCAGTGTAACTATTGTGGTTTTATCTTACCAGGTAGATGATGGTCACAACATTATCTTGTTACTGTATGTGGGTGATTTACTAGTAGGTTTGTACATACAGGGATTTGTTGAGCTAAAGGTAAGGTTAGCTCAGAGGCGTGTCATGAAGAATTTAGAGCAGTGAAATTCTTTGGCATAAGAGATGGAGATTTTATCTCCAGTGGGAGCTGATGTGAAGACAGTGTTGGCGGGGTTAATGATGCAGGTTGCAAAATCAGAAAGCACACCAAGGGCTGGACAGTTCAAGCTTAGCTTGAAATAGGGTTCGAAATCACATGAGGTCTAGTGTAGACCTGAGTTGTTTTTCCAAGCAGTGGGGGTTGTCAGAAAGTTTGGAGCCAATTCGGGGAAGGAGTATTGGAGGGCAGTTCAGTGGGACTAGCAGTAGGGATTCTTGTTATGTAGGGTCAGGTTCTTCACTACATGGATATGTAGGTTCGGATGTGGCAGGTTACTTTGATGACAGGTGTAGCATCACAGGTCGTGTGGTGGTTGGTCTTCATGATTGATCTTGAAGAGGAATACAAGCCAAGGAATAATTTAGACGATGTATAGATACAGGTACAGGTGCAGCTATTTATCTCTAAGTGGGAGATTATTAAGTTGTGGAGCTAAAAGCTTCACCAGGTTGTAAACAGGAGAAGTTACAGAGGATGCAGAGTTGCTGGGGAGTTGCAAAATCAGTTGCAGGAAAACCGACGTCAATCTGATCAACCGACATTGATCAGACAGCAAGAGGAAGCAACCGACGTCGGTCACCAGTCGGCCAACATCGGTCATGGAGGAGCCAACGTCGACAGCCTGTGTTAGAACAGGCAATTTGCATGACGAATCTGGAAGAGTCTATTTTTGGACTGTTAGTTTGCATGTTGAAGGCTAGTCTTAGTCTTGATTTGTGCATCTAATTATTGTAATTAGGTTAGTCTAATTATTGTAAGCATGAGATCTATATATGGACTCATGGGCTGTATTGTAAACTTGTGCTAGAAAGCCATTGGGCTTGTAGAGAGAGCTAGTGTAGTTCCTCCTAGTTACCAAATAGGGGTACTGAGAGTGTATGATCAGAGAGAGTTGCAGGATGTACAAGTTCTTGGAGAAGATCCACCGGGGTACTGGTTGAAGAATCATAAGGACTTGGTGAGGCAAGGACAAGGGTTCTTTAGGTGTGTAGAAAGACATCTACATGGTGAGTATGATCTAGTTATTTGCAGGTAGCAGCAGAGAGCAAGAGATCTACTTGAAGTACAGTTGTGTACTTGGTGAACTGGCAGCGTGTTACTGACTGGTTGGAGAGGTGAACATCAATTCTATATTGGAGTTGATTGTTGTGACCAAGAGAGAGAGGGAAGGTCTTGAGGAGTGGCGAACCTTTGAGGTGGAGGAAGAAGTGGCATCTTCCTTATTGTATATTCTTCTGAGTGATTATTAATACAATTGTGTATTGTCTCTCAATTCCTGTGTTGTTTCATATTTCTAGTTACTTATTGATTCTGGTTAAATTCCGTGTTTAGTTGCTAATACGAGAAGTAATCATATGTGCTCTAATTGGTAGAGCAAGATCCTGACAAGTGGTATCAGAGCTTTTGGTTGGGTTGACTAACAGGTGGTTTCAGATCTGGTAGTGTTTGTTGATTACAGGTCACTCACAGGGGTTTCAGATTGAGTGGGAGTATAGCAATGGCAGAAGAAAGTAAGCTACGAATGGAGAAACTGAATAGCACGAATGGTCTGATTGATGGAAAGGAGCAGGTAAAAAGAGATCGTTGGTCGATAGAAGATCAGCTTGTGGAAGCATATGTTGCAGGTAATATTGCACAGAATGTTCTGGATAAAGTGGAATCTTTGTGTACAGATTCTTTTGCCTCTTTCCATGCAGCCCGAAATAGAGCATCTTTTCATGGGTATGTCTTTGGAGACCTTGGAGAGACTTATTTAGGGGTTGGAGAGCCTTGTCAGATGATTGACGAAGGAGAAGTGAAGCTGAAATTGCAGACGGATAACACACAGGTAGTGAAGGAAGTCATGCAGGTACCAGTCTTGGAGATGAGTCTAATTTCTTCAAGAAATTTGGGTGATGAGAGATGCACTGTAACTCTCATAGCGGATACACTTGAATTAGATGGTGGTAAGAAAGTAGGTATCCTTTATCTATCTACTTATATTGTTGATTCACCTTCTGTTGCAGAGATGTGGCTTCATAGGCTTAGTCACATATGTAGGATGAGAATGCAGGTTCTGAAGTGAAAGTCAGATGTTTTTGACAAGCTAAAGAACTGGAAATCCTTGGTGTTCATGGAGGATATGACAGACAGAGATCAGGTGAGGAAACTGAATTATTTTGAGCAGAGCAGGGTTGATTTGATTAGAATTTTGATCCATGGAGAGCTCATGGATAAAAATTTATCAATCATAGATGAACACAAGTACCGGCATCAGTTATACAGTAACCGACGTCGGCAACAGGAAGACCGACGTCAGTAGGAGGGACACCGGCATCGGCCAGGGAAATGACGTTGACAGTCAGGTTCAGTACAGGGAGCCGACATCGGTCGGGAACAGACTGGGAGATGGTCAAGATCGGTCACTGGTACGGATAGTGGGCAGACAACAAGTCTCAAATGCTCATGTCGAGGTCAAAAGGCTAAGTGAACCTCATATTCATTGTTCACCTTCTTTATATTGCTTATTGATGGTCAAGAACCAAGAAGATAATAGAGGCAATGCAGGTAGAATCTAGATACAGTGGGAGCTTGGCATGGATGAGGAGTGTGAGTCCTTGGAGAAGAACCAAACAGGTATCTGTTGCTAAAGTTGTCAACTGGAAGTAAGCACTAAGAGACGGAATGGCTTCCCATTTTAAAGAAGAGAGTGGATGGATACAAGAGACAGAAGCCCAAGGCATATGGTCTTGAAGAAGCTGCAGGACAGTGGTACAGGTTTGACAGGTGGATGACTCAGCATGGCTTCAGTCAATGTCAGTGTAACTATTGTGGTTTTATCTTACCAGGTAGATGATGGTCGCAACATTATCTTGTTACTGTATGTGGGTGATTTACTAGTAGGTTTGTACATACAGGGATTTGCTGAGCTAAAGGTAAGGTTAGCTCAGAGGCGTGTCATGAAGAATTTAGAGCAGTGAAATTCTTTGGCATAAGAGATGGAGATTTTATCTCCAATGGGAGCTGATGTGAAGACGGTGTTGGCGAGGTTCATGATGCAGGTTGCAGAATCAAAAATCACACCAAGGGCTGGACAGTTCAAGCTTAGCTTGAAACAGGGTTCGAAATCACATGAGGTCTAGTGTAGACGTGAGTTGTTTTCCCAAGCAGTGGGGGTTGTTAGAAAGTTTGGAGCCAATTCGGGGAAGGAGTACTGGAGGGCAGTTCAGTGGGACTAGCAGCAGAGATTCTTGTTATGTAAGGTCAGGTTCTTCACTACATGGATATGTAGGTTCGGATGTGGCAGGTTACTTTGATGACAGGTGTAGCATCACAGGTCGTGTGGTGGTTGGTCTTCAAGATTGATCTTGAAGAGGAATACAAGCCAAAGAATAATTTAGATGGTGTACAGATATAGGTACATGGGCAGTTATTTATCTCCAAGTGGGAGATTGTTAAGTTGTGGAGCTAAAAGCTTCACCAGGGTGCAAACAGGAGAAGTTACGGAGGATGCAGAGTTGCAGGGAGTTGCAGAATCAGTTGCAAAAAAACTGGCGTCAGTCTGATCAACCGACGTCGGTCAGACAGCAAGAGGAAGCAACCGGCGTCGGTCACCAGTCGGCCGACATCGGTCATGGAGGAGCCGATGTTGGCAGCCTGTGCGAGAACAGGCAGTTTGCATGACGAATCTGGGAGAATCTATTTTTAGACTGTTAGTTTGCATGTTGAAGGCTAGTCTTAGTCTTGAGTTGCGCGTCTAATTATTGTAATTAGGTTAGTCAAATTATTGTAAGCATGAGATCTATATATGGACTCATGGGCTGTATTGTAAACTTGTGCTAGAAAGCCATTGGGCTTGTAGAGAGAGCTAGTGTAGTTCCTCCTAGTTACCAAATAGGGGTACTGAGAGTGTATGATCAGAGAGAGTTGCAGGTTGTGCAAGTTCTTGGAGAAGATCCACCAGGGTACTGGTTGAAGAATCATAAGGACTTGGTGAGGCAAGGACAAGGGTTCTTTAGGTGTGTAGAAAGACATCTACATGGTGAGTATGATCTAGTTATTTGCAGGTAGCAGTAGAGAGCAGGAGATCTACTTGAAGTACAGTTGTGTACTTGGTGAACTGGCAGCGTGTTACTGACTGGTTGGAGAGGTGAACATCAATTCTATATTGGAGTTGATTGTTGTGACCAAGAGAGAGAGGGAAGAAGGTCTTGAGGAGTGGCGAACCTTTGAGGTGGAGGAAGAAGTGGCATCTTCCTTATTGTATATTCTTCTGAGTGATTATTAATACAATTGTGTATTGTCTCTCAATTCCTGTGTTGTTTCATATTTCTAGTTATTGATTCTGGTTAAATTCTATGTTTAGTTGCTAATACGAGAAGTAATCATATGTGCTCTAATTGGTAGAGCAAGATCCTGACAAATATGACACCCTCCAAGACTTCTTCACCAAGTTTAAACTTTTGAGGTTGCAATTGAAAGAATGTGGAATTGACAAGAAAGATGAATAACTTGTTTAGTCAATACTCTCCAAAATGGGGGTGGAGTATTCTATTTTTTTATCCACTTTCTATGCCATAAAAAGTGCACTTAGAGATATATGGAAGATGCCTTCTTTAGATACCTTTGTTGCTGACCTAATCCAGGAGCAAGATAAGTTGATATAGATGGACACAATGAAGTCCTCAAAATCTCATGCACTTTTTGATAAGAAAGAGAATACTTCAAACCACATAGAGAAATAAAACAAAAAGGATCAAGATAAGGATGTAAATCCTCCCACCTCCAAATCCAATCATGAGACCTCTTCTTCCAATTCTAATCCTAAGAAATATTAGGTCAAATGTGGGTTCTACTTGGGAAATCATGATGAAAGCAAATGTTTGAAGAAATAAATTGATCAATTGACTAAAATTATTGAGAATCACAACATCAGTGTTCCTGATTATACTAATCAAAATTTATCAACCCATGAATCCTCTAAGGCAAATAACCTTGGTATATAAAATTCAAAAGAGAATAGTAAGGGGAAATCAAAGGGTAAAGCACTAGTTTTTGTTGTATCTCAGACTCCTACATGAGTCATTGACTATGGTACTTCACATCACATCATCTCTTCAAAGATAAATTTCATACCCTTGGAATCATGTAACATTTCCTCTATACAATTGGGTGATGACACTTCAAAAATGGTTCTCGAGAGAGGATCTATTGAAGTGAGTGGTGGAACATTAAATAATATCTTAGATAGGGTTTATTAAAGTGAGTGGTGGAACATTCAATAATGTTCTAAGCATACCATCGCTTTTAACTAATCTCCTATCAGTTTACCAAATCACTCACCTTAGTATGGGCATGCGAGTGGAGTTCGCTCTAGATTCAATATATGTTAGATAGATGCACATTGACATTATAGTGGTAGTGGGAATGGTTTATCATCAATCTTAGCTATATAACTTCTCACACTTTGCTCCTAACTCTCCTTCAAATTCTTCTTCAAACTCAACTGAACTTGATGACATTTTTGAGCCTAAGCACACATATGATATTAATGACTCTTCTTATTTAGGTAACTATAGTAGTGATGGGGACACACCTCTACCGTCTCCTTGTCTCCTTCCAGATGTTGAGGATTTATTTCCTAATCAACCTATCTCTAGTCCACTTTTGACATTACAAAGAATAGGTATATTGATCTAGGACACATCAGACACCGGGTAGTCTAATCCATAGTTTTAGGGCATTTAATAGTCCTTCTTAGCCTCTACTTCTAATACACCATCTTGACATAGAGAATTTGGCCCTCTACCTTGCATGAGGAGAACATTTACATGTATAAGAATCCCAACCTGGTTGAAGATCCATCAGGCACTTGGCAAACACATTTACTATTCCAGGGTGGTCCACTCTTCATATCTACTTCTGATCCATAGTCATTATAGAGCACTCCTTTGTAGGACACAGGGTGGCTTTAAGGAGTTTTAGACCTTAGCCGGGATTTGTATCCCTATCTTCTTCTTTGTTCTCTTTTGGGTACAAGTTTTATTCCTACATGGTTTCTACTTTTCCACTTTATGGGAGTTTGTTTGTGCTTGGATACCTCATCATGTCTTATTGTCGGGACCCAATTCTTCTATCCACCTAAGTTATGTTTAAGGGGGAGGTGTTGGTTCTTAGTGGTTTTACCTACATTTTATTATTTAGCTTGCTTAGGTTATTTTACCTCATTAGTGAGAGATAATCCCACATGTATGAGGATGTTGGTACTTGTTCATCTTTCACCTATAAATGTACCTTTCCTTTATTTTTCTATGATAATGCTTGAATGATAATGAGATAATGTTATTTTGCACAACCTTCTTTGTGTGAACATTTTTCTTTCAGGTTATGAGATTCACTCTACAAGTTCTTCATTTATGTTTTGTTATTTAGTTGATCATGGTGCAATCTCACAATCACTAAGTATCTTATCAAGTGTAGGAACCTACCAACAAAACATGTGACATGGGAGGATGAATATTTCATACAAAAATATCCATGGATGTTCAACATTGAGGAGAATACTTGATTGAATTGAGACCATACTATGGTCATAGCCTATAACTTATATTAGGATATTTGTGGAGGAATTATCGATATAATAACATTTATTAAGAAATATGATCATCTGTATGGCTTCATATAGGTAGTAGGATCAGCCTAGGTAGTCTCCATTGCATAATTAGTGTATATATAGGAAGTATGGCTGGTATTAGATCATCATATTTTGAACTTTATTCTTATTATAATGTTTTAGAGGTTTCCCCTTCAAATTGGATTAGTCATATACTTCAAATTGTATTCTTTATTTCAATCATATTTTGATCTATTGCTCTTATTCTACTCAAGTGTTATAGTAATATCATTACAACATCATATTTTAGCTAAAATTCTTGATGTTGATATGATTTCCAGAAATATATTCTCTTGTTCAGAAAAATGTTAAGAACATTTTTTCCTCATTTACTTGTTTCAATTCATTATTTGTTTGTGTAACAATTCAATACCATTTATGTAAATGGAAATTGATTGCATCTCCTTCTAATATAAATATTAAATCATATCTTAATATTAATATATTCTCATATAAGAGATAAATTATAAGCAAAGGTCATATCTTTTACTCTTATATATAACATAAATCCTTTAATAAAATTAACATAGTCATTTTATACAACACAAGATTATAATTCCAATAGGTTATTAAAGATTTTATTCAGAAAAAAATTAAATTTTTCTCAAATACATATAAAATTACAATTTCATAGAGATAATAAAACATAAACCATTTTTATTTCTATTTTTTCACTTTAAATTTTTAATTTACTCTAATTGTAATGATTAGAAACTTAATATATGGTCATATTCCAATTTCTTCAAATACTATCTGGAAATACTTCATAATTTCCAATAATTAATTCAATACCTAATTTGTTGTCTAACTGACATGTCCACTTACTAATTTGACATGTTCATTTAATAATCTTTACATTCTTTTTTTTAAATATTTTAATGTATTTGCCACACAATGAGAAGAAACAAATAAATAAAATACATGTTGTAATGTAATATGCCTATTTACTTTAAAATATCAGTATATATATAATATGTAACTCATCAAACACTAAAAAACAAGTTTAATTCAATATAAATAAATAAAAAATGCATTAAAAAAAACTAAATAAATTGTAATGTTCATTTTCTTCCAACCAAGCCAATCATAAAAGATAATGCAAATGACAACAAACTTTATTTTATCATTTTTTATTTGTATAAAGCTTTTACCTTTCCCAATTTATTTTAGAATAATATGAATTATAAATTATAATTTTAAAATAATAAATACAATGTCTTTTATACATAAATATTTTTTTGTCAATTCAAGATATAATATAATATCTCCGAACATTTGAGTCCCAACCTATCTTTCACTTTGATGTATATTAATTTTTATTCTATCACTAAATTGCATTAACTTGGAAGCTTTTCCAAAATTTGGCTTTGTTTAATATATAAATAACTTTCTAATTGATAAATATAACTATATTAACTATAATTATATGTCAAAACATCAAATATTTAAATATAAATCATATAACTTGACATGTATATATAGTATTTAAATTACATGCATAATTAAAACTATGTAACTTATATGATAGAGTCAAGAGCGCAACAATTGTAAAACACATAATAAAATTATAGCAAAAATTCTTGAAACAACAAAAAGTGAGCTTAATTTTTTGTTATTCATTCTAAACAATACATTAAAAAAAATTAGTCAATGCACAACTCATACATAGTGTTGATATGCATAATTAAAATATTGGTAAGAGAAAATATAATCTCTTTTTTATAAATATAAATTGAGTTTGAGAGAAATTAAAAACCAGTGACAAAACTAACTTGAAATAGGTCCACCTAGTAGTAGACCAACCTACATCAAGGAAAACCATTAGCTAAGCTTTCACTTCATGCCACCCAACCATAAGCTAAAAAACTAAGAGATATCTAATCAAAGCACTACAAAAGACAATAAATTTTAGGGAAATCAAAACCTGAATAGCAAATCCTTTGTTGATCCTGCGTCTTGTCATCAAAAATTGTTAGATGAAGAAACAAAAAGTTTACAATTGAAGCCTAATCCAATCAATATTCTAACCTCAGTTTGCCTCAATAGAGGCTTTATCTTACTCCATTGAAACAAATACTGAAGATCTACCCTAATCTAGTCTCAACCTCCATTACTCTTAAGGAGGAAATCCAAGATAGATAAGCGATGTAAAACATAAAACCATTAACAAAAGCTCTCTAAAAATTATAGTCCTGATATGCCATGAGCTCCTTAATGGAAAACCATAGCCATCCAATCTTTAAACAATAAATTAGTTTTCAGAGCTAAGCTTCTCCGATCTTCAAAGAATATCAATGTCAACCAAATCTCTGCATAAGCCCTACTATCAGAAAACAACTACCACCAAAAGAAAAGCCCACAAACAAGAGCCTCTATCCAGCTAAACCTCCAAGCTACATAGATCCATAGTTTTTAGAGCTAAAATATAATAAAATATTATTAACTGAACTTGATATTTTTATCATTTTATAAATCTTACAAACATCTTATAGGGTCATTATGGCCTTCCTAATTGGAAAATATAAATTATATGTCTTAAAATGCCACCTCTCTGCAAGAACTTATGGATAGGCTCAATTTGCATGAATCACTAGTAGCCAAGCTAAGTGATATAAATCTACCACCTCTAGTAGGCCCACAAGCTCCTTTGTCCATATCCTCTATCCCTATAACACTCAATATCATCATTCACACATTGTAATGAACTTGACTTGTTCTTGCAGGTCAACACATAATGAACCAAGTTAGTTATTTCTTCATTTTTCCTCTAATTAATCATGTCTAGCTAATTTATTCTAATTTTGGCCTAAACTAATCTTCTATTTGCCCCATTATCTATTCCTCTACCTTATTTGGTATTTTTGGAAACCTTATAATTTTTTTGGTGATCTCACCATTTAACAGGGTCATATCACTATTTCACAAATTATCCCCACCATTTTCCTTCGTTGGTTTGAAAAATAGCTACTATAAAGGATGGTCTCACCATTTGGTAAGGTGACCTCACTATTTTTAGTGATTTTTCCATTTGACCTGATGATCCTACCATTTGACCAGTGATTTCCTTTGAAATTGGTGAGGTCACCGATTCAAAAATGACCTTGCCATTTTGACCCATAACCTCGCTAAAGATCTAAAAACATCTCTATTTTTGTTGTCATATTTGTTATTTTTTACGGTAACCTCATCATTTGCAAAATCCTACAAATAATGAGATAACCTAAATTCCTACTTCTATGTAGTCATAAATTCATCAAATGTGGAATTTAAAACCATAAAAGTTACCTACCAATGTTCCACTCCTTGATGGTTTATATACTCTTAGATGCATTCTTCAAGGTGTCAATGGTATGGGAGATTAGCCATTATACTCTGCAATCTCATGCACAAATATCATAATTCTAGATTACAATAGTGGAGGGTGAAAATGAATGATTTTTACCCCTCAGGGTTAAACTTATAGTAAAATTTTCAAATTTCCCCCCAGGGCTATTTTTCCCCCATTTATCTTTCTCGAGCACCTAAAGGTGCCCTATTTATCCATTTTTCCAACCAATTTCTTCTAATTGCTCCATTTTTCAGCTTTATGTGTTGAATTACATGACAATTTTTCCTTTGATCAAAGTCCAACCCATCGAATATTCAAAATTTTCATCCTCCCCTCGAGGGGGAAACATGGGTCACCCAAACATTCTTTGGGGCATTTTTGTATCTTTATTTCTCTGTGACTCATGCAAAATTTGGCAAAAAGTGGAACAAATTAATTTCTTCTAATTATGATCATTTTAAGTGACCTTTTTATTCTTTTAAAAAAAAATGATTTGACCAAAATGTCTAACCATGCCTTCTCAAATAAGGGCAAAATGTATACATTTAATCCTTATCACTATTGTGCTAAAATTGCAAATCTAAATGACATTATGCAGTAACGCACAATCTAGACCAAAATCCTAGAAATGCTCTAATTCATGTACACACATCACGTGTAGGTGACAATTTGCATTCATGTATCCCTGAATGGGTAATGCATTTTATGCAATAGTTATATTCTTCTAATTCACTCTGCATTAAGTTTATGACCAAGTAAATTATCATTTGGGACCATTTTAAATGCTCTAATTCAATTGCACATGTCACATGCAAATGTTGATTTATGCCTATATGTCTTTGAATGGGGAAATGCACTATTCACAACTATTATCATCCTCTGATTCAAGCTCAATCAAATTATGACCATGTAAATTGACATTTTAGGCCATTTTGATTAAACATGTAACCAATTTCCAAGAGTCTCAAAATACTAAGTAAAGTCATTAAGTAAATCAAATCAGATTATGAGCTTAAGTGGAAAATTCATGGGAAGTTATTGAATACCTATTATTATAAATTCATAAATCAAAATATTTGGGTTGTGACATCACCCTAACATCATCAAAAGGGTGACAAACACCAGGCATTAATGGAGATAAATATCAAGTTTAAGACCACCCATGCCTTATTAATGTTCTCTTATTCCAAAATATTAATTGTTTTTTCCTCAAAAAATTAAATTAATACTTGGCTACACATCTTGATCTCAATATGGATGGTCGTCGTTGTTTCTCAACATTTATAGAAAAGTATAAATACATGAGCCACCATAGACCAATGAGGAAGCATTTTAGTGAAAACAACTTATGTAGAAATATTCCTAGAAGAGCTTCACTCATTCACCCAAATTGACAATCAAGGATCCAAATCCATTGGTGCTAGAAGAGATGTTGGAGGCACTTGTCCAACCACATTAACAAAGACTTGGAGTACCAAATATAGGCACAAACATGTTTATATATCTTTTATGAAGGAGAGCCACTTTGGGAGGGTATTGCTTGTCTTAATTTCCTCATTAGTTTTTGTATTCCTATGACATCACCCCTTGAGGGAGTGGGCTTAACATGTTAGGCTCTCTGTGCTTATTATTGGTTTCCCTTACTAACACATGAACTAACTTGCTTTGTAATCTTGCTCTATAGATAAGACTTCTAGGTAGTTTTTTACATATATATTGCACTCAAAGTGACTTATAAAGTGACACAAAGAGGGTTTGTGCTTTTTTAGCCTTGTCTACCTTCATATGTGTGTTCTTTTTGTCGCACACCCTTTTCACACATTATTTTTTGGGTCCTTCATGTGGGATGTAGGGCAATCTCACTTGAGTATTTTTTTGTCAGTTTTCCCACATACCTTCCATTAACATTTTTTGAGATTTGATAGTTGTGATTTCTTCACTTCCTAGTCAACATTATGTGGGGGTGTTTTGTACTACATATTTCATTTTGATGGTAATACTTGGTTTTTTTTTGAGTATTTTATGCATTCTAATATGCAAATGAAGGCTAGTCTTTGTACTATGACATGATATTTTTTACTATCCATATTTATTATCACTTTCAGCCTTTACTTTATTCTTCATCAAATTAATCATTTTATTAGAGACTTCATGTTATTTGACATTAATCTTCTATAGTAACTTCATTATTATTTATTTGATTTTTCATTATACAAGGGTACTGGATCAAGCCTAGTTTTTGGGACCATATTCATGTGCTTAATAATTATTCTCTTTTACCACATCACTTAAGTTGATATTCAAGGGGTGTTGATGTGTATCACATTCATACTTGATGTAATTATACCTTAGGTAGTTTTATTATCTAGGTTTGATGCATTGCATGCACTATTTTGTTTATATGCATAATTAATGTGGTAATTATCCTCACATATGTCAGAAGGGTTAGGTGTACCTAGGAAATTCTTCCACATTCTACTCGATCAATAATCATATCCCACTCTCCTCTTTCTCTTCCTATATAACACTCACATATATCTTTTATGGGTGATCAATCAAGTTGGTAGAGATGTAGTCATTTAGGAGAACAAATGATCAATCTCAATCCTTGGTGTTATTTTATAACACTTTATTTTTTGTACACTTCCTAATTATATATGATTATTTTGCTTAATACATTCATTTTACTTTATTAACTATTTAATTTGTAATATTTTTTGTGGATGGTGTCTTTCATGCATAGTTTATGGGTCTTCCTATTTCTTCACATAGTTTCATAATTAAGAGTTTGTTCTTGACACCATTTTTACTTCAAGAGGATATAGATGAGGGTGCCAAAATGGATAGTGCCATTGAATTTAGAGGGTGCCAAAACCCTAGGATCGGTTGTAAACACAATGCAGTTTCATGACATCCATTTTTTTAGGGTATTAGAAAGTTTTATTAGTTTGTTTACATTTCCATACCACTGAAGTCTTCAATCATAAAACACTTTCTAGGTTTTACTAAGTTTTATAAAAAATAGTGGGTTATTGTTAGTCTTTAGATAAGATGATCAATTTATTATAGATATGAGGTTCTTTGCCTAGGGTTTTTGCCCTTCTTGGTCGTTCCATTAAAATTTGAGCACCTAGGAATTTTTACAAAAATTTTCTGTCACCATCCTCCATATATGCCTTCATGCCTAATTGGACATAACCACCTGACCTTTTACCACACACTATCGTGACCACCCCAGCATCTACTCCTTCATACTTTCAAGGGCTGACTGATTAGTCTTGTCTCACGTTATGATGCAACTACCCTCATACATGTCTATGCAATCCATCCCAAAATTTTGAGCATGTATGAATACGTAATGCACAATTTTATGTGCACACACCTTTGGGGGTCATCTGACCATCTTGACTCCACATGATTACGTAATGCACAACTTCATACACTCATGCCTACCCTGCCTTCTAGCCATCCCAAAACCATGTGAATATGTCATGCACAAACTCACTGTGTAGGTCCTAGCACAATACATGGCTAACCATCCCTCCCACACATAAGCATGCAAAGATGATCAAGAACATGTCCAATTTAAGACTAGGGAAAATGACACTATTAACATGAGAAGAAATGGGTGAATTTTTGGGATGATGTCACTCTCCCATCAATCATGGTCACATCAAAATTGAGAGGGGGGAGCACCCCAAAAAGACCTTAGCCTCTATTCATATGAGAAATTAGCCTTTAATTTTAGCCAACCCAAAGGGGCTTAACGTTTCTTTAAAAAAAACTCATAACTATTTGCACACCAAAATTTTCTCAAATTTGTGCATCTTATTTTTCCAACACTATTTCCACCTAATTTTTATGCGAGTTCAAATCTTAAAAAGGCTATAAATTTTGATCAGTAACTCCTTTTTTAGTGTCATTATATTTAGAAGTGCTTATTTTTTGTGCTCTATGCATTGGTTGTGTTTTTGGGCCCTTTAAATATCTCTTCGAACCAAATATTATACACTCTTGGATGCATTATCGATTGAGCCTGACATCCCTCTAGTTCTTTGATACTAATGAATAATTACTCAAGACACATTCTTGGTTGTGTTTGACGTCTATATAAGCTTTGTTTATATTTGAAATTTAGGGGGAGTCACTCTGATAGTTCTAAGGGTTACTTTTCAGTGTTGTGTACATGTCTTTTCTACATTTATTTTTTCCTTTCTGCAATAACTTCTTTTCTACATTATGGATTCAAGTATAATAAGTCTGCTCACACCATTTAATTATCATGAATGGAAATATAGAATGGATATAATTTTGGAATCCAAGGGTTACCATCAAATTATAATGGGCACTAAGACTAAACCTATAGTAGCATAAGAAAAAATCAAATGGTTCAACCATTTTGATAAAGTTTGTGGACTATTATGTCTTTCTATCTCTCCTGATCTACACTTTCACATATAATCTACAAAAACTCCTACACAAGTGTGGTCCACTTTAGGAACACTCTTCAGGAAGCAGGTGTGATGAGAGACCTTGAGCTAGAGAATGATCTAATCAATTTGAGCCCAGATGAATATGACATCCTCCAAGACTTCTTCACCAAGTTTAAACTTCTAAGGTTGTAGTTGAAAAAATGTGGAATTGACAAGAAATATGAATAACTTGTTCTATCAATACTCTCCAAAATGGGTGTGGAGTATTCTATTTTTGTATCCATTTTCCATGCCACAAAAAGTGATCTTAAAGATACATGGACGATGCCTTCTTTAGATACCTTTGTTACCAGCCTGATTCGAGATCAAGATAATTTCATACAAATGGGCATAATTAAGTCCTCAAAATCTCATGCACTTTTTACTAAGAAAGAGAATGCTTCAAACCACAAACAAAAACAAAATAAAAAGGATCAAGATAAAGATGTAAATCCCTCCACATCCAAATCCAATCATGAGACCTCTTCTTCTAGTTCTAAGCCTAAGAAATATCAGGTCAAATGTGGGTTTTGCTTGGGAAAGCATGATGAAAGAAAATGTTTGTAGAAATATATTGATCAACAGACTAAATTTATCGAGAATCACAACATCAGTGTTCTTTATTATACCAATCAAAATTCATCAACTCATGAATCCTCTAAGGAAAATGACCATGGTAAATAAAAGTCAAAAGAGAATAGTAAGGGAAAATCAAAGGGCAAAGCACTAGTTGTTGTTGTACATTAGACTCCTACATGGGTCATTGACTATGGTACTTCACATCACATCATCTCTTCATAGATAGAGTTAATATCCTTGGAACCATGTGACATTTCCTCTATACAATTGGGTGATGACACTTCATAAATGGTTCTTGAGAGAGGGTCTATTGAAGTGAGCGGTGGAACATTCAATAATATTTTAGAGAGGGTCTATTGAAGTGAGTGGTGGAACATTCAATAATGTTCTAAGCATACCATCACTTTCAACTAATCTCTTATCAATTTACCAGATCACTCATCTTGGTTTGGGTATGTGAGTGGAGTTCACTCTAAATTAAATGTATGTTAGAGAGAGGCATAATGACATTATAGTGGTAATGGGAATGGTCTATCATAAACTCAACTATATAAATTCTCACACTTTGTTCATAACTCTCCTTCATATTCTTATCCAAGATCACCTAAACTTTATGACATTTTTGAGCCTAAGCACACATCTGATATTGATGAATCTTCTTCTTCAAATGATTATAGTAGTGATGGGGACACACCTCCACCATCTCCTTGTCTCCTTCTAGATGTTGAGGAGTTATTTCCTGATCAACCTACTTCTAGTCCACTTTTGACATTACAAGGATCAGGTATACTGATCTAGGACACATTAGACACCAGATAATCTAATCCATAGTTTCAAGGCATTCAATAGTCCTTCTTAGCCTATACTTCTAATATACCATCTTGACAGAGAATTTGGCCCTCTACCTTGCATGAGGATAACATTTACTTGTATAGGAATCCCAACCTAGTTAAAGATCCATCCAGCACTTGGTAGACACATTCATTAATCTAGGGTGATCCGCTCTTCATTGCATCTACTTCTGATCCACAGTCGCTTCAGAGTACTCCTTTGTAGGACACAGGGTGGCTTTAGGGAGTTGAGGACCTTAGTGGGGATTTGTATCCCTATCTTCTTCTTTGCTCTCTTTTGGGTAGAAGTTTTATTCCTATGGGTTTTCTCTTTTTTTCACTTTATGGGAGTTGCATTGTGCTTGGATACCTAATTAGGTCTTATTTTTAGGACCCAATTCTTCTACCCACTTAATTTATATTTAAGGGGGAGGTGTGGTGTAGGTTTTCTTCCACTTAGTGGTTTTACCTACATTTTATTATTTATCTTGCTTAGGTTATTTAGCCTCATTAGTGAAAGATATTCTCACATGCATGAGGATGTTGGGACTTGCCCATCTTTCACCTCTAAATTTACCTTTGCTTTATTTTTATTTTCTAATGCTTGAATGATAATGAGATAATGTTATTTTACACAAACTTACTTATGTGAGACTTTTTATTTTAGGTTATGATATTTTGCTCTATAGGTTCTTCATGCATGCTTTGTTATTTAGTTGATCGTGGTGTAATCTGAAAATAACTAAGTATCTTATCAAGTGTAAGAACCTACCAATAGAAGATGTGACATGGGAGGATGAATGTTTCATATAAAAATATCCATGGATGTTCAACATTGAGGAGAATACTTGTTTGAATGGGGACCACGCTATGGTCATAGCCTATAACTTGTATTAGGATATTTGTGGAGGAATTATGGATAGAATAACATTTATTAAGAAATATGATCAATTGTATGGATTCATATAGGTAGTAGGATCAGCCTAGGTAGTCTCCATTGCATAATTAGTGTATATATAGGAAGTGTGGCTGGTATTAGATCATCATCTTTTGAAATTTATTCTTATTATAATTTTTTAGAGGTTTTCCCTTCAAATTGGATTAGTCATATGCTTCAAATTGTCTTCTTTATTTCAATCATATTTTGATGTATTTCTCTTATTCTACTCAAGTGTTATAGTAATATCATTACAACATCATATTTTGGCTAAAATTCTTGATATTGATATGATTTCCATGAAATATGGTCTTTTGTTCAACAAAATGTTAAGAACATTTTTTCCTCATTTACTTATTTCAATTCATTATTTTTTGTGTAACAATTCAATTAGAAGGAGACACAATCAATTTTAATTTACATAGTACAATAAGTAAGTTGGGTTGTGCATCTATTTCCTCTCACTTGTATATATATAGAGTGATTTCTCATTGTTCAAGAATAAGCAAGATAATTCATCGTAAAGTAGATTGTTGTTCTTATTATTCAATATATATAAGAGATATATTGTTTCTGGGTGTTTCCCTTCAAGTTGGAGGGTTTTTCCAAGGTATATTGTTGTGTTCAGTGTTCAGTGTGTTGCATTTTTTGATTGTTTCAAATCTGATCATAAAACTAACATGGTATCAGAGCAAGGTTTGAAGAAGATTGTGATCAGATTTGTCATTGCAACCATACTATATTATTCTTTATATCTCCTGTCTATCCCTATTTTAGCAAATTGGAGCTTCCAGTTGAGTGTTCATAGAAGACGAGAAACAAATAATGAGTTGTTTTGGAGATGA
This sequence comes from Torreya grandis, assembly GCA_037957365.1. Taxonomy (NCBI): domain Eukaryota; kingdom Viridiplantae; phylum Streptophyta; class Pinopsida; order Cupressales; family Taxaceae; genus Torreya; species Torreya grandis. The sequence goes on along the minus strand of JARHVA010000453.1, from coordinate 4,674,845 downwards.
TGGTGAGGTAGTTGAAGAGACTACAGGGTAAAACTAACAAGAAGCACCTGTGAGAGTATGCTATGTCTTCTCGATGTGTTGTGCAGATGTGTAGAAAGAAGAGCTATGATAGCTGACCATGCCATGGGCATACCTGTAGTCTCTAAGAAAATAATGAGAGTCTCTGAATTTGCAACCAAAAAAGGCATTCACATCCTTTGGTCACTTTGAAAATTCTCTTTTTTTGAGAGGGTGGTGAATGAAATGTTGCAGATCGGTGCAATGAACAAGCTGTACATGTTAATAATGCACAGGGAATGCATGGCCAAGACAAAGAGCAAGGCAAAAGAGATGTTCAAAGCGCATGACAAGTCTTGGAAGAGCTCGTCTTATGTTACTGCCATAATTTATCCACATTTTGATTTGTAACAGGCCACAACAAAAACAATGGAAAAATTATTTGTCAATCTACATTTCTGCATGGGATGTCTACATTCAAAACTCATTATTGAGAGGGCCCATACCATTTTTGCGTGGGGGCTCTACATTCAAAAATGAAATGTCATGGCACCCTTAATACGGCAGTAGGTTAGAGGAGTTCTACGACTGGAAGGTGGATGCAGTAAAGGACGCTCAAAATTTTGTGTGGATGATGATGGTATATGCCTTATTCCTCTACTACTTTCTCAAAAGTTGCTTCAATGGCGACCCTGAAGAGTCCAGTGATATCATGCCTGCAATGGCAAGTGTGAGATGTGACATTGTGAAGCTAGAAAGCCAAATCCCTCTCTTCCTTCTCCAACTTATTTAGAAAATGAATACAACATTCTCAGGGCCTTAGATTTTGCCTACATTGTGTGATGTTTGGGAAAGCAGTACAACATTGAGAATGGCGTGGATAAGTGTAATTTGATGATGGAGTACATGCCTGGTGGTAGTGTCGTAGGATTGCTTAATAAATTTGGGGGACAGTTGGATGAATCAATTTTTAGGGCCTACACTGGTTGCATCCTTCGTGGATCAGATTACCTTCACAGGTTGGGGATTGTGCATTGCAATATAAAGGGAAACAATGTGCTTTTCAAAGCTACTGGCATGGTCAAGCTTGGTGAGTTTAGATCTACCAGAATCACGGATGACAAGGGATTAAGTCTTCAACATTTAAGGGGTACACCATTGTGGATGGCTCTTGAAGTAGTCAAATATCTGGAGCAGGGGCCACCTTCTAATATTTGGTCTCTCAGTTGCACGGTGGTGGAGATGGCCACTAGTAGGCCACCTTGGAGCAACATTTTGAATCCCCTCATAGCCATGTACCACATCAATTACAAAGATGAATTTCCAAACTTGCCCAAGTGTCTTTCATCTCAAGGCTGAGATTTTTCTAGAGAAATGCTTCTATAGAGATCCCAAGAAGAGGTGGACCACTGAATAGTTGTTGGACCATCCTTTTCTCCATCAGACCGATTGATGCTTTGCCTCTACCCCAGAGGTGAAAAGGGCTCCTAGATCTCCTACCAATACCTTGAATTGTGTGAGCCCTGATTGGAATTCCTCTTCTTCTAGTTTGCCTAAAATTATATCAATTTCTAGGCCTTGTGGGAAAGCTGATGTAGGGGAGGGAGAGGAGTCAATTAAGACTCAGAGACCTTCATCAAGGAACAGACTGGCAACATTGGCTGCAAGTGGTGAGAGGCCTGATTAGTGCGCAAGCCCCCTACGTGTTAGTTAAAGGGTTGGGCAAGATCAGTTTTGACAAGTATTTCAACACGTTATTTCTTCCCCAGATAATAATTTTAGATACTTACACTGAGGTGATACTGATGAATTTACTGGCATTGGAGTTAAATGATCCCAATCGCCAGAAACACGTCACTAAGTATGTGGAGCTAATAGACTACTTGATCGACACCCTCGAGGATGTGGCTTTGCTACGTGACTGCCACGTCGTTGTTCATCAGAACATGATGATAAATGACAAGTATGTGGCTACCATGTGGAATGGAATGTGTAAGCCTTTCTTCTTTGGTGGTTTACTGGAGCCTCCACTGGGCTTGAAATCTCAGATAAAAGAGGTCCTCATCAAGAATTACTATAAAAGAAGGAAGTAGTCATCTATAGCATTGAGTTCAGTAGAGGGAGATTATATTGCAACTTGTATAGCAGCTTAAGAAGCAGTATGGCTTCATAAGCTCCTTGCAAGATTGTTTGGACAATTAATGGAGCCTACCACCATTCTAAAGCATGGAAAAGATTGAGGTTGGTGAGAGCTGAAGCTAAGGACCTCATGGGAATAATAGAAGGTATGTTGATGTGGTAGCAACCCACATAAGTGTGAAAGTAGCCAAGGCGTTGAAAAGAGCTGAGTAGTTGTGTATTGAAGAAGGATGTAAATGATCAAACGTGTTGTGAGATGGTAGCAATAACTATCCAAAAGTTGTATTAATGGTCATAGAATGACATTCAATAATTAAGAGTTTTGCAGAGCTGAATAAAGATCTATTATGCATCATAGATAGCAGTAGTTGTGATTAAGGGGAGTATTGGAATTAATCACCATCTACTTCTGTCTCTAGCTGCCTCACCATGCCTATAATTAGAGTTAGACATGAGAGCCTCTATAGGCTAATCACTTGTCCACTTCAGGGATTAATACATGATTCTTCAAGCTTGTGTGATCTTGACATCGAAGATTGGCTCACCTACACTTTTGGGCTCTACCTATCATGGAGAAGATGGTCACGAGTCTTCCAAAATTCTACCAGGAGCATGTAGGTACTTGCAAAGGTTGTGCCATGGAATCTAAAGAAGTACTTGAGAGGTTCAAAGAGTTTAAAGCTCAGGTAGAGAACTTATCTGAGAAAAGAATCAAAGTTATGAGATCTAAAAATGGAGGGGAGTACACCTCTGAAGGATTCCATAATTTTTCCATTGAAGCAGGAATTAAGAGAGAGTTTTGTGTCCCTTACAACCCTCAACAGAATGGTGTTGCAGAAAGACAGAACAAATCTATTGTAGAAGTTGCCAAAGCTTTGATAACGAGTTCTTCTCTATGAGAGAAGTTCGAGATGAAATCCCTTGATAATGAGTTCTTCTTTATGAGAGAAGTTCGAGGTGAAATCCCTTGATAGCGAGTTCTTCTCTGTGAGAGAAGTTCGAGGTGAAATCCCTTGATAATGAGTTCTTTATGAGAGAAGTTTGAGGTGAAATCCCTTGATAATGAGTTCTTCTTTGTGAGAGAAGTTCGAGGTGAAATCCCTTGTTAACGAGTTCTTCTTTATGAGAGAAGTTCGAGGTGAAATCCCTTGATAGTGAGTTCTTCTCTGTGAGAAAAGTTTGAGGTGAAATCCCTTGATAACAAGTTCTTCTCTGTGAGAGGAGTTCGAGGTGAAATTCATTGATTATAAGTTCTTCTCTATGAGAGAAGTTCGAGGTGAAATCCCTTGATAACGAGTTCTTCTCTGTGAGAGAAGTTCGAGGTGAAATCCCTTAATAACGAGTTCTTCTCTGTGAAAGAAGTTCGAGGTGAAATCCCTTGATAACGAATTCTTCTCTGTGTGAGAAGTTCAAAGTGAAATCCCTTGATAACAAGTTCTTCTCTGTGAGAGAAGTTCAAGGTGAAATCCCTTGATTGCACCCTCTAGATGAACCATGGTGGATATCATGTAAAGTGATGAACACTTGTACATACTATGCATTGTTGTAGCCATTATGGTTGACATCACGATGAGGTGATATGTCTTATGCAGCTGGAAGTATCCTCCCTAGTTGAGAGGGAGTGTTGATGTTGAAAGAGCAGCGTCGGGCTCACACTTCTAACCCAACTTACTGTATTATTTAAGACATAATTTGTTTGGTGGAGGCCGACAAGGAAATTAAAGAGATGCGTCTCTTTCCTCTCACTTGTATATATATAGAGTGATTTCTCAGTGTTCAAGAATAAGCAAGATAATTCATCGTAAAGCAGATTATTGTTCTTATTATTCAATATATATAAGAGATATATTGTTGCTGGGTTTTTTCCTTCAAGTTGGAGGGTTTTCCCAGGGTATATTGTTGTATTCATTATTCATTGTGTTGCATTTTCTGATTGTTTTCAATCTGCTTATAAAACTAACTCCAATGAAAGGAAAGTCATCCCTTACGATAATAAGTTTTTGCCCTTTCCCACAATCATTACATGCAAGCTCACTTTTCTTTACAATTTTCAGGTCGTTGTCCTTCTGACATATGTGTGACTCTAATGCTGAACAATACGACAAATTTAAATATTTGAGAGCTCTGAGTTGCTCAAACCCAACTGGCAATTCTTTTAAGCTGCGGCACCCTGACAAATTTAAATATTTCAGGGCTCGAAGCTGCTCAATGTCACCCGGCAATTCTAGTAAGCCCAGGCAATTTGACAAATCTAAGTGCTCGAGGGCTTCAAGATTCCCAAAGGTCGAAGGCAATTCTTGTAACTGGGAGCATGTCTTCATACTCAGTTTACTCAATGAAAGCAATCTACAGACTTGCTCAGGCAACTCGTTCATTCTCCCCCAGCCGTCCAGTCTCAGAATCTTCAACTTATTGAAACCACTAAGAAAATTATTTAATGCATTTACACTACATTCTCCTGATGTCAGATCTAATTCATTCAAAGAGATTTTTGGAACTCTTTTTGAAAAGTCCGGCAGTTCGTCGGATAACTCTAGGATTTTCATCACCTGTAAATTTTTTGGAAACTGCATGCAAATCATTATTTTCTTGTCAGGACTTTCTCCAATGGTGACAACCACAACAATATTGCAATATTGTATGCACGGTAAGAAAAAAAACTTACCATTATTTTCTTGTGGGGACTTGTCTGTTGAGAGAGCAGACGACCAAACAAATGCAACACAGCCAATTTATCAAGTCCCTCTATATCCAGTGGCATAAAAGGAATGCCAGAGCCTAATTTTAGAAATCTCAACTCTTGAAATGTCTCCTTGCTTCTCCCCCGGATATCTATGCTTCCTGTTAAGGCCAAAACTCTTAACGAGTCCTTCATTGAATCAAGATGTCTTTCTTCAAGTATGGAATGAGGAGATTCATCATCCTCCTCAATCCAAACTCTTTTCGTTTTTCTCAGCCTACCCTGCAAGAATGTAGCATAGTAAGTATAAAAAATAGTCATAGTAAATAGTATTATGAATGTAATTATTGTTGGAGGAGAAAAATACCTCATCTTTCGCAGCTTCATTCCAGGACTGTGCATCCGTAACTCTACTATCTGTTGACAGGTGTAATCCTATTGCTCGGATAACGTCATGAACAATCAAACACTCCTCCTCGCCACTATCAAACCTTAGTTCTTTCGTCACTGGTGTGATCAATGCGACCTCTTCAAGGGATGTGACTTCCTCGGATCCCACAATATACTCCACATGTTGACGGCTCCAATTATTGAATAAGCAGCAAATGTCCAAAATTGATTCCTGGGTAGACTCCTCCAACTGTTTATAAACAAATCCAAATAAACGTTTGCTGAGATCTTCTTCCTTGATTTGCTTTCCTTTCTCCAAAGCTTCTAATATCTGAGTACACTTGTCTGCCCTATACTTCTGCTTGCGCAAACGAGCACCAACTATTTTTAGAACCAGCGGAATCCCTTGACAAACCTTCAGAATCCTTTCTACATCATATTTGATAAGAACAAGGCTTGCAGGATCATTGCACACAACTTTCATTGCATCTTCGCTTTGGAGAAGAGTAACAGGGTACGAGCTTCGTGGAAGGCCTCAATATTCAAGTATATCTGTGACCTTCAAAATTCTGGTTGTTATGACAAATCTGCTACGCTGCGGAAGACCTTGCAAGTCTGCGGGTAGAAGAATTTTCAAGTCTTCTACATGTAGCGCATTGTCAATAAATAAAAATACAGGCTTGTTTGGTTCACTTTTGAAAGCTTGGCCTAAATGATGTCTACCATCTTCCGTATTTCTTAACTCTATTTGTTTTCCAAACGCATAGTTTGGAAACACGTCTTTCAATATTTGCTCCTGAAATTTTGTATAGTTATTGTTATGAGGAAACTCGTCTAATTCAATTTTAGTATACTTGTAATCTCTTAGATCCAGTTTGGCGACAACAGCATTTGCTAGTGTTGTCTTTCCTATCCCGCCGAAGCCATAAATAACCACAGCGATTGATGAAGAATCTTCTGTTCTTTCAATGTTCAGCAACCTCTTTACCGCGTTTACTTGTTTATCAAGTCCAACTGTTAAAGAAGTAAAAATGTCATGATAAATGTTAAAAGAAAGAGGAAAATATCCTGATAAATATTATAAGGTAGCAAGAAATGAAAACATTTACTTGTTTTAAATTACCTGCATTATCTGGATAGCTGGGCTGTGATATAGGAAGAAAAACCGGCTGCTCTTGTTTTATTGCTATTGTGGTTGTCAAAGTGAGATCCTGATAAAGCTGATTTACTTTTGAGCGAAGACTAGTCAAAGTTTCAGAGTTCACAGATGTTTTTAAGAAGCTGCAATGTATATATCTTCATGGTTAGTAGAGTATAAAAGTAAACAGGTATGAGAGTAATATGTTGCTAAAAATACATAAATAAAGATGGAAGTGAGTGTATTAACCTGAACAACTTTCCAGAATGTAATTGGGAAGCACATAACATCGATCCTTCAACAATCAAATGTAAAGCATTTTTCAGTTTCTCTTCTTCCCTTATTAGATTGTCTGATTTTTGTATATGACTTGCAAGTTGAAACATATGTTTTAAAAGCTCCACACATTCATCCCGATTGCCAGACACTTTTTGAATTTTTGATACCAGATAGCCTATGATAGACAAGGCTCCAACCATCCAATGTAACTGGCCAAGTTGCTGAAGTATCTCTGCTACAACTTTTTTTCCTTGGCCCGACTGAAAAACGTTATCCTGTAGGCAAATAACTGCAAACTGAATATCATGACAAATTGGAAATCGCCGAAACAGTAAAATCGCAAGAATAATATTGACAACAATGCACTTACCTTGTTATCCAATTTCTCTGTATGGTCGTTACTAAATTTTAAAAATGTGGCTCCACTCTGATAAAAGAAGCCCACATTTGGGGCTTCTCTGCACTAGTAGTTCGATAACTTGTGCTTGGTGCATCTTGTGCAGGCTGCAAACAATTAAGAAAAGAACACAAAGAATTAATATTTTTTTTAAAATTTATTTATAATATTTATAAAAATAAATAAAAGAAGAAATTAGTCAATTGATTATTATTTTTAATCTTTAAAAAAAACTAAAATCCATATTTTAGAGTTATAACAAATTGAGTTTAATAAATTAATTTTCATTACTTATATTATTATGTATAGATTTTAAGTTAAATCTAATAATTTTATATAGTTCCATGAGATAAATAAAATTGTGTTTTTTTAATATATATATGCTTCATGTTTGTGGGTTCTATGTGGGAAAAATGGTTTATTAAAATTGGGTTATAGATTTTGAATCACAAATTTGACTTTTTAATTAATTTTGTTGTAATTATTAAAAAAGAAAAGAAAAAAGAAAAAGATTTCAAATTTTAATTGAAAATAGGGGGAAAATTCCTCCCTAAAAATAGAGATTCATATTATTGGACAAACAAAAATTACTTCAAGGGTTTGTTAGGGATATATAAAATGTGTTGATATGAATTCTATAAATTGTGTATGGTGTATTTGTTGTAAATCATTTTATTTTAAAATTTTCAAATGGTATGAAAACAAGGTTGGGTTGTAAATTTTTATTTCATATTTGTCTAACAATTGATCATGTCAAACTCTAATTCTTATTCATTCTAGAATTTAGTGGAAATGACTATGGTTATTAGATCATCAAGATGATAACTCTTTTGTTAGAAATTCACTTGTGAGAGGTTGTAGAGTTTAGTTATGAATAGCCAACTAAGTGGGTCACTGTTTCAACTAATGACAGAGAAGCCAAGAAGGAAGCTAAAAAGAAGAACTCACAAGCTTTGTTTCAAATTTAGAGATCTCTAGATAAGAACCTATTTCCAAGAATTACAAGTGCAAAGACCACCAATGATACGTAGAAGACTCTACAAGAAGCTTGCCAATGTAGCGATCAAGTCAAAGTGGTTATATTGTAGACTTTGAAGAAAGGATTTAATTTTTTGAGAATGTAAGGTGCTAAAAGTATGGGGATTTTTTTTCATAAGAGTAAATGATGTGTTCAATGACATGTATAATCTTAGATAAATGTTAAAAAAAGGGTATGGTGAAAAAGGTGTTAAGGTCTCTAACACCAAGGTGGAAACCTGTTGCCATTATCATTGAATTTTACGCAAAGATTTGACCACTCTTGCATTTGATCCCTTAGTTTAATCGCTTGTGTCCTATGAAGATAGATTAAGAGACAAATTTGTGGAAGTTAATGGGATGGATTTTGCCTCAAAATTAAAGTTCATAATGAGTGGAGGTCCTAGCACTAACAACAAAAGAAACCAAGTAAAATGCTAAGACAATAGCAAAAGAAACTAAGGACAAGGAAAAAATAGGAATCAAAATTATTCAAGAGGAAATAGAGGAAGAAGAGATGGTTTAGCTATAAGAGGAAGAGGAAGAGGTAAAGGTAGAATTTATAATAGAAATATTACATGCTATCACTACCAAAAGTATGGTTACTTTGAATGGGAATGTAGATTAAAAGAAGGAAATGAATGAAGTGTTAATCATGTTAATGAGGGTGGTTATGCTTCTCGATGCAATTTATTATTTTCATATGACAAAGTTTAGAACAATTGTAAAGAGGTTTGGTACCTAGATTCAGGTTGTTTCAATCACATATTTAGGAATAATGAGTTATTTTATATAATAAATAAAAGCTTCAAAGCCAAGATCAAACATGGATATAGAAAATCATTTTAGGTTTTAGCAAAAGGAGCTATGAAGGTGAATATTAGGGATAGTAAAAAATGTATTAACGATATTTATTACACTCCAAATTAAAAAAATAAATTATTGAATGTTGGAAAATTACGTTAAAGAACTATAAGGTGGTGTTTGATGATAATAAATGTACAAACTATGACAAGAATCAAGGCAATAATTTTTTATAGTTATACTTATGTCTAAGAATATATCGTTCCCATTGAATTTTGGAGAACATGTAGTAGCCTTGCCAATATTGCATATGAAGATAAGAGTTGATTGTGTCATCTTAGATATGGACACTTGAATTTTTAATGTTTGAAGTTACTAACATCACAATAATTGGTCACTGGGTTTCCAAAGGTTGAAGAGCATAAGGAAGTTTGTGAAAGTTGTGTTAAAGGTAAACATGCAAGAGAAAAGTTTTCAAAAGGTAGTTCATGGAGGGCTCATCATACACTTCAACTAGTTCACTCTGATATTTAAGTAAGTCATCATGTTTAAGTACATTTATTGATGATGACTCATAGAAAGTGTTGGGTTTGTTTTGTGAAATATAAAAGTGAAAATTTTGATACATTTAAGATGTTTAAATCCCTCGTAGAGAATGAAATTGGTTACATAGTAAATTTCTTAAGGAATGATCATTAAGGTGACTTTTGTTCAATATATTTTATAGATTATTGTGATTTGAATGGAATTAAAAGGCAGCTCACAACTACCTACAGTCCTAAAACAAATTATGTAGCTGAAATTAAGAACTATAATGTGGTTAAATGGCAAGGATAATGTTACAAAAGGATTGAGAAACTCTTTTTAAGGCGATGCAATTGCTACAACAATATATATTCTCAATCGAAGTCCCACTAGTTCACTTGATAAGATGACTCCATCTATAGCATGGTATGAAAATAATCTTAATGTCAACTATTTCTAATTATTTGCTTTTTTAGCCTATGCTCATGTCATTAATCAAAAAAGATAGAGGTTAAATCCAAAGAATGAATTTTGTAATTTTGTTGGGTATAGTGAAAAACACAAAGCATATATACATTATAATCCTCTCACTAACATCATTTCTGTGTCAAGAGATGTTATTTTTGATGAAGTGGGAATGTATGATCAAGGCAAAGATAAAGGTCATATAGAAAAGTCTAAATCTATTTGTAATGATAGTATTGTTGATGATATTACTAATGAAAATCTCACTAGTAGTTTGGTTCTAAGTGTTACAAGTCCACTAACCAACCTCTCATATAGATCGTATATTCCAAGTTCAAGTCCAACTTCACATCCTCGTTCTTTAAGGAGGGTAAGAAGCCTAAGTGAAATTTATCAGAATACAAGAATTCAAGCCCATGCAATAAGTCTAATGGGTGAGATGATAAATTATATTTCTTTTACACAAGTTGGTTTTGAACCATCATATTTTGAAGATGCATATGCTAATGATGTTTGGGTGAAAAAAATGCAAAAATAAATGGATTCCATTCATAGGAATGATACTTGGGAGCTTCCATATGACAAGAAGTGCATTGGTACTAAATGGGTCTAAAAGACTAAGTATAATAATGATGAAAGTGTTTATGTTAGGGTATGGAGCTAAAAGCTTCACCAAGGAGCACACTATGACAGTTTCGGGTCTACACAGACACCGGCGTCGGTCAGGAGCAACCGACGTCGGCCAGGTGCAGTTGCAGAGTCACCGGCGTCGGCAGTGGGTCGGCCGACGGCGGTCACAGGCAAGCAACAGGAATCGACGTCGGTTACCTGTGCATCCAGAAAGCTATTTTCGAAAATAGAAACGAGTGTTTGCATGATGATTTTAAGTTGTAGTCTTAAGCTCGCATCTCTATTATTAGTAATATTATTTTTAGAGCCCTTGTTCAAGTGGCTTAACTGTTTGTTGCAAGTGCATGCTCAAGTTTCCTAATTCTATATGTAGAATTAGATCTTCTTAGCTTTGTGTGAATTATTGTAGTAGTTCATTGTATTTGGTATGTTGAAGAACAATACAGAATTGAATCAATCCAAGGTTGTTTGGAGTTGATTGTTCTTGAGAGAGAGAGCTCTTGAGGAATAGAAATCTAGTGAGAGATCTATACATCTAGGAGAGGTGTGGAAGAAAGAAGTTTCTTCAATTGTATTCTTTTTGTAAAGAGTTTGTTAATACAATTTTTTAGGGTGGTTTATTGTATCTCTTGTTCTTGTTGTTTATCATTCTAGTTACTTGTCTATCTGAGTTATTTTCGCGTTTATTGCTTTCACAAGTGTAATCTATTGTTGGTTGATCCCCAACAAGTGGTATCAGAGCCTTGGTTGCAGGTTCAAGAGTTGATACCAACAAGTGGTATCAGAGCCTTGGTTGCAGGTTCAAGAGCTGATACCAACAAGTGGTATCAGAGCTCAGGTTCACTAACAGGTGGTTCAAATCTGTGTAGTGTGTATTGATTACAGGTTCTCACAAGGGTTTCTGCAGGGATTTCTGTTTGAGTGGGAGAAGCAATGGCAGATGAAAGTAAACTGAGAATGGAAAAGTTCAATGGCAAAAATTACCAACATTGGAGAATGCAGATAGAGGATTATCTATCTCAGAAAGATCTCTACTTACCGTTAGGTGGGGTTGCAAAGAAGCCCAAAGACATGGAGGATGAAGAATGGGAAGTTCTAGACAGAAAGGCTCTGGAGTCTATAAGACTGAGTCTAGCATCCACTGTGATATCTAATTTATCACAGGCAAAGTCTACGATAGAGTTGATGACTACGTTAGCAAACTTGTATAAAAAACCCTCAGCTTCTAATAAGGTATATCTTATGAAGCAGTTATTTAATTTGCATATGAATGAAGGTGGATCTGTTTCTACTCATCTAAATGATTTCAATGGAATTGTGAATCAATTAAGTTCAGTCAATATAGTGTTTGATGATGAAATAAAAGCTCTTTTAATATTATGTTCTTTGCCTGAAAGCTAACATGGCTTAGTAATGACAGTAAGTAATACTGCATCTGCATCAAATATTTTGAAAGTAGAGGATGTTGTTAGTGTTATCTTGAATGAGAAAATACGCAGAAAAAGCACAAAAGAGACATCTGGGAACACTTTTAAGTTTTGAGAGCAGGGGGAGGCAGAAAGACAAGAGCAAGAGGAGATCAAGATCAAAGTCTAAGGTGAGAGAAAGATCCAAATCCAGGAACGGCAGGAAGCCACAATGCTGGAATTGTGGAAAGATCGGGCACATAAGCAGAGATTGTTGGTCAAAGCCTAAGGAGGACAATCAGCACGAAGGAAAGGAAGAAGCCAAGGTTGCAGGTATTGCACAAGATGCTTTAATTTTCTCTCTGCATAATAATATAAAATCTTGGGTGTTAGATTCTGGTGCATCTTTTCATGCTACCCCTAACAGGAAATATTTTAGTGACTATATCCATGGAGATTTTGGCATAGTGTATCTAGGGGATGATGAGCCCTGTAAAATAATTGGCAAAGGTAAAGTGCAGCTGAAAATGCAAAATAGCAACACATGGGTGTTGAGAGATGTGATGCATGTTCCTAGCTTGAAAAGAAATTTGATTTCTATAGAAAATTTAGGGGATAAGGGTTGTACAGTAACTCTCACAGCAGAATCTTGGAAGGTGACCAAGGGTGCACTTGTTATGGCCAGAGGTAAGAGAGAAGGTACTCTCTATTTGTGTGATTGTGTTACTAACAAATCTCCTTCTGTATTATCTACTTCAGATGTGGATGCTAAATTGTGGCACTCAAGGCTTGGCCACATGAGTGAGAAGGGGATGTCAATTCTTAAGTCCAAAGGTATGCTTTCAAATTTAAAAGGCATAGATCTAGAGTTTTGTGAGCACTGTGTATTTGGAAAACAGAAAAGGGTTAGTTTTCTCAAGACTAGGTCTACTAAGAAGAAGCATAAGTTGCAGCTTGTTCACACAGACGTGTGGGGACCGGCGCAGGTTGCTTCCATTGGAGGATCACAGTACTATGTATCTTTCATAGATGATGCTACAAAGAAGGTATGGATCTATTGTATTAGAAGAAAATCTGATGTATTTGAGACTTTTAAGATTTGAAAAGCTATGGTTGAGAATAAAACAGGTAAAAGATTGAAGTGCCTGAGATCTGACAATGGCGGTGAGTTCTGCAGTTATAAGTTCAGAGATTATTGTTATATGCATGGAATCCGTAGGCAAAAGATGGTTCCAAGGACACCTCAGCAGAATGGAATTGCTGAAAAGATGAACAAGACAATAATGGAGCATGCAAGATGTATGAGATTGCATGCTGGTTTGCCCTTACAGTTTTGGGCACAAGCTATTGACACTGCAGTATACCTGATTAACAGAGGACCCTCTACAGCTCTGGATGGTGGTATTCCAGAAGAGGCATGGATAGGTAAAAAGGTAGATCTCTCATATCTCAAATTTTTTGGTTGTGAAGCCTTTGTGCACATAGATAAAAAAAATAGAAAGAAGCTTGATGCTAAGTCTATGAGGTGCACGTTTATTGGCTATGGCTCAAATGATTTTGGTTACAGATTGTGGAATCTAGAAACTAACAAGGTAATTAAGAGCCGTGATGTTGTTTTCAACGAAAGAGTGATGTATTGTGATCAGCTAAGGAAGCTGAATCAATCTGAGCAGAGTAATGATGAATTGGACGAGGTGAAGGTCCAATATGAGCTCGCGGGAAAAAGAAATAATCACTTGTAGGAAGACACAGAGACCGACGTCGGAAGAGTAGGAACCGACGTCGGCAGAACAAAAATTGAGGTCGGCCATACAGAGACCGACGTCGACAGGACAGGCACCGACGTCGATCAAACAGAACTGACGTCGATCAGTAACAGGTCTGAAGGTGACCGAGGTCAGTCACTGTCAGAGAATTTGGGTGGACAGCATGTTGTGAACGAGTCTCAGACACCCATCAGGAGGTCAAAAAGGGTGAGTAAGCCTCCAATTAGATATTCTCCTTTATTTTATCTATTGCTAACTGATGGTGGAGAACCAGAGAGTTTTGAAGAAGTAATACAGGTGGAGTCCAAGAGTCAGTGGGAACGTGGCATGGTTGAGGAGTTGGAGTCCTTAAGAGAGAACCAAACATGGGATTTGGTTGAATTGCCAGCTGATAAGAGAACACTCAAGAATAGATGGACCTACAGGTTGAAAGAAGGTGAGAATGGACAGATGAGATATAAGGCCAGATTGGTGGTAAAAGGATTTACACAGAAGTCGGGTATTGACTTTGGTGAGATTTTTTCTCCTGTTGTTAAAATGACTTCTATAAGGGTTGTATTGTCCTTGGTTGCTTTTGAGGATTTGCATCTTGAGTAGCTAGATGTTAAGACAGCGTTTCTTCATGGAGACTTAGATGAGGAAATATATATGGAACAGCCAGAAGGATTTGAGGTCAAAGGTAAGGAGAAGTTAGTGTGCAGATTGAAGAAAAGCTTGTATGGCCTCAAGCAAGCTCCTAGGCAATGGTATTTAAAATTTGACAGGTTTATGACTAAGCATGGCTATAGTAGGTGTCAATCTGACCATTGCATGTATTTCAAGAGATTTGATAATGGTAGATATATTATTCTATTATTGTATGTAGATGATATGTTGGTTGCAGGATCACACATGCAGGATATCTCTAAGCTTAAGGTGATATTAGCTCAAACGTTTGCCATGAAGGATTTGGGAGCAGCAAAGAAAATCCTTGGCATGAGCATTAAGAGAGACAGGAAAAATCACAGGTTGATATTGTCTCAAGAAGATTATGTGGACAAGGTGTTGAAACGGTTCAATATGCAGGATGCTAAATCGGTAAGCACACCTTTGGCTGGACATTTTAAGTTGAGTAAAGAACAATATCCTAATTCATATGATGAGGTAGAGTACATGAGTAAGGTTCAATATACTTCCGCAGTAGGGAGTTTGATGTATGCAATGGTGTGTACTAGACCAGATATTGCCCAAGCAGTGGGAGTGGTAAGTAAGTATATGGCCAATCCAGGTAAGGAACATTGGAAAGCAGTTCAGTGGATCCTTAGATATCTGAGAGGAACCAGCAGTAGGCACTTGTGCTATGGAGGTTCAGATACTTCTCTGCATGGTTATGTAGATTCAGATATGGCAGGTGATTTGGATGGCAGGAGGAGCACTACAGGTTATGTTTTCACTGTAGGTGGAACGGCGATTAGCTGGATATCTAAGTTGCAAAAGGTTGTTGCCTTGTCAACTACAGAAGCAGAGTATATTGCAGCCACAGAGGCTAGCAAAGAGATGATATGGATGACACGGTTCATGGATGAGCTTGGTAGGGAGCATGAGAGTTGCAGATTGTATAGTGACAGTCAGAGTGCAATCCATTTGGCTAAGAATTCAGCCTTTCATTCAAGAACAAAGCACATACAGCTAAGGTACCATTTCATACAACAGGTATTAGAAGATGGTGAGTTGAAGCTGGAGAAGATCCATACGGATAGGAATCCTGCTGATATGTTAACCAAGCCGATTACAAAGGAGAAGTTGAATCTTCATTCAACTTCTGTTGGTCTTCATGATTGAGTTGAAGATGGAGGAGCTAGAAGATGTTGTTGTACAGGTACTGGTGCAGCTATTTATCTCCAAGTGGGAGATTGTTAGGGTATGGAGCTAAAAGCTTCACCAAGGAGCACACTATGACAGTTTCGGATCTACACAGACATCGGCATCGGTTAGGAGCGATCGACGTCGGCCAGGTGCAGTTGCAGAGTCGCCAGCGTCGGCAGTGGGTCGGCCGGCGGCGGTCACATGCAAGCAGCAGGAACCGACGTCGGTTACCTGTGCGTCCAGAAAGCTATTTCCGAGGACAGAAGCGAGTGTTTGCATTATGAATTTAAGTTGTAGTCTTAAGCTCGCGTCTCTATTATTAGTAATATTATTTTTAGAGCCCTTGTTCAAGTGGCTTAACTGTTTGTTGCAAGTGCATGCTCAAGTTTCCTAAGTCTATATGTAGAATTAGATCTTCTTAGCTTTGTGTGAATTATTGTAGTAGTTCATTGTATTTGGTATGTTAAAGAACAGTACAGAATTGAATCAATCCAGGGTTGTTTGGAGTTGATTGTTCTTGAGAGAGAGAGCTCTTGAGGAATAGAGATCTAGTGAGAGATCTATACATCTAAGAGAGGTGTGGAAGAAAGAAGTTTCTTCAATTGTATTCCTTTTGTAAAGAGTTTGTTAATACAAGTTTTCAGGGTGGTTTCTTGTATCTCTTGTTCTTGCTGTTTATCATTCTAGTTACTTGTCTATTTGAGTTATTTTCGCGTTTATTGCTTTCACAAGTGTAATCTATTGTTGGTTGATCCCCAACAGTTTAAAGGCACAAGACAAGTCTAGTTGTAAATGAATTCACTCAAATCTATGACACATATTATGAAGAGACATTTGCATCAATGGCAAGACAAGACACCATTAGAATGGTGATTTCTCTAGCAACTCAAAATAAATGGAGCATACATCACATGGATGCAAAAATTGAATTTTTGAATGGGTACTTAGCAAAGGAAATCTGTGTACAATAGCTAATTTTTTTTTTTAATATATGGTAAAGAAGACCAAGTCTATAAGTTGAAGAAGGCTTTGTATGGCCTCAAGAAAGCACCAAAAGCATAACATACTCAAATTGATTGATATTTTCAGCAGAATGGCTTCAAGAGAACAAAGAGTGAGCCTACTCTTTACTACAAGGATGAAAGTAATGAAATCTTTATTATAAGTTTGTGTGTTGAGAATTTGTTGTATATGGGTAGCTGTTGTAAGATGAAGGGTGAATTCAAAATTTATATGATGAATGAATTTGAAATGAAAGATTTTAAGTCTCATGCAATACTTCCTAGAGATGAAGGTTCATCAAAGTAATGATGAAGTGTTCATTTTCAAAACAACTTATGTAAAGTATATGTTAACTATAAATCAGTCGCCACTGCAACTGCTCATGGAGTTATGCTATGAAAAGGAATATGGTGTAGAAACAATTGATAAAAAAAACTCATAAAAGTATTGCTGGAAGCTTAATATTTCTAATTCACACAAGAACAAATATTTCTTATTTAATTTCTTTTGTTTCAAAATATATGTTTTGAGCCATCTGAAATTTATATAAAATTAACCAAGAAAATTTTGAGATATATGAACGGTACTATCAATTTCAGTATTCATTATTAAATTATTATAAAATTTGAACTTATTAATTTTAATAAATCTGATTGAATAGATCATTTAGATGATTCAACATTTAACAAATATTTTTAACTTGATTTGGGTTTGGTTACATGAAACTGAATGAAACAAAGTTCATTTATCCTTCCATCATTGCAATCACTTTAGGAAGTTCATAGGTATTATGGATCTGGAAACATTCTAGAATAAAAACGTCAGTCATACCCACCTTTTGAGCAGTCTCCATTTGCAGTATTTCTTCAACGGTGTGGATTAAAACGTCAGCGTGGCTTCCAATGTCGACGGCTACAAAGAGGCTCCGGACCTGCTCCATTGTAGGCGGTGGCTTTTTGGAAGTAGCATCGTCAGAGCCACGGGATTTCTTCCTCCAACAGCAGCAACAACAGTAACCCATTGCTAGTGAGAAAATAAGTTATCCTAAACTAATACTAATACTCATACTAAACTGTATATATACCTCTACTCGTTGTCTCTATGTTTTGCTTTTTAAAAGTTATTCACGGCCAGTTGGGGACACGTGCAAAAAGGAATTATTCGGTGGCCAAAGCTTTAGTTAATGCCCTTCACTTGGCCAAAGCTTTAATTAATGCACTGCACTTTAATTTTGATGAAAAAGAATAATCCATCCTTTTGCTTTTCAATGATGGCAGTCGGCATGAATTGAGTTGTCTCATAAGTTTCGCATTTTAAAAGTTATTCAGAGTATTAGAGACAATTAACACTGATAATCGATTAAAATAGATGAGGAATTTTGATCGTTTCACTGTTGCCAAAACTTTATATTTAGCCTTTAATTAATTTGTAGTGAAATGGAGGTAAAGAAAAGAATGATCTATGTTTTTGATTTATGATAATGACAATGGGCTTGAATTTAATTGTCATTGAAGTTTTTACATATTAAAATGTAAAATATGAAGTTAGTTATTAATTATTATAGTGTAAAATTATATTATATCAAAATTAGATTGTTAAAAATAATTAATTTAAAAGATTGAACTTACGAGTATTTATTTATAGTATATATGTTTTGTTACATGGACGTGACATATTAAACATTCACCTTGACAAACATAAAAATAACTAAATCAAAATTCAATAAAAAATAAGTTACAAATGGAATTTATTGGCTAGATATACTTTTCTTGCATAATCTTGTACCATATTAAAAAAATTGTCATAATACAATTTTTTCAAGAATATATTGAAATGAAAGATAATTATTTTTAATTTTTGTTCAAAATAATAAGGTGAGTAACATCAATTCAACACACTTTAGTTTATTTCAAAAAAGAATAATTATATCTCTTTCCTTGCACTAAAGCGTGAGAATACTTCATTTTTGTGAACTATAACAAACTAGAGCCATGGAGTGGCTTTAGTACCTGATGGTTTACATGTTTTTAATTGTTAGCATGTTACTTTGTGTAGTTTGGTTTGCATCATTATTCTCTCATTTGTAACAAAAACTTAGAGTAAAACTCATTTTAAGAGAATCTAGTCTATCCCAGGTATTGCTAACTGTTTATGTGTTCTTTTCTTGAAAGTGGGCATGCTTTCTTGTTTTTTCTATTCTTGTGTAGTTTTCATTTGTATAAAAAATTTATCGTATGCCTGTTATTAATCTCATATTCTATCAAGAAACATTTTAACTCAAAGAGGACACATACTCAAAAACAAAACACTAAAAACTGCACAATATATTATTTTTTAACATTTACATACATATCATGATAATAATGAATATAATGAATTTATTATGAAATTACCTAACCAAATAAAACCTATTAATTTTCTACACATTATAAACTTTTCTGCTATGGTATTAACCACCGCAAAATTTCATATAATTTTGAAAACCATACATTTCAAGACCACCAAACATTTTTTCAATTCCTTAAAATACCTCTAGACTACTTTGTAACCATGTTCCAAATTTAGTGATTTAGGTAAAACATTAATTGAAATGATTATAAAAATCAAAACCCCAAATAAATCTAACATGACATTCACATTTACTACCTTGAAATAAGTTGATCTCCACGATTCATGCTAAGTTGGTAGAAACCATAGAAAATCTAAGGATGTCTTATCTTTATTTAGATTATTTATAGTTTTGCATGTATTCACGGGTGCTTATTTGATCTCCACGATTCATGCTAAGTTTGTAGAAACCATAGAAAACCTTAGGATGTCTTATCTTTATTTAGATTATTTATAGTTTTACATGTATTCACGAGCTGCACCAAAGCTTGTGTGGGGATTATTATGCACAAGCTCTTGATTGCAATTATGGAAAAAAGTACATGTTTCTTCTTCATGTGCGCAATTTCGTGAGAGAATCATGTAATTTTATTCTCTTAATTTATAAAATGAATTTTTGCATGCCATAAAATTTTGTAATTGCCAAAAAAAAATTGTTTGTGTAATGTCAAATATAAGGTTAAAATGCATAAAACAAAGCGTACAGAGTTTATATTCATTTTACCACTAATAAACTATCCTAAGGTAGATTAACATTAATTTTTAATAATTACATTATTTATGATCATGTCAATGTTGGGCATATTTTATCAATAATATAGTAATATTCTAATCTAAGTCTTCAAAATACCAAAGCATTTCATTTTAATAGAAGAAAAATGAATTTGGGAAAAAAAAAACATTAGAATATTATTACATATGAATGTATTTTAATTTTCATTAACGATAACAACATCTTACTTTGGAAAAAGCAAAAGGTAAGGTTAATAAACAAAAATACCTAACTATGCAGCCCTAATGGCTTCAATTGATTATGTCAGTATGGCTAATACAAAACTACAAAAAAATGCTTACTGGATCAGGGTATGCTTCTCAAGTATGTTAGTGCCACCAAAGCTTAGGGTATGATGTTTTTTGTCCTCAATAGGGCTTTGCTCATTGCATTTCTTTGTCAATGCCCACTTCCTTTGTATTATAAGTAGAATAAATAATGATGTACATTTATAACACTTTAATTATATTCATATAATGTCCATGCCATGGGTATGTGCACAGAGTTGGGGGATAATTCCATGGACATACCCAACTACACGTACATGTTATAACATAACACGTATGCATTATTGTTATAACATGTATGCATTATGGCTTGAAATACCCAAGACATAATGCATACGCATTATGTTTAAATATAGAAATGCATACGCATTATAGAAATGCATGTGTTTCTATATTTAAACATAATGCATACACATCATATAAACTACAAAACAAAATAAAAATCCATGATTTATTTCATTCCATTTTGTTTCCCATTCGCATTTTGCTGCTTTGTGATCATGTTTTGCCTTCTAGATCTTGCTTTTACCCTCCAGCTCACGTTTTGCCCTCCAACTCGCATAGAAATCATTGATTTTGCTCTCGCATTCGTGAGATTGATGATGCTAACATGAAGAAGAGGTAGGTTTTGTAGATTAAATCAATTTTTTTGAATTTTTTGTGAATGTAAATTACATAGTTTGATTTGTAATTTTTCTCCAACAGGGCAGCATGCTCCTCTTAACCCTTTGCCTAACACTCCTATAATTTTTACTAGATCCCTTGGGCAATTAGGAGGATATAGTTGCTCACATAGTGGAGAACAAAATTGAAATTGAGTAGATAATTAGGAGAATGAGGGAGCCCACTTCCATGAACACCCACTACACCTATTTGGCCAATACCCTAGAGTTAGTATTAGGTCAAGTTGACTCGATAATGAGTCAAATTGACAAATGGAGGTTATATAGGGATAGTTATAGGGCTTACTATGCTAAAAAATTGTCAGCATTTAAGGTGAAGAAGAAAGATATAACAAAAGATAAAATTTATGCCTTATCTATTGACCCAGCCACTAATGCCCCATTTCTCATAATGAGCAAACATTTCCCAATCCACCAATGCCAACATAATTTTATTAAATCCAATTTTTGGGAGTGATGGTGGATGGTGTTTGACTATCCCCCTTGTAATAACCGTGAGGTCCCTTTGTACTTTTCAAGGAAACTCTATTGCAAGTTTATCCTCAATGAAATTTCAAACTACTTTAACCATGGTGAGTTTCAAGGTTAAGGAAAGGCTTCGCAAAGGATCAACTAGGTACAGGTCATGCACCAAATGAGCCAACAAGGATCCCTACCCAAAAGCCACTTCATTTAAAGATACCCTCTGTAGTGAAGGAGGTTTTGGAGATAAACACTTTGCATGCACTTAGTGTGCTTAATGATACACTCATTCATCATATGAGTAGACTTTCAGAGGTATATACTCGAGATACTCTAGCTAGTGGTCATACCCAACTCCACCCATGCAAATGTTATGGTGTTATATGATGATGGTGGTACTTTAGGGGGCTTGGAGGATATGGTTTTGATTGATGAGTTATTGGCACACACATTTGGTTTGGATACATTGGGAGTCTTTACACACATGTAGGTATATTTTATATAAATTTAATGTTAAATTTTTAAATTATATTTGCAAATTAAAAAGTTAAAAATTAATTTACAAGTTTAAATTGAATAATAAATATATGTATTTTTTTTGTGTTCCAGAAGGAGATGTTGCCTTTGACATCACAACTAGGTGGTGGGCCAACCCCTAATACATCTATCAATGTCAGTACAACACCGTATACATTTATAGAGGTAAAATTTAAAGTGAATCTTATATACTCTATGTGTACATTCATACACCTTAATTGCATCATTGGTAGATTTTGTGTAAAAAAATATAAAATACCTAATATAATTTTGTTGGAATTTTTATTGTTTGATTTATTAACATGGATTGGCGTAGTGTTATAAACTCATCCTCCATCTCAACTTTTTTGCTTTTATTTTGACTTTCAAACTATGTTTTGAATAACCAAAATAATGAGTTGAACATTTGCTTGATATCCCATTATATGTAGTTCTCATAGCGGGTCAATCCCAATCAGTAGGATTGGATGATATATATATATATATATATATATATATATATATATATATATATATATATATATATATATATATATAAATTCATTTGACCAAATTTGTTTGGTACAATTTATTTCTATCAATTTCCCAATCAAGCATAGATGTCTTCATCAATATGCACACCACTCCTTTCTTTTAAATACTAGCCTCGTAGGCAGCCACTTGATTCATTATTATCCTAATCACATATAACGGTTCAATCTCTATGATCAATATCCAAAATGGTCATAGCTATCAATTCCAATCAAGTGTAATAATTTCATCTCTATCTATGGAGTTATAAATTTAGATGGTATAGCCTCTTCATCCCATTGTACCTATTCAATTCCATTGGTTTATTGGGAGAGCATCCATTATATCCCATTGGTTTTTTGGGGGAATTTTGATTATAAACTATATCCTATATGTATATTGGTCCATTCTAGGTTTAAAACATTAATTTCTCAATTGATTCTGGGCCAAAATTGACTATGTACAGCAGGGGTGATACTAAATTATTGTGTATTTGATTTTCATCAGTATTTAAGATAACACAGGTCCTCATTTAGGTCTGATCACTCTCAATACACCTTTTAATACTCTTAAATTCCCTTTATCAAGTCTTAATTCCTTCTGTTCATGGAATGACATGTTTATTGTTATAGTGTTACTTGTATAATATCTAAAAGTTGGCATTGTTACCTTAGGGTTTCAAACAATGGTTTATTCCTCTCAGAGGCTAGAATTTAATTTGCTTAAACACTCCACACTATGTCTTTGATTAGTCTCTTTTTTTAAGAATCTTGATCAATGTCTAAGCATAGGTTCACAGACCTATCTATCACAACCTGCCTGTGTGCAAGAATGCAAGATTTTCCATCATCTGCCATCATTTACACTTAATTGAGGGTTCTTACACATTGTTCAAGGGATACTCTACTCCAATTTATCTTTCTTGGTTATCTTCATGCCATCACAAACTTAATACCATGCATTATTCTACTTCTCTCCTAAAATGCAACTTTTTAGCAGTGAAGAGATAACTTGTTGACCTCCAACAAGCAATTTTGCCTATGGCACTGATAGGTGAAAATCCACCACTTCGAGCACATATATATAGGTAAATTACATGTGATCCAATTATCATGACACCCAATTTCACCTGCAAGTGCATTTTCACTACTATTTTGGAGCATAAAAACATTGACAACAAATGTTGTCAAAGTTGAAGTTACAATCTGAGAACTCATTTTTTAATGCTTGTTGGCTAAAAACTAGAACTGGCAACAATCTAAAGGGGAAGATAACATCTAGGACCAAGTTCTTGGCCTCCCATTTGGCCTGATTAGCAAACCCACCACCCATTTTGGGCTCAAGAACGACCTTCCTAATACAAAAAATATGTTAATTTTTAGCCTAACTTCAGGCATACATAAAATCAAAACTATAAGTCATACGGAGGAACCATAAGATAATTTGTGTGCATGGTAAAGCCCTTTACTTCCCCCCTCCTCCGTAATCTATTATAAAGCACCTATAAGAGAAATTTGTGGTACAAGTTACAGTAAAAGGTCTTAATGTAACTTTTTGGCATTGAAGAGATAACTTGTTGACCTCCAACTAGCAATTTTGCCTCCTAGATCGACAAGTGTAAATACACCACTTTGATCATGTATAAATAGGAAAATTATATTTTTTTTAATTACCATGACACCCAATTCCACCTACAAGTTCATTTTTACTACTATTCTAGAGCACGAAAACATTGACAATAAATATTGTCAAAGTTGAATCTACAGTTTAAGAACTCAATTTTTGGTGATTATTGATTGAAAATTGGCACTTATAACACATATATAGGGGTAGATAACATACATAACTATATTCTTGGCCTCCCATATAACTAGATACAAACCGACCACCCATTCCAGGCTCAAGAATGCCCTTCCCAATACAAGAAAGATGTTGATTTATAACCTAATTTCAAGCATGCATAAAACCAAAATTGTAAGTCATATGGAGGAATCATAAGATCCCTCATGTGCATGGTAAATCCCTCTAATTTTACCTCAAATATAGTATGAATCACTTTTAAGAGTAATTTATGGTAGAAGTTGTAGTAAAAGGTCCTAAAATGCAACTTTTCAGTAATGAAGAGAAACTTGTTAACCTCTAACTAGTAATTTCTCCTCTAAAATCATTAGGTTCAAATCTATTACTTTGAACACATTTAAATAGGCAAATTACACATGCTCCAATAATTGTGACACCTAATCCCACCTACAAGTACATTTTCACTACTATTTTGGAGCACAAAAATGCTGACAACAAATATTGTCAAAGTTGAAACTATAATTTGATAACTCAATTTTTGGTGTTTATTGTCTAAAAACTAGCACTACCAATATGTCTAAAGGGGAAAATAACATCTAAGACCAATTTTTTGGCCTCCCATCTAAATCGATCGATAAACCCACCACCTATTTGGGGTTTAAGAACACCCTTCCCAATACAAGAAAGATGTTGATTTTTAGCCTAACTTCAAGTATGCATAAAACCAAAATTATAAGTCATATGGAGGAACCATAAGATCCCTCATATACATGGGAAATCCCTTTAATTATACCTCTAATATATTATAAATCACCTCTAAGAATAATCTATGGTAGAAGTTGCAGTAAAGGGTCCTAAAATGCAACTTTTTGGTAGTGAAGAGACAACTTGTTGACCTCTAACTAGCAATTTTGCCTTCAGGAGTGGCAGGTGAAAATCCACCACTTAAATAACATATAAATAGTTAAATTATATGTGTTCCAATGACCATGACACCTAATTCCACCCGCAAGTGCATTTTCACTACTATTCTGGAGCACAAAAACACTGACAATAAATGTTATCAAAGTTGAAGCTATGATCTGAGAACTCAATTTTTCATGCTTGTTGGCTTAAAAATGGCACTACCAACACATATATAAGGGTAGATAATGTCCAAGACTAGGTTTTTGGCCTCCCATCTGGCCTTGTTAACAAACCCACCACCCATTCTAGGCTCAAGAACGTCCTTCTCAATATAAGAAAGATGTTAATTTTTAGCCTAACTTCAGGCATGCATAAAACCAAAACTATAGGTTGTATAGAAGAATCATAAGATCCTTCATGTTCATGGTAAATCCCTCTAATTATACCTTGAATCTATTCTACATCACCTCTAAGATAAATCTATGGTAGAAGTTGGAGTAGCAGGTCCTAAAATACAATTTTTTGGCAGTGAAGAGGCAACTTGTTGACCTCTAACTTGCAATTTTGCCTTCAGGACCAATAGGTGTAAATCCACTACTTTGATCGTGTCTAAATAGGTAAATTACACATGTTTCAATGATCATGACACCCATTTTCACCCACAAGTGCATTTTCACTATTATTCTGGAGTACAAAAACACTGACAATAAATGTGTTTGGAAGGCTACAAGGAGAAATAAACTTGTCATGAGTAATTGTTCAAGAACATAGAAATTCCAGGTACTTTTAGTAAGCTTCTTTTAGCTTCAAGAATATGAAATTATTTACTAACGATGCCAACCACGTGAAGGTGGAAGCTCATTTTGCACCACTAACCTACAAAAAAATGTTAGTAAGTAATTAAAGATGAGATTTATACATGTACTACCTACAAAATCAAAAATATTTAGTAAAATTCATTACATATACATTTTACAAGTCAACATACCTATGCATTTTAATCCAATGAACCACTTGGATCTGCTCTAATCTTGATAGTATCAAGAATAGCTTCATGGTCTGACTCATGGACTTTCCACAAATTCTTGTTTCTTGGCCTCCCATGATATTTTTGTAATTCAATATTTGTTGCAAGAACCAAATTTGAATAGTGTAGTATATTCTTGTGAGTTTCAAAGTCTTCAAATAACCATACATTTGAATTTTTTATAGGATATCATCAAAGCCAAGTTCCAATGACTAACACAAACCCAGTGAGATAATCAATGTTTTCTCTATCTACGATTGGGGAAGCCATTTTTTTCTTTTTATCTACACACTGACATAAGTAGTAATATGTTCCCTCTTCATTGTCCTCATTTTCAATAATTATAAGAACATGTTATGCATCATAAAAACAATTTGTAATGATATTATGAGAATAAATAGTACATAAAGATTAATCTTCTACCTAGCTATACTAGATTGGATATATAGTCAAAGTCATGTGATGATGTCATGTCTATAAGTTATAATGTTGGTGGAACATGATATGTGTTGATTGGAATTAGATATCTGGAACTCTAGTCATCCACCCACTCTTATGAATCACACTGATTCTAAATAAAATCCATGCATGCAAAATAAAATCATGTCAAATGTCACATATGAATAGTCCAAGAACCTGCATTTAAGCTACGAAACGAGTAGAGCTCACTTGAACCTATTAGAGTCATACAATCCTCATAGTTTGCCAAGTCTTTTTTCTCTATTAACCAAAAATATCTATGAATAATAGAATTTTCTTGAGCACCATGACATATGTTCTCATTACACCATTCAACCATAGTTTTTGCATCAATTAAATTAGCAACATTGTCAAATTTTAACTCCTCCCTTGCAATGACTCTTTTTACACATGCTTCAGCACCATCATACTACCCTTTTCCATGGCTAGCCTTAGTGAAACTCCAAATATGTTCTATACCAGTGGTAACGTGCATCTTACTCAACCAATAAAACATCCATGCATTCTTGAATTATAATGTGCAATTGTCTGACCAAATGTAATGTTGTTTGAAAATAATGTTCCTCTAAGTCAACTATCCATAGAACTTCTCAAAACAACCTTGCACATACTCTGTATAATGTGATTGATCGTCATTGATATAGAAATGGTACTCCTTTAATATTTTTTGATCTTCTTCTGTATTATCAAGTGCATGCATGAATGTGGCAATTTGTGTTGAGTTATAATTCTACAATTAAACTTCCATTTGGGGTTTGAATGTGTAATTTTTAGCAAATTTGACTAATAAAATAACACAATCAAGTAGGAATGTTTCCTTGCTTAGCTTGAAATGTTCATCCAACCATTTAGCCCTAGGTGTATGCCTTGCATACTCCTAAATAATTTTCTCCATAAATTCTGAAATAGGTATCTCTTTCGTAACAAGCTCACACCTTTTAGATTATATCATCTTTTACTTGACAAGTCACATATTTGTATTTATTCAAACCAACTAATTCCTATCCAATTGCACTTTTACACTCTTTATGGATACTTTTTTTAATGTTGGCAATCCACCACAAATGTTGCAATTTACATCCAACATGTTTTCTTATAAAATAATTATCCATCTGGTCTTTCACAAAAAATATTTGAAATAAATTCTCTAGTTGATCTTAGCAAAACTTTTATTCCATACTCCTACAAAATATTGTTAGTATGTACAGTACATCAAATATGGAAAAAAACATCATAGTGCATTGAAAATTCAACATGTTGCCTACAACAAGTGGTGTGTGTATGATTTATTTTTTATATAAAAAGGTTTGACCATCTCAAAAAATCTTTGACTAATAGCAATTTGTGGATGTTTTTCCAAAAAAATAGAGTATAATTGTGTTTGAGTCATATCCAAAAAATGTTTTGGATGTGATTCGTGATTACAAGAACCAACTCTTCTTTTCAATACATCTCTTGCATTGGGTGAAACTCTTGTATTATTTTACCAAAATTGTGTAAGTAATTATTTCAAAGCATTGGTTGTAGCCTTTTCCTTGAGAATGCCCAAAGCTATTTTGTATTGGGGTCATTAAGTCTTTCACATCTTGCAATTGCTTTCATTAATGTTTTTATATTTATATCAAGTGTTCGACTTATTTTTGAAAGCAATCATTTTTTCTCTATTTCAGCACTTACTGCACAAGTTATCATTAGACGTTGGTCAACATTATAATATTTGTTGCATGATTTTAGGCCTACAATATGATATACATCATGTATATTTTCAATAATTTCATCATTTTTATCATCCATGTTAAATGTTCTTAGTCCTAATGTGTACATTATAGGTCTCATCTTAACCAATTTAATCAACGAAATAAATAATTGACAAATTTGACTATCATTAAGCAATCTATGAAAGAAACTATCCCAAATTTATTGATCCAATCTTATTGAATGGTAGTTAGACATTTTATTATGCATTAGTTTCAAAATATTTTCATCAACTTCAATTAAGTACTTATCTTTTCTATGCATAATTCTTGGAGGTGTTATTATTGGTGGAATCCGTTTAGACGGTATTTCAAAATCATTATATGTTTCCATGAAAATTTCTTCATTGTTTGTCTCTTCATTATATATTTTCATGAAAAAAAATTCATTGTTAATTTCATCATTATTTGAGTCCATTAAATTTGCTTCATTGTTTGTGGGTAAAGTATCATGCATAGGCTCTTCATCAACAAAATCAAAAACTTTAAACTCTGAATGTGAATTTCTGACATTATCTAATTTTATACTATCAATTTCCATCAACAAAATCAAAAACTTTAGGCTCTTCATCAAAAAAATGAAAAAATTTAGGCTCTTCATCTACAAAATCAAAAGCGTTATGCTCTTCATCAACAAAATCAAAAACTTTAAACTTTGAATGTGAATTTCTAAAATCATCATAATTCAATTCATTATTGTGAATTTCATCATAATTCAATTCATTATTGTTAATTTCATCATAATTCAATTCATTATTATGAATTTCATTATTATTCAATTGATTATTGTTGATTGCCTCATTATCTAAGGCATTTGGCTCATCAGGTGTTATTGTTTGTACCTTGTCTGGAATGAAATGCTTGCATTTGTAGCTTGTTTTTTCTCTCAACTCTTCATTGATTTGATTTTGTTTTCTTCAACTTCTTCCTCTTCTCTAAATGCAAACTAGAGCCCATTTTGACAAAAGTAACCAAGAAATTACTTCAAATGTGGGGTCCAAAAAAAACTACAACAGAAAGTACACAAAATATGCAGAGTAAGCAGGGAATGTTTGTGGGGACAACAATCTTGATTAGGGATGAAAATAGACGTTAAAAAGTAAGTTTTTGTTTTTACTTCAATAAATGTGTACACGTTATATAAATGCATACACATTATAGGAATGCATACGTGTTCCTTGAAGTATAGCCATATACTATAAAAATAAGCAAAAAGCCTCATATTCAATGCATAAAATCCACTATAATAATATAATATGATGTAATAAGATTCAATAAGAATATAATATGATGCATAAATCCTTGATATGATGCAATAAGACTATTAGATGTTGCAATAACACTATCATATGATGTAATAAGGCTCAATGTAATGCAATAAGACTATCATATGATGTAATAAGACTATCATACGATGCAATAAGACTATTATATGATGCAATAAGACTCTTGATATGACTATGAAGTAAAAAGACTAATTAATGATGCAATAAGGCTCAATATATAAGATGAAATTAGCTAATTTTTCCCAAAATATCATCATAGGTCCTTACAAAATTAGGTGAATAATGGGTTCATAAATTTGCACTAAACACATTCGTGAATTTATGCATTTGTGATGAAATTGAGGAACTTATGGGTTGTGTTTGTTATAAAATTAGGATTTATGGTTAGGGTTTACTGTAATAGGTTTGTATATGTGTATGTGTCATGAAATTAGGGTTTAGGGGAATTATTATGTTCAAGTGATAAAATTAGGGTTTACAATCAACATGTCATAAAATGTGAGCTAATTTAGCCCTTTTAATCACATCGTAGACTCCAATTTAGGTTCAATGGGTTGAAATTGGCCACATTTGCATTCGTATTTGCATTTTTGATTAAATTAGGATCAGTTAAACCATACATGCTGCATCTATATTATACAATCGATTCATCCATAAATTTGGTTTAGGGGCTCAATTTTGCCAAAATCACATCCTTAATTAAACCAATCGACTAATTGGTTCAATTCAAGATAGATATCTAATTGTACTTAAGTTTGTCCCAAATCATATATCATGCTCTTATAGTTATGTCAAGAAGGGGTTTAAATTGGCCTCCCATGCCTCTTTGATTGAATTCGCCTATAATTAAACCTTGTTGTGTCACGTGTGTTCCTCGTACACCCAAAAGTGTTAAAGTTATTAGAGATGTAGCAAGTCCTAGAAGTTTCAGAGTTGACAATGCCCTAAGAGGCCAAATCTAATTACATATCACCATGTGTACCTCATATGTGCTCATAAGTGTTAACACTATTAGAGGTGTCAGGTTCTAGAAGTGTTAAAGAGCTCTATCAAATCCCTGTGAGGCCCGATCTAATTAGATGCATCACCATGTGTGTATCTTGTACACACATATAGTTGTGTTAGAGATCTAACTGTCACACAACCTAGAAGCATTAAAAAATTTAGAGCCTCAAGATTCCCAATCCAATCAAATATTTCCTCATGTGTAGGTATAGTACACCTAAAGAAGTGTTAGATTTGTCATATATGCACATCTTTGATACCTAGACATGTCCCATCACCTCAAACTAATCTAACTAAGGCCTATTCTCAAATTTATCGTACATACCTATAAGCCAATAATGGTTAAAGCTTGACATCGATCCAATCAACTCATGTCTAGTAAATAATTCACATGATGTGAGCCTCTGACTTACCATTATTGTACAAAAATTGTCATGTAAAGCCCATTAAGGTCCCATCTAAATTGAGCAAGCACCAAACATTATCAATTTTCTACATGTATGTATTCCAATTATTTATATTCCTCTACCTTGAATTACCTCTAGATCCCAAAGTACATTCATATTAAGTCCTACACATAGGAGATAACACAATTCAGCAACGGACTCCTCAACCTCAAATCTCAAGCTGGAGCAAGAATTCTGAGATGTACTAATTTCTTACAATCCACATCATAAGGTTGAAGCTCATTACAATGAAATACCAATGTACTAAGGTTGAATACCAATGTACTAATCTTAAAACCTTTAGTGAGAGTGTGCACATTGGTATTCAATTCTGATCAACCATCTATATGAGGTGAGTAGTTCATCATCCACATGAACAATTATTGTGTTTCTCTACTCAACATCATCCTTGAGGGGAAGTAGGTCTCATATTTAGGGGACATTGTCACCTTTAATTTATCTTGAATAAGCTCAATAGAGTTTGAGCTAGGGTAACTTATAAATATGTCATACTTGGTCAATGCCAAGTCTATGCCACCCTATATTTCTAAAGCATATAGCCATCCCTTAATGGTTTCTAACAAAGTCCCTAGTGCATTTAGATATTTTCTAAGCTATATATTCAACACTACAGGCATGACATCTTAAAACCACATCATCACTCATGGATACATGTGACCATTTCAAGTTTATTGAGCTCAAAACCACATCTTATACAAAAAAAAATGTGTATCCAACTTGACCAAAATATTTAAGAAAAACATGTATGTATACCTTGTACCCATCATCCTACTTTCATATCTTACCATCCCAATTACATAGTAAGGTATAAAACTCTATAGTATTGATAAGCACCAAGTGTTATCTAGCTTGTTTTTGAGCTTGCAATTGTTGCATCCATGGTGTGGCTACGACTAGTCCCATGTCAAAGACACACTCTTCTGATGAGGTGGAAATGGATGGAGTGGTTGATGGTTGTCCCATGTGCGATGGAGGGGTAGATGAAGGAGGTGCACAGAATGGAGGATTGACCATATTTTCACAAGAGATCTTAATTTTAGGCAAAATTTTAATAATGTATTTAAATACATTAGGGGAATCTTGAATAATTGTAACAATAGAAGAATCTTGTTAGACTTTCAATTGGGACCTCAAAATGCACCTATTGAATTAGATGCACTAAGTGACCTTGGAGGAAACTTAAGGGACTTTATTCAACACATTTTAGGAATGTTTTTGGGACAATCCAAGTCATGATTCACAAGTATTAGTCTCCATTAGATAGCATTCTTGAAATATATATCCAAGAGATGGACTGTTACATGAAGGGCTCAAATCTTATTTCTACTTACATAAGATTATCTATACTACATAGTCCAATTCAATGGTTTGCCACTTAAATAATTTAGTTCAAAATTTACAAATAAAGGGGTCTGGTCAAAGATATCAAAGAAACAACAAAAGGGTAAGATAGGATTTTAGGCAAGTAGGATAATATCAATAATAAACACAAAATTCAATGGCAAGTAGGATTTTAGGCAAGTAAGGTAGTAAGGTATATCCTTGCCCTACTAGGGTAAAGGTCCCAATAGATATGCATGTTCTAATTGTTGAACAAGGATTTTGTTAACATGTGTTCCATTGACAAAACATATTGGTGTATATAAATATTAAAGTGCACCAGAAGCTAAACATGTAAAATCTAATACTTGTTCAACATTTATTCTATAAAATTAAAAGTAACCCATCACATCTTGACAAGTAAGAGTTAAGTATTGATACTCTAATGTACAGTGATTGGTACTCTAAATGTTAAGTTTTGATCATAGGTTTAAAAAATGCATTTATGACCTCTCGTGATAAAATCAATTATATTGTAAAATGTATAATGTGTTAGACCTTGAAAGCTTAGTTATAAGTAGTTAAGATGACATATTGAAATGAGTAAAAAATTTGAAGTCTAATGTGATGCTATGGCACCTTAATTCACAGTCTAAAGCAACACAAAATTTGACATTTCCCTTATAATAAACACAAAACTTGACATTTTCCCTATAAGGATGCACAACTAATGGGACCTTTTCCCTTATAACAAACATAAAATTTGTTTATTTTATGTTATTTCAAAGCAATATGTATGTGTTATATAACATGTATGTGTTGTGTATTATATAATGCATAAATGTTATTTGAGTTTCAATTTAAAACTGAGTTTTTAGGCTTGGAAATGGCTTGGATTTCTGAGCCAAAGGCTTATGACTGTGCATCTACAATCAAGATCGAGAGTGTTAGGATTAAGAGCACAATTGATTACCTTATATAAGCAATTGAACACGGAATTAAACCAGAAGTAATATGTAACTAGAATTCAAAAACAACACAGAATATGAGAGACAATACAATCTTGTATTAACACTCTTCTAGAAGGAAATACAATGAAGAAATCACACTCTTCCCACACCTCTTGGGCGTACCAGTAATTCTCCCTCAAGAGTTCTCTCTCTCATAACCAATTACAACCACAACTCAAACATAGAGTTGTACCCTCCACCAGTCAGTAACAATACTGCCAGTACACCAAGTACTCAAAGTACTCTAAGTAGATCTCCTTGATCTTGCACACCTGCAAATCAACTGATCTTACTTACCATGTAGATCTCCCATGATCTTGCTACACCTATAGATCAACATGATCTTACAATTGAAAGGATCTCTTCCTTGTCCTTGATTACAATATAGCCCCATGGGTCTATTAAATAGATCCCATACAAACAATAATTAGACTTCCTAATTACAATAATTAGAAACACAGACTCAAGACTAAAATTAGTCTTTTACATGTAAACTAATTGTTCGTCTAAAATTAGACCAGTTCTGGAAACGCATGCAAACGCACACACACACAGGTTACCGATGCTGGTTCCTGTCTGATCGATGTTAGCCGACCCATAATTGACGTTGATTACTGCGAACACTGAAGATGACTGATGTCAGTTGCTCTACAACTCAGCAACCTCCTCTGTTTGCATCAGTAAAGCTTTTAGCTCCACAACCTAACAATCTCCCACTTCGAGATAAATAGCTGCACCCATACCTGTACTTGTACATCATCTAATTTTGTTTCTTGGCTTGTATCCCTCTTTAAGTTCAATCTTGAAGACCAACTACCACATATCTTGTGGTGTTACTCCTGTCATCCAAGTAACCTACCATATTCGAATCTACATACCCATGTAGAGAAGTGCTTGACCCTGCATAACATGTTAACCTGTTGTTGGTCCCTCTCAGATACTTGAGAATCCATTGAACTGCTTTCCAGTGCTTCTTTCTTAGATTGGACACAAACTTGCTAACAACTCTCACTGCTTGGGCAATATCAGGTCTAGTACACATGTACTCAACCTCATCATGTGATTTGGGACACTGTTCTGTGAACTGTCCATCCATAGGTGTGTTAACCGATTCTGCATCTTGCATATTGAACCTCTCCACTACCTTATTCACATAATCATCTAGAGACAAAATCAACCTGTGATCTTCCCTGTCTCTAGAAATACTCATGCCAAAGAATTTCTTTGCTGCTTCCAAATCCTTCATGGCACACCTCTGAACTAACTTTACCTTTAGCTCAGCAACTCCCTGCATGTGTGACCCTGCAACAAGCATATACACAACATACAGTAACAGGATAATGTAGCTAATATTATCCAACTTGGTAAAGTAAACACAATGGTTACATTGACATTGACTAAAGCCATGCTTTGTCATACACCTGTCAAACCTTAAACACCATTGTCCTGCAGCCTGCTCAGGACCATATAACATGGCCTTCTGTCTCCCCTGTCCATTCTCTCCTTTCTTTAACCTGGGAATCCATTCATCTTTCAGTGCTTTCATCTCAACTAGCAACTCTACCAAATCTCTCATTTGGTTCTCTTCCAAGGAATCAATTTCCTCATTCATGCCATGCTCCCACTATTTTCTAAATTCTACCTGCATTGCCTCTTCAAAATTTCTTGGTTCTTGATCATCAGTGAGCAACAAGTAGTGTAAAGAAGGGGAATAATGAATTTGAGGCTTACTTACCCTTTCAGTCCTCCTCATGGGTGTTTGAGACTCCTTGACAGCTTACTATCTACCCAAAATCCATTTTGACAGTGACCGATGTCGGTCACCTCTCAGTCTGCACCCGATCGATGTCGGTTCCATGAAATCAACCTGACTACTGACATCGTTTCCCTGACTGACGTCAATGTCCACCTGATTGCCGACATTAGTTCCTTGATCGATGTCAATATCTACCTGCCTAACACCACCGACTCTGGTCTACACATGATCGACATCGGTACCTGCCTGTTCAATGTCGATTCTCACCTGACCGACATTGATAACTGTGTTTTCCTGTGAGTGATGATTTTTACCCACGAGCTCACTTTGGATCATAACTTTGTCCAAACTACCCTGCTCAGAATTATTCAGCCCCTTGAGCTGATCTCTGTCCATCATCTTCTCCTTGAAAACCAAGGTTTTCCTGTTCTTGTCAAAAACATTAGATTTCCTCTTTATGCAATAAACTCGATCCTTTCTTGTAGCATGAGTTTCAAGAAACCTCACTTTCTTCTGTTGCTTACAGAAATCTCGATCTATGCTTTCTGAATTTAAACTCTTACCTTTTGACTCAAGAACATGCATCCTCTTCTTACTCATGTGACCAAGCCTATAGAGCCACATCTTCACATCTACTTCTGAAGTAGATAAACCAAAAGGAGAATCAGTAATACAAGTAGATAGATAAAGAGTACCTACTTTCTTACCTCTCGCTAAAACAAGTGCACCCTTGGAAACTTTCCAAGATTTCGCTATGAGAGTTATTGTGCATCCCTCATCACCCAACTTTCCTACAGAAATCAAATTCCGCTTCAGGCCTGGGACATGCATAACCTCCTTCAACACCCATGTGTTGCCCATCTGCAATTTCAGCTACACTTTCCCTTTGCCAACCATTTGACAAGGCTTACCATCCCCTAAATAAATCTTTCCAAAGTCTCTTTGGACATAATCATGGAAAAAAATTCTATTTGGGGTTGCATGGAAAGAGGCACCAGAATCTAAAACCCAAGATTCCACTTTATCCAAGGAACATACAAGAGCATCCTATGCAACAATACCTGCAACATCTGCTTCTTCATTTCCTTCATGCTGATCTTCTTTCAACCAACAATCTTTCTTTACATGCCCTTTCTTTCCACAATTCCAGCAAATTATATTGCCATACCTAGATCTAGATCTCCTGCCTATCTTTGATCTTGATTTCCCTTGCTTGACCTTCTCTCTTTGCTTTCCCCTACTTTTAACACTTAAAGCATTCCCTGATGTTTCACCTATGCTTTTCCTGTGAATTTTTTCATTCAAGATTACACTAACAACATCATCAACTTTCAAGATTTTTGAAGCAGACGCAGTATTACTAACTGCCATTACCAAACTATCCCAACTTTCAGGTAAAGAGCATAAGATTAAGAGAGCCTTAATTTTATCATCAAAAGCTATATTGACTGAAATTAAGTGATTTACTAATCTATGGAAATCACTAAGATGACTATGTACCTATCCACCTTTTAGCATTTGCAAATTAAATAATTGCTTCATAAGAAATACCTTATTCGAAGCTAAGGGTTTTTCGTATAAATTTGCCAAAGATTCCATTAACTCTACCGTTGTCTTAGCTGTGATAAGTTGGAAATCACAGATGATGCCAGGCTCAACCTTATAGATTTCAGAGCCTTCTGATCAAGAACATTCCATTCTTCATCTTTCATATCTGTGGGCTTGCTTGCAACCCCACCCAATAGTAAGTACAAATCTTTCTAATACAGATAATCTTCTATCTACATCCTCCATAATTGATAATTCTTGCCATTGAATTTTTCCATTCTTAGCTTACTTTCTTCTGCCATTGCTTTACTCCCACTCAAACAAAAACCCCTATGAGTGACCTGTAATCAACAAACACTAACCTGCTCTGAACCTGGCTCTGATACCATTTGTTAGGAGTATCACTTGGTGAACCTGCAACCTAGCTCTGATACCACTTGTTAGGATTAAGAGCACAATTGATTACCTTGTATAAGCAACTAAACATGGAATTAAACCAAAATTAATATGTAACTAGAATTCAAAAATAGCACAAAATATGAGAGACAATACAATCTTGTATTAACACCGTTCCAGAAGGAAATACAATGAAGAAATCACACTCTTCCCACACCTCTTGGGTGTACCAGTAATTCTCTCTCAAGAGTTATCTCTCTCACAACCAATTACAACCACAACTTAAACACAGAGTTGTACCCTCCACCAATCAGTAACAATACTGCCAGTACACCAAGTACTCAAAATACTCCAAGTAGATCTCCCTGATCTTGCACACCTACAAATCAACTGATCTTACTTACCATGTAGATCTCCCCTAATCTTACTACACCTGCAGATCAACCTGATCTTACAATTGGAAGGATCTCTTCTTTGTCCTTGATTATAATACAGCCCCATGGGTCTATTAAATAGATCCCATACAAACAATAATTAGACTTCCTAATTACAATAATTAGAAACACAAACTCAAGACTAAAAATAGTTTTTTACATGCAAACTAACTGTCCGTCTAAAATTAAACCAAATTTGGAAACGCATGCAAACGCGCACACACAGGTTGTCAACGTCGGTTCCTGTCTGACCGATGTCGACTAACCCATAATCGACATCGGTTACTGTGAACACTGAAGATGACCGACATCAGTTGCTCTGCAACTCAGCAACCTCCTCTGTTTGCATCAGTGAAGCTTTTAGCTCCACAACCTAACAGAGAGTTTTGAAAAAAACCAATAAATTTAAACTTCAATCGCCAAATACACTATGGATTTCAACATCAAAATTTTAAAAATTATTACCATTATGATGAACACGTTGTCCTCTTTTTAAATATATGTTTTTTATAATTTTTGGGCTATTTTAAGGGTTCAAACTATACTTATTTCTAACAACACATTTTTTAGGCCACTACATGCCCCACCTATACATGCCTATTCATGTTTATCTAATTTATTTTTCATTGATCCAAGTGCAAAACAAATTATATGATAACAAACTAGGCCTAATTTTACACACATTCAAAAAAAAACAATTTTCATTTTTTTTTGAGGTAGTTAGGGTGGGCCGCACAGCCAGCTATCCATTTTTTTGTCAGTTATCAAGATCTACTTAATAATTAAAAAATATATTCATCAAAAAAATATAAAAAAAAATTGTAACACACTAGAAGATCTTATCTAAATATTCACCAAAGGGTTTCAAACAATATTTAATGATGCTCAAAAAATTGTGGGCCGCACGGCCATCTATCTACTATGTTGTCTTTAAAAAAATAGGATGTCCTCTTAAAATTTTAGATTTTTGACCTATTTGTACTTAACCATTTTTCAAAAAAATAAAAAAATTGGAAACTAGACTCAATATTCTACAATTCATGTTTTTATAACATCTTTAAATTTTGAGTGTAGCCATCTCAAATTATCTATAGAAGTTCACATTTCTAAAATTTCAAAAAAATCATGTCCATAGGTAGGGCCTTTATTGTCCCCCAACTTTGTACACTTACCCCCATAACTACTAATTTCATAGCATTATGCATAAAAGGTCAGTCAAAATAGGTGCTACACATTTTGCCAAATATCTGGATATATTAGTTCAAAGCGAACGCCTTTCCTTTCCTTTCCTTTCCTTTCCTTTCCAACCAATAGTAAGGCTTCCAAGTGAGGGCATACTACGAGATGGAGAGATTTTAAGCACTATTGTAGACCTACATTTCCAAGAAATCTCTTTCAAAGGATAAGAAAATGCACTCCCACATCTATACATACCAAATGGTGTTTAGTGGATGCTCGCATACATGTGCACTCTCCTTGTAGACATGCAGGGTATTCGAGTGGGGTAAACAACGACCACATCTGTGTTGATGCCAAAACTACTATAAGTAAAATAAATAAAATGATAACATGTCATTCGCTTCATGTCAGGGGAACTATTCCTTCTTTAGTGGTAAAGAGAATCGTAATAAATTATTAATTTTATTCAACAGACTTTCGAACATAAATTCATTTTTTTATAAACAACCTCATTTGATTAACAATGGCTAAAAAGCAGGTGACATTATTTGAATGAGGCAAAACCAATAGTACCTGTTAGGTACTAATAAGAATACTTCATTTCCTTACACTAAAGTAAGAGACAACACACATCATATAGTCCTTTTATATTATGTGTTGGTTCCACTTGATTTATACTTTTTTCATTTCCACCTACTTTCCAATTTTTACTATATAAATAAAAAATAAAAAACATAAAATAAAAAGACCAAGATTTTATTTATTTTTATATTAAAAAATAATTAATATATTTTATTAGAATTTTAGTTTTTAAATACAAAACATTTAATTTTTAAACAAATTAAAATGAGAGTTATGTATTTAATTAATTTTTTATCAAATAAAAGCTTTGGAATTTTCTATCTATGTCAATAGGTGTTTACCTATCGGATTGAACCTTACATTCTATATTTAATCAATGGTCCACAATAGATGTTGGAAGATGAATATGATTGCATCACCCTACTTTTGATATGTCACACATGTTGGCCTAGTTGGGTCACAAGGATGGAGAGTAGTCAACAGTGAGTTGATGGCTGCTAGTAACACAGTGGTAGAGACAAAAGATTAAGTGGTCAATAAATTGAAACATTGGTGTGGTTACCCATTTTTTCATGCTAGGTCTCAGGCTCCACTCACTACAAAGTATGACTTAGACTTCACTCATTGTTGAGCAGGTTTTGGACTCCACTTATTGCTAAGTAGGGCTTAGAATCCACCTACTACTAAGCAAATCTTTGGTTCAAGCCTCAAAAAATAATGTGTATGAATCATATGATTGTATTTATGGGAATGGCAGTGATGACAATGGGCATAACGCTCCTTTGAATACTATAGTTTCACACTCACAATCGCTATCCTACCCATGACCACCAACAAATTCATAGTTTCAACTATTAATACAATATATTGAGGTAACAAATTGATTTCAAGTGTAATCCCATGAAATATCTTCTTGCATATATAAGATGTACAAAACCTCTATATTAAAATGATCGATGTAACTCAAATACATATGACAAATAGGTATTGTTGACATTTGAGATCTTGTTAATGCTAAATAGATAGCATTGCCTTGGAAAACCTAACAAAGGCGCCATGCGCCAAGTCCCTATGGGAGTTAGTAGATTTTGTCTTTGGTTGTTGTTCAGTTAGAGAATCATTACAATGTCGTAGCTCTTTTAACAAGAGTAACATAGTGACAAGTGCCTACCTTTATCCTCGATAACATGTTGTAGTTGAAGTTTATGTTGTTAAAAAAGAATTTTTAGCATGAAAGAGGTGAAAACAATTTAAGGTATACATGTGTAAATAATTATTTATACAAGTCACCGATTATTAGATATACATTATAAGCAAAACAAGAACTATATATATATATATATATATATATATATATATATATATATATATATATATATATATATATATATATATATATATATATATATATATATCGTAAGCAAAACAAGAGCAAAGTATATGTGGGATATGTATTTAAATGTAGTCTAAATATCCAAAAGCGATTGACATTTATATATTGCATATAAACTATGAAACTTTGGAGAGATCCAAATTTAGCTATGAGGAGGTAGAGTATATAAAAATAAAATCATCTCCAATCTCAAGGTTTTAAAAAATATATATATATTTGTTTTAATGTAAAATTAATAAGGAAAAACTAAAATCTAAGTAAAGATCCTATAATTTAATGTGCCTATAAAATTAAAATAACCCATCATTAAAATAAAAAAATAAGTCTAAGAAATTTTGAATTTTTTGAGAGTGCAAATCTCAAAACTCAAACAATATGAAATGGAGGTAGGCTATAAAAATCTCATACAAATGCCTTTTTTATTATTACAATTATCAAATTCAACCTTACCATCAATCATGTCACCATCATATCCATTTGAATGAAATTTAGTAACTTGTAAAGCATATCTAAAGAGGTTATATTTGTAACACATAAACTACTTTAGTTGCAACAACTTATGTATCTATTAAGTGACTTAAAGTTGACTGCTTAATTGCCAATCTAAACGATTAATATGTCATCCATGTTGAATATGGTGATTGCTTATAGAGCATAATTACCACAATAGAATTAGAAAGTAGAGCAAAATAAATGACCGGATCATTCAATGTGATTGCTTATAGAGCATAATTATCACAATAGATTAGAAAGTAGAGCAAAAAAAATGACCGGATCATATGAACTACATGATACTAATTAGTTTTAGTTTTGACTAACTTTATGGTT
Organism: Torreya grandis; assembly: GCA_037957365.1. NCBI lineage: Eukaryota > Viridiplantae > Streptophyta > Pinopsida > Cupressales > Taxaceae > Torreya > Torreya grandis. The sequence goes on along the minus strand of JARHVA010000453.1, from coordinate 4,633,555 downwards.
AGGTAAGAGTGTAAATAAAAACTATTTAATGGTTAGAGGGAGGTATGTTTTTAAAGTTTCAAGGCAGACTGTTGAGCACTATAATAATAAATATACCTATTCTCTAAGAAGAATAGGTAAAAAGAAATAAAAAAATAGTGAGTAAATTAATAGGAAGCAAACATAGTAAAATACAATAAAATTATAACCCATTCTTCAACAAACTTATATATTGAATGATGACCAAATTACATACAATTTTGGAAGCAGACTCCTCTAAATGAGATTTTGCCTTTTGTTTATATTACAATAAAAAAGAAAAATGTCTATCATATGGATAAACTCCTAAATTAAGTTACCCCTAAATTGAAATTTTTTTACATGATATATATCTCGACAAACCAAACGGTCAAGATGAGCTACTGCAGGCTTCAAATATATCTTGAGCAATGCGCTGAGCATTGACTGAAGTTCCAAGCAGCCTCTTCTTCCCAGACCCACTACATACAAACCATTTTTTCCCTTCCAATTGTTTGGGAATGCCTCCCGTGGAAATCTGGTGCAAAAAAAAAAAACACCCTCTGCTAATTTATTTCATTGTTAGTTAGCATTATCTACATTGTTGGATATTAAAACACATTGCAGGGATTGAATTTAAAACCATTCAATCAAAATGCATTAAATCAAAAGGTAAAACATGGTTTACGAGCACACATTATCTTTATGAATTATGAAGGTAAGAAAAACAACATCAACATATACACATTGTTTGTACATACATTGATATACATCAAGACTTGCTTGCAGAAACCTTTCTACAATATATTTTAAAAGCATGAAAAAGAATCACATGAAAAAAATATGACCTTCATGTCTGTAAGTATATAACCATTGGGTCATAAGGTTGTGTACGAGATGTGGGCCCACTGAAATGCTCGTTTAAATTAATTAAAAAAAAGGCTTATAGAGAAAATAGAAAATGATGTCAACATATACACATTGTCTATATAAAGACACAGAAAAATGGTCACAAAAAAAATATTAGATAGATATATACATTGTTTATGTAAAATACATTCTCTACATATGTTCATATAATGTGATGCTCCACTAATTACTTTTGCAAAAAGAAATAAGGAAAACACCTTTTTTTTTGACACACCTAGTCGAGGTTTCATAAACCAAGCCCACTGTCGAAATAGTGAAAAATTAGAATGCAAAAAGTTACAACATAGTTGATTATTTTGTGTACATTAAATCCCATTAAGCATAAATTTTATGAAAAATCAAATTAATCGCTCCTTAACCAAGTCAGGGATCCTAGCACAACAATCTTTTGTTCCAATCTTGGAAGACAAGAAAATTGCATTAGAAAAAAAGATAAAAGCCTCTTTTGACACCATCAACATCGTTTAATGAAAAAGCACATATGTTTTTGCAGACTAAAAACATACAACTACTAAATCAAACAAGCTTAGCACTAAAACATAGGGTAAATCCCTACAAAACTTGATCTCTTTGCACAGGTCACAATATTAAGGGAAATCAAGCTCAAAATGGAGATGTTGAAATGGCAATGAATATAAAGCTATGAGCAGAGAGTGATTTTTGAATAATCTGATATATATACATAGACACATTCATTTTAAATAGTGTAGTTTATCACAGACATCAAAGTAATGATAAATAAATAAAAACGTGTTAACCAATCAAACTAGCAGTTTTAAATATTAGCATTTTATGAGTGCCCAAACCAGGATCTAGAGGCCTCTGGTTGTTACCAGCAGAAGAATTGGCAAAGGATTTGCTCCAAGAACTTGTTTTTTTGTTTCCAATGATATCATCTTCGTTGAGATTTTCCATAGATAATCTTGATGCACATAGGGCCATAAATTTTCTCTGTAAAAAAGATCAACGCATGTTAGCAAATACACATGATAATAAAATAATAATATATATTCAGAGGGCAATGGCACTATCATATGAATAAAGTAAATTATCAAATAATGGTGGGAATAGGGTGAAAATGTGGACTTCAGTTCTTTATTTAAGAAAGCCCTGTGTGTTGTAAAAGAGTGTGCGGTAGCATTAAACTCATAAACAAGTCATAATTCTATTGCTTTCTTGAGACGAACTATATTAAAATTGACACAGTATTGGGAGTCTCCACAAGACAAAAAAATAGTATGAAACTTGTGACTAAAATATTAATGCTTTGCAAGAATATGTCAAATGTGTATAGATCATAGAAAAATAGTGAGAAACTAAAACATATACCAAGATTAGACAATTACAGAGACAATATTGTGGCAACGATATTGAATATAGGCAACCTTATGGACAAAAAAATGATAGCTTCAGTAGAAAAAAGTACAAAGTTGGATATCCAAGACGTGGGCTTCATATTCTTATGTGATTTTAGGGGTTAAAAGCCAATCCTAAAAGCTCACAAAGTTTACTATAGAAAAGGTATGGCCATAGTTCAAAGATACAAAGGATTTTTATAAATATTTCCTTTCCTTTTCTTTAGCAATCATATAGCCTTAATATGTTTATGTGTGGTTGTAAATAAGAATATCCCGTGATCATGTTCTATTGTCTTGGACGTGTATCCAAATGCATGGATAATAAGTTGTATCATGTATGTAGCCAGAGGTTTAACCTCCTTTAGTTAATAAAAAAAATTATTCATAAAAAAAGACTATTAATATGGAAGCCCATTTATAAAAAAACACGATTCCAAAGCAATCCAGAAGCCAAATATTTTATATTAACTACAATAGGCAGTGGAAGCTTAAAATCTCTAATTAATAAATTTTCAGTTTACAAGAACAATTCGAGTGTATAGAATCGACCACTAAGGTCATTAGTGTATAGAATAGACATGAGAAAGCTCTTCTGGAACATATCACTTTTTGAAGTAACCCAAAGCAATCTTCAAATGATACAACTTTGGTGCCAGACTCAGGTCTACAGCAGAGATTTTCTCCCCATTGATAAAAGGACCCTGAACAAAGAGTTGAAAGTGAATTTAAGGCATGTTGAGAGCGAAATAAAGTCAAAATATGTAAAGAGTTTTTAGGGGAATTATATACCAGTTTTGTATGTAATGAGCTTCAAATAAGGAAGGGCAAATGCAATGAAATGTTTTGTAGATTTCTTAGGAAATTATTGTAATTTTATATTATAAATTCTTCAAGTAGAAGTGTACTAGCCCAAAATGGTTCTAGTTCAACTGCTCCTTAAAGTACAAGTATACTAGCTCGAAAAGGTTCTAGTTTGTCCTCTCCTTCAAGTAATAAAAAAACATAATATCTTGTAGGCTACATACCATATAAATATGGTGAGGGGTTTCCACCCATCATTTCTTTTCCATAACAAGGAAAACAATCATTAGAAGTACTAAAACACAGGATTTCCTATGGACATGTCTTGATCAATATTGTGTTAAAAAATAGGGGGAGAGGGATTACCTTATTCTTTAACCTGGAGGTGATACAATATCATTTGAAAAGCAGCCTTGGCCTATACAAATCTCAAAGACTACTGACCATAAGCAAATTAACATATACAGCTTTATCTTTCAAAATCCCAACATTAGTCAACTATTCCAACATTTTCATATCAGTCAGAACCTTGATTGCCAATGCATTATAAAAGTCTTCAAATTTATTTTCCGAGCCAATTCTCACTTACATTGACTTTCAAGTGTTCATCCAAGGCACACAACTCATTCAATAGGGCATGTTATGTATCATCATTAGCATCTTGGCTTCTTAAGAAGCCAACGAATGTTGAGAAAATCTTTGACTGTCTACATCAACACAAACATTCAATAGACTTGTTAAAGCAACAACAACAAACTTGATCAAACATAAATAAGATACTCATGTAATCTATGTACAATCCAAAACAAATATGACACAACAAATTGCAATTAAGCACATTAGTACAATTGCAACACTGTATAAAAACCATATGTTAATGTTATGCTAGATCGGCGAATAAAATAAATTAGAATGGATTAATTTTATGACCACAAACCCAAGTAGCCCATTCATTTCCAAAATTTACCACCCATAAAACAAAAGGTTAAACATTTATCCTGCAGAAAGGAAAAACAAGGACTATAACTAACAAAAAATTCACAACATAGCACTGAAATGATTTACCATTGAAGAAATCCATTCCCTGCCTCTTTATTCCAAGTTTGGTTTGCTTGTAGTTAAATTTTACTATCTTGTTAATGTACTATGATTCAAAAATCCATCCAAACCCCGATCTTCATTTTTTCGAAAACGAATATCCTCTTGTAAAGAAATTCAGTTCATCTGGGTTTGATAGATATAAATAATGTGCATTAGTCTCATTTTCTAATTTTGCTCCTCATTTCAAGACTAAAATATTTGAGAAATAACTTTGGTCGAACAAATCAAGGTTGATAACTTCTTTAAGGTACCTCAGCTTCTTCTTTGTTTATATTCAATATTCAGAGACACCCTATCCCAACGTCTCCTAGGATTGTTAAAAACCAACAACATATCCCCCAAATATAGATCCTTAAAAGCCTATTTCACATTGAAACTAAATTTAGACATGATTTTAATCAGAAACTATTAGTTTGACATTGGGTATTGTTAAGTGAACTCTATTGATGCCAGTCAGTGTGAATTTCGCTTAAAGACCTCGTGCTTCGTAAATACCACACAAAAAATATGTTATATTAGCTTAAAGAGTCAACAACAAATTTTTCACGCAATGACAAACTACCCAAACACGAGTAAAGAAATAAGACAGTGGGAAGTTACTTTACAAGTGGCACAACTCGTGGAGTCGTAAGAAGCTGTGATTACATATGATAACCCAACTCCTATATCACTTCTTATGTGCACCTGAGTTGGCCTAATGATAAAGAACATGTGCTCCTGGAAGGGAGGTCACAGGTTCAAATCCTGTAGGGGGTAGGGATTGCACGCCTCATATTCATAGCATAGTAAGGTGCCTCCCCATGATGGGAGTATGAGGTGGTCCCATATGCTGGACATGCCTTGTAAACCATAATCAAGGCATTAATTGGCATCGTGGACCTTAAAACCTATATTATTATTATTATTATTATTATTATTATTATTATTATTATTATTATTATTATTATTATTATTATAATATAAACAACAACCCATCTTCTAGACCACTGCTTTTATATGTGTGTGTGTGACAACCATCTTCTAGACCTGTAATTCAAAAACTAGCAGGTCGAAGCAGATGCAGGGTGTAGTTGAGGAATTTAGTACAAAGATGAGAAGTAATATAATAGGCAGTACCCTTAAAGGAGGGGTGAATAAAAAAGCCCTTGGTCTGAAGTATGCACTTCATTTTTACATTTTCATATGAAGCAAGACACGGTCTTGTGGTAAGGCATAGTGATTGAAATGAGGATGACCCAATTTTAAGCCCACTATGCATGCTCGTACCCCTCAAACATGGCTTCATAGCCAAATGGTGTTTTAGACTTGATAGTGTACTTTTAAGTTAAATGGTGTTATTACACCTACAATGGCAATTAGAGATGGTGGTGGAGTGTAATAGTGTGAGATGTCAATAAAATTGTATAGTTTTAAATTTGATCGCCAAATGATGTTCTAAGCTTAATGAGTGTATGCTAATTTACCATTGGAGAAAAGAACATAAAAATGAAGTTTTGTTTTTTCGAACTATTATAAAATATATTAAAACAAAGTCATTGTCAAGATCGCATGCAACTATGAGCTTACTCTGAAGTGTGGATGCACAATGTTGGTTTTTGTTATCTAATAACAGTTAATAAGATGAAAAACCTTAAATTCAGGGTCCGATTAATAGCTCCTCTTTGACTAATATAAATAGATTGAATAATTCTATGTGTATGCTCACATATTGATATCTCTAAGCATTTTTCAGATTTATTTACAATATTGATACTAATAGGCTTAAAAGTGCACTTCTAAGCCAAATGGTATTCCAAGCCATGGGAGAGACAAAAAAGAATAATGAAATTCTATTTGTTTGAATTGTTATAAAATAAACTAAAAAATATTATTGTCAGGACTGCATGCAGCTATGAGCTTATTTTGTTGTGTGGATGCACAATGTTGGTTTTTGTTGTTAGTAACAGTTAGGAAGATGGACAACCCTAAATTCAGGCTTCTGTTAATGGGTCAAGATTCATCTCTTTGAATAATCGTAATATTATGACTTTGCTCATGGTAGCTGTGCTTTCTCATTATGGCAAGGATAAAGGTGAGTAGCTTTCAAGGTAAAAGTACTGTTTTTTTGTGAATCACCGTTGCCGCCTTTTGTTCCCCATGATCGCTGAGATGTTGTCTGCTCTGCTGCCGAGGTTAATTTTGTATGGGGAAAAGCGAGAAATGGCCTTCCGATCCCCCAAAATGGATGAAAGGGTGAAAACCATTTTCATTGTTCAGTCTGGAGAAGTTCTACGGGCGGTGAAGGCCGTGCTTGGATTAGACTATGTGCAGCTGGAAATGAGGAGCCGAGTCAATTCCAAAGTTGACACAATGCTTGTCTCAAATGCGTTCTCTCTATTGCCTGATAAAATCATGGGGCAGGTGTTGGCTGTGCATTTTATCAGACCAGAGCACAGGGGAGGCCTTGGGAAGGCATTGGATGTCACCAATTTCATTACTCCGAGAGTGCTTCCAATTGCAGAGGCAGAGTGTAGGAGCCTTGTGTCTATGGCGTCTTTTTGTGAATTGGAAGGGTGTTTTATGCAGTTGGTTGATTTGGTTGAGAATATGTAGACCTTTCTCTCTTCTGGGAGGGCATCAGCAGGGGAGTGTTTTCACGCTATTGATATGTCCCCTCTCGAACGTCCTGCAATGGTTGTCCACCCAAAAATGGAGAAAAAGATTGTGGACTCAGTGGTGATGGCAGTGTGTATGTTGATAATGCTTGCTAGACTGTCTGTTCTGTCTGACTTTAGAAGGTCTGTGGGGGTTTTACTGCTGCTTCTAATATGGGTGTTGCGTCGCTGCTGCTGTGGGGACCTCAAACGTTGGGCTCTAGTGGTCTGATGGTCTGCAGGTTTGCCTAGTAGTATATAGTTTCTATATAGCTTAGTGATGCATATTCCTGTATCCAAGATTTTTCCTTTTTTAGCATGGCTGGTCGGTTGGTGATCATTTTGAGACCATCTAGTTGTCTAGTGGTTTGAAGATGGGCTTGTCCAATCTTCCCACCGTTAGTAGAAAGAACACTGTTGGAATCATGTTCCTTTTTTATATGATTATGGAGGGTGAAGGACCCATATAACCCTCTATTTGTCGATTAAAAAAAATATATGAACAACCTTAAATATATCTCTTGCAAATTTGTAACGTCTATTTCTCCTAACCTTCCTTTAACATATTCTTAAAAGTTATATAAAATAATTTTATTGTAAATCATGCAACAACATATTTAATAAATATGTAAATGCAAGTGATTTAAGCACATACACATAGGCATTCTCACGTGGGGTTGTCAAAGACCGCTCTAGGTATTTTTCTTCTAGTTTTTGGGTGATAACATCAGAATCTGGAATCCACTTGTCATCAATCTTTATGAGAGGAATCTTTCCTTCCAGACTAATTTGTAAAACCCTGCTTGCCATCATCTTCAAATTTGCCCCTCAAATTCCCTCGCATTTATACGAATATTGTTTGACATGTATATTTTTCATTACTTTAACAAAATAGAAACCCAAAGACCGAAGGGTAGATAAAGACAAGAAAAACAAAATTAGGCATCAAAACCAGGGGATTACCAATATTGTTTATCGCTGAGATTTGGTTTCGGAATTGCACACAATCGTTTATGTGTTTGTCATTTACAACGATCGAAAAGAAAAAATCCTTTATATATTTTCCTATTTCATACACAATCGTGTTTATCTTCAAAATATTGATCTCCGCACACGAAAATTAATAAATAGAATTGAAGTTGATTACAATCCTCTGAAAAAAATTCTCAATATTCTTTCCTTGGTCAAAGGGCCAGGGGTGTTGGCTTTGGTTGCACCCGTACATCCAATGCAACCAAATATCGTGATATGATAACCTGTTTGAACATCCATCTTCCATTACTGGCGTATTCTTCGAACGTTTCGCTGACTAGTTGAATCATGAGATTTGTAAAGCAAGGCCCCAATCTTCAACAAACATCACTGTCTTCCACCTTGGGCATATTGTTGGGGTGTTGCTAGAAAGACATTCTCCTACGCACTTAGTCGCTGGTAGGGTGGATGACCGCAGTAAGCGCCTTCTTTACCCATTCTTCTCCTTCCATGATGTCGATTCTCACTAATGAATTCTTCATCGCCAATCTCCGCATGTGCAACTACGAATTTCTAGGCACGCACAATGACAATGAAGAAGATGGAGGAGGGGGGCAATTTCAATGGAGATTGCAACGAAATGCATTGGGTGACTATTGGGCAAGCACAAGGACATCTTCCTCACTGCACTGGACGAAACGAGCTTTCTTCGCTTGACCTTGGGCGGAATCGAACGCACTGGGGAGCGACACTGCATATTCATCATTATTTGAGGTGCCTTTAGCGTACAGTTTCCATGTCAGAGAGATCTATGTTGCACAGGGCTCGCTATCAATGTCGTGATAGACGATAGCTTCTCTTTCACCATGCTGCTACCGTGTACCAAAATTTTATCATCCGTACTGTTCACCTCAATTTACAACGTAGTAGAGGGCCACTGTCAATTTAATTTAATATTTTTGTGTATTATAATAATTTTAACAGAGAAAGTTTATTGTTGAAATATTAAAAATTTGATTGCAATTATTTCCATTAGCGGAAATGACGTCAACACTTTTTCTCTTAATAACATATATATATTTTTAACCAATGAAAACATAGATAAATATTATTTTTCATATTTTTAGTTAAGAAATGTGCACATTTATTATTACAAACTTTCAAATTTTTCAATACACAAAAAATAATGACTTATGATTAATAAAGAAAAATAAATTTAATTAAAAGTTAATGCAAATTGATTCTTTTAATTACCCTTCCAAAGTAATAACTATTTTAATATGTGAAAACTTGAAAGACATTTCAAAGAGTGCGCACTGTGCACACAGTGTTGCCGACTGCAACTACCGAGGCCTGCAGAACTGCACTGACACTGCCGCCACCTCCGGCTTCTTCCAAAAAGCCACCGCGTAAAGAGGAGCAGGTCCAAAGCCTCTTTAAAGCCGGCGGCGACATTGGAAGCCACGCTTTGATGCCATTGAAGAAAAATTGCAAATGGAGACTGCTTAGAAGGTCGGTATGAATTTGTTTGTATTTTATTGTTTTTGCAAAAGAAAAATCTTTTAAAAATTATAGAAGAAATAGAATATCAGGGATCGCCCTCCTTCCTTCCGCTGAAACCCTCGTTTTAGGGTTTGGCTGCGAGAGCGTGGCTCTGGAGACGCTGAATGCCGGGGAATAAGGGCCAGGGAGCCGCGGTTCTTCTGGAGAATCGCCTGGTTCTACTAGATCTGCGCTGGCTGCGTGGTTGGACTGGCGTTTATGCGTCTGGTGCTCCTGTTCGTCGCTGTGTGTATGCGTTTAGAGCTCCTGTTCGTCGTCGTTGTGTGTATGCGTCTGTCTCCCCATATGTATGGCGGGAGCGGCGGTTTTGGCTTCGCTGTTGGCGGCGCGGCCCTTTGGCTTTTGACTTCTGCTGTTTCGGTTGCAACCGTTATTTCTGTTTTCGCTCCACTAGGTTTTTTTGCCTAGGGTTTTACCGGTTTTATTTGTTTAGCTTTGTTGTTCCTGCGCAGCAAGGGTTTTCTGAGGGCCTTTGTTTTCTTTGCTTGGTTATTCTTATTTTAGGTAACGACTTTTGATCCGTTTTCTTTGTCTTGCGTGTTTGTGCCTGTCCACCAAGGGTTTTCTGAGGGCTTTTGTTTTCGCTGTTTAGGTTTTTTGTTTTGGCTAGGTAATGGCTTTTGACGGGAACCTGGATCGATCTGGGACACAATCACAATCGAGGTTAGATCTCAATAACTAATTCACCCACATTTCATTGACTTCTTTGCTTGGTTATTGGGATCAATTTTTTTAATGTTTTAATCTCATCAATATTTTGTAATTTAAAAAATATCTATTTTATAAATGTAAATAAAAATTATAAAATAATTTAAAGGATTTTATTCCAATAATGTACATGATGGATGATAAAGTATGCTTATAGGCCATCCACTTAGATTCTTCAATTAAAAATTTGTAAATAATAAGTTAATATTATTTATATTATAAAGAGAAAGAAAAAGAAAGCAGGTTAACTTTCAACAACTGGGAATTCAATCAACTAGTAAGTGTAGTTTCTTTATCCCTTATGAATCCCTGTAGAACTATATAAAACTATTAGATTTCAAATCTATATGATATAAGTAATACAAATTAATGACAGGTCGAATGGAATGGCAATGAAATTTCTATTTCACGATTCAAATTGAAAGGAAACAAAACATGCAAAATATAAACCCAAAAATGTGACTCTTGAGCTACACCTACCAAGTAGTCCATTCATATTCCTATAAGACTCTTGAGCTACACATAAGAAGACAAAATAAATGAGCAACTACACCTAGGAATTATGAAATATTATTTAATCAATATTACATCTCTTCTTAATCTGCAGGGGTGGTTGTTTGACCAAGCATTCCTCTGAACTTTTCAAAAAAATTCGTCCAAGCACTTTTGTTAGGATGTTTGCTGGTTGTTCTGTTGTCGGGCAATGTTGCAACTTGACACTGTTATTTTTCACATACTGTTGAATCAAATGAAATTTGGTATTGATGTGTTTGGTTCAGTCGTGAAAGACTGGATTCTTTGCCATTTGGATTTCAGAAGTGTTGTCAACCATGAGAGGTGTTGACAAAGCTTGTTGCTTCTGCAAATCTGAAAGAACCCTTTTGAGCCACAAGATCTCTCTCTAGTTGCCTCTGAAGTGGCCATATATTTTGCCTTTGTTGAAGAAATTGCTGTCATTGATTGCTTCTTGAATTTTCAACTAATAGCTGTTGTTACCAAATTCATTAGAAAATCTGAGGTGGACTTTTCATCTTCATGATCACCAGCATAGTCACAATTTGAAGTTTCGTGCCCTGGAGTATTTGAGCCCAAAATGTTGTGTGCCTTTGAGATATCAGAGGACCCTTTTCGCTGCTACCCAATGACTCTCTCTGGGTTGTTGCATGAATCTTGAGAGGACACCCACTGCATATAATATATTTGGGCAAGTGGTAGTCACATAAATCAAACTTCCAATGCGCTATTTGTATTTAATGGCATCAACCAAATCTATTGAATGTTCAGATGTCAATTTGAGATTATGTTTCATGGGTGTGTTGAGAGGTTTACAATCTTCTATTCCAAACTTGCTCAGAATGTCACCAACGTACTTCTGTTGAGTGATGAAGAAATATTTTATTTTATGAATTACTTCAAGACCCATATAGTAATGAAGATAACCCAAATCAGTTATGTCAAAGCTTTTCATCAACTCTGATTTGAATTTTGCAGTGTACTGTTCAGTGTTCCCTATGATGAGCAAATGGTCAACATACACCACCACAAATACAATTGTTTTGACAAAAAGAGTTGCATCTTCAAACTCAAAACGTTCGAAGTTCATGTTCATAAGGTGCTCAACTAATTTTTCGTACCATGCTTTAGGGGCTTGTTTCAAATCATACAACGATTTTTTTTATTTTGCACACCTTGTGCTCTTGTCCCTTTACTGCAAAACCGTTTAGGTTGTGTCATGTACACAGTTTTTTTGAGGTCTCCACTCAGAAATATAGTTTTGACATCCATCTGGTGAACTTTCCATATGTTTTGCGCTGTCAGAGCCAACATGGTCTGAATGATAGTCTATTTTGTTGTAGGTGCAAAGGTTTCATTTTAGTCAATTCCTTCCTTTTGAGCTTATCAAGTGAGCCGTCTGCCTTGTATTTGTACTAGTGAATTATACTCATCTTTCATTGCTTTTCTCCAAGAGTCAAGCTCTTCAGCGTGTTTGAATGTTGTTGGTTCTGAATCAAACGCAACATTGAGTTCCTCTTGAAAATCATCCAATGTGAGTTTTTCAATCACGTCTTGAATTTTATCAATAGAATTGTTTGGTTGAGACGAGGTTGCATTTGCACTTCAAGTGCCTATTTTTTCAACTTCATCAGGGCTCACATCTTTTAGTGTTTGAGTGGCCCACTTAGGCATCGTTTTCTATGTTGCAGGTGCTTCAGGTTCATCCTCTGAAGTTCCTTCACTATTTGTCCTCTGTTCTGTTGGACCCTATTCAATATCTTGTGAAGTTTCACTCTCTCCTTCAGGGGTTTCAAACTCATGTACGGGAGACAATAGAAAATCAATAGATTCCCAACTTTGTGTTCCCCACTCATTGTTTGGAACATTCAAATCACTCTCTTTGTAGACATCGAACTTGGCTTATTTGTCCAGTCGACTCAACTGTCGATCAATATGCTCTTTGTCCTTTGCAGTCTCACAAAAGACAACTTCTCTTGCGATAATAAACTTCTTTTTATCATCATATACCCTGAATGCCTCGGAGTAATAAAAATATCCCAAATGAATGTATTTTCGACTCCTGTGGTCCAATTTGTTTCTCTTTTCCTTTGGAATCAATGCATAACAAGTGGATCCAAAAATCCAAAGATGTCGCATTGAGAGGAGGTGACCACACCACATCTCATATGGAGTTTTTGATTCAAGCGCTGTTGATGGTGAACTGTTGCGAAGGTATACTGCTACTGCTTTGGCCCAAAAATGCAAATTTACCCCTTTGAAATGCAACATTGCACGAACCATATTTATCACAGTTTTGTTCATTCTTTCAACTACTCTGTTTTGTTGTGGAGTGTGATAAACTGTGAGATGGTGTTTGATTCCGTTTTGCTCAAGATAGGATTCAAACTTCTTTGATGTGAATTCACCACCATTATCTATCTTGAGTGTCTCGATGCAGGTTGGTGCTTCGTTTTCAATCATTATTCGAAACTTCTTGAAAGTATCGAAAGCTTCTGATTTTTTTTTCAGAAAGTATATACGTGTCATTCTGCTGTAGTGATCAATGAACAACATGAAATACTTATGACTATCAGTGGAGAGGATTGGAAGAGAACAGAAGTCTGAATGAACAAGCTGCAATTTTGTGTCTGTTTTTCACTGTGACTTCAAAAATGGTTCTCTTGCGTGTTTAGCCAAGATGCAGGGTTCACACTTCTCATTTGATTTTGTGGGCAATGTGGGCATGCCAACATCATTTTTTTGCAATACACGAATGTTGTTATAGTGAGTGTGCCCAAATTGAGCATGCCACAACATGTTTGGAGACTTTGTCTTCCACAAGATGAACATAATTCCTTGAATTTAATGGCTCATCCTTCAATTTGAGTAGTTTCCCTTCATATCCAGTCAAGATGAGACTGCATCGTCAATTTTTATCCTGAATGTGACATCACCATTATCCAACAAAATGAAATCCCTTTGTTGCCTTATGAGCACTAAGGACAACAATTTTTGTTTCAATTGAAGAAGGTAAAAAACATTCTCAAGTTTGTAGTCTGGAAGTCTTGGACACTTGAGTCGAATTGTACCTCTCCCCTATGGCTGCAGACTTGATCTATCTGCAAGGTATATTGAGCCACAAATTTCTCCAATGTACTCCTCAAAGAAGTCTTTTCGAAAAGTCATATGTTGAGTGGCGCCAGTATCAAGAACCCAATCATCAAACCATGAGGAACTGATCGAGACATTGTTTGCTTCATCATCTGTACTGAAAAACACACATGCACTGGGGAATTGCATTGAGTTTGACTTTTTGGATTTTTTTTTGAATTTGCCTTTCATTTTACAGTATGCTTCAATTTTCTCCCATGGAATCTTGCATTCATGAGTCTAATGGCTACTTTTTCTGTCACATCGTTCACAATAGAGGTTTTGTTTATCATTCTGTTTTTTAGTGACCACCATGATTTTTATTTTTGCCACCGTTTCCCCTGTACTTATTATTGCCTTCATTTTTGGAAGACATGGTCTTGTTTGAAGGTTTGGAAGAATTTGTCCAGCGAAAAAGCCAAAGGAAGCCACGTCCAATTGTGGTGCAGGCAGAGTACAGACAGAATACTGTCAAAAAAGCCTTATCAGAGCACCTCAGGTTTGAGTTAAAGGCATACCAATGACAGGCCGTCGCTCTATTGCGCTGAAGAAGTCTGGGCGCCTTTATGTATGAAACAGAATCTGAGAATTCTAATCTCACTGCCAGGGTATTAATCACAACACCTCAGCAACATGCTAAGTAGTCCAACGCATCCTTTAGACCAAAACTCCTCCCTGAAGGTAGATTCGCTACAAAAGAACAAAGAACAACAGGCTATTGAGTAAGATCAAAACTCTGCAAGCCGTATAGCTGAATTAAAGGAGAGAATTTTCAGGCTCTAATACCAATGACAGGCTGGATGGAATGCTAATGAAATCTTTATTTCATGATTTAAATTGAAAACAAAACATACAATATAAAGCCAAAAATATGACTCTTGAGCTACAATCACCAAGCAGTCCATTCATATTCCTACAGACTCTTGAGCTACACACAAGAAGACAAAATAAATGAACAACTACACTTAAGAATTAAGAAATATTATCTAACTAATATTACAATTATTCTATTAAATTCAATTTTATATGACTTTAAAATATTAAATATAATTTTTTTTAAGTTAAAATTGAAAAAATAATAAAAGTTGATTAATTTCTTGTATAATCAAATTTTTATAATTTTATAAATATTATAATTAAATTTATAAAAAAAGTATTTTTCTTTATTGTTTGCAGGCTGCACAAGATAGACCAACCAAAGTTATCAAACAACTACTACTGCACAGAAGCCCGGCTTCTTTTATCGAGAGTGGGGCCCCACTTTTAAAATTTGTTAACGACCATATTGAGAAATTGGATAACAAGGTAAGTTAAGTGCACACCACACCCCGTTCAAATTAATAACCTTATTGTGTTTTTTCTGTTCTTGTGATCTCCAATTTGCCATGATATTCAGTTTGCAAATAATTGTCTACAGGATAACTATTTTCAGTGAGGACAAGGAGTAAAAGTTTTAGCACAGATACTTAAGCAACTTGGCCAGTTACATCGGATGGTTGGGGCTGCCTTGTCTATCATAGGCTATCTGGTATTAAAATTTCAAAAATGGCTCGTCTATCATGGGCTATCTGGTATTAAAATTTTAAAAACACCTTGTCTATCATAGGCTATCTGGTATTAAAAATTCAAAAAGCGCTGGACAATGGGATAAATGTGTGGGAGCTAATTAAAATATGCTTCAACTTGCAAGACATATACAAAAAATTAGGCCATCGAACATGGGAAGAAGAGAAACTGAAAAATGCCTTACACTTGATTATTGAAGGATAGATGGGATCGATGTGCTTCCCAATCATATTCTAGAAATCTTTTTAGGTTAATACGCACAGTACTATCTTTGTTTATGCATTTTTAGCAACATATTATTCTCATATCTGATAGATTTATGCTCCTATACCTGGTTAAGTAAATCAGGTTAATACACTCAGTTTAGCTTTTCAGGTTAATACACTCAGTCTCGCTTTTCAGGTTAATACACTCAGTTTTAGCTTTATTTATGCATCTTTAGCAACATATCACTCTCATATCTAGTTAGTTTTATACTACTATATCTGGTTAAGTAAATCATGTTTATCAGGATCTCATTTTGGCAACCACAATAGCAATAAAACAGAAACAACAGTAGTAGGTTTTTCTTCCTATATCCACCTATACGGATAAAGCAGTAGTAGGTTTTTCTTCCTATATCATGGCCCACATATACAGATAAAGCAGTAGTAGGTTTTTCTTCCTATATCATGGCCCACCTAAACAGATAAAACAGGTAGTTTAAAACAAGTAAATCTTTTTATAGGACGTCAATTTTACTATTTGCATTTAATGTACTAGATTTTTTTGTAATTTAATATGCCTCTTTCAATGCTTTAATTAAATGCTTGAGCATGAAAAATATTACTGTGATTTCTCCTTTCATTTCCTGATACCTTCAAATATTTATCATGACATTTTTACTTAAATATTACTATGATTCCTCCTTTCATTTCTTGCTACCTTAAAATATTTATCATGACTATTTTACTTATTTCGACAGTTGTACTTATTTTAACAGTTGGACTTGATAGACAACTAGAGGCAGTAAAGAGGTCGCTGAACATTAAAACAAGAGAGGATTCCTCGCCAATGGCTTTAGTTATTTATGGGTTTGGTGGAATAGGAAAGACAAAGCAGGTAATTTAAAACAAATAAATCAGGACGTGTCAATTTTATTTTTCACATTTAATTGTAATTTAATGTGCCTCTTTTAAATGCTTTAACTAAATGCTTGAACATGATAATAAGGTTTGAAATGGAATGAAAAATATTGTCATGATTCCTCCTTTCATTTCCTGCTACATTAAAATATTTATCACGACATTTTTACTTCAACTTGATAAACAACTAGAGGCAGTAAAGAGGTTGCTGAACATTGAAACAAGAGAATAAGAAAGTCATTTATGGGTTCTGTGGAATAGTAAAGTCATTTTTGCCTCTTTCAAATGCTTTAACTAAATGCTTGAACATGATAATAGGGGTTGAAATAGAATGAAAAATGTTACTATGATTCCTCCTTTCATTTATTGCTACCTTAAAATATTTATCACGACATTTTTACTTCTTTAACAATTATTGCTATCCTAAAATATTTATCATGACATTTTTACTTCTTTAGCAGTTGGACTTGATAAACAAGTAGAGGCAGTAAAGAGGTTGCTGAATATTGAAACAACAAACGATTTCTCATCAATGGCTGACTTTAGTGGAGTAGGAAAGTCATTTATGGGTTCGGTGGAATAGGAAAATCAACACTAGCCAATGTTGTTGTCTGCAAACTAGATCTAAAATATTACATGTATGCTAAAAATTGGATGAGATGAGTTTTCCAAGAACAATATCTATACAAAATTGCAGCAGCAAATCTTGAAAGACAGGTTTCCAAACTATGTCTTTGGAAACAAATAGAGTTGAGAAATAAAAAATATAGAAGACGGTAGACATCATCTAAGCCAAGCCTTCAAAAGTGAAGCAAACAAGCCTGAATTTTTATTTATTGACAATGCCTTGTATGCACAAGACTTGAAAATAGTTCTCCTTGAAGACTTGTAAGGTCTTTTGCAGTGCAACAGATTTCTCATAACTACCAAAATTGTGAACGTTCCACAGCCTTCCATGAAGCTCATACTCTGCTATTCCTCCAAGATGAAGATGCAAAGAAAAATGCTTGCAATGATCCTGCAAGCCTTGCTCTTATAAGATGTTGTAGAAAGGATTGTGAAGATTTGTCAAGGAATTCCACTGGTTCTAGAAATAGTTGGTGCTCGTTTAGGATTCTGAATATTTGTAAAGGTATTCCGCTGGTTTTGGAGATAGCTGGTGATTGTTTTGTGCAAGTTGAAATATAATTCAAACAAATATAGTCAATATTATAAGCTTTGGAAAGCAAATCAATGAAGATGTTATAGAAAGGATACTGAAGATTTGTCAAGGGATTCTGCTGGTTCTGGAAATAGTTGGTGCTCATTTGCGTAAGCTGAAATATAGCGCAAACAAGTGTAGTTAGATATTAGAAGCTTTGGAGAAAGGAAAGCAAATCAAGGAAGACGATCTTACCAAATGTTTATTTGATTTTGTGTAGAAAGAGTTGGAGGAGCCTACCTAGGAAGCATTTTTGGACATTTGCTGTTTCTTCAACAATTGGAGCTGTCAACATGTGTAGTACATTGTGGGATCTGAGGAAGTCACATCCCTTGAAGAGGTTGCCGCATTGATCACACTAGTGAGAAATGATGGTGTTGAGGAGTGTTTGATTGTTCATGATGTTATCCGAGCAATAGGGCTAAATGTGTCAACATATAGCAGAATTATGAATGCACAGTCCTGGAATGAAGCTGCGAAAGATGAGGTATATTTCTCCTATAACAATAATTCCATTTATAATACTATTTAATTTGACTGCTTTTAATACTTGCTACGCTACATTTTTACACGGTAGGCTGAGAAAAATGAAAGTTGTTTGGATTAAGGAGGATGATAAATCTTATCATTCTACACTTGAAGAAAGACATCTTGATTCAGTGAAAGGTTTGTTAAGAGTTGTGGCCTCTAGATGGAAGCTTAGATATCCTGGGGAGAAGCAAGGAGACATTTCAAGAGATGAGATTTATAAAATTAGGCTGTGGCATTCCTTTTATGCCATTGGATTTAGAGGGACTTGATAAATTGGCTGTAGGAGAATGTACTGTCAAGTAAGTCTGTAGATTGCTTTCGTTGAGTAAACTCTATATGAGCATTCTTATTTTTTTTGCATGATGGGTCTGCGAGTCTTTTGGAGAACTTCTCACCACGAGTGTTCTTATCTTTTTTGCTTGACGGGTCTACGCAAGTCTTTTGGAGAACTTAAAACTCTTCTTAACACATTTGGACTTGAGCTATTGCTTCTCTTTACAAGAATTGCCTTCTACCTTTGGGAAACTTGAAGCTCTCGATCACCAAAATTTGGCAAGCTGTTGAAGTTTAAAAGAATTGCCAACTGGCTTTGAGCAACCCAGATCTCTGAAATATTTAAATTTGAGTGATTGTGGAAAATTAGAGTCGGACATGTCAAAAGGACAACCACCTGAAAATTGTAAAGAAAAGTGAGCATGCATGTATTGATTGTAAAAAAGGAAACAACCTTCCAATTACAATTGTAAGGTGATAAACACATTTGAATTGTCCTTGAGTTGAAAGACTGCATGTAGTTTCTGCATTACTAGTGAATCCCTGAAGTAGTTTTTGTTTGTTTAATA
The DNA here is from genome assembly GCA_037957365.1 of Torreya grandis. Classification (NCBI taxonomy): domain Eukaryota; kingdom Viridiplantae; phylum Streptophyta; class Pinopsida; order Cupressales; family Taxaceae; genus Torreya; species Torreya grandis. The sequence goes on along the minus strand of JARHVA010000453.1, from coordinate 4,614,583 downwards.
ATGTAGATTCCTATTTCTTAGGTTTTTTTGTTTTGTTTTTATTATATTTCCATATTATGATTAAAATTCGAGGGTAATATATTTTTTCTTTTTTAGTAAATGAATAAATAGGACCATCATGAGGAGGAGCCATTGATTGAGAAGTCAATTGTGTAATTCAAAATCTACGGCCCAATTTTGGTAAACTATTTTTCCTACATCTAAACTACAACCCTGAAGCATATCCTACAATTATATAAAACTATTAAATTTAATTGCAAATCTATACACAACAATATAAGTAATGAAAATTAATTTATTAAATTCAATTTCATATGACAAATATATTAATATTATTATTTTAAATTGAAAAAGTAACAACAATCGGTTAATTTTTTGTATTATCAAATTTTTATAATTTTATAAATATTATAATTAAATTTACAAAAAAATATTAATTTTTTATTTTATTTTCTTAATTGTTTGCAGGGTGCACAAGATAAACCAAGCACGAGTTATCAAACAACTACTACTGTAGAGAAGTCCCAAATGTGGGTTTTTTTAATCCAGAGTTGAGCCACATTTTTAAAATTTTGTTAATAACCATATTGAGAAATTGGATAACAAGTTAAGTGCACACCATACTCTATTCCTATCAATATTCTTCGTGTTTTTTCTGTTCTGGTGATTTCCAATTTGCCATGATGTTTGCAGTTATTTGTCTACATGATAACTTTTTTCAGTCAGGCCAAGGAACAAAAGTTGTAGCAGAGATACTTCAGCAACTTGACCACTTATGTTGGATGGATGGAGCCTTGTCTACCATATGCTATATGGTATCAAAAATTGAAAAAGTGTTGGATAACCGGGATAAATGTGTCAAGCTATTTAAAGATATGCTTCAATTCGCAAACATACAAAAATTAGGCAATCCAATAAGGGAAGAAGAGAATTTGAAAAATGCTTTGCACTTGATTATTGAAGGATCAATGTTATGTACTTCCCAATTACATTCTTCAAAGCTTTTCAGGTTAAATACACCCAGTTCAATTTTTATTTATATATTTTTAGTTCCATTTTTAGTTTTATATTACTCTATATTTCTCTATTTACCATGAAGATATATATGCTTTGCAGCAAACATCTGTGAATTCCAAAACTTTGAGCTGTCTTCGCTTAAAAGTAAATCAGGTTTATCAGGATCTCACTTTGGCAACCACAATAGCAATAAAACAACAGCAGCAGGTTTTTCTTCCTATATCCACAACCCACCTAGATAAAGCAGGTAGTTTAAAACAAGTAAATCCTTTTATAGGACGTGTAATTTTTATTATTTGCATTTAATGCACTATAATTTTTTGTAATTTAATAAGCCTCTTTCAAATGCTTTAACTAAATGCTGGGTTGAAATAGAATGAAAAATATTAGTATGATTCCTTTTTTCATTTCCAGCTAGCTTAAAATATTTATCATGACATTTTTACTTATTTAACAGTTGGACTTGATAAACAACTAGAGGTAGTAAAAGAGGTTGCTGAACATTGAAACAACAGAAGATTCCTCATGAAGTGCCGTGGATTTATGGCTTCAGTGCCATTGGCTTTGGTGGAATAGGAAAGACAACACTAGTAGATGATGATGTCACCAAACTACATCTAAAATATTACATGTATGCTAGAATTGAATTAGATTTGTTTTCTCATAACAGTAAGTATGCAGCAACAAGTCTTGAATGATGTGTTTCCAATCTATACCTCTAGAAAACAAATAGAGTTAAGAAATACGGAAGATGGTAGACATTGTCTAAGCCAAGCATTCAAAAGCAAACCAAACAGGCGTGTATTTTTATTTGTTGACAATGACTTGCATGTACAAGAATTGGAAATGCTTCTACCCGAAGACTTGCAAGGTCTTCCGCAGCACAGATTCTTTATATTTACCAGATTTTTGAATGTCACATATATATTTGAGGATCGCGGTTTTCCAACAAGCTCACACTCTCTTAACCCTCCAAGACAAAGATGCAAAGAAAGTTGTGTGCAATGATCCTGCAAGCCTTGTTCTTATCAAAGATGATGCAGAATGGGTTGTGAAGATTTGCCAAGGGGTTCCGCTGGTTTTGAAAATAGTTGGTTAGTAAGATATTAAGAGTATGGTAAAGATATTTGGAGCTTTGGAGAAAGGAAATCAAATCAAGGAAGATGATCTCAGCAAACGTTTATTTGATTTTGTGTATAGAGAGTTGGAGGAGTCTACCCAATAAGCATTTTTGGACATCTGCTGCTTCTTCAATAACAGGAGCCATTTACATGTGCTGTGTACATGTGGAGTATATTGTGGGATCTGAGGAAGTCACATTCTTTAAGAGGCCGCATTGATCACATCAGTGATGAAAAAATTAAGATTTTTTGGTGTCGAGGAGTGTTTGATTGTTCATGATGTTATCTGAGCAATAGGGCTAATTCTCTCAACATATAGCAGGATTATGAATGTAGAGTCCTGGAATGAAGTTGTGAAAGATGAGGTACATTTCCCTGTAACGGTAATTACATTTATAATACTCTTTGCTCTGACTGTTTTTAATACTTGCTACGCCACATTCTTGCAGGGTAGGGTGAGAAAATGAAAGCAGTTTGAATTAAGGAGGATGATAAATCTCCTCATTCCATGCTTGAAGAAGGACAGCTTGATTCAGTGAAGGATTCGTTAAGAGTTCTGGCCTTACAAGGAAGCATAGATAACCGGGGGAGAAGCAAGGAGACATTTCAAGGGTTGATATTTCTAAAATTAGACCGTGGCATTCCTTTTATGCCAATGGATATAAAGGGACTTGATACATTGGTTGTGTTGCATTTGTCTTCTCTTCTGCTCTCTCAACAGACTAGTCCTCTGGTGGTAAGTTTTTTTATCTTACAATGCATACATATTGTAATGTTGCGGTTGTCACCTTTGGAGAAAATCCTGACAAGAAAATAATAATGCGTGCAGTTTCCAAACAGATTACAGGTAATGAAAGTCCTAGGGTTTTTCACGGAACTGCTGGACTAATAAAAAACAGTTCCAAAATTCTCTTTGGGTGAATTGGATCTGACAGCAGGAATATGGAGTGTAAATGCATTAAATAGTTTTCTTAGTGGTTTCGATAAGCTGAAGATTCTGAGGCTGGACAGCTGGAGGAGAATGCGCGTGTTGCCTAAGCAAGTCTGTAGATTGCTTTCATTGAGTAAACTCACTTTGTGTAGTTGTTATTGCTTGATGGATCTGCGAGAGTCTTTTGGAGAACTTAAAACTCTTAAAACGCATTTGGACTTGAGCTATTGCTTCTCTTTACAAGAATTGCCTTCAACCTTTGGGAAACTGGAAGCTCTCGAGCACTTAAATTTGTCAAATTGTGGGTGCTTAAGAGAATTGTCAGCTGGCTTTGAGCAACTCAGAGCTCTCAAATATTTAAATTTGAGTGGGTGTTTCCGATTAAAGCCAGACATTGTCAAAAGGACAACCACCTGAAAATTGTAAAGAGAAGTGAGCATGCATGTATTGATTGTAAAGAAGGAAACAACCTTCCAATTACAATTGTAAGGTGATAAACACATCTGAATTAAACATTATATAGATTTTTTAACATTTTTTAAGTTATATATTTTATATTCGAATATTTGATAATTTGGGATATCATTATAATTTTTATATAAATAGTTTTATCCATTTTTTGAATTGGCCCTCAAGTTTAAAGATTGCATTTACATTTAAGTTATATATTTTATATTTTGGGATGCTGAGTATATTTTATATAAATAATTTTCTTCAAATGGAAAATATATATATAACACAGTAAGTTTGTTGATTGTTTTATAATAAAAATCTATGTAATTACTAACTTTGATTATAAAATAAAAATAAATAATTTTAAATAGCTAAAAGTTTAACAGTCAAATGTCGTCATAGCTAGATGATATAATTAGTTAGCATAAAGAAAAATCAAACACAAATCAATCAATAGTGCATAAAAGTGTACATAAGCATTGTCTTCAGGTGGAGGGGGGCGGGTAGTTGCATCATTAGAAGAGAGAGTTCTCCATGCCAACAACTCTGTAGTGGGAAGGTTTAGAACACCTAAGCCATCCTACGCCTTAGTATTTTTCGGAGTAAGAGAAATGATTTTCTCCTACCTCTTTTGAGAATAAATCTTTGCCCAACTCGATGCCATTAACAAAGAACTTTGAGTTGATGTTTTATTAGGACATGACTCGGTACATGGGGTGTTCCCGAAGGTTGAGAAAATCATTCAAATATTGAAACTTGAGGGTTGCCTTATTTGCTTGAGCTTGGTTCTAGAAATAAGGGGAGTGGCATACATCAAAATTTTCAGTAAGAGAAATATTATGCTATCACTAGTAAGGCCTATTGCATGATAAAATTTGTGTCAAAATTGGGGAAAAAATGAATTAGATAAACGCAAAATGAAGATTTGGTGCATGATTTTTTCTAATGCAAATTGTAGTAGAAATTTTGGTGCAAAACTACCTTATTTTTTGTCTAAGAAGATGTTGCCAAAATTTAGTGAAAATGACATTTTGGTTCCTAGCATATATAGTGTTAGATTGATATGTCAACTTTGGTGGTCGGAGCTTTATTTGGGTTTTCCCAAACATTTCAAAAAATCTAAATATTTTGAAGGTTTTTTCTAATTGAAAAGTTGTTCAAATTATATTAAAAAATCAGTATAGAAATTAGTACAAAAAAGTGAGTGGAACAAGTCACACTCCAAAAGTCACATCGGAGAGTGCTGAGAGATTACATTAACAACTTAATAAAATTTAAAGAGCTTCAAATATAAAAGTGATGAAACCAAAGAGATATAAAATAGAGTCAAATAACACAGTTCACACTAAGCAATAGAGCAACAATAAAAGATGGAAGAGGAGGTGAGGGGTTGTCGGATTTATGACAAAATTTTCCCCATTCACTAGTAGTCGGGGGTTTGCAACATTAAGTGTAGAACTCCAATTGTCTTCTTCTTTTTCTTTATCTTTATCTTCAAAGTTGTCCAACCTAGCAGGAGAAATAACAAGGGCCAAGTGAGGGAATTTCCCTTTGCAGTGGTGCAAACCACCAAGAGTGGCCAACACCATACCCTCCACCATTCCCGCCAGTACCTACACTGCCACCATCCCAGCCACTACCACTTGCACCTCTATGCCAACGAGTTTGAGGTTCCAATTATGTTTTCAGAAACCACTGCAACACTTGCTATGTGATCGAATCCTCTCCCATGACCCATGCATACGGTCCCATGGGGGCGACTAGCGGTGGGGGGAGCCCTGAGGGACTTTGTTAACCACACAAGGGGTATTGATCGAAATGATCAAGCAAGGTCTGGATATGGGTGAGCTCTAGACATGCTTTCTCTACTTGAACTTGAATTTGTAGCATAACATTAGATAAAACATTAATCATGTTAGCAATGGAAAAAATTATCAACCATAGCTTTGTTAAATGTAACATCATTTATGCTTTTCCATAATTGAAAGAGAATTTCAGCTCGAAAAATATGCCAAAATTGTGAAAATTTTGTAGGAATCATGGCCGAGTCCCTTAAAAGCACCAACATCCAGGTAAATATATTAGGATAGAAGGATTGGAAGGTGGTGTGAATCTAATACCAAGCAAAGTGAGCAAGCTTGAAAAATTAGAAATTATGCTTTAAGGATTTTGGATGTTTGCACACAAAGCAAATTGAGTGAGCCATACCAAGGCAAACCAAGCGAGAACCAATAGGGAGACCTTGGTGGAGAATACACAACAAGAAGTGTGTTTGTTTTATCTCAATGATAGCCATCCACACACAATCAATCTTCCTAAAACATTCTAGTGGAATTAACCTTCCATTTGAAATTTAAAGCTTCCACATGAAGAGAATGTGGAGAGAGGAGTTGATTACCTCACTGGGGTATATACCAATGGAATGGGGTCTCTACAGGACACTCCCATTCTAGATGAAATTTGCACACCAATCTTGGGTATTTTAGCTATGGTCTATGATGGACTTTTGATCATTGACTTGTAACTGAAACTAGTGGTGTAAAAATGGCCAAGGTATCTAGTCTACAGTTTGATTACAAAAGAGGTCTGAGATCACTTTGATTCCCTTTCTAAAAAGCTGAAGACTTTTAATCCAAGGCACAATGGAAAAAGGGTTTTTATGATAAGTAAGAATCAGAGACCACCATAAAGACTGAGACTAGATAGATAGCCTAGACCAAAACCCATCGCCATCCCAAATCCAATGCCTTTTAAGAAGCTCTCAAGCGTTTCGAATACTCTTAGCCAGAAAGGTACCCACAATGGTGACAGGTACCGAAGTGAGCAACAAAGTTCAAATATTCAATCCCTTTTCCCATGGGGCTACCCTAATTGATGTAATTCCTAAGGATTTTCCGCTTATAATTACCATCCAAAGCACAAATGATCCATTTAGCATAAAAAACATGACCTTGGATATAACTATAAAAAAAAAACAAAGCTCTCCCAAGGATCTTGGCTTGCAACAAATATCTCAAGCTACTCGTTGGAATCCTTGATTTCCTTTAGAGTTTGCCCATAGAAAATCCCTCAATATTCTTTCCAATTTGGCATAGGCAACTTTAAAAGGACCCCATCAATAGGACTAGTAAATATGAGTGGTCGCTAGAGCCTTAGAGAAAATTTGGAATTTTCCTACTAACGATAGTGATTTGGATATATAGTAAGAAATTTTATTTTCCACCCTTTGCACCACATACTGAAACAATTCAGAGGGAGAATCTTGAAATGCAAAAAGGATGCCCAAAATTTGAACTGTTCTCCGAGTTGAATCCAATTTCACTTGTATTGAAACAACCAAGCAAGCAAGGCAAATAGGGATTGTCTATAACATTGGGGGTTTCTCCATTGAATAGAGGAGCCTAAAGCCAAACAAAATACCTCAAGACATTTCATAGCACTTCATATGGATTTCTCCTCTTCAACCAATGTAAGGAAGGAATCATCAACGAAGTTCCCATTAACCATTTGAGAGTGGGTGTTGGGAAGAGATATACCTTTGACCAAACCCATGAAAGAGTAATTAGCCAACAAGTAGCTGAAGCCTCCACCAAATTACACATAGAGGGATGGGGCAAGTCGGAAACCATGACAGAAAGAACATAAGAGACAAACTAGTCAGATTGAGCCCCATTTATGATAATGTAGGCACCTACATCTTGAAAAAGAATTTTAACTGTGAAAACAACCCTTGGATCAAACCCTAAGGCTTGAAGCATAGCCAAAATGAAGGCCATTCATTTTTTTTACAAGCTTTCTCAAAATTAATGTTAACAAACAAAGCCTTTTGGTAAGACCTCGGGGCCCATTCCATTCCTTCCCAAACAAAAATGATGTTGTCTAGGATGTATCTATTATGAATGAACCATATTTGCTCACGGCAAACAATGAGGGGAAGAAGATATTTAACGCTAAGAGTAATTATTTTAGCAATTTTTAAAACTCTAATAGAAAAATTTTAAACTCTAATCATTTTTTTAACTCTAATAATTTTTTAAAACTCAAATAATTTTTTTTAAATCTATTTTTTTTAAAAGTGTTATAGAAAAATTTTGAACTCTAATTTTTTTTAATTGATACTAGGGTTGATGGGGCCCTTACCCTAAAAAAAGGAGCCGAGACTACAGTGGAACCATAGAAAAAAATACCAAGGCAAACATGATCTCACCACAAACAAAAATACATTATATCAAACTAACTACCAATACAAAAAATGATTATCCAACAAAATTAAGTTCCTCTCTTATCCTCTTTACGATGAGAACACAATGTCATATAAGAAAGATCAGGGGGAAAATCCTTTTTTCTTATTCCTTACTACAGTCCATTCTTCTTGATTATTTGAAATCCTAGATATAGCTCTAGAAGGAGATTAATTATCACTTTTGACCCTGCTAAAAACAACCTTCCTACATATTTTATCAACTATCAAAGACCCATCTAATCCAACATCAGAAAAATTAACCTCTTTAGAAATCAAAGACTAATTCGTAGGTAAAGGTAAGCATACATTCTCTACTACCCCTTGAGGCTTTTCTACAGCTTCACTAGCAGACTTAGAAGGAGAAATCAAAGGAAAAACTGAGAGATGATCTTTACTAGCCTCCTTCCACTAAGACGAATCCATTTTATGATTAAGACTACTACAAGAAGAAGCCAAATGCCCTGTTTCAAAACATCTCTGATATCTAAATGGCAACCCCTCATAATCAAGGGTTTGTGTCCAACAACGACCATTGATCTTTAGCTCAATCGTTGTTGGTAAAGAATTGAGAGATATCCATACACACAAGTATCTTGACGAAGGTGGTTCTAGAAAAATTTGAAGTGGAAGCATCAATTTACAACAAATTGCCTAAGCTTTATACCAATGGCCAACAAACAAGAATCTGCCCAAAATTGAAGAGGAAGATATGACAACCACACCCAGATGGGCCTGCCTGAAAGGTTTTCGAGAAGGGAATTGAAAGAAGGAAATCAGGGTTTGAGGAAAAGGAGATGTTGATCCTAGCTCCAAGTATTAGCCCAAATAACCTTATTACAATCTGCAAGACTTTTAAAAACCACAATGAAAAAACCTTTGGCACATGGGTAAATTGCCACGTTGTCTTCCATTAACAATTGCCACAAATCAGTTATCCACGGGTGGATAGAATGGAGACTCGGCCAATATCTATCGAATTTGCACATTAAACCTTGCTCTGAATACCATGCCTCGCATTGTATCACCTCCTCAAAAGCTTCAGCCTCAAATGAGATTGACAGAATAACCTTAGTCGTGCCTGTCACTGACTTCAAACCCTTGAATACCGATTTAGCAAAGGATTTGCCTCTTGATAAATTATTGAAATAAAAAACTAGGTCAATCACACTTTTGTCTTCCTTTGCATGAATAGAGAAAGGTATTGCATCACCTAAACAACTCCCAAATTTTTTCTCCAACGAAGGCTTGAGGAGCGCATGAATCTGACCTATGAATTTAGGGCATTTGCCTACCTTAGTCACCTAAAATCCCATGCCATCAAGAACTCGATTCTCTAAATGATCTACCTAGTTCGTATCACCCAACTCTCCAATCGCCATATCATACTTTGGAGAGGTGTTATAACCGTGCATAATAGACGCTGATATTGTTGTGAGCAGCATAAGACAACTAACAAGCACCAAAGATCCGAGATTCACTAACTATTTTTTTTAAAACTCCAATAATGCGTAAGACAACAACTAACAAGCACAAAAAACCCGAGATTCATAACTACTTTTTTTTAAACTCTAATAATTTTTTTTTAAAAAGTCTAATAAATTTTTTAAACTCTAATATCTTTTTTTAAACTCCAATATATATTTTTTAAACTCTAATAATTTTTTTTGAAGTCTAATATATTTTTTAGAACTTTAATATTTTATTTAAACTCCAATATTTTGTTTTAAACTCTAATAATTTTTTTTAAAACTCTAATATTTTTTTTTAAAAAAAAAAAGCTCTAATCATTTTTTAAAAATTGATGTTTTTTTTAACTCTAATATATTGTTTTTAAAACTCTAATAGAAAATATTTTAACTCTAGTAATTTTTTAAAAGTGTAATATAAAATTTTTAAACTGTAATAAATTTTTAAAACTATAATAATTTTTTTTAAAAATTTTAATAAAACTTAAACTTTAATATTTATTTTTGAACTCTAATATTTTTCTTAAACTCTAATTTTTAAAAAAAAAACTTTAATAATTTTATTTAAACTCTAATATTTTTTATAAATTCTAATAAAAAAATTTTAAACGCTATTTTTTTTTAAAACTCTAATATTTTTTTAAACTTTAATAATTTTTTGAACTCTAATATATTATTTTAAACAATAATAATTTATTTTAAAACTTTAATACTTTTTTTAAACTCTAACAAAATTTATTTAAACTAGAATAATTTTTTTTTGAACTCTACTATTTTTTTTAAAACTATACTAAAAAAATTTTGAACTCTAATAATTGTTTTTAAACATTAATAATTTTTTTTTAACTCTATTTTTTTTTTTAATAATAATAATTTTTTTTAAATTATAATAAAACATTTTTGAACTCTAATAATTATTTTTAAACGTTAATAAATTTTTTTAAAACTCTAATATTTTAAAAAAAAACTTTAATATTTTTTTTTAAACTGTAATAAATTTTTTAAAGCCTAATATTTTTTTAAACTATTTTTTTTTTAAACTTTAATATTTTTTCTAAAACTCTAATAATTTTTTAAAATTCTAATAAAATTTGTTTAAACTCTAATATTTCTTCTAAACTTTAATAATTTTTTTTAAAACTCTAATAGATTCTTTTAAAACTCTAATACAATTTTTTAAAACTCTAATAGATTTTTTTAAACCTCTAATAATTTTTTTTAACTCTAATAAGTTTTTGTAAATTCTAATACTTTTTTTTAAACTTTAAAATAAAAATTTTAAACACTACTATTTTTTTTCAAAGTGTAATAGAATTTTTTTAAACTCTAATAATTTTTTTTTAAACTCTAACAATTTTTTTAAATTATAATATTTTTTTTTAAATCTAATATTTATTTTAAACTCTAATTTTTTTTTTTTTAAACTCTACTAATTTTTTTAAAACTCCAATAAAACTTATTTAAAATCTATAATTGTTTTTGGCCTCTTTTATATATATATATATAAAACTAACTCTAATAGAAAACTTTTAATGCTTAATTATTATTTTTAACTCTAATGGTTTTTTTAAGACTCTAACATTTTATTTTAAACTCTAATTTTTTTTTTAAATTCTAATATTTTTTTTAAACTTTAATATTTTTTTTTTAATTTTATTTTAAACTCTAATATATATTTTTTAAACTCTAATATATTTTTTAAAATTCTAACATTTTTTTTTCAAAATTCTAACAAATTTTTATTAAACTCTAATATTTTTTTAAAACTCTAATAATTGTTTTAAAAACTCTAATATTTTATTTTTAAAATTATAATAATTTTTTTTAAACTCTAATATTTTTTTTAAAAAGTATAATAATTTATTTTTAAACTTTAATAATTTTTTTAAACTATAATAAATTTTTTTAAACTATAATATTTTTTTAAAACTTTAAGAACTTTTTTAAAACTCTAATATTTTTTTTAAAACTCTAGTAATTTCTTTTAAACTTTAAATTTTTTTTGAAAGTCTAATAATTTTTTAATAAAACTCTTTTATTTTTTAAAAAAACTTTAATATTTTTTTTATATGTGCAATAGAAATTTTATATTTTTTTTAAACTCTTATAATTTTTTAAACTCTAACAATATTTTTAAACTCTATTTTTTTTTAAACTTGAATATATTTTTTAAAAACTCTAATGATTTTTTAAACTCTAATAATTTTTATTAAACTCTAATAAATTTTTTTAAACTCTGAAAGAAAGTTTTAAAACTCCAATATATTTTTTTTAAAGTGTAATAGAATTTTTTTAATCTCTATTTTTTAAAACTTAGTTAAAAAAAGAAATCTAGTAATTTTTTTAAAATTTTAATAATTATTTTTAAACTCTTATAATTTTTTTAAAGATTAGTAATTTTTTTTCAACTCTAATAATTTGTTTTTAAACTCTAATTTTTGTGAACTCTATTTTTTATTTAATTCTAATATTTTGTTAAACTCCAATAATTTTTTTTAACTACAATAAAAAAATTTAAACTCTACAAAAAATTATTTAAATTCTAATAAATTTTTTGAACTTTAATATTTTTTTAATGGCTAATATTTTTTTTAAACACTAATAGAAAAATTTTAAATTCTATCTTTTTATAAATTTTATTAACTTTTTAAAACTCTAATATTTTTTATTAAACTATAATAATTTATATATATATATATATATATATATATATATATATATATATATATATATATATTTTAAACTGTAATAATATTTTTAAAATCTATTAATTTTTTTTTAAACTCTTGTAATTTTTTTAAATTCCAATCAATATTTTCCCAAACTCTAATAAATATTTTACTCTTATTTATATATATATATATATATATATAAAATTTGAAAGAAAAATCTAATAAGCTTTTTTTAATTTTAATATATAATTTTTTTTCAAACTCTAATAATTTTTTTTAAAACTCTAATATTTTTTTAAAAACTCCAATAGAAAATTATGAAACTCTAGTAATTCTTTTTAAACTCTAAAACAATTTTTTTAAACTCTAATTTTTTTTTCAAAGTATTATAAGTTTTTTTAATCTGTAATATATATTTTTAATCTTTAATAATTTTTTAAAACTCTAATAAATTTTTTAAACTCGGTTTTTTTTTTTTAATTCTACTTTATTTTTTAAATTGTAATTTGTTTTTTAAACTTTAGTATTTTTTTTAAATCTAATATTTTTTTTAAACTCTATTTTTTTTTTAAACTCTAATAAAATTTATTTAAACTCTAATAATTTTTTTGAACTCTAATAATATTTTAGAACTGTAATAATTTTTTTGAACTAACATTTTTTGGAACTCTAATAATATTTTTTAAAAATGCTAGACTCTGATAGAAAATTTTAAAACTCTAATATTTTTTCTAAAATTATAATATATTTTAAAACTCTAATATTTTTTTTAAAACTCTAATAATTTTTTTAAAAACTATAATAATTTTTTTTTAAACTTTAATCATTTTATTTGAATTCTAATATATATATATATATATATATATATATATATATATATATATATATATATAAATATATATATATATATATAATCAAATCATTTTTTAAAAAACTTTAACATTTTTTTAAAAAAACTACAGTGATTTTTTTAAACTCCGTAATTTTTTTCAAACTCTAGTAATTTTTTTTCAAAGTCTAATATATTTTTTTTAAAACTTTAATAATTTTTTTTTACAACTCTAATATTTTTTTTCAACTCTAATCAATATTTTTTCTAAAACTCTAATTTTTTTAAAGCATAATATATATATTTTTAAAATCTAATAATTTAATTTTGAACATTTAAAAAAAAAAAAAAAAAAAAAATTCTACTATTTATTTTCAAATTCTCATAATTTTTTAAAGTCTAATATTTGTTTAAACTCCAATATTTTTTTCTAAATTCTTATAATTTTTTTAAAGTGTAATAAAGTTTTTAAACTCCAATAATATTTTTAAACTGTAATATTTTTTTTAAAACTCTAACTATTTTTTTTTTACTCTAATTTTTTTTAAAATTGTAATTCTTTTTTAAGTGTATTATTTTTTTTTAATCTCCATTTTTTTAAAGTAATCTAATATTTTTTTAAAAACTCTAATTTTTTTTAAAACTTTAATATTTTTTTAAAACTCTAAAAGAAATTTAAACTCTAAAAAAAATAACAATATTTGAAGTCTATTTCTTTTAAACTCTAATAATTTTTTTAAAACTCTAATAGAATTTTTTTAAGACTCTAATAGAATTTTTTTAAACTTTAATAAATTTTAATAATTGTTTTTAACACAACTAATTTTTTTTTAAAATGTAATATTTTTTTTTAAACTCTATCTATTTTTTAAATTCTAATGTTTTTTTTTTTTAAATCTATTATTTTTTTAAATAATTCTAATTATCTTTTTTTAAACTCTAATAATTTTTTTTAAACTCCAATAAAATTTATTTAAACTCCACTAATTGTTTTTGACCTTTAATATTTGTTTTTTAAACTTGAATAGAAAAGTTTTAATATCTAATATATTTTTTTAATTATAATATTTTTTTTAAAACTTTAACATTTTTTTTTTAAACTCTAATAATGTTTTTAAACTCTAATATTTTTTTAAACTTTAATTTTTTTTTAAATTTTAATAATTTTATTTTAAACTGTGATATTTTATTTTAAACTCTAATATATTTTTTTTAATTCTAACAATTTTTTTAAAACTCTAACAATTTCTTTTAAGCTCTAACAATTTTTTCTTAAACTCTAATAATTTTATTTTAACTCTAATAATTTTTGTAAAAACTCTAATATTTTTTTTAAAACTCTAATAATTTTTTCTTAAATTTTAATATTTTTTTAAAAACTCTAATAAGTGTTTTTAAACTTTTATAATTTTTTTAAACTCTAATAATTTTTTTAAACTATAATAATTTTTTAAAAATCTAATATTTTTTTTAAAACTCTAATAATTTTTTTTCAAACTCTAATAATCTTTTTAAAATTCTATTTTTTTAAAAACTCTAATATTTTTTTAAAACTCTAATATTTTTAAAAAATTCTAATAGAATTTTTTTTAAAATTTATTATTTTTTTAAACTCTAATTTTTTTTTTTAAGTCTAATATTTTTTTTAAAATTCTTATAATCTTTAAACTCTAATAAAAATTTATATTTGTTTTTTAAACTCTAATATTTTTTTAAAACTTTTAATGATTTTTTTAAAACTCTAATATTTTTTATTAAACTCTAATAATAATTTTTAAACTCTAATAATTTTTTTTAAAAGTGTAATATAATTTTTTTAAACTCTAAATTTATTTTCAAAATTCTAATAATTTTTTTTAAATTTATAATAATTTTTTTTAACTATTATAATTATTTTTAAAGTCTATTAATTTTTTTAAAACTCTAATAATTTATTTTAAAACTCTAATTTTTTTGTGAACTTTTTTTTTTAAAATTCTAATATTTTTTAAAACTCTAACAATTTTTTTTTTTACTCTAGAAAATTTTATTTAAATTCTAATATTTTTTTGAACTCTAATAATTTTTCAAAACTCTAATAAACAGTTTTTAAACTCTAATATTTTTTTTAAAAATTCTAATAACTTTTTAAAACTCTAATTTTTTTTAATTAAACTCTACTAACTTTTTTATAAATTATATTTTTTTTAAAAAAAAACTCTATTGATTTTTCAAAACTTTATTAATTTTTTTACACTCTAATAATTTTTTTTTAAACTCCAATAGTGTTTTCAAAACTCTAGTCATTTTTTTTTCAAAGTCTAATAAATTTTTTGTGCTCTAATTTTTTAAAATGCTAATAATTTTTTTTAAAACTCTAACAAGTTTTTTTAAACTTCAATAATTTCTTTTTTTCAATTTTAATAATTTTTTTGTGATATTGTTTTTAGAACTCTAAATAATTTTTTTAAGATGCTAATAGAAATTTTTTAAAATCTAATAATTCTTTTTAAACTCTAAAAGAAAATTTTTAAACTTTAATATTTTTTTAAAGTGTAATATTGTTTTTTAAACTCTAATAATTTTTCTTATAATTCTAATAATTTTTTTTAAAGTGTATTTTTTTCTCAAATTCTAATATTTTTTTTTAAATTGTAATATGTTTTAAAACTCTACTAATTTTTTTAAACTCTAATAAATTTTTTTAAACTCTATTTTTTTTTTAAACTCTAATAAAATTTATTTAAACTCTAATAATTTTTTTAAACTCTAATATTTTTTTGGAATTCTAATAATAATTTTTAAACATGCTAGACTCTAATAGAAAATTTTAATTTTTTTTTAAAACTATAATATTTTTTTAAAACTATAATAATTTTTTTAAAATTCTAATAATTTTTTTTTAAACTGTAATAAAATATTTTTAAACTCTAATAAATTTATTTAAACTCTAATATTTTTTTTAAAAAAATAAAATCATTTGTTTTAAAACTCTAACATTTTTTTTTAAATTAAATATTTTTTTAAAACTAGAGTAATTTTTTCAAACTCTAATAAACATTTTTTTTAGTCTAATAATTTTTTTAAAACTCTAATATTTTTTTCAAAGTATACATATATATATATATATATATATATATATATATATATATATATATATATATATATATATATATATATAATTTGTTTTTAAACTCTATTTTTTTTTTAAATCTAGTAATTTTTTCTCAAACTCATAATTTGTTTAAGTCCAATAAATTTTTTTAAACTCTAATATTTTTTTAAAAACTTTAACAATTTTTTTTAAACTCTAAAAACAATTTTAAATCTTAAATAATTTTTTTTAATAGTGTAATAGAATATTTTTAAACTCTTTTTTTTTTTTAAACTATAATAATTTTTTAAAACTCTAAAATAAATTTAATCTCTAAAAAAAATACCACTATTTAAATGGTAAAAGGTTTATATAAAAATTAAATTTTTTATTAGAGTTTTTAAAAAAATTAGAGATTAAAAAAATTATATTACACTTTAAAAAAATTATTATAGTTTTAAAAATTTCTTTTAGAGTTTAAAAACTATTAGAGTTTTAAAAAAACATTAGAGTTTATAATATCTTCTTGATTTTTTTTTCTTCATATAAAAAAATTGGTTATATTAGTTATATTAAAGAAATTGTTTTGTGTAAATATTGTCTTTCATAGACTTGTTCCTTATGTTGGGTATTATTTAATTTTCAAACATTGATAGCGAAAGTATAGGAAAAAATGTCATTTTATTCCTTTCTCAAAGTAGATATTAAAAACCAATCTTTATTATAAATATTGCATGTTTTTTCTCTCCTTGGTAAAATATTCCTTCAAATAGAACTATTAATCTTGTACAACAAAAAAATTAGGTTTTAGTAAAAAGAATGCCTTTAAGTTGATGTTCTTTTATATGGATTTTTTTTTTAATAGTTTTTTATTTTAAATCATTAATATCATCATGATAATTATTGATATCAACATGATGGCTACAAATTTAACTAGAAATGGCATTTTTTATTTTCTCAAAGGAAACATTGAAATGAAACATTTTTTTTAAAATATTAGAGATATGTCCTATTCATTCACTTTTAAACACATATCATCTATCATGTTTCCATTTACGATGACTTACATTTTCAAAGAAGTATTTTGACAACGAAACTCAACACTCTTGTTTCATCCAATGAGCTTCAAGAAGGATCTGTTATGCAATTTACTAAGTTAAAATGTAGAACGGTTGAAGATGAAATGGAAGATACTTTTTTGTTTTCTCCATTTTGTATGCAAGTAACATTTTTTTATTTTATTTTATTCCCAAATAATCATTTAATTTATTTTTAAAGAATACCATTGTAATGTGGAACTTACAAGTTATTGCAACCAAACATAGCATAATGGATACATATAAGAAAAAAATGTAAGCAACTTCATAAGTAAGTATTGTTTTTTCGTACATCAATTTTTTATACCAAACCTATTAGCATGCTTGCCATGGGAAAGTATATGATGAAAACCATTTACCATATAAGCTAATTAACTCTGAAAAAATATAATGGTGAATAAAGGGAAGAGTATTAGTAAAGACCACCCTTCAAAATACAAAAATAAGAAAAAACTTGAAAGATTGTTTCGATTTAATTTTGTTGATAGTAACAAGGGAAAAATATGTGTGACATGTTTCAACGAAGTTACCAACAAATTTTATAACCATCTTGAGAATGGAAAAATTTATTTGCTATCAAATGGAATTGCTAGAGAAGAAAATAAGGAATATAATCATTTCAGACATCTAAGTGAAATAATAATACAATTGTCATAAATAATAGACCATCCTTATGTTGATTATTTTAAAGGCACACCAATGAATCAATTTGATTTGAAAAACATTTAATGAATTCCATAAATACAAAATAAAGCTATGGTAAACATCATTGGTGTTTTTATGTGAATTTATTCTATGTCAACAATACATTAGAAGGATGAATCAAAAAGTAGAAAGAAAATAATTAAAATTAAGGATGTGTCAGGAAAAATTATTTCCATTACATTGTAGGTGAAAGAATTTAAAAAACTCTCACCCAAAGTTAAATCTAGAAGCCATTACCACAGTAAAAGTCATTGACGCATTGCTCAAATAATATTATACACAAATAAATCATACAATAATAAATCCTCTATATCTCTAATTTTTTTTCAAATACAATGAATGAGCCTTGTATATATAGGCAAGAAAGATCAATCCTAATTAAGAGATCAAGCTAAGTGATTAGTCATAATTAAGAGATCAAGCTAGAGATCAATCATAACTAAGAGATCAAACTAGAGATCAAACTTAGAACTAAGAGATAACTATCTCTAAAGGATAGAAATAACTATAAATTATCCCTGTAATATCTAAGAGATAAATATGTAATATCTCATAATATATAAAATAATATAAATGAAATATCGACACATAAGTGGGTGGGAATAAATAAATACTTAGGTGGATATGAGCTAAGTTAAATAACCTACTCTAACACCCCCCGTGAAGTGAAGCTAGAGACCAAAAATAGAGTAGCATATCCACAATATGAGTCCTATAAACAAGGTCCTATATCCATGAAGCAATCTCTCATAAAGTGGAGAAAGTGAGAAGACCCGTAGGAAAATAAAACTTCCCCCAAAAAGAGAGAAAATATGGAATGAAATAGGCCCTGACAACTAGACTTGATGAGATACCTATACACAAAAAAATGATGCAATGTGAAGATAAGTTTCCCTATGGACGTCAATCTATCTTATTTAAATACATGGATGTTGAGTCATTGTAACCACCAAATAGAATTAGGAGTGGTGTTGAATACGAAGATCAGTGAATATAAACACTACACTCTAGAATACTAGGTATAATGATGAACTCGAAGAAGCATTACCTAAACACCCTCCCTTGATATTAAACTACAAGAAGATGAAAATGAAAGTCTCTAAATAAGTGGATTAAAAATGGTGAAAAGTGAGCACAAAGATTGGTGGGGATGCCACACTAGTATCACTACACAAAAAGTCACTAAGAATGCCAGTGAGACACAATAATCCTCATACGAGTTTTAGAAAATAAAGTGTTTGAATAAGATACCCATATACAAAAGAGAAATTTATAAAATGTAGATAAAATCTCTCAAGAAGATGGCCCTGGTAGTGATGAGAAAAATTGAAAACCAAAATAGTAAAGGATGCGCAAATTAAGGTACACACATATGAAGGTACTAAGCTGTAAAAGCAAATCCCCCGTAACCCTTTATAATTTAGTGCAAGTATAATATATCTCATACATAAAAATACCAAATAAAAATAAGGTTGACACTGTACACCATAATACCTTCAAATAAGAAGACTGTCAACCTATTGAAGAAGTCATTATAAATCATGAGAGTTGCTCCAAAAATAAGGGAGCAATATGGATCAAAAACACAAGTGGCACAAAAAACATATTCAAATAATGCAAGATGTCAAGCTCTATCAAAAATACATATCTAAGTGTACAAATAAATGAGCATGAATGCAAAAAAGTGTTTTTGTGAGGGGATCTATACAATGTAGGAACCGTGCTGGTAAAATCTTTCTAAATAATGATGATGCAACAATTGATTTAAAATCCAGCTTAAATAAATAGGAATGGAGGATGAAGATGCCTGCATAGGAGTGGGTGAAAAAATCCACAATAGTGAAATGCAAGGTAACATATAAAGGGACATTGAACTCAGCCAAAAATATGTCCATGATGGAGTGCAATCAAAATAGTAAAATCAATGAAAAATGAAGTTTGTTTGCTTGTGAAGGGGTTTGGCCTATCTCCTTATGTCTCCCAAATACAAAATATTATTTTTAATAAAAATCATTCAAAGATATTTTTCTATAAAAAAATAATAAAAAAGTCCCTTTAAAAAAATCTCCTCATAATTTTATTTTTTTTTGAGAATAGTACTTCTCAGTAAAAATATGACAACATTTTAAATTATTAATAAAATTAAAAAATTTTAAATATTTTGAAAATCTAAAAATAAGGTGCACAAAACTTAGAAATTGTTTTGAGTGATCATTTAAAGTTTTCTCGCAATTAAATAAAGAAAAGTCATATTTTTTTAGAATAGTACTACTCAATAAAATTATGATAACTTTTACAATTATTAATGAAATTTAAATTTTTAAAATGTTATGAAAATTAGAAAACAAGTGCATAAAACCCATAAAATTTTCTAAGTGATCGCTTATAGTTTTATCATAATCTAGAAAAAAGAAATTATTTTTAATCAAAAAATGGATTTACAAAAAACTTGTAGATCTTGCCTCTGATATCCAACTTGGATGAAATTGAATGTGATTTTGCCTCTCAAATAATATGAATGCATTAGTGATCTTTTATTTACTTTTACAATCTCCAAAATTTACATGTAATAAAAAACACAAAAAACTGTAAGTCCCCTAAATAAACTAATTTTTTTGCACACCTTTCTGATTCTTAAGACCATCCAAAGAGGATGCAAAAGAAAAGCACAATTAGTAAGCAAAGAGAATACTGGATACTGATCAAGGAGAAGCTAAAGAGTTGAGTAATGGTTGTTGGAGACTGCTCTAGAACCATGAAAGAGTTTAAAAACTCTCACCTAGGGTTAAATCTACAAACCATTACCACAATAAAAGTCATTGATGCATTGCTCAAATAATATCTCAGTATATTATACACAAATAGATCATACAATATTAAATTCTCTATATCTCTAAAAAAATTCAAATACAATAAATAGGCCTTGTATATATAGGCAAGGAAGATCAATCCTAACTAAGAGATCAAGTTAAGTGATCAATCATAATTAAGAGATCAAGCTAGAGATCAATCATATCTAAGAGATCAAGCTAGAGATCAAACCTAGGATTAAGAAATAACTATTTCTAAAGAATATAAACAACTATAAATTATCTCCATAATATCTAAGAAATAAATATGTAATATCTCATAATATCTAAAATAAGATAAATAAAATATCTACAAATAAGTGGGTGGGAATAAATAAATACCTAGGTGAACATGAGTTAAAGTAAATAACCTACTCTAATAATAGAGTGAGCATCTCAGTTCAACAAGCATAAAAATAAATGAACTTATTTTTGACCCAACCATACATATTCTTACATCAAAGAAACTTTGGACATCATAATTTGGTGCAAATATTATTGAGACTACTTTTAGAAGTAAAATTTTGATATAAATTTTAATAATAGAGGCTAAAAGTTTTCACCACTTGATAGCATCTGCAATCTCGAATGTTCTTCACCTTCACTGATAAATAAATATTTGCAGTCGATAGGGAACTTGAATGTTAAATCAATACTATTTGAAATAACTCACATGTAACTTTGTATAAAAATGGAATGAGATTTAGTGAAATCAACTATGACACAAATCTTTATGGATAACTTATATTACCTTGCATGTCCACTTATGGTGGATGAAAGGCCATGCCAAAAAAAGGTTGTGAAAAAAGCAAGTGCTATTTGGCATTCTCATAAATGTAATGTGAATATCACTGAATATAATTTAAAATATTATATTTAGTTGGAAGTAAGTGATTTGATAGCGGATCTAAATCAATTGATTACCTCTAATGACATTCGATAGTCAATAATGGGTATTGCCACAAAATATGTATATTTTATTACCATTGACGACAAAATTACACAATAAATAATTGAACTTGTTATGGTTAAAGAATTTTTTTTTACAATATTAATAAGGACATAATATGATAATGAGGGAAATAAAAATAAATATGGATGCAAAAAGGCTCCAAAGAAATGTCCCTGTAAGCTGAGATTTTTCGCTTTAGTAATTATTTTTTAACCATGGATTTTTTTAATCTACATACTTATTTTTAAAAATTGAGAATTATAAACCACTTATTAAGATTATTTTTTTTTAAGGCTTTTCTTTTCATGTATTATGATTATATAGTTTGGAAAGGATAATTTTTTTATTTTCCTATATAACTTAGATTTGTATTACATGTTAAAAGACTTATTTTATATATATATATATATATATATATATATATACATTCTTAATTTTAATTAATAGATGTGAAAAACATTTCCCTTTGTTTTGTTATGGTTTGGAAATATAATAGTTGTTGCTTTTTGTTTTACTATAATTTTTAAGATTTTAGCTAAAAAATGTCTTCATTAATAGCATATTGATTTAGTGTTTTTGATTAGATCAGCAGGAAAAAAGGGTCCTGGACCCTATACAAAGCAGCCTCCAAGGCTAAAAATAAAAAGGCCAACCACAAGCCAGAAATAATGCATCGACAACAATTAAACAGCAGAGCCAAAAAGGCTAAGCTACAAATTATACAATAATAGAACATGACCTGGCAAGTTTAACACTTTTGGCCTAAATGTGGGTTTGAGAAACATGTTTAAGAAGCCCATGCTTTATCCTTTGGACAACAGTCCAATAGGCATCTAAATATCCAATCTCAGAGGAAGGAGATGAGGAGGTGAAAAACTCACCAAATCCTCTGAAGGGGGTGGAGCTTGTGAAGTGGGCACAATAGAATCAACCCCAACAACACAATGTGTACCTTTAATAGTAGTTCTAGACTTAGAAACAACAATAAATAAGATCCCTGAGGATGTCATAGCAACAACAACAAGGGAGACAATAGGGGAGGTCCTTGTTACAGCAGGGGAGATCCTAATAGCAGTCCAAGCAACAACAGCAGTAGGGGAGATCCAAACAACAGTCTCAAGATTAACAACAATAATAGGGGAGGTCCTTGAAGCAATCCTAGTAACATAACATATTGATTTAGTGTTATTATCATGTAATTATATTATTTTTTCAAAAAATATATATTTTATTTTTTTTGAATTATCAACATGTCGCTTTCTTTTTTGAATTATGTTCTCATAAGCATTTCTTTCTTATATTCTTGTGTTTTCCATATAACCAAAACTTGTATTATATTTTAAATCAATATTTTCTTGTATGTATTTTTAGAAACTATATAGATAGTTGTAATTTATTAAAAAAAATATTAGGGTTTAGATTATTATTAAATATCACATTTTATTTCATTTTAATTTCAATATAAAAGGTAATGAGAGTATTATCGTACCTTCATTTTTTGTAAATTTCATAAATAATATCTTTATTTCATGTTTTTTAATTTAGTGAGGGTAAAGGTGAGGGCTCTCAAAGGCCCCACAACCTTGTACAAAGGATATGAAAGATATAGCAATACCATCTCATGATAAATACCTCTACCAATGATACACACAATGTCACAAATTCTACATGAGATTATGGCCCCATCAACATACTAGACCTCAAGAAACCTTTAGCAATTCCTCAATAGTACCTCCTTAACAAGATTTCAACTTAAGACTAGTCTACTTAGTAACAACCCAACTTCTTTCTACAAATCAAAAATCATTCTAACTCAAATCAGCCATGAAACTTTCTCACCTTAAGTTCTATGTTGTAGTACCCTGAGCTTCTCACCGAGGGTTTTGATCAGTTATTGACTAGGTCTTGTAAATAGGGACCACTCAACAAATCTTGAAACTTTGTAGATCAATAAGAAATAGGGGATGCCTCCATACCCTACCTGGGAAAATAAGTTTACCCAACAAACTAAAAATTGATCTAACTTGACCCTACTAGAATGAGGGTTTTGACCAATTCTTGATTGGGTACCCCAACCAATAACAAATCTAACACAACATAGGAATTAAAATTTAAAAATCAACAAAGATTCAAACAAACAAGATTTAGATCCAATTTTAAATAAGATCACCATCTAAAAATAACTTTTAAAACCTCAAGATACACCTAAAAAGTGAGTCCTCATGAGTGTTACCAACTTAAAATGATAGCCTTTGATCAACAAAATAGGGCAAGGCTCCCCTGCCCACCTACCTTTGGGAATATGGACATATAAGCATTCAGATTGTTGCTTGGAAGTCTCACCAAGCAAGCTTGAAGGCTTAACTTCCATCTTAGAATCCAAATCATCCTTCTAATTTCCATCTACGCTAATCAAAGCATTTGGTAATTGGACCCCAAACCTGCCAGAATCCCACTAATGTTGGTCATTCAATGGGATTACACATAACTACCTCAGCACAATAGGGACAAAAGTCGATCATCCTTTACTAATCCTTAGGATATATTCTAAACATAATGATGGCTCTCCAAGAATTTGCTTGACAACACCATTTCCTAGAAGTGTCATGTTTTCAAAGTCTGGTTGACTCGAGACCAACCATAAAACCACCTCATAAGCCCCAAAGGACAACATAGACATTCATTTGGCCATTCAAAAATCCTCTCTTACAACCAAGAGGTTGTGAAACAATAGGAAAAATAGTCTTTTGTCAAAAACATAACCATATCTGAACAAAGAACCAACAAAGAATTCAAACATAGGAGAGTAGGAAGGGGAGTGAATAGGGTAGCAAACACATGAGTCAACTCTCATCCAGTTATTCTATTACACATAATTCAATACAAAAATATATATTTCATGTTATTGTCATTTGGCCATTCAAAAATCCTCTCTTACAACCAAGAGGTTGTGAAACAATAGGAAAAATAGTCTTTTGTCAAAAACATAACCATATCTGAACAAAGAACCAACAAAGAATTCAAACATAGGAGAGTAGGAAGGGGAGTGAATAGGGTAGCAAACACATGAGTCAACTCTCATCCAGTTATTCTATTACACATAATTAAATACAAATATATATATTTCATGTTATTGATTTTTTTTAAATATCTGCATTTTATGATTTTTGAAAAATAACGCCTATGTTTCATGTTATTATCATGTAATTACACTCTTTTCTCAAAAAAAAAAAATTAGTGTTCTTAAATTCTTGATATATTGATCATTTATTTTTATTGTATTATATAATTTATATACATTTTACTAATGCAACAATAAAATGATTACATAATATTGATTTTCAATTATGATTTATTATATATCATTTTTAGTATTTATGTATTTGTTGAAACTAAACTTGCAGATGTCGACTCCACATAGGAGACAAAAATCACCTGATTTTTTTTTATTTGATCAGTTAAAGAACAGGTTTTGAAAGGCCTTATAGCCTTATACATAGGAGAGAAGAAAAAATCAATCATTAATGCACATATGGGATGCCTCTACCAACGACAACAAAATTAGTGACAAGAACTGCACATAATAGTAAAACACAAAAAAACCCAAGAAACTTCCTCACAATTTTTGCCAAACTTATCCAAGGGACCTGACCCCTTTTTCAATGATATTCAAAATGTTATCACGGGGTCCCCCTAATCAAAGGGATATATAAGAAGGATGAACCTTTATTTTTCTTCCTTTTTTCTTTTAAACCATTGACCAACCTTCCTTATTTTTAGATCGAATGCCTAAAGAGACATCTACAACTGAGATGTAGGGATGGGATTTGTCTTTCACTGTTGATCGTGGAAAAGTATCTGCCCTGGGTGATTCCAAATCTAAGATCTCCTTTGAGGAGGAAGCTAGGGTTTACACAACCTTCTTTGGAGAGATAAGATCAGCCAACAATTCATATTTAGAGTGTAACGATCCTTTGAGATCCTTTTTTGAAGATGGGGAGGTAGGGGCTTCAGAAGGAGAAGCAAAATCCTCGATGTCAAAGGCCCACTCTTCATCTACTACCAACACTGTGAGATTTTTGGGGATGAAATATTTCCACTAAGAAGAGTCTTTATTTTTTATGAGGAGGCTACAGTTTTCGGTCAAGTGCCCAATGCCAAAATAGCTCCAACAATGAAACAGTAATCCTTCATAGTCAATGGCTTGAGACCAGGTGCGATCTCCAACCTTTAAGAGGTTTGTTTTCAAAAGATTCTTGGAAGTATCAATGTTAACTAGAATCTTAGCAAAAGCGGTGAGGGAGAACAAGTCAGTATCTGGATGCATACACATAAATATACCTAGAGGTCTAGCAATAGCTCTCAAGCTAGATTCTATCCAAAATTGAAGTGAAAGGTTGGGGTAGATGAACCCAAATGGATTTAATATGCATGGGTTCATTAAGGGGATTAAAAGTGGGATACCAATATTTCACTAGCAAGGGATGGTGGTTCAAGCTCCAAGGTTAGGACTTAATCTCTACCTTGTCCTCGATATTATATAGAATAATAATAAAAAATCTTTTAGCACAAGGGTAAATATCAAGTTTACCTGAGAGGAGGGGTTTTCATTGCTATGAGATCCACTTGTTAAGATCCTAGAGCTTTGGCTAGAAATCCACAATTTTGCAGATTAAACCCTTGGTGGAAAAACATTCCTTCGATTTGAGAACCTCCTTAGTTTCCTCTTTGTCAAAAGAAACCATAGGGGCAAAAGAAGTGGGGGTGAGAGGTTGGGGATATGATTTGGAAGTTGAATGAGAGATCACATCAATGAAGTAGGTGGGCCTATGTTCCAGTCTCACCTCAGCCTCCATGCCATGACATCCCAAATGTTTTAGGCATGGCTAGGGTTTGAAGTTGAGAGACCTGTCAGAGATGTATTTCCCAAAGGAGGATCAGATCTAAAATTCCACTAGCCATTGGGGGTTGATGGCCATAACAGAGGCTTAGGCATAAGCTTGGGATTAGAAACCCCAAGCTAATCCATAATAGCAGAAAGAGAGCCATGCAAACTAGCACTAAGTGGGAGGCCTACTTGAACTTTAGTGTTAGCTAGTAGGTTCACGGTAAAAGTGGCTAGACTACAAGTCCTAGAGGGAGAGGAGGCATGTCGACAGAGAGGCACGACAAGCTAAGCAAAAGAACGTAGAGCAGTAGGATGAGCAGGAGAACGTAACATTTTACATATATTAAAGATTAATAACACCTCAAATAAAATATGATGTAGATACTAACTAAAAAACATATTATTAATAAACACAAATAGGAAAAAAATATTGTTCTAGTAGCCAATAACATCTTACTATCACAAATCAACCAATGTTTCCTACAAATCAACATGAAAATATCTAGTTACAAATTGTAATTGTTGAAGGGATTCGTCAAAACATTATTTTTTATTTTTTAATGAATAGTGAACCTATTCCTTGAAAACACACAAACAACATGTTTATAATTAGAAATAAAATAACCTTAACTATGATTTATTTATCTTTTGACATTGTTTGAGGCACATCATCTCAAATGTTGCATAGTACATCAAAGAGAATGTTTGTCAATTCTCCATTTCCCTTCGCTAATGGAAAGATTAACAAACAATTATTTATATTAGATATGAATTAAACCTTGTTAATATATCAAGAGGAAGGATTATAAAAATATATAGAAGCACGAGACTATTGGTAAAGGTAGGCAATAAATTAGTTCATTTCACATTTCATTTTTCATAAACATTTTCTTTTATTGATCTCATATAAATATATATTAATGTCAAGTATAAATGGAAGCCTATAGGCTTCACACATATTCATGGATTTCTTTATCTAAATAATGCATCTAATAACTATGCATTAGATTAGGAAGATCAAACGATAATTGTATATCTAAAACCCTATTTTGACAAATATATATTGGCTTGGAATCCACATGATAACTTTCATAGAAACCAAATGGTTCATTATTATATTTTTGATGATCCATATTTGTTAAATATAGTCAAGATGCATTCAAGAAATACTTTTCTTGAATATGAAGAGCTTTTGAAACATGCTAAAAGGTATATTAAGTGCACATAAGAAACATGCTTAATAAAAAAAGGAATGGATATTCAATGTTGGTACAAAGCACCTAGGGAATTGCATCAAGAATGTTTCATATTTATTGAAAGTATTGGAGCCCAAAAATATAATCCTTCTCATAATGATGACATATTGATTACTCAAAATCCAACCATGCCTTCCATTTGGAGAGGAAATGTCCATTGACAACCTATTCTTTCATATGAATTTGTATTGAAATATATTGCAAAATACTATTTGAAAGCAGAGAATTGATCTGAAAGCTATCACCATATGATAAAAAAAAAAAATAGATATTTAAATCTCACATGAACCATATTAAAATTCCTTTAGAAAGATTTTAACTAAGATTATTTTTTATCAAGACATCAATGCATAGGAAGTTTTCCATATTTTACAAGAACTCTTTCTTGTTTTGTGCAACCAATAATTTTTTCATTAAATGTTGGTATGAATATTTTACATCATTTCTTTCATAGTGCATCCAATTTTATTAATACTTCAACTTTCATTGATGCATACATGGATCAGTTTCCTTCATTATATATGTTATCACTTATATAAGAAATAAAGAACTGGTCATATGACAAAATTGACCATTGTAAAAAATGGAAAAGAAAAATTGTTAGCTATTATTCATGTCTTCGCTAGGTTCTTTACAATTCCTTCCAAAAATATATTGCTTATGCATTGTTCCATTTTAAGAAAACTCATTTTGTACAAACCTTTATAGAACATCATTTGAGACATTGGATATTATAATAAACAAATAGTTTAGAGCTGTGAAAGCATGATAAATTCATACCATCCATGGCATATTCACCATACAACTTGTGAAAAATAATTTATTTTCAGATGGCAAAGTTTTATATGACGACGTTATTTACCAACACTTCAAACAACTTGATGAAAGGAAAAAGTTGTCACATCTACACCCCAATAATGATATTAATCTTAATGAGCTTTATATTCTTGGTCATCACTTTGAAAATATATCATAACTGAAATGATAATAACATTTCATATTTCTTGCAAGAAACATTTATACATAATATTTTTTCACTTTATTATTTACTAACGCTTTCTCTTGTAAGGACTTGCTGATGTATCAATATCCCTAAGTGAACACCTTAAAATGTGTACTAGGAATGGGTTGGGAAAGGATTATAGTGATTTATGATAGATTTTTATATTCTATCCTAATTATACCATCACTACTATCAATTTAACCTCCCCAGAGTTTGTATTCATCTATCCCTTCCATCTAGTTCTTGTCTAGTTGTGTTAGTGTCCCTATATCCTTTAACATTAGCCTAGTTGATACCATATATTTAGTGATTTTTACTTAATGTAGTGTATCAAATTGATTGAAATAGTTCTAAGTTTGTTTTATAACATTAGTATTGTATCATCCTAAACCATACTATGTTGTGTCATCTAACATCTTGCAACTATATCGATCGGGTTGATACCATTAAGTTAGAGTTTAGAGTTAGTTTTGGGTATTGGATCAATATATATAAGGGTCATATTTTATTACAAATATATCATACATCACTCATTTTCTTTGATTTCTCTCATAAATTCCTCCCAAGTACCATTTTTGAGAGTTATTGGCTTAGAACCTTACCTTAAGGAGTATTATCTTGTGGTGCCATTAAAGCTCAATAAGAGGAATCATTAGGAGTTCCTAGCTGAGGATATATTAGGTTTTCATCTAGCCATTTGAGATATTAAACCGACAACATTCTCTTTTGAATCTCCACTTGAGCTAAGGGGGAGATTGAAGTGTCAATAGGTCTAACCCAAGATAATTATTTCTAACCCCATACTCTTTCATTTCTTTTATTAGTAGATTAGATGTTGATTGTTGCTTAATGAATGAATATGTGTGTATCCTTGTTTAAGCTCTCTCTACACTAAATTAGCTATTGTTTATATAAGATTTATTAGAATTTCCATAAGTCACTTTAGGTTCCATAAACCCCCATTTGGTTGACCATTGCACCTTACCCATTTACAATCATTCTAATCCAGCTTTTAGTTTAATTTAGTTTGCTGGCATATTTACAACAATAGTTTACAATCGCTTACTTTCATTGAAGTCTAATGAGAGCTAAATATTTATGTCATAGACTTAGGATTTGAAATCCTTTCTTCTTGACATTCATGTTATAGGTTACCCTTTATTATATCTACATAATTCATTACTCGATTGTCCAAGTATCACAGGCTCTATTTGATTAACCTTATTCGAGTCCTAGTCTATTAAGAGAGAGAAGATAGTTGCAAGTCAATCCTAGACCATGAATACATTTGGTGAACCCAATGTGAATATTATCCTTCCTTTGGTTGGATAAAATTTATGTTTTCATTCTATATTCACAAAAATCTTTCAAAAGTTCATCCCAACTGCATCATCTAACTTGATATTCATCACAAAAGTTCATTCTAGTGTACAAATGGTATCAATGAATCTAGTGTCATTTTATATTTGTATAGACTATATCAACCAACCTAATATAATTATTTTTGTGTTTATAACTACATCAACCATCATGATATAGCTATGTGTGTTTCTATTTTATTATTTTTAAGAAACTAGTGCTTAGTTCCTAAATAATAAAAGGGTCTGAAGTAAGGGGAAAAATCCAATCAAATATAGTAAAATACATATTTTTATCAAAATTAATTACGTCAATTGCATAGGGAGAAAAATGAACTTATTTAGAAAAATAGGGTGAGATGATTGATTCAGGGGTGAAAACTGTTGCACAAGACTGGGAAGATATCTGGGACTTGAATTTGGCTTTCATTCAGTGAAAGGATAGGAGCATTAAAAATGGACACCCTGGGGTCTGGTGTTATAGTCCTTTTTTTCCACTATTGTCTTGAAGGCATGAGCTTTCTAGGTTTTATTTGTTGCCTCTGTGTGAACTTATATATGAAATTTTGGAGTCTAAATGTTGACAAACTTCACTGTAAGTCTGTTTCAATACCAAAACCATAGATCTATCTACACACATAAAACATCAAATACATCAAAATCATAAGGGGGAACAACTAGGTTAGGGGAAATATGATCACATGATCTAGAACCCCTATTGTCTTGATTGCTACCTATATTAACCCCCAAGCTAGGGTCTCATATCAAATGTAGTTCTCCCTTAGGAAATGTGCATAATCAATGTGCACGACATATTCAAGAATAAAATTTTGCCTAGGTCCTTCCTTGATCAAGCATGCAAGTCTATGTGTGATGTAGAATGTTGAGCTATACTATTGACTAATTTTTATTATGTATTATGCCAAAGTAGTAAGTGATAGATATAAAATGCCTTGTGAAGTCCTTTATATAGGATACTCTTTATTTTGAATTTGGGATCTTTATTCACATTTGGTCAACATTGAAAAACTTAAGGATGAAGCTAATAAAGGGGTTTAGACTCATTAAGTGAGGGAAATTGACCATTGGGACTAAAAATACCTTTGGATAGGAGCACTGGAAATGGACACCCTAGGGTCCAGTGCTGGAGTCTAATCATAGTGCTCTTGTCCTACAGGCTTGAGACCTAAAGGATGGAATTAGCATGGGAAATCTAACCTGGTTGAGGTGGAATGATTGTTTGAAAAGCTCGAGATGACTGAGAATAAGCAAAAAGGTGTCTAGAGCATGAAACAAGACCAAAATGAGTAAGATGAAAGATATGACTAAATGTGAACAAGGCTCAAATTCTTCAGTCAAAGTCTCCTATGAAAGGACTATGAAAAGACATGATATGTGTGGTTGCTTGACCAATTTAGGGTGTATACATTTTCCCCCTTTTATTCTATTAATGCAATGAAAGGAAGTAATAGAGTAAAAGAAAGAAAAGAAAATGCATACCTAAACCTACATGCATGGAAATGAATGTGTTACAAAGGGTCCAACTCACTTCCTACCTAGGGAACTAGATGGATAGTCGAATAGTGCCTGGAGAAAGAAGGAATCCCTAAAATGGATGCCCTTGTACTAAATTTGGAAGTGGAATCCATGTAACATGGAGAAGGAGGGCAATACTTTCCCCTTGTGTTGAATCTGACTGGAATGAGAATTGCTCAGAGGCCCAAAACCAATGTCTACCTTCTATCCCATATAAACTCATGTAATTTGGAATGTGTGTATAGAATTTGTATGTTGTGAAGAGCAAAATCTATCATGTCCCCACTTTAAATAATTTAAACTATAACTGAGAAGTGGTCAGAGGCCCAAAACTAATGTATACCCTCTGTCTTGCACAAACTCATGTGGTCTAGGTATGGGTAATATAATGGACCAACCATTGAAGATGGTTGTGCGGTCCAACCTAGTGATAAATTGGGTACAACTGGGTGTAATCTAAAACACTGGTAAATGTGTAAGAAGAGAATGGCATGTCTTACCCTTATATCTATATAATCTTGGATAATGAATAACATGAGCATCTGTGCCATGCCCCCAAATATGGTATGTGAGTGATGTATATGTATAATCTGATAATTTGTATAACCACATGTGATATGACCTATTGTGCCATGCCTCATGTGCAAAATTAGAGATCAAAGGACTCACATGAGATGGAAAATCCTTTCAAAAGGATTGAAGGTGTACAAATGGATCTCTAGTTCCATCAAAGTGAGGCAATGATTATATTTGGAAATGCTTAGGAAATGAAGCTTTTACAAATGTTTTTGGAAGAGGGTTACTATATAAATCATTGGCATCCATTTAAGACTTATAAGCCTTGTTTTCCAAGGTAAGGAGATGTACTTGGTGTTGTAATTCACCTACTGCATGCATCAAAGAAATAATCTCTTGGGATGATATATTAGCATTTTTAAGTGGTTCATTTAATCATTGAATTTGATAATTAATTTTAGCCATGGGAATGCTACATTTAGCAATTGGATCATAAAGAGGGGGTGTGCTAACTTGAACCTTTGGAGGAATGGTAACTTGGATATTGGTGGAAGGATGTGAGCTACCATTCCCTTTAGGCGAAGAGTGAGAAACATATGTTATTGTAGTAGGGGGTGACTTGAGAGATTCATTGGTATTTTTATGTTTTAGTGAATCTCATTCTAATTGAGTAGAGGATATGATGTTATCATTAGCATGTTTATTATTTAAAATAGAATCATACATAAAAGTAGAAATAATGTTTGGTAGTTCATTATGTTTGAGAGGAAGAGTGAGAGAAGAGTTAGAAACATGAGATGCATTTTCTTCTTCACTGTGTACATAATAATCATCATTTTTCAATACATTATCATAGATGAAATATTGTTCATAGTCACTCTCATTTTCATAGTCATTTGCATGTTCACTATCATATTCATTATCACTTCCATTGTCACTAGGGAGAGGTGTAAGAGAAGAATTTAATTATTTTCTAATATGCAATAGATTATCATGTGAATGTGCATCTATGTTGTCCATGGATGGAATGCATGTATTATTATCATTTGCACTATGAGAAGTAAGAGTAAGAGAGTTATCATTTAAACATTCTTCTGATAAAGTAGAGTTGAGAACATGAGATGCATCATTTGAACTATGCATTGGCAATTTGATTCTATTACATTTATATTGTTGTATTTTAAACATAAAAGTAGCAAAAGAGAGAGAGATTAGGTTCACTTGGAAGTACATGACTAATTTGTTCATTTGGTGTATTGTGCATAGGAGAATGAGGTGACAATTAATTTTACCATTTATCAAAATTATTTTCTTTAGAAGAGGGAATAAAAGAGATAGGTTTGAGAGAAGAAGATGCATCTACTTTTTCTTCTCTATCACTTTCACATGTATCATCATATTCCTCATGACAACAATAGAAATTATCTTCATTGTTAATAAAATCAGTTTCCACATTTTTAGCTAATGTGCAATTTTGAAAATTTGTCCATTCATTGTCATAATTATAGGAAAAGTTTAGAAATTGATCTATGGGATGAGATGGAAGAAGTGCCTTAGTGGCCATTTTATTTTTTTATCAAAGAGAACGTGAAAAATTATTATTAAGCAAATTAATGTAATAATAATTACTAACATAGATATCTTGAAAATATTTTTGACAATCTAAACAATTTGCAAAAATTTCAAAATATTTTTCTAAAAATTGTAAGGAAGGCTTGGGGTTTGAGGACCTAGTTTGAAAATCTAGGGTTTTGGGTTAGGTTTTTAAATTTTTTGAAAATTATTGCAATAATTTAAATTCTAAAAATAATTTTGAATAGGATAAATGCACAAAAATTTATAAAAAAATAAAAAATTTAAAATTTAATTTTTGAACAAAATAACTACTAATATAGAGATTTTGAAAATATTTTTGACACTCCAAACAATTTGCAAAAATTCCAAAATATTGTTCTAAAAACTGTAAGGGAGGGAGGCTTAGGGTTTGAGGACCTAGTTTGGAAATCTAGGTTTTTTGGTAAGGGTTTTAGAAATTTTATAATTATTGCAATAATTAAAATTCTAAAACAATATTTGAATAGAATTAATGCACAAAAATTTATACAAAAATCATAAATTTGAAATTAAATCTGTGCACAAAATTTGAAGGAAAACCCTAAGTGTACCTAGTGGTTTTAGATTTGTTCAAAGTAAGTCGAGTTCACAAAATATTTTATTAATTTTAGAAAACTAGTGTTTAGTTCCTAAATCATAAAAGGGTCTGAAGTAAGGGGAAAAATCCAATCAGATACAGTAAAATAGTTTTTTTTATCAAAATTAATTACATCAATTGCATAGGGAGAGAAATAAACTTATCTGGAAAAATAGGCTGAGACGAATGATCCAGGGGCTAAAAACTACTGCACAAGACTATGAAGATGTCTAGAACTTGAATCTAGATTTCATTCAGTGAAAGGATAGGAGAAACTAAAATGGACACCCTGGGGTTTGACGTTATAGTCCTTTTTTGCCACTATTGCCCTGAAGGCCTGAGCTTTTTAGGTTCTATCTATTACCTCTGTGTGATCTTGTATATGAAATTTTGGAGTTTGAATGTCAACAGAGCTTGATGTAGGTCCATTTCAATCTTAAAACCCTAGATCTATCTACACACAAAACAATCTACACACATAAAACATCAAAAGCATAAGGGGTAAAAACTAGCTTAGGGTAAATATGATCACATGATCTAAAACCTTTGTTGTCTTGATCACTGCTTACATTAACTCTTAAGCTAGGTTCTTAAATCAAATGTAGTTATCCCTTAGGGAACATGCATAATCAATGCACATGGCAGATACAAGAATGAACTTTCATCTAAGCCCTTCTTTGATCAAGTATGTAAGTTTTTGTGTGATGCAGAATGTTGAGCTATATTATTGACTAATTTTTGTTGTGTACTATACCAAAATAGTAAGCACTAGATATAAAATGCCTTGTGAAGTCATTTATATAGGAGACTCTTTATTTTGAATTTGGGATCTTTATTCATATTTGATCGACATTGAAAAACTTAAGGATTAAGTTAAGAGAGGGGTTTAGACTTATTAAACAAGGGAAATTGATCATTGGGACTAAAAA
Source organism: Torreya grandis (assembly GCA_037957365.1). Classification (NCBI taxonomy): domain Eukaryota; kingdom Viridiplantae; phylum Streptophyta; class Pinopsida; order Cupressales; family Taxaceae; genus Torreya; species Torreya grandis. The sequence continues at coordinate 4,579,498 of JARHVA010000453.1, read as the reverse complement.
TACCTTTGGATAGGAGCGCTAAAAATGGATACCCTAGGGTTCAAAGCTATAGTCTAGTCCCAATGCTCCTATCCTACAAGTTCAGGAATTGGAGGGATGGAATTAGCATGGGAAATCTGACTTGGCTAAGTTGGAATGACCATTTGAAAAGCTCAAGATGATTGGGAATAAGTAGAAAGGTGTCTAGAGCATGAAACAAGACCAAGATGAGTAAGATGAAAGATATGACTAAATGTAAATAAGGATCATATTCTCCAATCAGAGTCTCCTATGAAAAGGCATGATATGTGTGGTTTTTTGACCAATTTAGGGTGTATATAGTTTCATTTCAAATTATTTAGTATCTAACTATATCATGTAGGCTGATCCCATTTTGTTTGCCTATTTAAATTCATTGAATGTTATAAAAAATAACTTTCAACATATTCAATTTTTTTTCTTTATTTTCATTTTGTCTAGTTTTACATAGAAACTGTGTTTTGATAGTTTTAATACTATATAGGATCTATTATTCTGGGCCAAGCAATGATTTGTTTATCGATGTCATGGTGTGAGGGGTACTACCCCAATACTCAAACCATTGTACAACACTATGCATAGACTTTAATTTACATGTACCTTATGGTATATCAAAAACACTCATGATTCCCTATTTTTAGTTATAATATTCAACCATTTGTTTGATTTTATAGTGCATCAATAAGTGGTTAGCCATGAAAAATTACTCTCAATGTACCTAAAAATTAACATAGTACAACTATAGGTACTATGAAATCCTTCATAGTATGTTAACTATTTTATGACTAGGATCATTATATTCAAAAGCCTATAAATTAATCAAATTATTTTAGTATATCTCCATAAGATTGATTTTTACAAATATTTAGATTTAATTTCATGCTTGTATAAAAAAATTTATTGGATATAGTGATACTATTTTTTGTACTGTGTTTGTGAACTACATCAGCCAGTCTGATACAATTATCTATGTTTATACATTATATTATCTAACCCAATATAGTCCTATGTGTTTCCAAAACTACATCATCCCACCCAATATAATCTTAAGAATTAACTAAACTACAACAACCAATTTACCCAGTTCATAGACTACTACATCAACATATATAATATAGACTATCTCTGTCTATATACTTTGGCGATGGATATATATAAAGGGGGTTAGGGTGGGTTCACTCTCTATATGGGGAGTTGATTCCCCCTATGTATATATGGTTGGACTGATGAAGGGCCTTTAGATTAGACTATGGTCAAAGCACTTGATCGATGAAGCCTATATATAGATTCTAGATATGGTGACGGGGCCTCTATAGTTCATGGTATGCATGATCAAGAATTATATAGAGAGTAGAGATAGGGGCCCTCTCCCATAGATAGATAGAGCTCCTCATCCTCCCATATATATTAATGCCCCCCCATCATATATATATAAAAGAGGGGTCGATGTTATTTATAAAAAGTTAGTTTTCCCCTTTGCTAATCTTTAGATAGGGATAGGGAATCAATTTTTTCAACCACTAGTAGCACACCTTTTTCATTTTACTATATCATCTTGATCGATACAATCTTTTGCTCATATCCAAAAACCTGCTACATTGACCTGACTGATACCATCAATTTTTTGTATCCAAACCATTTCTCCCATCAACCTTATAATACATGAATCACCATGATGTCACCTATTAGGATTTTCATTACAATCCTCAACCCATTTAGATCATATATCAGTTATTCCTTTTTTCTTATTTTGTCCATCATTGAAGACAAGTCTTCATGGTGTAGCTTATCTCAATGTCACTCTAGGTCTATCAAATGTAATATGGTTAAAATTAACCAAACTAAAGATCTATATGATCCTTTCCAGATAATTAATAAACTTGATGATAATCTCTACACTCCAAACAATAGTGGTGGTATTAATAATCTCTCTTCATCTTTTATGATAGTTGGGTAACCAACACTAACATGAGGAATCTTCTTCCCAAGACTAATGTTAGTAATCCCCCTCCATGATCTTCCAATCCTAATACTACTCTAAATATAACATAAGTCCTTGCATAAATGGTCCAAAAAATGACCCTTATGTATGCTTATATAAAAAATCAAATGCTTCAAATGAAAAACCACATTTTTAAAATGGCTAGCTAACCTCCTCAAATCATTATGAAAAAACCAAATCAAAATTTTATTCCCCTTCCTCTTAGAGATGCCAATGGAAACATCATACCTCAACCACATAAGCATAACAATATGATTCAACATCTTCAAAAATGAACCTTTATCTCCCTTCATAGTGTCCATAGAAATTGAAAACATTTCTCCAACTATTATGTATGATGGAACTAAATATCATGCTTTATATGTTAAAACCTTTGGTAACCTCTACATGTTAGAACATTTTAATGTCTAAGTGGTACAATTATAAGACCCTTAGTATATTTTAGGTAGTTAAGTAATAATGATTTATTATTTATTAACATAGGTTAACAACCTTGTATGAATAAATAATAAAATATAAAGTATTTATTATTTATTGGTAAAAATAAAGTATAATTGTTTATTTGGACTCATTGGTAACAATGGTCACCTCCATTCAAGTTTTATTATAAAATAGGGTTTACCTATTGTTCAAATGACTCAATGCATTTGAACTTACTCGAGTGATTAAGAGTTTTGTGAAGCCATCTAGTGAATAAATGAGAAGGCAAAAGAATTTGTATTGAGAGTTATTATTGTTTCTCATAAATTGAATATCAACTACTTGTGGGTTTTTTACCTCTTTTGGAGGTTTTTCCACCTAATATATGTGTCAATGTGTTATGCTTTGTTATTTAATTACTTTCTAGATCCTGTACATTGGTGTAGATATTTTATCATGGTATTAGAGCTAATGGAGAGGATTAGATCAACAAGCATATTGTATTAATTTAAATATAAGTAATTGATATTTTAATTTATTTCAAGCATTTAAATAATTTATAAATGTATTTTAAGCTTTGAAATCGTCTTGTGACATAGTGGTACAGATTGGGCAAGTCAAAATAATTCTAAAAATTATTTTTAATTCCTCTTGGGTCCTAAGAAGTTTGAATTCATCATGTTTGTTGTCAATTCTAAGCTATAACACAGCTTGAGAAGCTTTCATTTATCCCTTATAATTTTTTATAAGTAGCTCCAATGCACCTGTATGGACATATACACCCTGAACAAGTCAAAATATCATAAAAAAATATTAAATGGGCTTCTAGTAATGGTTTTTTGTGTTTAAATCTTGTTTTATCAATTATTATCCCTGACAAAACATCTGCAAGACTTATGAAAGCTTATGTGGATCCATTTAGATTTTAAAATCAACATGGGGTGCTATAGCTGGCTTAGGTGAGTGAAATATATGATTTTTTTTACGAACGATTGAATTTTGAAAATTTTACTAGCTAAGTTTCAACATTTTATGAGCATTGACAAATTTTCAAGGTGTTTGGTAGTCTGGTTTGAGCATTATGAACTTTCAAAACTCTCTCTAGGTGCCATACCTACACCATGATATGCTACAGGTAAGAATATTTTTTATATAGTTTATGAAAATATTTAAAAAATAATTTATTTAAAAAAAAAATCTATTGTCCATGCGAATTCTAGTGGCCCCACCTTTAAATTCTCTTAAGAATTTTTTAATCAAAAAGTAAATTTTATTTAAAATGTTTTACATGCACAATTAAATATTTTTATGTTTTTATTTATTTTTTAAAATAAAAATCAGATAAAAAATGTTCAAATATGTATTAGTGCATGTAAATTTTCAAGAAAGCTTGTAGAAGGGTTGATGGTTGTAATTTTGCTAAAAGCTTGTAGTTTGGGAGGTCTAGTGTTTAAAACCCTAAAAATCAAACTTTTATTTTTGAATTTCGTAAAATTTAATTTAATTTTAATTCTATTTTTTAGTTTGTGTACTAACTTCTCACACATTTAAAACCCTAGTTGGCCTGTCAAACTTGTTTCGACATTCAAACTAGTGAATGTTTTATCAAACATAGTCATGTAACCAGTCGATACCTAGGTTTTGAAACTTTTTAAACATATTTACATGCTACATTTTTGGTTTTGAATCCTCGTATTATTAATTTTATAATTTTTTTAATAACAGTGTTTAGGTGGTTGTTCTAAGTGTGACTCTTTCACCACCTAATTTAGTAGAACTCTATTTTATTTTTTGCATTATTTGGCATCTAAATTGTGAAATTAATCATAATTTCATGTGTAATTCAATTTATTTTGAAAAATCATTAAAAAAGTTAACTTGTTAAATTGTTCTTATATTACTATGTTTTTGCGACACTTGCATCACCTTTTTGTCATAATCTTTTGTAAAAATTTTAATTTATTTGACATTAATTTGAGAAATTTTTATGTATTTGCACTTTAAATTTGTTTTAATATCAAATAAAGTTAAAAATCACATCAAAAAGGATTTATTTAAGCATTTGGTTATTATCCTATTTAAAGAGAAGCTATGACTTCGTCTAATTTTGTTTTAGATAAATCACAAATGCTTAATAAAAATAACTATAATATATAAGAATTTCATGGTAAAGCTAAATTTATGGCTTAACTTTATGGAATATTGTCGTTGGGACTGAAAAAGTTCTTACTAGATAACATGTGCTTGAGCTTACCAATGCATTTCAATAGAAATCACAAGAAGATATGTTCATTATCTTATAGAGTGTTAAGGATGAATTCTTTCTCCACATTGGTAATTAGGAGTCTCCTATAGATATTTATAAACTCATTGAATCCATGCATGAGAGTACTCATATCTCAAAAATTATTAAGTTAATCCTTGAATTGCTAATTACACCTGTGAAAAGTGATGAAATGGTTGTGTTTTTTTTGCTAAAATTAAGAACATTAAAGCTCAGTTAGATGCTTGTAAATGTAATTCGATTCAAGATCAACTACTTTATTTTATTATTCAATTAAATATTCATGAAAAATTTATAAATTTAATTTCAATTTTAAATTTTAAATATCAAATTAAGCAAGATATCCCTGACCTTACCACTTTGTCTGCTCTACTGATTCAAGAAGAGCATGTTATGACTAATTTTGATTCTAAAAAGAATTCCACTCAAGCACTTCTCACCTTAAATAATATTTTTGATAACAATAAAAATTAAAAATTAAAAATTAAACCCTAATTATACTAAAGGCAAAAACATGAACAAGAAATATGGTAATAAGAATTATAAACTTAAATTTAATGAAAATTATAATTTGTGTGGTAAAGTTAGTCATATAAAAGAAACATGTTATAAAAATAAGGATAGAGTTAACAATCAATCTTCTAAAAATAAAAAAATGAATAAATCTAATCAAAACAAGTAGAAGAATCATAACTCTAATCAGAATAATAATCAAGATTAGAATGTTATTTCTTTATATATTATTTTATTTGCTTAAAATGAAAATGAGTGGATTTTACATAATGGTGCATCACACTATATGACTTTATTATATAATATTTTGTGTGACTCTAGAGATATATCTGAAAATATTTACTTAGGAGATAATTCTTTCATAGAAGCAACTAATCAGGGAAAAACTATATTTTTAAATGTTGTTAAAAATGATGTTTTCTATGTACTTAAGCTTGAAAAGAACTTGTTATATTTTCACAAATTAGTAATATGATAATTTCATTTTAATATTTCCTAAAGATATTTAGTCCTTTAAAAATCAATCTAGATCTTTGATTGTTGAAGGTGTTTAAAACAATGGTTTATACATTTTCTCTTCTACATGTTTCCTTTCATCGCATAGTAAGAATGAATCTCGATTATGGCATAAAAGATTATGGCATGTTAATTTTAAAAATTTACATGATATGTATGTAAATAATCTTGTTTTTGGAAATCCTTCTATCCCCTCTCATCATGAAACTTGTGAGGGTTGCTTACATGGTAATCAACATACTAACCCTTTTCACAAGAATCATGATGTGAATTCCTCACATCTTTTAGAATTGATTCATAGTGATATTTTAGGACCTATTGAATTTGTGTCTCTTAATAATATTTTATACACTATTACTTTTATTGATCATTACACCAAAATGATTTAGTCATATTTCATTAAAAATAAATTTGATGTGTTCTCTAAATTCAAGGAATTTAAAGCTAGTGTTGAAAATGTATATAATTTTTATATTAAGAGATTAAGAATTGATAATGGTGATGAATATGTTAGTAAAGAGTTTTATTATTTTTATATTAGTTGTAGTATTCAAAGGGAATTAACAACTCCCTATTCCTCTCAGCAAAATGATATTGTTGAAATAAAAAATTGCACCATCATAGAAATGGCTAGAAAAATGTTAAAATCTATAAATATTCCTATGTTTATTTGGGATGAAGCCATGAATATTATTGTGCATATTCTAATTAGAGTCTCTAATAAATATTTATACCCCTTTATAAATGTGTTTTAAAAATAAACCTAGTGTGGCTCATCGTAGGATCTTTGGTAGTCCTACTTTTATCTTTGTTCCTAAAGCTAAAAGAAAGAAGCTCAATTTCACTTATTATTCTCACATATTGGTAGGTTATAGAGGCAAGACAAAAGTTTTAAGAATTTATGATCCTTCTAAATGTTAGATAATTAAGAATGATAATGTTCTTATTCTTGAAAAGTCTTTTTTTGAGCCCTTTATGGAACCTCCTCAATGTTCTTCTGTTGATGAACCTGACTCTCATATTTCTCCTTATGAAGAAATAGATGCCTTTGAGGAAGTTGATCCAGTTTTGGATAACTTAATGTTTGAGTAACCTCCTAAATTTTATGTTCTATCTAAAAGACCTAAATGGTTAAAATTCCTAATCCAATCTTCTAATGTTGATAACCTTAACAAATTAACTAGAAGTCAACACTCTTATCATGATTTTAATGATTGTGTATGAATGTGAACCTCGATATTTTGAAGAAGCCACTCAATGTGATAGATGAAATGTTGCTATGTAAGCTAAATATAATGTCTTGATTAAAAATTAGACTTGGAATCTCATCTTTCCTCTACTAAAAAGACCTATTATCAGTTGTAGGTGGCTTTATAAGATTAAATATAGTTCAATTGGTAAAATTGATAAGTTTTAAATTAGATTAGTTGCTTGTGGGTTTACTCAAAAACTTAAAATTGACTATGTTAAAACATTTACTCCTTTAATGAATATGAGTATTGTGAGATTACTTATTGTTCTTGTAGCCCAAATAGTTGGGTTATCCACCAAATGGATGCCAAGAATATTTTTCTAACTAGTGATTTAGTAGAGAAGTATACATGACTCAACCTAAAGGTTTCAATGACCCTAATAGAGAACATTATGTATACAATTTAAATAATTTATTGTATAGTCTAATACAATCACCTCGAGCTTGGTATTCTAAGATTACTTCTTTTTTCAAAGAATTGAGTTTTCCTAGTTGCTACTCTAAAAATGATCTCTTTGTTAAAGTTAAAAATAATAATTTAGTCTTAATTGTTTTATATGTTGATGATATTTTGATTAGTGATGATCTAATTAATTTAATTCATAAATATAAACATAAACTAAGTCAAATGTTTGAAATGATTGATTTAGACATTCTACATCATTTTTTAAGAATGATTATATTTTAAGATAAAAATTTAATTATTGTATCATAATATTAATATGCACATAATCTTGTTAAATTTAAGTTGCTTGATTATAAATATTCTTCTAATCCTATTGAAGTTGGCATTAAACTTGATCCAAAACTTGCATGTGAAAAATTAAACCTATTTTATATAGACAACTTGATAGTTTGATTTATCTAACCATTACTAGGCCAAATATTTCATATGTTGTTGATGTTTCTTCTAGATTTATGCAAAATACATATTTGGATCATTATAAATTAGCTAAACTTATTCTTTTTTATATCAAAATAATAATTAATTTTAGTTTATTTTATTCTTCTATTGATAATGTTGAATTATATGGTTATTGTGATGTTGACCATGCTGATGATACTATAGATCAAAAATCTACTTCTGAATATGTGTTTAAGTTTGATGTAGGTGTTATTACTTGGAGAAAAAATACGTAACCTACTATCTCTATCTCCTATACAGAAATAAATTATAGAAGCGCTATGGAAGCTACCAAAAAATCTATGTGGATATGAAAGTTGTTGGGAGAATTTTATTTGGATGTTTCTCACAATATAATCTTTCATTGTGATAACTAAAGTCGTATAACTCTAATGGAAAATTCAATACAACACTAAAGAACTAAACATATTGAAGTTTATGTGCATTTCATCTAAGAGAAAGTTCTCAATGATGATATTGATTTGTAGTTCTATCCTACAAATAAAAAATTGGTAGATACCTTCATAAAACTACTTAGTGATACCAAGTTTTATCAATTTCAAGCAATGATGGGCCTTTCAGAGTTGCCATTGAGGGGGAATGTGTAAGACAATGCCACTTTATAATGGCCATGTGTTTATTATCTTTTTCTATACTTCTTATTATTGTAAAGCATTGTAAACTTCATGTGGAAGTTATGTGATTTGATTAAATTTTATGTGAAATTTTTATTTTTTTACCATAATACATTAAATTATACTTTGTAATGGAGGTCCTTATGTTATAAAAGGCTCAAAATATACTTAGTTGATTATTCATGAGAAACTGTGAGATGTAGTCTCATGATCATGTTAGCCTAAACTTGCTTTTTAGTAGTTTATGGATTATAATTCATTTTATTTTAAAAGGTGATTTTTGACATGATGAAGGTTTTTAAATCTTTCAATTTTACACATAGTATAATTCCTTTATGGTGACTATGGCATATATCCATGCTTAGCATTAAGGGGAAGTGTTAGAACATTTTAATATTTAAATGGTATAATTATGACACCTTTATAACATTTTATATAATTAAATAATAATGATTTATTATTTATTAACATAGGTTAACAACTTATGTAAATAAATAATAAAATATAAAATATTTATTACTTATCAGTAAAAATAAAATATAATTATTTTTATTAGATCAACAAGAAAAAAGGGACCTGAGCCCTATACAAAGCAGTTTCCAAGGCAAAAATAAAAAAGACACCCACAGGCCAAAAATAATGCACTGGTAGCAGTTGGATAGCAAAGCCAAAAAGGCTAAGCTACAGAAAGGTAGAAAGGCTACAAGGAACAACAAAATAAATAATTATATAACCTGACCTAATAGGTCGAACACCCTTGGCCCGAATATAGGTTTGAAAAATGTGCTTAGGAAGACCTCACTTCCTCCTTTAGATAGTAGTCCAATAAGCATTGAAATCTCTATTATTAGAAATAAGAGATGAAGGAGGTGAAAAATCACCAAATCCTCTGAAGAAGGTGAAGCCTATGAAGTGGACATAATAGCATCAACCCCAACAACAAATTACATACCTACAATAGCAATCCTAATCTTAGCAGTAATAGCAAATGAGATCCCTATGGTAGTCCCTATAGCAATAATAAAAATAGGGTAGACAACAAGGGAGGTCCCTGTTACAATTTTAGTAGTAGAACGATCAAGCAAAGGTACTACAGTAGTAACAGTAGGGGAGATCTCAATAGCAGTCCCAATAACAATAGCAACAAGGGAGGTTTGAATAACAGTCTCAAAATCAACAACAATAGTAGGAGAGGTCCCTACAATAATCCTAGCAATAGAAGAGTCATGCAATGGGAGAAGAGAATCCTTCCCTTCATCTGAAGGAGGCTTCAAAGCTTCTAAGCCTGAGCCATAATATAAAATATAATTGTTTATTTTATTATCGGTGATTTTAAATTTTATCAAGGTGGTTGGAGCCATTGGTTAAAATGGTCACCTCCCTTCATGTTTTACTATAAAATAGTTTTTACCCCTATTGTTAAAATGACTCAATATATTCAAACTTACTTGAGTGATTAAGAGTTTTGTGAAGCCATCTAGTGAAGATGTGAGAAGGCAAAAGAATTTGTATTGGGGGTTATTATTATTTTTTTTATATTGAATATCTATTACTGTGGATTTTTTACATCCTTTGGAGCTTTTCCCACCTAATCCCTATGTCAACGTGTTATGTTTTGTTATTCAATTGCTTTCTAGACCCTGTGCATTGGTGTAGATATTTTATCACTTCAAGGAGTGGATTCAAACCAAAACTTATGCTACCACCAAACTTCTAGCCAAAACCTTTGTTAGAAATTCATTATAATGATATAATCAAATTCATAGATATTCCGTTACATAATTATAGTATTTAATCATTGTTATAGTTAAGGAATTCTAACATAATTAAATTTTTAAAAATAGATTTAGAAACTTGATTAATGTTAAGCAACTTCTTAATGAATCTAACCATAATTACATCAAATGATGGAAGTATTTAGCACATAAATCAAATCTTGACATGAATTATGATAGCCATTTAAAACTCTTTGTTACCACTCTTAAATCCCCTTTTCAATACAAGGTTAGGATTTTCTATCTCAAACCTTAGAAGAGGCTTTCATTCAATAAAAATGACAAGATTTCTTTATGACACAATTTGAACCTTATTAAATTAACAAAAAAGAATCTTTTCAAACTAAAACCAATGCAATATCCCTAATACTTCCAAAAATAATCCTCCCCAATCCAAAATGGGAGCATCTAAATCAAATATCCAACTTCCCTCCTACCCACCCTTCAGTATGAATGAAATAAAAAAGTTTTTATTTCAATCTAAACCATTTATTTACATTTTTACCCTCCATCATGATACTAATAACTTTTGTTGGTTTCATGTCGATATCGGTCACTCTCATGAGACATGTATTGGACTCTAAAAACATGTTATAGCTATCATTTAAGGGGGAAAAATTAATCATGATGCTATCATCAAAGAGAACCATAAAAAATATGTTAAGGATTCTAAAAATGGATCTTACAATCCCAAATTGTAATGAAATTACTTAGATGATTTGTAATAATAAAAATATATATCACATAATTAAGAGTAGAATAAACATATCTACAACAATAATTGTCGAAAGAGCAGAATACTTAAATATTATGACTGAGCAATTTTGAGGGGCAAACCTCCATAATAATGAAATAAAAATAGAATTCACAATATGATGATGAAATACTAACCACTACCTCCTATATATATTCTACTTAGCCAAGGTTATTCCATGACTGACCATATTAATAACACAAAGAAATGAAATAATATCATATAAATATGTGTAAGCCACAAGTTGTCCACATAGACTCCTAGACATATTATAGTTAAGGGTTTAGCATTCCTCTCCCCTTTAAAACAATGTTGTCCTCAACATTGAATCAAACCAGGATGTTGTTTAAGGAATGCTTCATCTTCCCATGTCGTATCTTCAGAATGCAAGTTATTTCATTTGATCAAATAATATTTAATGGCTCTGGTCTGTAGTTTCTTAGTGCACATGTGAAGCATCTCTTTAGAATTTAAAATGATTCAGTGTTCTTCATCCAATCTAACTTAGTTTGAGTGTAAAATATATGTTTGATTCCCTTCTTCAAGAAAGATACATGGAATACCATATATATGTGATTGGATGGATGTAATTCTATCTCGTAAACCACACTAATAATTTTATATAAGATTTGATAAGGGCCATAATAATTAGGTGACATATTTTTATCCTTTTTATGTTGATTCAGACACATCTACTTATATGGATACAAACACACAAAGACTCAATTACTTATGGAAAAATGCCACTCACTATGGTGTTGATCTGCTTATTGCTTCATTCTATTTTGTGCCATTACTAAATTCTTTCATAAACTGACTAGCACCTCATATTGATGGTGAATGTGTTCCTCAATAGCTCAAACCTTAGGATGCACTATTAAATATGAAGTGATGGATGGGGGTGATACCCATATAATGACACAAAAGGATACATGTTGGAATAAGTGTGAAAAGAAGTGTTATAACACCATTCAGCAAGTGACAACCAATGAAGATACCCTTCTATACATTTGCTGACTACCTCTATTTATCCATTAGATTGAGAATAATAGGATGATCTATGAGCCAACTGGGTGTCTAAACATCCAAATAATTCATTTCAAAAATTACTAGTAAATATGAGATCTCAGTCACTTACAATGATCTTTGGAGTACCATGCAATTTTTGATATGTATTAATAAAATCAGAGGCTACTATACTGGCAACAATTAGTTGTGATAAAGAATAAAAAATGAGCATACTTGATGAGTTGATTCAAAAATACCATGATAACTTTTTTACCCTCAAATCATGGTAACCCATAATGAAATCCATGAAAACTTCCTTCCAATGTTGGTTAGGGATGGATAAACATTGCAAAAGACCTAAGGTCTTAATAGTTTCATCTTTGTTTTGTTGCAATACCATACATTCAACCACATTTTTCTAGACATCTCCTTGAGTCATTCCAAAACTAAATCCTGCTTGATTCTATGATATATTTTCAAAAGTTAGGAATGACCTCCAAATAGGGAGGCATGAAGTTCCTGAAGAATTCTATGTTTGAGGAGTGAATTCTTATAGAGGTATAATCTATATTTATATCATAATGTGTTTCCCTTCCATGTAAATTTTTTAGATTCATCACAACTTTGATAAAGATTTTGAATCAAATATTTGGTAGCAATATCATTCTCCCATTCAGATCTTGCTTCCTCTAGCCAATTTTCTTGTCATATGTTCATGATGCATAATAATGCCTCAACTAATTCATCTCATCAAGATAGGGCATATACCACCACATTTTATTTTCATTTCTTATACATTATTTAAAAATTATATCCTAACATTTTAGTCACCCATTTCTATTGTTATTTAGATGACAATCATTTCTCCAAACAACATTTGAGCCTATCATGATTAGTCTTTACCTGAAAGTGACAACCCATCATATAAGGTCTCCATTATTTCATCGCATGCAGAATAACCATCATATCTTTCTCATAGATTGGTTTTAGCCTATTTTTTTCCTTCAATTGACGAATTTCAAATGCTAGTGGTTTGCCTTCTTGCATGATTATAACCCCCATGCCATATCCCAATATATCACACTCCACAACAAAAGTTTTTGAAAAATTAGGTGTATCCAAAATTGGAGTTGTGCACATATCCATTTTCAACTATTTAAATGCCTTGGTAGCTGAATGTATCCATTAGAAGGATTCTTTATTCAACAAAGAGGTGAGTGGGGTTACAATGCTACCAATTTTTTTGATAAACCTATGATAGTAACCAGTTAGACCCAAAAATCCTCGAAGCTTCTTAAGGGTCTTGGGAACCTATCACTCCATCATCATTTGGATTTTTTTAGGATCAAATTTCACTCTTTCATGTGAAACAATATGACCCAAGTACTCCACCTCTTGGACACCAAAATCACATTTGAAAGGTTTGTCATAAATTTGATGTTGTTACAGAATTAAAAGTACCTATTTCACATGCTTCAAATGGTCTTCCTAATTTTTATTGTAGATGAGGATATAATAAAAAAACACTAATAAAAAATTTCTCAAAAATAGACTAAAAATAATATTCATCAAACTCTGAAATGTAGATGTGCATTTCTTAGGCTAAAAGGCATGACCATAAATTCATAATGACCTTCATGAGTTATGAAAGTTGTTCTAGGTATGTTCTCATCACAAATGTGAATCCGATGATACCTAGAGTGAAGATCTAACTTGGTAAAATTATCAACATCATGTAATTCATGTAGCAAATCATCAATTAATAGAATAAGAAACTTATATTAGATGGTGTAATTGTTGAGTCCTTTATGGTTTGGGCACATCCTCAAACTATCATCCTTCTTCTACACTATGACTACCAAGGAGGAATATTCACTTTTCCTATGTCGGATAATTCTTACCTCCAACATCTCCTATACCATCCTTTCAATTTCACTCTTTTGGGAATAGGGATACGTGTAACATCTAATTTTAGGTGGTATACTTCCTATAATGAGCCTAATGGCATGATTATGTGCATGACTTGGAGGAAGTCCTTTTGTCATGTAACCAAAAATAACATAATGGTCATACAACACCCTTTACAAATCAAGATGTGTAGACTCCTTGGTTGGTTAAACCTCTATGGAAAATAAGCGTGACAAAAATATTTTTGCACTAGGGAACTAACCAGTTGTGGAGATTTATCCCATAATACACATAGTTTGAAAGTCCTACCTTTTAAATGGAACCTCATAAATAGTTCCTAAAAATTAATCTTAATAGTGCCCAAAGTGGTGAGCCAATACACTCCCAAAACAATGTTAGCTCCTCTCATGAAAATAGGAAATATAGGGGGATATAAAAGGTAGTCTCCCATAGCAAACTTAATGTTATGGCATTTTTTAGAATAGTTGACTGTACCACCATCTACAATCATGACCTAAAATTCTTGAGCTAGGTAAATGAAATAGTTCAAATGAGTAGCCAACTTACTATTGATGAAGTTATGTGTACTCCCAAATTTAATTAACATAGTCACCTTTTATTTCTTCACAAAATCCACCACCTTAAGATTTTAAGAAGTATTAATACCTAAACGTACATGATAGGAAATAGTAGGTTGAGAATCTTCAAATTCATCCTCAGGTTCTTCAAACCTATCCCTAAAGCCTTATCATATTGTTCCTTCTCATTGACACCTTCAATGTAAAAAAACTTATTTTCAACACAATGATGTCATTTTCTACATTTTTTATCGCATCCAAAACACAAACCTTTTGCATGTTTTTCTTAAACTTGATGAGGTGTCAATATTATAGGCTATGGAAATGATGTGTTGGGAAAATGTGTTCATGCACATTAGTGAAAGGTTTTTATTTGATCAACTCTTTTTCTTCATCTAGATGTGCCCTTCGTATGGCTTGAAATACATTACTAAGATGAAAAATGCGAAACTTCAATTAGATGCTATCTTTGAAGCCACCCAGAAAGAGGTCAATCGAGCTTTCCTTAGTGATATTTGGAAAAAGAGAGAATCTAAAATTGATGAATGTAATCCTTTACTATCCTAGTTTGCCACAACTTGGCTAGTTGGCTGAAGTAATTTTCTAAGACACTGTTGTGATAGTGGAACTACATCTCTTTAAAAAATATAGATCAGGAAACCAAGAGACCCTTATTTTTATTTTGAACACATAACCAATGATACCAAATAAATTGCTCAAGTTCCATTTATAGAGAGGCCAAGACCAACTTTTATGAACAAGGAGTCTGATTATTAATAGTAGCATATTCATTACCATTAAAATTACGTAGGTTCAATTTTGGTAACAACAACATTGTACCATGGTTGGCATTATGATTTTTGGAGGATAAGAACCAAACTAAAGTGGTGGAGGGTTATTTTTTAATTATTGGGGTGAAAAGTTGGCCAATTATGCATTGATTTGTTGAAATTGATCCCAAAAGCTATTCAAGTCTCCTCTTGGCCCTACAAGGTCCCCTTTAACCATGTCAAGATCATATTTTTGCACCATGCACTATAACTTTGACTTAATTTACTGAACTACCTCCAAAATAGTCAGATCAAAAGTTTTGAACTCCATATCATCATTGTGAAGAGTTTTAGGCATTTATTACCCTTTCCCACAACCATGAGTGTTAGGCCCTGCCATGCACAAACCCTAAGAGGTTCGTGACCCAAAAATGTATCGATAAATGATACCATTGTGATTACCTTGCCAAGAAAAATCCAATGAATGCTAATGTGCACAAGGGTGAAAATTTTTGGCCCAAAAAAGTGTAACGATAGAATATATTATTGTGATCATCTCATAAAGATGAATCCAATGACTGACACTAATTTTCAAAAGGTAAAAATATCCAAACATTTTTTTTACTCATAAAATGTTAATTAATTTTTGTAAACAAAACCTCATGAACAAAATTGTGGTGATAAAACAATCAATTCCTCCTAGATCACAAGTTATGTTTTTTCAGTCTTCTAGTGCTCAAGATTCCAAACCCATAAAAAATTGTCACAAAAACTTACCCAAATCAAATCATTGGTACCACTTGTAATGAAATTACTTAGATTATTCATAAAAATATAATTATATATAAGATAATTAAGAGTAGAATAAATAGATCCATAATAAAAATTGTCGAAAGAGTAAAATACTTGAATATTATGATTGATCCACTTTGAAGGGGAAACCTCCACAAAAATGTAATAAAAAAAAAATTCATAATATGATGATAAAATACTAACCAATACATCTTATATATATTCTAATTATCTAAGATTATTCCATAGGTTGACCATACTAAGAACATATAAAAATGCAATAAGATAATATGAAGGTGCGTAAGCCACAAATCAGCCACACATATCCCTAGACACACTATAGGTTAAGGGTATAGCATAAATATACAAACCAAAAAAATCAATAATAATCTCAATTGTTGGATCCTAATGCACAACATTATAATGAATATGCTTATGTTATTGACACTGACTATGATCACTATAACACTAATTCCCAATTTGTGAATGCATAAATGGTTAACTACCATCTTAACCCTACTCATAAAGATCCAGTCACCAAACTTAATATTCCTTCTCTTAAGGACCAACTTACTAAAGATAATACTACCAACACTTCTGATCCTTAAGATAATGAAAAGCATGCTCCAACATCAAAGCCTTAACCTATTACGTATAATAAATATGCTACTATTCATACTAAAGTTATTATTACTAATTAGCCTAAACCTCATTATGGATCCAACCCTAAATCATAATGTAATTTCTAAGATGAACTTAATTCCATACCTTGAAAAATATCTCTAATGGACTCATGAGAACATCACTTTATCATTAGAATTTTATCATGCAACAATTTCATGACATAGTACAGTCCCCATAAAGTGAATCCAAATTACTTATCCAAACCTCCAAATATCTTGACCCTATAGAAGTTCATGTTATCAAAACAATTTATTAGTCTTCTCCTTCTTCAAAAATATCCTCAAAATTTATTGAAGAAGACATGATTAATGATGAAATTTTTTTTTGATTCGATGACCCACCCCTCTTTATTAATATTATGATCAACAATATGTTAATAATAAACATTTTGGTGGATGAAGGCTCGGACATCAATGTTACTTCCCTTTGGTTAATACAAAAACTTGGTTATTCTAAAGATTACCTTAATAAAATATGACTCACCTTTTATGGATTTGAAAAAAATCAATAAAAATCATCTTGATTACATTTAGTTTCCCCTCACTATTAGACCCAAAATAAGATGCACCAAGTTAATGGTTTTAGATCTTCCACTTTCTTATAATATTTTTATAGGTTGTCCTTAGACTCACTGCATGAGATTTATCACATCTTTGGGTAGCTAAGGAAAAAATTTAAACCACAATGTAAAACATTAGAAATATGATGTAGATCCCAACCCATGGTGTCTCAAGCTACCTAATCCTAAAACATAGTATGGCATCCCCACCACTTCTCATTTCAATAGTCCTCCTCTACCTAAGTTAGTTGACATGCATCAAATTATATAAGTTACTCTTGTATATTTTAATGATGACAAATCAAATGATTTGAAAACTATTTGAAATTCACCTAGATTACCTCCTTACATAGAGAAATAACTTCCTCATTCTCTCTTTCAATGAGATAAGACTATTCCCTTGATTGATGATGATATTTAAAGTCCTCACCCATGCAATACTAATGAAGTTGATTACATAGAAGTTGAATTTATTTTCAATGATTTTTGGATAACCAGATTATTCTAAGATCCTTTATCAATGTCTCACACTTTTAGTAACATGGGTGTATCAACCAAGGATACTTCCATTAAAAGTGCTCAACCAACTACTCATGCATGCAATTTTTCTCCATCATATGATAATGATTACATTATGGCCCAATCCCAATCATGGGACTTGGATGTAATTCATTATTATAAAACTCTTTTTAATATATATGATTTTAATCAAGATGTTAATTTGGTTCATATATCCTCTGATTCCAATGATGATGAACCAGAACCTCAAGGTCATGTCCTCCATACCAATCCACCATTGGTAAATACTCCATGGGTTGTCTATAAAATCTCTAAGTTTCCCAAATCTAATAGTATCGACTAGCCATATACCATTCATAAAAATCTCAATAATTGTAATGTTATTGGCCTTGATGATATCATTTAGTTTATCACTCATCTTTCAGACTACATCAGCTATCTGATATAGTCCAACCTTTACCTCCTAACTACACTAATTAGACATTACTAAGTTCCAATATAATTTATTTATCATCATCACTTATAGAAAATTATACCAGCTAGGTTGATATAGTTAAAATAAATTATCTTCTTACTAATTGTACCAAGAAGTTTGATATAGTTCAGCGTAATATTTTTGTACTAGACTATACCAGTTAGATCAATACCATATAGTTAAAATATTTAAATTTTTCTTCAACTCCTGATATTATTGTTTAACCCTAAAATATATATTAAGGGGATCTAGGGTTAAAGGGGTAAATATAGCCTAGGACACAAGGATGGTATATTATCTCTAAAGCAAGCCAATTATTTATGAAACTCAAATAAAACATATACTACATTTATTATGTTGAGATGTTAAAGATAGAAAGTACATCTATGTTAGACATTATAATGATAATGAAAATAAGATACTTAGTTGATTATAATGCTAATATAGATCTAGATCTGAAACAAGAAGAAAGTAGACTAGATATGGATTCTAGATCAGTCACCTAATTCTAAAAATTATACATCTATAGCTACAGACACTTGTGTCAACCTTGGATGGTTGCATTAATGCTATTATCTGACTTAGATGTATGTGTCTATTATTAAATACCTACTAAAACTAGATGTGACCACCTTGATAATTTTGGGTTATGTCTCACATTTACTGTGGCACATTCAGATCTGGGTCATAGAATGTCACTCCTTGTCAAATGATAAAACTCTAGTTCTTCATCTTCATAGTGGCTATGGGAATTAGTTAATGGGAATATGGTGTTGAGATACTCCAAAGACCCATCTAACAATGATTTCTACCTACATATATAATACTCTAAAGAGGGCCTCAAACTTATGTAGTTATGTAGTTGGATTATGTGTGAATCATGCAATGTGTGATAAGTAAATACAACAATGACGTAGCTTGTAACTTAGAAAATGTGGCTCATATAATATTCCTTAAATACTTTAGACATGTATATGTTTTATCTCTATGAATGATATGGAAATCATATAAAATAGGGAAGCTTTGCTCACTTGAGTGATTTTTGGTCTGTGTTGGGTAGCCTTTTGATTAGGTAAGAAGTTGTTATGTGAGGAATGAATGAGGGATGACCTTGTATTTATACAAATCCATTTTGAGAACACTTTGTATTAAATAACTCATGTTAAACTTTAGGATACATTTCATTTTAAAATTAGATGACTTTAGGGCACTTGACACTTGCATTATAATAAGACACTTGCATCATTATAGACATCCGAATGAGATGCAAGTGTTCAGGGAGTTATAAAATAGACACAAGTCCAAAACTTTTAGAGATGAAAGATAAGTAGTTTTATAACATTTTGGGTAATCTGTAAGGTCTAAATCATCAAAATAACATTGATCAAAATAAAAAATACGTAATTAGGCATAGAGAGATAGTGTATGCAAGCCTTTTAGTAGTGAAAAAGGTCTAGAATTTGAGGGTACATCCATGATATGTATTTTCCAATTATATAAGACCGAGGTTCTATATAATTCATAAATAGTGTCTATATTTTCCTCCCATTTAATCTAGTAATAAAATATCTATTCTAAATTAAAATAGATGTATACATGGTTGTGTATAACACACTTTGTCTTTATTTAAGTCCAAAATCTTTTATCGTCAGTAGACGCTTCCTTCATTACTCTCTTTTACATTTGATTAGAGAAAATCCGCGATAGTAGGCAGGGGCCGAATGGCTACGGCTTCACACTATTACTTCAAACTAAAAATATTACAAACACTTGTTTCAATTTTTGATTCTCAGGATCCTTTGAAAAGGGCAAGAGAACAACATACTCTTTCAACAAGGCTACTAGATTTCTAAAGCTTAGAAATTTTTTGATGGAAATTCTATGGAGGAGAGGCCTATTTATAGTATTTTGGGCCGTCCTGCCTGATTGTTGTCAAGGCGGTGTCAAGTCCCATCATACTTTATAGCGTAAAAGTTGAGCTATAGGGATATGTTGTTGGATGTGTGGATGATGATGATGTTTGGTGTCGTGGGTCCAACATTGCTTCTGCTTCATCTTCTAAGTCATCTTCGCTGATAGGATTGAAAAGACATCTGAGCTGGAAAGTACTGGAAAGATGCTAGTGCTAGGGTCCAGCTTCGCATGCGTGATATCGTGGAGTGATGTAGAAATAAGATTCCCACTCCAACTGTCTTCTGATGATAGTATGTACGACAGTGTCTTGATCATGATTCTCCTCTTCATGTATGCGGTGTGGGCCAGTGTCTCGATATAGATGACTCCAGAGTTTTGACGGTGATTTGCCTGAAGTGTAGCTACTGAAGACATTTGTAAGTCTTGTCCTGATGCATAGGAAATCCTTGTATATCTGGGATGCAACCCTTCTCACAGAATTTGCTCTTGGACAAGGATGTTTAAAGAAGGAAATCCTTGGTTATAGATTCTGGTCAGATTAAAACTAGGAATGGGTTGGTGCATAAGTGTTGCTAGAGGATTTCTACTAAGCCAATCTACAATAACATTTTCATTGCCTTTGATGTGTTCTACGGAGAAATTAAACTGATTAAAAAATGCTTGCCATCGAACATATTTACCGCGACCATCCTTCCGACCATGATCTTTTTCCTTAAAGGTCAGAAATCTAGTACAATCGGTAATTACAATAAAATGAGGCAAATGGAGAAGTTTTAACATGAACTTCTCTAAGCATTTATTTATAGCATAGATTTCTTTATCAGAAGAAATCCATTTAAGTACATCAGGACTGAAAACTCCACTAGCAAATTTACAAACAAATTCTTTATTGCTATGTAAGCAAACAAGTATTCCTCAACTTGAGTGCTTTATTGGTGATTGACCTACAACCAAGAGAATGTTATAGTATATATTCAGTGTCTAAAAATTGAAATCAAAAGCATTGAAATGATTAAAATTGAAAGAGAGCAAGGTTTAGAAGTACACCTATGTATCGATGCAAGCATCTTGCCTTTTAGAAATTTGATTTGAAAGATGTATAATTATGAATCACTAAAACCCAGATTAGGACAAAATATAAAATATATAAAGTGCTTATATATAATTAATTAGAGAGATGCTTTAATACAAATGTCCCAAACCTTGGAAAAAATGTGAATTTTCACTCAACAATTGGGATTAGTTCAACTGTGCAACCCAGTCATATGTATAACCTGATGAGTGTGAGTGAACCAATTCAACTCACACTATAAAAATATTGAGGTTGGATGATGTAATAAATTCTAATATATAAACTTGGCAAGATTGAGTGATTTAATGATCTCAACCATACAAAAATTAAACCAACTACTATAATAGATTGGTTCAATACAGTCCATATAAGTCTAACCCGATGGGTGATGATAGTCCATAAAAATGTTTTTAAATATGAAAATGATTTTTATTTTACAATATTAGATGCATATTACATAACATATGCACCTTAGATATGTCCATTGCTAAAACTATGTAAAAAATGGTATCAATGTATAGAATTCTATCATAAATGTGTATCTAAATCATATAACTGTGACTTTGGCCAATATGTAAACTATGTAAGTGTGGAGAACATGTTTCCATAACATGCCCCCCACTATAATCTGAGTTTGAGAATTGGTGTAAGTGTGGATAACATGTTTCTAAAACATTCCCCACTGCAATATGAATTAGTGAACTAGGGTAAGTACCAATAGGGAGGACATGTTTCCAAAAAAAATCCCCACTATAATATGGGTATGTTGCATACTAAAGTATAGAGAACATGTTTCCAAAACATTCCCCGACTACAATTTAAATCTATGAACCGGTGTAAGTGTCAATGTGAAAGAAATGTTTTTTAAAAATTACCCTACTATAATCTAAGTATGTTGCATATTGAATAAATGTGAATAACATGTTTCTAAAACATACCTCCACTAAATCTGAAACCATGACAAAATGTGAAGAAAATGTTTCCAGAACATGCCCCCATTACAATCTGAATCTATAAAGCAATGTGTATTTCATGTCTCTATGGCATGCCCTAACTAATATAACCCCCTTTTGAGGTGAAGGAAAGTATCAAGTATTAATTACCTTACCTCAAAAGGATAAGATAACCATGTAAATCATGAATATGTCATGTAGCATATAGAGAGAACATGTCTAGGAAGATATATCATTAAAGCACTAAGGATGTGATCACACCAAGTCCTCAGATGCATGATGTAGATCATGGAAACATGTAAATAATAATAGTACAATATCAATAATAAATCAAGCACACACACAAGATCACTTAAAAGTAAATCAAAAGATAGTGGTCCAATGAGACCTCAAGCAAGGGGCATGTTCAAATGCTACACAATTGAGGGAACATGACTTAGTCAAAAATCTATAAAATGAATATGTTTAACCCTAATTTAGATTGATAAATCCTTACTTGGGTAGATAGGGTTAAGGATATATAAATGATAGGACACAAGGGTGAATATTAGGGATACAGTAGGCCAATTAATGTGTTAAACTCAGATGTATCATATGTTGAATTTATAAATCTGAGATAGGTTAATAATGAAAATTACAACTATGCTAGATATATAAATGACATAAAAAAGAGTATTTAATTGGTTTTGACGTTAATTTAGATTAATATATAGTATAGACAAAAACAAGGTAGGAAGATAGTTCTGGATCAATCATCAAATTCTAGATTTGGTGCCTCTAGCTCTATAGATAGTTACATCAACCTAAGATATTTACATCGATGCTAATGTTTGAGTTTGATGCTAGTTTAATATATGAAATATCTACTCAAATAATAAGTGACCACTTGGATGATTATGGGTTTATCTTTGCCTTTTCTTTAGTGCATTCAGATATGGGTCATGGACTATCACTTTTGGTGAAATGGCAAAACCCTAGCCTTCCATCTTCAATGTGGCCTTGGAAAAAAATGGGTTAGTAGGCACATAGTGTCAATCTGACCCACAATGAACTCTCTATCTAATTATGATACGTACATATCCAATACTCTAGAAGATGGCCTTAGACTCATGCAGTTCTCTCCTACATGTTGACTCATGTGTGAATCATGCAATATGTGTAAAGCAAGTACAATAATGACCTAGATTGTAAATTGGCATATATAAACTTATGACTACTCCTTTAGTAATTTAGACTTGTATTTGGGTTGTTATTTGGATTGGTATTAAAATAGGGAAGAATAAGAAAACTTTTGGTAACTTAACTGCTTGTTAAGTGCTCTTTTAGTCTGATTGCTAGATGAGAAATGAATGAGGGTTGATATTGTATTTATACCAATCCTATCAGGAGATAACTCATATTAAAGATCTTAAGATATCCATTTTAATACATTTTATGTTAAAACTAGATGACTTTAAGTCACTAAAACTTGTGTTGCACCAGAATATTAACATCAATGCTATTGTCTACCTCGAATGTTAGTGTCTAGGGACAAGGAGAGTAGGCATAAGCTCAAAACTTTTAGAGGTGTAAGATAAGTACATTTTAAGCATTATGAGAAAGATGTCATTTTTGTGTCATCAATATAAGGTTGGTTGGACTAAGAAATAGTCCAAGGGGCACAAGATAGAGTATAAGAGAGGCTTTTAAAAGCAAGGCATGTGTAGAACTAAAAGGAACAACCAGGGTCTAAGTTTGCCAAGTGTAAAATATTAAGGTGTTATATAATCACAAAATATCATCTATATAAGAATAACATATTCAAATTTTAACATATAAAAAGTAATGACATATTCAAATGTCAAAAAGACAAAGAAAGGAATAGGGGTCACAAATAATGGAGCATATTCAAATGCTACAATAAATAATAAAATAACAAGGCAAGACACTCAAAGAAGTGCATGAATGAAATCATAAACAACCAACATAAACATAGAATACTAGTCCATGGATCATATATGTTATTAAAAAATGTTAAGTAAATAACATATCAAGTACATTACAAAAAATATAAGCATGGATAAAGGCATGTGTAAGTACATAAGATCAAACATGATAATGTAAAGTGACCATAGAATGATATAACATATATATATCATGATCAAATAAGTGAATGCCCCCAATGTCCATATGACATGAGTGAAGGTAGGGCCTAACATCTGAAAGTACATATATCATGTATATGTGTATGCCTAAATCACACTCAAAATATGTGTGAAACATGTGTGTATATATATAATACTAATATCCATATACCATCATGTAACCAATAAAATATATTCTAATGAGCTAATAGGATATGTAACTGCTATAAATATTTTTGGATTTTTGAATTTTTTTTGGTATTTTTAGAATATGCAAAAGAAAGAACTGTCCTATGATCTCATCCAATGGATGTTCATAGGTATCTCCCCACCATGAACCTAGTGAAATAAACTAGTGTTACTACCAAGGAACATGTATAGGTGCAATATTTGTCATTATATTATTTGTAATGTTTTGTATATGTATAATAGGGATCTATGGTCCTGAAGTAATAGTAGGAATATGGGTTCATAGAATTGATCACTGAGTATTCTATGATTTCTTTGAAGTAGTAGTAATAGGAACATGTTTAGCTATCATGGATATCTAAATATGGTGCATAGTATAAAACATTTCAGTTTAATGAAACTTACAATTTTTATGGTAATTAAGTAATCACCATATCTAATGAAACTCAGTTGAAAATAAGAAAGCTCAATTGTACTGATCAAGTGGCAGTGGACTTCTAGTTCTTCTTTCTCAATATGCTCTATGTCCTTTTACTCTACTGATATTCCATTACTCATTTATTTGTGTGGTATCTAAAAATATACTTCCTTTGTTGGAAAAGGACGTAAACTTGCCTTGATGATCAAATGATATGAAACTATTGTTTCTATCAACCATTTCTCCTATTAAGTGTAACCATGATTTTCCAAGAACAATATTGTAAGAATTTTAATTATAAATAACCTAAAAATTAACATAGCATTTTTTTGAAGCAAATTAAAATCTTAATTGAATTGATCCCATACTTTTTGTAATTGCATTAGTTTCATCCACATGTTGAAACTTATTTTCAAGAGAGCTAAGAAAAGACATAGAATAAAAAATTGTATCTTGAAAGTCCATAACCTTGATATTTATAAATAGTTTGCCCTCAACTTGAGTAGTGATAGTAGAATGGCCTTAATATGAGGAATGGCTTGTGATTTCCTCTTTTATAAACACATTTGGAACATTATATTTTTTAATTGTCTCTTTTTTTTTGACTTCTTTTGTTAGAAATCCCAATGTTAAT
The DNA here is from genome assembly GCA_037957365.1 of Torreya grandis. Lineage (NCBI taxonomy): Eukaryota > Viridiplantae > Streptophyta > Pinopsida > Cupressales > Taxaceae > Torreya > Torreya grandis. The sequence continues at coordinate 4,553,829 of JARHVA010000453.1, read as the reverse complement.
ATTTGATGTGCCCATTTCTCTTTTTGTACGTTGTTTTCATTTGTGAATTCTTGCTCTTTAAAAAAATGCATATTTTAATGATTTGCATCAATATTGCCACTATATTCCAGGCCTTGTCAATCATTATTATCGGATATAAATATAGGATGATTTATGCCTTGGGAATGTTTTCCCAATCCTTAACCTTGATAGTTAAAGTTTTGTAAAAATTGCTTTCCAAAACCATATTGATTGGAAATATGACTATCATTATTAAGAGGTAAATTTGTATCCTTGATATGATTCTTATTTTTGAACCTTTTTGTGCTCTATGGTTGATATTGGTAACTTTTCTACTCTAAATTTTTCTTTGGTACCAACATTTGTTGTTTTTATATTTGTGTTTTAAGAAGTACTCATACTGTGAGTGATTTTATTTGATTGATGTATCAATGATATGATCGACACTATCTTTGTGACTTTGTATTATGTTTTTTAATGTAAAAAAATAATTTTTATGATCCCCATGCATTCTATAATATACACAATAGTATTTCGATCGCCTGAGAAGGTAATTTGATCACTTTATCTCAAATCATTTTTCTTACGATTTCACTTGGGCTCTTAGTTACTTTTTGGTCACTTTTCGATTCACTTGTTTTATATGTGTTTTGTTGTACCTTTGAATTTAGATATAAAATCTTGTTTGGCATAACATTGGTAGATGAGAATGCAAACACATAATTAACATTACCATGTTTTGGATTTTGGGCACATGGAATCTGATTTTTTAATAATGTGATCTTTGAACAAAAATATTGATTTTGATTTTTTAGCTCTTCTATTAACTTTATCATAAGGTTTTTTTAATCTTTTATGGATTCAAAAGCACAAACCCTAAGTGCTTAAAATTAAACATGCATTCATATACCATCTACCTTACCCCTTGAAAGAGTGATAACCTAGACCTAGTTAAAGGGATGGTAGCCACCATCCTTAGGGTTATAAGGAAGAATAAATTCCTTTTTAACTATTTTAAATGTTCTAAAAATTGATATGAGAATAAGAAAGAAGATACATATAAATGCTAACATTCTAACATGATATAATAAGGATATAGCAATTTAAAACTGTTGGCTGAATTTTTTAGAAATATGAGATTTGGGTTTTTTGGAAAAATAGGAAATGAGATAAACCTAGAAAAATAGGGAAACAAAAGTACAATGTATGACATGTAGGTCTAAATTTATAAATAATATAATAAAATTTTAAATTTAAGAAATACATACAATGTTTTGGAAAAAAAGAGAGGTTTTTGTCTAAATCGACATAATTATGAAAAATCTATGAATAAATTGAACTTTGACCTATTATGAACCAAAAATAAGCTAAACAATGTGGAATGCTTCACAACTAAAACCCTATAATATTCCCAATAATTTTTTTTTCTAAAATAAGAATTTATTTCATAGATCTGAGAGATGTTTATGAATAAAATGCTATTTTTTATGAAACCAAAAAATAATTACAATATAAGTACACCATTCACCTTGTATGCCAATATTTATTAAAAATAGTAAATTACAAAGATTTAAAAATCCTACCAAAATTTGGCAAATAGAAAGAGGTTTTTGAGTATACCAACCTGAGTATAAAATACCTATGAGAAAATTTAAAATGGATTTGTTTGGATTTTGAAATGTGTCAATCAATGAATAATTGACTTACAATCGTACGAACACCAATCTTGGTAAATAGAGGAGGGTAAAACCCTAGGGTAAAGTTTTAGATCTAAAAATCCATCACAACAAGCTGAAACCATAGGAGGCTTAAAATCCCTAGATATTTTTTTCATTCACATGAATCAGGTTCACCAAATTCTTAACACTAATATGTGTGTGTGTGTGTGTGTGTGTGTGTGTGTGTGTGTGTGTGTGTGTGTGTGTGTGTGAGAGAGAGAGAGAGAGAGAGAGAGAGAGAGAGGGAATCTAGGGTTATAGGGGTAGATATAGCCTAGGGCACAAGGATAATAGACTATCTCTAAAGTAGGCTAATTATTTGTAAAACTTAGAACATATACTAAATTTATTATTCTAAGATGCTAAATATAGAGATTGAAACTACGTTAGATATTGAAATGATAATGAAAACAAGATACTTTGTTTTGATGCTAATATAAATCTAGAATAGGCATAAAGTAGACGGGATCTAGATTCTAGATCAGTCGCTTGATTCTAAAAAATTTAACTTGTAACCATGAACACTTATGTCAACCTTAGAAAGTTTAGTTGATGTTATTATCTGAAGTAGATGTAGTGTCTAGTACATAATACCTACTAAAACTAGATGCAACCACCTAGATGCATATTATTTTTGTGTCACCTTCACTTTGGTGCATTTAGATTTTGATCGTGGACTGTTACTCCTTATCAAATGATAAAACCCTAGTTCTTCATATTCATAGTGGTTGGGGTAAAATGGGTTGGTGAGAACATAGTGTTGAGTTACCCCAAAGACCCCTCTATCAATGAACATTGCATACATAATATATACTCCTAAGAGGGCCTCAAACTTATATATGTTGAATTGTGTGTGAATCATGTATTATGTGATAAACAAATATAATAATGACCTAGCTTGTAAAATGGTAAATGTAGCTCATGAAATGATCCTTTAATACTTCAGACATGTAGATGTATTGTCCTTATGATTTATATTGGAATAGGTAAAAATATAGAAGCTTTGCTCACTTGAGTGCTTGATTGAGTGATTTTTGGTCTATGCTAGGTAGCCTTGTGAGTAGGTAATAAGTTGTTAGGTGAGGAATGAATGAGGGTTGATCATGTATTTATACCAATCCCCTTTGAGAATATCTCACATCAAACCACTTAGGTTAACCTTAGGATACATTTAATTTACAAATTGGATGCATTTAAGATACTAGACACTTGCATTAGAATAGGGCACTCATGTCGATGTAAGCATCTGAATGGGATGCAAGTGTCTAGGTAGTTGGAAAATAGGAACAAGTCCAAAACTTATAGAGATGGAAGATAAACAAGTTTATAACATTTTTAGAAATATATAAGGTCTGATTCATCAAAATAACATTGGTCAGACTAAGAGATAAGCAATTAGGCACAAAGAGATAATGTATGTGAGCCTTTTGGTAATGGTAAAGGTCTATAAGTTGAAGGTACATCCATGATATGTATTTTTCAAGTGTATAATATTGAGGTGATATATAATTCAAAAATAATGCCTACAATTAACTCATATACTAAAGCCACTATTTTAAGATATACATTTTGAGTTTAACAACAAAGGTCATCAAATTATGGACATTGAAGTAGATGTCAAATACTAGGGACATTTACCTATGATTCCTAGTGAGAAATCTATAATAGAATTACTCCACACTAGAGAGACTCAAATTCTTCATCAACATCACAAATTTATCCTTTTTGAGAAATGGGCTCCTCATTTTAGTAATCTATTCACTAGCATCGATCCAAAAATAGATCTTATCTCTAAGATTCCTTCAATTCCTTATCATTTTCAAGACAAAAACACTATGCTTATCAGATAAACTCATGTATTTAACTTGGGTATAAATGCCAATCCAAAATCAATTATTATCTCAAAGGAAATTTATCTTTAAGAGAAATACAATTATAGCCCTTTTTTGGTAAATACCATGAATTAATTGTTTGGTTATATGAAGACATGCCTAAAATTTACCTTAGCATAATTTTCCATAACATCGTGACATATCTAGATGCAAAACTTGTGCATCAAAAGCAAAAAAAATCCCCTCTAAAGGTTTCCACCTTATGTCATAAATAAATTATCTATATCCTATATGATAAGTTCATTAAACCATAAGATTACTTGGAATAGGCATCAAACATAGTACATGTTCAAAATAAATTCACCATGGTCATCCATATCTGTATTGAGTTTCATAATCTCAACTTAGCATGTCCTAAGGATAACTTTCCTTTACCATCAACTGATTCAATTATTGATTCTAAACGTAGATTTGAGATGTTGTCTCTCATGGATGTTGTTTTGGGATATAACCAAATTCACATCACTCCCAGGATCAACATAGAACCACCTTTACTACTAAGTGGGGAACCTCTTACTAAGTTAATATGCCCTTTGTCCTAGAACATTAGATCTACTTATCCATGTGTAATGACCCACATATTTTAGGATCTTATCCATAAAATAGTTGAAACTTACGTAGATGATCTTATCTCCAAATCTAAGCATTGTGAGAATCACCTTCATGACCTTTATATCATATTGGATTGTTTTATCAAATATAAAATTAGACTTAATCCTTACAAGTGTGTTTTTAGTGTAACCTCTAGAAAAATATTAGGATTATTGGTTTCCTTATGAGGGATTGATGTAGATCCTCTAAATATCAATGTTATTATCAACATGCTTATACCTTAATCTATTCCTAACATTCATACCTATCTTGAGAAACATGGGGAAATATGATGATTTATCCCCGAGATGTCTTACTTCATATACTTAGTAAAAATTCTCTTAAATAAATGTGTTATAATTGAATACACCAACGTTTGTCAATAATCCTTTAACAACATGAAAAAATCATTTTTTCATCCTTCTGCTCTCAAACCACATTCAAATGGTCATCCTCTCATATTGTATATTTCATCTACCCCTATCTCAGTTGGGGAAATTCTTGCACAACAAGATGAGTCCATGAAAAATACACAATCTACTATATTAGTCACGCCTTGATAAATTATCAGACCTACTACACAAAATTCTAGCATGAGTGTCTTGCAATCTATTTCTCAACTAAAAGTTTTGGGCACTATATGATTCATCAAACCACTTATGTCATTATCCATTCTGACCCTTTTCCATTCCTTCTCCAAAGCTTTCTTGATTAGAGACCAAATCATAAAATCGATGGTACTCTTAATGGAGTTTAACTTAAGAATTATTCCTCAAAAATTAATTGAAGGCCAAGTAATCACTAATAAAATTTCCACCATTCCTATTCCAACCACTCAACACCTTCAAGATACTCTCCCCAATGAAGATGTCCTCTTAATTGAAGGTATTGACCAAACTATTTCTATTAAAGACTACTTCCATAATTTCATGATTGATCTTGAGGTAAAAGCCCTTAAAGAACCTATAATAGTAGTATTTACACCTAAATAATCTAATAAATTTATCATATAAGATCTACTTGAATTTACCATCAATCTACATGAGGAAACTTGGACTCTCCACTTTGATGGATCAAAGTGCCTTCAAGGTGCCTAAGCATGAAATGTCCTTGTTGATCCTTATGTAAAAATTATTCCTCTCTATATATACTTTTTTCAAGATCACTAATAACTTTTATGAATATGACTCTCTCATTCTTGGGATGTAAGCAACTATATATATAAATATACCTTATTTACATGCCTTAGGAGATTCACAACTTATATGCCATAAAATGAGTGACACATATCAATGAAAAAGTGAAAATATTATTTCATATCATTAGCTCAATTCCACTCTTACCATTGAGTTTGCATATTTTACAATCGAAGTAATCTGACGAGAATAAAATGCTATAACTGATTCTCTTTCTTTATTATCATCTCTTTTTCATCCTCATCAAGCACTAGATGGATCATAATTCCTCATTCACATGGATAAATCACCATGTACCTTAAAAATAAGGATGTATCTCTTATTTTCTAAAATGAAGTAGTCACTATTAAAAAATCCCATGGTAAAAATATATCATCTAGTTTATTGATCATTAAATTTATCCTCTTGAGGCTAACTCTTGTGAAAATACTAGACTTTTCAAGCAATATTGAAAGTATGTCATTAGATATAACATTCTTTATTATCATTATGTCAAAGGTACCTTAATATGTTGTGTTACACAAGATGACATTCCTTCTCTTCTTGAACAAAAATATGGGGGCACTTGTGGTGACCATTGTAGTGGACATGCTATAGCCTGTAAATGACTATGGATGGGATACCATTATCTTATTATCAAAAAATATGTCATCACATTTATAAACAAATATTATCCTTACCAATTCAATGATGATTTTATTGACTCTCCTTCAATTGATATTTAAACACTTGAATCTCCTTGGCCACTCTCTATGTGAGATTAGATCTCATTATGAAATTACCTTGGTCACAATATGGCCATGTATTCATCATTATCACCACATAATACTTTACCAAGTGGGTAGAATCTAAGCCCCTTGTTAATGTCACTTTCAACCCCTTGTTAATGTCATTGGCATAACTATATCCAAATTCATCCTTAACAAAATCTTATGTCATTTTAGAATTCCTCACAACATCATATCTAAAAATGGTGTTAATTTAAAAATAAATACATGAAGTAATTATGTATGAAATTCAAAATTATACATAGATTTTATACACCTTACCACCCTTAGTGCAATGGCCAAGCAAAATCCACTAAAAAAATCCTTAACAAGATCTTGTAAAAGACTATTAAGGATTCTTATTTGGACTAGTGTCTCAACCTATAATGCACACTTTGGGATTATTTTAATGGCATTTGTGTTTGAAATGACACCTCAAGATATACCCCACACTTTGGGATTATTGTACTAACATCTATATTTCCACCAATGAAACTCCCTTCTCTTTAGTTTATGGCTTAGAAACCATCTTACCATTATGGTGACCCCAAAATTGTCTATAACTTAGTATACATGCACACTACAATACAACCAAAAAACAATGTCAATTACTTATGGAAATAGGACATGGTGCATGCAGGACACACCATTTCAATATTGTGCACCCAATATAAGTTTCCATCTAAGCATGATGTTATTTGAAAATCATCCACGTGTATCAATTAAAAATTAGAAAAACCAACACACACAAGACCCCTTGTACTCAAAATCCATAGTGAAAATCATGGAGGATAATGATAGAGTTATAACTAATGACATGATTCTAAAAAATAGCTAGGAAATGGTGAAAAATGATTGGTATCTTACTTAGATTTGAACACTACATTGATTTCCAAATGGGTGAGAAAGGGCATTAATTACTAATGGGTGGTAGTTGAACTACCAAGTAACACCCAAATTTGTTTCGATGCCTATAAAAAGTAGAGCCCTGACAAGAAAAAAGAAATGATAACTGACAATGAAGTGCTATCAAATTACCACTAGAATGCTTAAGACATAGAGATTCACTTAGATTTATATGTTGTCAAGTGCTTAAAGGTATCTATTTCAACCATGTGAAGTTTGACTATAATATAAGTACTTGATTAACTTTTTTGTTATCTTGTTGTGGGGATTAAATTTCTTCTTTGAACTTGATCATTAATGGTTATTGAGTGCATGTAGGTTATACAAGCTAATAATTTTATGTTCATTATTCATAAGTATGTGTTCTAAGTATACTCAATATAAGGATAACATGGATCAACATAATCATTTAGATGAGCCCATTACCAACTAACCCTAACCCAACCTAGGTTTTTGGTGAGCGTGTGAGATCAAACTTATGTGATATACCAATGCAAAAGTTTGTAAAGGGTAAATGTTAAAATGTGTGGGTAGACTAACATGTAGTTGATCGTTAGGCTAGTGCAACATTTTGGTTATATTTCCAAGACAAGGTTACATTTTTTTGCTACAATGGTGAGCAAAGATGATGTAATGGATCTCCCTATAAAATACTAAGCATTAATTTGAGTAGATAAAAAAAATCATGAAGAATCACCCTAGTTGTGACATTCAAAAGCCAAATAAATGGGTAGAGGATAATCTACATGAACTGATGTATGAGGTGTTTTTATATGAACTACCAAACCACCTACATGTATGGATTATAGTGTATACATTATACAAGAGAATAAATTTTGGATGGAATCATCCTTGGACCGAACAACATGAGTAGCTAAAGAAATTGAACGTGGTCTAGACCAGATCTATTGATGTTTTATGGTGTGGCATATAAAACAGCTACATGTTAGAATTTAATTTATCAATGTGATTTTGTATTGAATATGATAGGTACTAGTTATTTATAGAACCTAGAAGATCATACTTGAAGAAACTACCATTGGAAATAAAAAAATTGATTGTAGACATCAGTATTGAATACATGATAATGTCTAGCTAAGTCAATGTGCACATGGGTGATGTAAAGGGTGAAGAAGAAATAGTGTCTATAAAATATTAAGAAAGGGAGATCTCAACATGGAAGGACCAAGTGGACATAAGCCCCGAAGGCATAGATATGATGAAGATCAACCAGAAAAGGTGGTTGAGAGGGGCCTTGGGTAGATGGGGAAGTCTAACTTAGGAATTGCCCTGAGAACCCATATAGGGTGGGAATGGAATAAGGAGGACTCCCACATAAAGGATATATCATCCATTTATGAAAAAATATTCACCAAGGAGATTGAACATGTCTTGGAAGAAGAAATTGAAGTACCACAATGAGGAGTTAAGTAAGAGAAAACCACCATAGAGATGCCTTATTCACCTCTACCTAAAGCACCTACTCAAGTAACTCACTCATTATTATTATAAACTCATAAAAATAGTGATCTTAACTTTAAAATTAAATATTTAAGGTATCATGGAACAAAAATAGAGGAAGCACTATGTTGAGACAAAATGGCCTTAACTAAATAATTAAAATAAAAATCGTGTAAATCATACACATTTCACATTCAACAATGTAGACTTGAATACCATGAGTGGGAGGGGGTATGACCCCTCAAATGAGTGGTTCAACACAAAGTGGAGTAGTTGGGAATGGAAGACCACTGATATATTAATAAACCCTTCAAGTAGTCAGTGAAACAATAGTACTACCCATGGTGGTAGGTGGTGGGGTGGTGCTACCAATGCAAGGAACTATTGTAGGTAGCCAGAGTTTAGGAGTGCCCTTGACTAGTACCTCAAGGAATCAAGTGCCATAGGTACCCACTATAATCACTCCTACCTCTCAAGTCATCTACAAGATATCCTTAAGCCTAGTGGAGTATCTATTGACATTCTAAGCCATCTTCCTCAGTCGACGCAAAACTTGCCAAGACCATAAGAGAAGTTGTGTACCTATGAGGTCCCAAGCATTTCAAGCAAAGAAGGATGTGTATAGATGTTTTGAATTCATTCACGTGCCTAAGCAGTCAAGTGTAAGTCTACATAGATATAGAATGAAGGTTTGTGCCTATTATAAGTACTTGATGCACATTGTAGCACAATATTCTTTGATGTACAATCTAAAAAGTGCATATGTCTGAAGATACTGGCTCCCAAGTTATGGATGGCCAGGAAAAGAAGGTACACAAGGATTAGTTATATATCATGAAGAGTGTATCAAATACCTTTAGTTTTTATGAGTGTTTTTTCTCAAAGATCTCCTTAAGCCTATCTAACATAGTTTCATACCAGAGCATAGGATCCTATTCTCGCACCTTTGAATATCATAGGTTGTAAACCTAAAGCCTCATGCTACCTCCTCTGTAGACTCATAATTTTAAATAACTCTCATATGAACCAATGGCACAAGAGTACTTCCAAATTAAGGGTCACATGCACAAACTCTATGTGCATGTAGCATACAAAGAAAGTGTGAACTAGGAATTTGTCTCAAGAGAGGAGGTTAGATCAAGTGTTAGTTCAAAATGAAATCAAAATGAAAATAACACACTAGAAAGCATGACATCTCAAGGCCTATAAACTAGGGGAGATTAGTAACAAATATACATATGAAATCAACAAATAAAACATGAAATAAACCTTCCTTGGAGATTACAAATGGTTCATAGAGTGGCTTGCTCAGATTGTGCATCAAAGAGTATTCATCAATGGAGGTGTTTGGCTCCTTCTCTCCTTGGCACCTTTGGCTTGTGATGGCTTTGGTTTGGTTTAACAATTTGGCATAATAAACTAATTATATGAGGCTTTGGAATCATTTGTACATGGTAAATTTACACTATCTAAGCTTGAAATTATGAGTGTGAGGCTTTTTATTTATAGATTTTCTCATTTGATCAGAATGAACCTGAATCATCCATATCAAGATGAAGATATGTGGCTAAGAATCCATTCAATTTTGAAGTCTAAAATAAATAAATTCCCTCATAAATATTTGGGATAGAGAGGCATTTAAGAGGCATGGGTGGGCTTAATTAGATATTTGTTGCATAAATGGCCTAGGGATGCCTTCCCCAAAAAAGATTTCACTTGATGATGCAGAAACTCATAATCAATTTTGAAAAAGAAATATTTAAAAATCTCCATGGAATTCTTAATTAGGCTCATGATTCAAATTAATTATCTTTAAACATGATTATTTAATTTTGGTGCAAATCTTGGCAATTGATGCTCAAATTAATCAAATTGGTCAAAATGTCATATTATTGACTCAAAATTTGATTGGATTGGAATTAGAAGGCAATGTTATATTATTGGAACTATTATTCCATTTAGGATGTTGTCAACACAAAATAACAAGGGCACATGTTTCATGCAAGAAATTTGGTATAATAGAGCAATCTAGAGCACTCAAGTGTCAAAATGTCATTTTGACTTAAAATGATCTGATCAAAGTTAGTTATCTCATAAATTGCATTGCCCCATTTAGTGATACTCTGGCCAAAACCAGCACTTGTATATGACAAATTCAAACTATTTAATGTGTTTTAGTGTTTTTAGGCCAAATTATGATATTTGCTAGAAATTGGTCTGAAGCCTAGTTGAAGGTTATTGGTGGCCAATTTTAGGTGTCTACAGTTTGCCCCTATTTGGGAAGGTGTTTCAATCTATAAGCATAGTAACATCTTCTAAAATAATGAAAAAGGTCTTGCATGCCTACAACTTCAATGATAATGGATGAACTATATGATGCCCCCTCGAGGGAACGATTGGCACAAGTAGGTCAGTAAATGGTCCCTCAAAAGAAAGAAGCAAAAAAAAGGGACCAAACATATGAAGATGATGGGATGAGAACACAATGATTTTGAAAAACTAGTCAAAACCACTAAGAATGCAAATGGGATGGTGTACAATGGTTTGCCCAAAAGTGGTTATAAGCATTATACCCCAATAGTGGTAATATGGTATGAGAAGATAATGATTTTCCCAAAGGTAGATATAATCATTGAGAAGATGGAGTTGTCCCAATAAGGATAGACAAACATGATAATAGCATGCCCCTATTGTGTAGAGGAAAGTAAATTGGTGGTAACATAATGATTTACCCAAAGGCAGTTAGAATCATTAAGAAATGCAAGTGGGACAGTGTCTAATGATTCACCCATAAGCAATTATAATCATTAGACCCCAATTATGGTAAACATGATTGATTGGTTGATAATGATGATAACTTGACACAAAGGGTAATGATGAATTAGAACAACTTACTAGTAGGGAGATGTTCATGTGGTTGAAATTCTTTCATGGTTAATTACTCTATTTGGGATATGATTGGGATGTGGCTAATGTCAGTGCTAAGGAGAGGTTGATGTTGCCATTATTGTATAGACTTCTTGAAGTTGATTTTTATTATCAAACCTGATGGTAAGCATCATGATAGAACACCATGAGGATTTGGTTGAAATATGCACAAGGATTGACTCTTAGGATCTAATATTCAAGTAAAATAATGCACCAATGATAAAAACCATGATGACAATGTAAACATATGAGTATAAATGGATTCAAGTATAAGTGAAGAGAAAATCACCCAATGAATGCACATAAACTGAATCAAGGCAATAATGATGAAAGCAAACAAACATGCACACAAATAATAAACAAACAAAAAAGCAAAGAAAACAAATGGTAGTTAAACCTAATACTAGTACAAAAAATATGATGAATACTGCCTCTATAAAATAGGTGACAAATTAACAAACAAACATAATGAGTGAATAGCATAAAAGGAAGGGGGTATTCAAGTCATCTCCATATGCACTAGGCAAGTGGACATTTCCTACATATTTATATAGACATAATACATAATAAAAACTTTAGGCCAAATGTAGTTCTCTTAGAAAATGGGAAGAAAATGATAACTAATGAAAAACAAACATGATGGATGTGATAGAAGAATAGGAATGGCCTTGAAAAATGACAAGTGCATTGGAGCAAAGGCTAAAAAGGATGGGGAAACTAAGGAATAAGTGATTTGTTTGTGACTTAGTGAAGGTTCCCAGAATCCTTAAGGCATAGAAGTGGTTAATGTTTTTGGTTTTTTCTAAACATTTTCTACTATTTTTGGAATTTTGGAGTATCTCAACTCAATCAAGAATGACAAGACACTAAATGATCCAAGCTCACAAAATGTCAAGAGCGTTGCTTAGGTTGCTCATAAAACTATGAGAGCATGGCTTAGGTTTCTCACAAAATGGAAATATCATGGCTTAGATTACTTGAAAAATGTCAAAAGCATGGTGGAAAAGGGTGACTGAGTTGACCTCAACAAGTATTGAGCATTACCTACATAGTCCTAAGATTAGACCTCAAGTCACTATAGTTCTACCCTACAACAAAGGAATCTATCTAATGTAGCATCCAATTTAAAAAAAATATGCATAGTTTCATAATGGAAAAGTACAACATAAGAAATGGCAAGGTGGTATGGTCAAGGTGTAGACACCTAAATTTGGCCATTGATAACCTCTAACTAGGCTTTTGGCTAATTTCCACCCAAAATACATAATTTAGCCTAAAAACACTAAAACATGCTAAATAATGTGAAACTAACATATTCAATTGCCAATTTTGGCCAAGGTATCCCTAAATGGGGCAATGTAATTTATGGTCTAGCTAACTTTGATCAGATCATTTTGAGTCAAATTGCCAATTTTTTACCTAGGTGCTCTGAATTGATCTTTCTTATCAAATATTTTTCACAAGACATGTGCCTTCATTATTTGTTATTGACAACATCCTAAATAGAATAATGGATCCAATGGATCTGACATCACCTTTTAATTCCAATCCAATCAAATTTTGGACCAATAACAAGCCAAAGGTGCCAAGGAGAGATGGAGATAGCCAAGCTTCCATTGCCAAGGACTTCATGAGCACAAGTCGAGCAAGCCACTACAACAAGAATTTTGGAGCATCCAAGAGAGGTAAAAGAAAATTTCTTTTGCATTTTAGTTGTGTGTTTTATTCATGTTTATTAACTAATCTCTCCCTAGTGTCTAGGCTTAGAGATGTTATGCTAGTTAGTGTGTTTATTTTATTTTGTTTTCATTTTGAAACTAACACCATACTAACCATCCTCTCTTGATTCAAATTCCTAAATCACACAAGGCACAATAAACAAGTGTTGTTCCTCATTTTCCCATAGGTGGTTATAACTAGGATACAACAACATAGGTCCATGATACTAATTTTACCATAGGTGGTTATAGTTAGTAACAAGACCAATGAAACACTGATTTTCCCATAGGTAGTTATAATTAGGTGCACTTGATATAGAGAACATAACAAGAAATGAAGAATGCAATTGCCAAACTACTATCTTACTATTCCAAAATATGATCTTTATCTGGAATGTGTGAAACTATTGCTGAAACTAGATGTGAATCCTCTTTCTAAAAAATAATGATGGATCTAAAAGGAATTGAAGTAATGTCATAGGGTCAGGTAAGGAGGGAGAAATCAATTTGGTTGATGGGGAATGTATGGTAGAATAGATATGTGATAGGAAAAAGTGATAGGTTGGAAGGATGATAGGATAGTAAAATGGTATAGTACAAAGAAGAAGATTGATAAAATGATATAACTTGAAATGGTCCTTATAGATAATACACCAGGTCACTCAAGTGTAGTACCGCTTGAGGTAGATAATGTTCATTAGCTCATCAAGTTCATGTATGTCTGGTGTGGTAAGCCTATATGCTCATCTTCCATAGTTTGTTGTAACAATGAAAGGACTAACCCAGTTGGGTTTGAACTTGCCTTTATGCTTTTTTTTTACCGTGGTATTCTTTTGGTTCTCTTTAAAGACAAGATTGCCAAGTTCAAATACTTTATGTTTCATGCACTGATTATAGTGGCCTCAGAGTCAGTTTTGATGGGCTTGGAGATTTTTTACCACATCCATGTATTTATCATCAAGTAAATCTAACACTTGCACATAATCTACTCAATAGTCGTCATCTAGGACATACTTGAAAGAGATGCCTAGAGAAGTAAACTCAGCCTCAATGGGAAGAATGCCCTTAGTACCATAAAAAAGTGAATATGGAGTGGCTCCTATGGGTGCATGGTGATTGGTATGGTATGCCCAAAGGGCATGGAATATCTGAAGGTGCCAATCGCAACCAACATCATTAACAATCTTTTTGAAAATGTTGACAATAGTTTTGTTTGATGCTTCAGCCTAACCATTACCTTGAGGGTAATATGCCATGGAGAAATGTTGCATGATGTTATATTTAGTACACATATTTTAGACATCCTTGTTCTTAAATGATCAGCCATTCTCAGATATAATATCAGAAGGGATACCATAGAGACAAATGAAACGGTTGAAAATGAACTTAGAAATTTACTTTCCAGTCATGTAAGAGAGGGGTATAACTTCAACCCACTTAGTGAAATATTTGATGGTGATAAGGATATGTTTATGAACATGAGATGATTTGGGATTGATATTTTCAATGAGTCTTGGTCCCATGTATAAAATGGCCATGGTGTCAATATTGGTTTCAGAGTCTTGGTCAAGGCATGAATTAGATGAGCATGCCATTGACACTTGTCACACTTCTTCACATATACATATGCATTTATGTCCATCATGGGCTAATAATAACTAGTATGCAAGAGATTTTTGGATAACATTGCCCCATTGGTGTGGGTTCTACATATTCCTTTGTGAAATTCTCATAATGCTAGTGTAGATTCTATCGAATTTAAACAATGAAGCAAAGTTCTATCAAAACTATAGTGGTAAAGGGTTGATCTAAGTAAGGTATAACATGTGTTTTAGTGGATGTAGGATTTGGATTGATTTTGGGATAGGTCAAGTGGTATAATTTGGTTATAGAGGTAGTTGTAAAGGATTGAGTACCAAATAGAGCTAGGACCAACAATATCACAAATCATCATGATAGTTAAAGGTTCATGAGCTGGTGCTAGCAAATTTTTGACAAAGAATGATATTGTTTAGGTGTGTCTACTTGTCAAATTAGAGATCCAATAGTAGCTATAACATTTATGGTTTTGTTACTTTCCCTTGGTATATGATCAAACTAAATGTCGACAATCTGTTGCTTGAGAGTGTCAACCATGGCCTTGTATGGCACCAGTTTGTCATCTTTAGTCTGAAAGTCATATGTAACTTAATTGATGATTAACTAAGAATCACCATAAACCTTGAGATGAGATATGTTCCATTGTACTTCTTGTTGAATTCCTACAACAAATTATTCATATTTGGTCATGTTGTTGGTATGAGTAAAGTTGATCATGAATGATTTAGGGATTCGATCCCCCTATGGTAAAATAAAGTCCTACCCTCAATCCATGTACTCTAAATGACCCATCAAAATATAGCTTCTAATGTTGCTACTCAAGATGTGAGTCAATGATGGTCTTTATGGACTTGCCAGGAAATTGGAATGTTAATGGATTTGTATCATCAAGGGGTGCTTTAGCAAGTTGATCTGTAAAAACTTGACCCTTAATGGCTTTTTAGTTGAAGTACTTGATGTCAAACTCACTAAGAATCATGATCCATTTGGCCATACATCCATGTAAAAATGTTTTAGATAGTAGATACTTGATTGGATTTACTTTTGAAATAACCATGGTTTTATTGTTTAACATGTAATGGCATAGTTTTTAACCTATGAAGACCATGGCTAAACAAGTTTTTTCTATGGGCATATAATTAGGTTCATATGTGACTAGTGTATGAATTAAGTAGTACATGGCATGTTCTTTTTCATTATCATCTTGTTGAGATAAAAGTTCCCCTACGGAATTTTCAATAGCAGATAGATACAATAAGAATGGCTTTCCTAGAATGGGAGGTAACAAAATAGGTGGATTCGCTAGATAGTCTTTTAACTACTAAAAAGATATCTGGCAATGATCATCCCAATGAAATGTGATGCCCTTATTTAGAAGATTCATAAAAAGATGAAATTTTTTGGATAATTATGATATCAAGCATCAAATAGACTAGATCTTACCCTACAAACTATAGAGTTATTTCAAACTAATCGATGGTAACATCTTTGTTATGGCTTAGACTTCAGCTAGATCAACTTCAATGCCTCAATGAGACATAATGAGCCCTAGAAATTTTACTGACGTGAATCTAAAGACAAAATTCTTAGGATTAAGTCTAAATTTTTACTCATGTAGTCTTTCAAATATTCTACATAGCAATATTTGATGATTAGCCCTAGTATTTGATTTGCCAAGATTGACATAGTCTACTATAATATCATGAATCATATCATAAAATATGATGGTCATGGCTCTTTGGTATGTGGCCCCTACATTTTACGACCAAATGACATAAATTGATAATAGAATGTTCCCCAAGGTGTGGTGAACACTATTTTGTGTTGGTCTTCTGGAGCTATTATGATCTGGTTGTACCCCAAGAATCCATCCATCAAGGAAATCATCTCCTAACCTGTTATGGAGTCAACTATCATGTCAATGTTTGGGAATGGAAAATTACCTTTGAGGTAAGCTTTGTTTATATCCTAGAAATTAATATAGATTATGATTCCTTCTAGCTTTTTGTTGACTAACACAACATTGGAGATCCACTCTGAATATTCGATCAACTGAATACATCCTACTTCCAAGAGTTTTTCAAACTCTTTCATCACTAAGACATCAATATAAGGATGCATCTTAGGTAACTTTTATTTTACTATTTTGGCATCAAGATTTACCACAAGGTGGTACAGAACTAAGGTGGGTTCAAAACCTAGCATGTCAGAATGTGCCCATGTAAATATGTTAATAAATTCCCTTAAAAGGGTTGTACGGACTTCACACTCCTTTTTTATAAGAGATGCACTTAGCTTGATCCACTTTGGGTAATCTGGGACCCGATGTTAACCTTTATTGTATCTTCCAATATAATGGTCAAACCATCTTCAAGTATAGTGGGCAATGATTTAAACTAATTGGCAATGTTAGAGTCCTCTATTAGGATGTGTTCTTATAGCTCTCCAAGGCATGACAAGTCAGAGTCCCTCAATGGGAGGTGTGGCCATGTAACAAAGACTGTTAGAAACTCCTAAATGATTTGATTAAAATATTATTATTCTTCAAAATTAAACTTAGATTCATAGACAAGTTCATCATTGGTGGTATCCTAAGCCACATTTCAAGAAGGTTGAATGCCCACGTCTAATGGCACCTAAAACAAGTTTTCACCACTACATTGGCCTTTTTCTTTACTTTTTCCATAATTATAAAATGCCTCAAAGAGGTTTTTACTTTGGGACCTCAATGTTTTATTTATTTGATTTTGGCTAAGGGTGTTCACCCACTCTCCAAAATAGGCTACAGGATCCAAGCTGGTTAAGAACCTTGATTTATAGTCCCCCAATGAAACATTGTCCCTAAGGCCTAGAAAATCATAGAAAGCCTCATCATTTCAAAACTCATCAATTGGTACGTTGGATTCTTATTGGTCCCAGTATATCTGTTGGGGATAGTACAATGGCAGTGGGTTATGATGAATGACTGGTCTGAGGGTACAAATAGAATGAGGGTCAAATAGGTTGGTCTCAGCTAGGTTATCAAAAGGCTATAATTGGACTCTGCTTCTCTACTAGCATCATTATCACTAGTCTATGGTAATGGAACATGGGGTCACCTCTAAGTGGTTTAAATCTAAGTCTATAGGGCCCTTTGTACTTGGTCATGGAAATTGGCTGGAGTGTTCCTTATTGATTTGGTCTAAGGCCACCTCTTTCATAATATTGATTCTTCATGAACCTATTAGGAATAGGATACTTTGCATTCTTGTAATAATCAGTCTACTTACATTATATGACTATGATTCATCTCCTTCAAGAGGGTCTTGTTCTAGGCCAGATGTTGGTAAAAACATGACATGTCCTAGACTATACTTTTTACCTTTGCCCTTTTGTTGCCGTTCTAGATGAAATGTCTTGGATTTAGGTCTTTCAAAGGACTTTGGGTTATGTGTAAGGTTTGAAATGTGAAAGGTATCATGGGTCAAATACTCTCATGGGCCATTATGTGAGATGTTATAATGATTGGATATCTCAGGAGGTGGCATGTGGGGAAGGGAATCATAGGATCAATGCAGTTGTCCTCTAGAAAATTAAGGAGTATTGTCTTTCCCTTATCCTATTTGGAAACTAGATTCATGTTGAAATGATAGTTATAGATTTTGAACTTACCCTCTAGGTGTTTACAGTGCTCATATGGATGTGAATCTCTTGATATACAAACCTCCATTCCTAAGTGGGAGAACTTGATACATTGGTGCAAGGTTGATGGGAAGACATGAATTTCATGCAAAAAGGTCTACCCAAAAGCATATTATATGATAAATCAATATCTAGCACATGGAAAAGTGTATCATGGGTCAAGGTCCCAAGGATAACTAGCAAATAGTTGGTGCCTTGTAATTCTCATTCTTCATTGTCATAGGCTTTGATGGTTATCATTTCTTCTTGAAGATATGCCATCATGTACCCAAGAATATTGATGAGATTTAGAGACACTATGTTTAGACCTGATCCAAATTCTATAATGACATGTTTCACTTTGTGCCACTTTATGCAAACTTCAATGTACAAGGGGTTGTTATGCAGTGGGCGATGGGATAACATATCACTTTGGTTGAAAGTAATTTGTTGGGTTGGAGCTAGGTGTCCAACCAAAGCTTGCAATTTTTCAAGGGATATGTCACTTGAAATAGTGGATTGGATAATGAACTCATTCAAATTATTTTTGTGGATTGTTGACATATGCAGGAAATCTAAAATGGAGATCTGTGTTGGCATCTTTTGTAATTGTTCCACAATGTCAAATTTCTTTTCTTGGTCAGTGTTAAATGGTTTGTTCTGAGGTATAATGATTGGTTGGGTGATGAGTGAAGTGGCAGATGGCTGTGGGCTTGGGATGGTAATCTTTGACCTTTGAGTTGTGATTGCATAATAGAGATTAAACACATGACCATGATTTCTAACAAATGATGGTCATAGTAGGTGACTAGATAGGATAAGTCTCAGTTGTTGGTACACTTAAGCATGGTCACAAGGAAATGATGATTTATCAATATAGGGTCTAAAATTAGTAATCCATATTTGTTGATATGCATGTATGCAGTCCCAGGTCAAGGAAGGATTATCAATGTGAGTTGGCAGATTGGCATTATTTATCAAAGGTCTTGATTGATTGGTATTTGGTCCTTGATTGATGAAGATGGTGTTAATGTGTTCTCTTACAATATGACCTACAACTTTTTTGTAGTCATGTGCAACTGCATGGTCGGTCTGTTGGTTGTTGCCATTCTGGCCTTGGTTTTATCCATTATTCAGACATTGTTGGTTCTATTTTTGGTCATTCTATTGATTCTGTTGGTTTAGCCTTGGTTGTTGAAACTATTATTATTGGTGTTGCATTGGCCATTTTTGATGTTGTTGTTACTGTGGTTGGTTGTTATGTTATGGAAAAGGGTTTTGAAAGATTTCAAGGTTCTAATTAGAATTAGAAGCACCACCATCTAATGTTATTTCCACATTCTCCAACATATTTTGAATTAAATGTTTGATTTACATATAATGACACAAATTATGCCTGTTAACCCAATGATATTCACATAATGCATTTTAGTGGTACCAATCAAGATAAGTGATGCCCTGAGGATAATGTTTTGGTATAGGCCAATTGATCAGATTAGTGATGATAAGTTTTTGAAACACATATTTAATAGGTTCTCCAAGGTCACTAAAAACACAATGAGTAAGCACTATTCTCCTTAGAGGAGGGGTTTTTAAGGGCAAAGGCTATTGTATTTATTGTGTGGGCCTGGGCTATTGCACTTGCTACATTTTCTAAAAATGTTGTGGGTTAGGAATAATTTGTATAGGCTACGTGGGTTGAGCAGGTGGTATTTTTACCATTTAGACATGTCTTGACTATGTTACTCTATTTCTAACAAAATTCTTGTTGCAGTTGAAAGGCTTAGGTTTTTCATAGTTATTGGCCTATGTCAGTTACAATGCTTATGCTTGGACTTGATGCTAATTTTGCCATTTCCTTGATTGGTAGCTTGATTATAATTTGACAAAGTAAGATTGATGATCCCTTTATTAATCAAGGCTTGCTCAATCAATAAACCTTTGTTAATGATCTCTTTAAAGGTATATGTACACTACATTTCCAGATTATAGGATATCTCACTATGCAAATTTTTGGTAAACACAGTGGCTAATTATGGTCTAGAAAACTATGAGTGAATCAACTTACAAGGGCTCTCCATCTCTGTAGATAACTTTCAAAACTTTCACTGCCCTTTTTCCTAGCTTACATCAAGTTGACCAATGAAACCTCATGCTCAAGGTTATAGTAAAAGTGTTACACAAACTTGTCTAAAAGATCATCATAATCTAATACGAAATTATTGGGCAACTTCAAAAACCACTCCAAGTCTTTTCTCGATAGACTCCTTGGGAAAAACAATAAAATTTATATGTCACTATATGCCACTAGCTGGCATGTAACAAAGAACTCGATCAAATGAGTCTTGGGGTCACCTTTTCTATTGTATTTGTCAAATTTTGGTGGTTTGTATCCTAGAGGAAATGGTATCTACAACTAATCCATGTTAAACAGATAAGAACACACATAATCCAACTTAAAATTTTTGGTTTATTTCCTAGTTTGGATGGTAGCAATCACATCCTTCATCTAATGCAGTTCTTGGGATAGAAAACTAGAGGGAACATTGGTTTGATGTGGAATATTGGCTTGGGTAGATGGTTGAGTGGTCATAAGTGGAACACTTTGATAGGGGTATGATGGAGGTATTTATTGGGGTATGTTGGTTTAGTTGGGGAATGGACCAAGAATATGCATGCATGGATTAGGGTTTGATTATTGAAATTACACATAATATAGTGTTATATTTTGGTTCATATTGGGTTTATAGGCTTGATTTTGAGGATTTTAAGGTTGGGATGGAGGAATTTGGTTGTACTATGCCTATTGAGGTTGAATAGAGACATGTTTTTAACTAATCTAACCTTGTTTTTATGGGGTTACTTTTAAGCCAAGACCTTGCCTTTGAACTAGTGGCATATTCTACATAAAAGGCAAAGGTTGCTTGGTACTTGAAAAACATTAGAACCTCTTTGTTGTATAAATCCCAATTGGGAAGTGGATGCATGTTAGAGATTCAGCATTTTTTATTGACCAATAGTCATACATTGTTGATTAGACATTGTCTATATTTAAATTGGTATATTGGTATGTGAGGAAAGAGGTATGTTCGTTGCTACTTATCGAGGTGGAACATTGGTTACCCCATGTTGAGGTGGCAATATCTTTTTCCTCTACTACATTTATATATTTTAATATGCCTATTATTATAGAACATTACTCATTACCTATTGGGGAGGAGTAGGATTCATCACATTCTATTGTTGAGGCATGGCATTGGCTATTGGCAGGCCACCTAACCTTGTTGATTCAGTGCCTAAAGAAGTAGCTAGTTGAGGATTAGTGGTAGTAGTTGGTTGAGGTTTGGAAATAGAAACTCCTACTCCCTAATTTGGATAACTATTCATGGTGTTTACTAAAGGTACACTTGTTTACAGACTAGTTGTGTGTGTACTTACACCACTTTGGTTTGGATTAGAAATTGCTTGTGCATTATCCACTACATTTTGATCAGTACTCTATGTAGAAGCAAAAGATACTTCTTCGATGGTTGGCATATGAAATAATTCATTGACTAAATTTTTTTGTGTGAATGGGTCTACACCCTAATTATCTTGACCAGATAATTCTATTAACACTCCTGTTGATGGAACCAAGTATATAAGATGCCTATTTGACATGGTCATCTAATTAAAATTACATGTTAGGTTTAATTAATTTTGGTATGTTATTTGTATCTATACAAAGTGATCTTATATGGGGTTCTTTCCTTTGAAAAGCATACTAGGGTCCTAATATATCATTGGGGTTATATCTAAGGGGTTGTTAGAAGAATCATGTTGACTATGCAGTATGTTGTGAGGCATTCTTACTAGACTTGGAAAATTTTCATGGGGGAAGTATGTCAAAAACTTAGCCCCTTCTTCTATAGCTCTAACTAAAATCTCATTTTTGTTTCCAATAAGTGACACTCAAATAGATAAGGATCATATGTGGATGGTGTTGTAACATTGTATGGTTGTTAAAAAAAGGTTATTCAACTATAAGTATTGCATCTAGGTATTAATTTGTTTGTTCTTGATCCTACTCTGAGTATGGAGGCATGTTAACCAAGTAATGAGCTAATGAGTCTTGGTTTTGTGCCCCTATTTGAGTGTTATAAGATGTACAAGGATCCATCTCATAAGCAACATTATCTGCATAGGGGTTTTGAACCATTTCTTCTTTTGTGACTACATTACTAAACCCTGGATTGTATATGAGGCCACTAAGAGTGTAGAAAGACATTTTTGGATCCATATTAAATGTTTTGTGACCAAAAGGAACAGAGTTATACAAACTCTAAAAAATCAATGTCTAAAAACACTATCCAAATTCAGTCTAACTTAGTCAAAATGATGGCTATGCATATCCAATAAGATTGATGCAATGATTTGTGATAAAACAAGCTAATGTCAAATGTCCAATGTTACACATCTCACATAAAAAGGTCAAGTAAAAGGACCAAAAAATAGAATGTCAAATTCTAGGATCAAAGTGCTTCAAACAAGTCTAATCTAGAAAAAACAAAGGTTTTTAGGTATTTTAGCCAAACACGACATCAAAATCTAGGCTCAAATGGGTTATGTTAGGACTTTTAGCCAAATGACATCAAAATCTAGGCTCAAATGGGTTATGTTAGGACTTTTAGCCAAATGACATCAAAATCTAGACTTTAAATAAAGATGAGATATTTAATCTAACAGATTTGAAACACTTCTTACAAAAACTAAGCATTTGACTCTTGGACATAAAATTGATCGATGGGTATGAGGTATGAAATAGAAGGCACTTGGAGATAGTTTATTTTCTCCCAAATAATGGCACAAACTAGATTCTTTTGACCAATAAGCTAGACAAAGGTGAATGGTGTAACTGTGCTAGACAGAGACTCATAAAGTCTATCTGAAATGGTTGGAATTTTGGAAAAACTTGGAATCTATGTAAATAGGCCTATGAAACAAGTTTAAAAATAATTTAAGCAATGTAACAATGCAAAAATTCTCAAAAGGTGTGACAAATTCTTTCTTCAAGACTCTAAGGCAAAATGGTTTAACATGATTTTGGCAGCATAACACTACTCTCCTCAACAAATGAACACACATAGAAAGTTTGATATATCTCTAAGGTAAAAGTGTGGTATTAAATGGACTTAAGACAAATGGTAAAATAGGATGGGTAGTACAAAGTTTAGCCTAGGACTCACAACATGAGTGATACATAATATGAATTGAGTCCTACCAAATGATGATAATGATTATGAGTCTAAAAATGGCCCTCAATTCAAATTGGAATTTGAACCTAAGTTCCCTGAAGTTAGGTTAATATAGAAAACCCAATTAACACATCAACCTTATAAAGTTATAAAGGTCTAATTTTGAATTTTAATTATCATTGAAGGATTTAAGAAAATTTGAGAAAATGGTCTAGACTCAAATGGGCAACATAACTACACCAATGGATGGTATGACACAAAGTTTATGATAATTTTTTGAACAAGGAAAAAAATTATTTTCACTTGGGAAACATAACACTTCCTTATTCAAAAAAATAGTGGATAATGTGTTTTGGTTATGACATTTTGTTAACAAGCAAGTTTTGACTCTAAACAAGACCAAGCAATCTAAAACAAAGACAAAAAAAATAACTAATTAATCATCTTAAGCCCTAAACTGATAAGGTGTGGCAAAGTGGGGTTGACTAAACTAACAACTTTTGCACATTTATATATGAATCCCATGTCTACCAAATTTCACATTATCAAACAAGAGAACTAACATGTCAATTGGGTCCATGTCATATGGTTTGTTGTAAAAAAGTCTTACCTTTTTTAGAAACACTACATCCATTGCTCGCTCAGTGTAGTGTAATGTCCAACATGCTCAAATGTCTCAGTAATAGCCTCTACTAATGAAGATGGTTTATCCACTCAAACCATCATCTTAGTGAGGGGATCCTAAGTTATATACTCCCTCATGGAGAGGAGTTGAGTACAATGTCGAGAGATGAAGCCCCAGGTCAAAGCTTCCCTATATAACTTATGGGAGGTAATGAAGTCCCCCTCACAAGCCAAGATGAAATGAAGTAAAAACCAAGTACAAGAGCTTTATGGTTGTTTATATATCACCCAAGCCATGTAGGTCTTGGGGAGACCCTTAAAAACATCTCTTTTATACCTTTAGACTAAGGCACAAATTTACAATGAAGATGTTGATTTTGATCCCACAAGTTCCCTATAGGGGATGGGGGGAGAGCATACACGCACAACTTCTTTTTTGCTCAAATAAATCTAACTAAGCAAACAATGATTAACTTACATAAAATAAAAACTTGGAAGTGAGTTCAATTTTAGAGTACTAAAATGAAAATTTTGGTGGTGTTCTTTGGCCCCTTGGGCTTAAGTCACAAAACTTTGAAAGAACAACAACAAAACTATTCAAGTAAACACCCCCAAAATTTATTTAAGCACCAAATGAAATATTCTTAATTATTTTTAAGCATCCTAGAAGAGGTTTAAAAACATATAATTAAACATGATTTAGCACTTTTCAATTAGGCCCTGCAAGGAAATGATCATAGTGTTATTTATCTTTGAAGCACTTTTTCAAATGAAATAAGTACCTTTGAAAATTGAGCTCTCAAGTTCACACAGTACAATCTCATAACTCCACAGTCTAATACCACCACTCTAAAAAACTATGATTAGTTAATACAATATCATAACCCATGGCTTAGTCAACATAAATTGACAATATCACTACTATAATAGTCAATATCATAATTAACAAAGCAAACCAAAAACTTAGAGAGTTACAGTATTGTCACTTAACCCTAATGGTCTAGGCTAACCATTAGCAATTTAACTATAATACCATGACTCAAACTAACAATATCACAACTGACAAAGTAAACCCACAACTTAGAGAGTTAAGGTATTGTCACTTAACCCTAATAATCTAGGTTAACCATTAGTGGTTTAACTACAATATCGTGACTCAAACTAGAAATATCATAACTTATAAAATCACAATATTGCAATATCATGACTGTCAAGTCATGGTATTGCAATACCACAACTTGACCTACAAACAGAGAACATGTTAGTCAAAAAACATAGTTAAATGTAATATCATGATTGAATGACAAAACCATGACTGTGTCAGTTGTGAGATTGTGGTCCAAAGGATAACATCGTAACTCCATAGTGACAAAACCATTACTTCCAAAAAAAGTGTTTTTACTCAAATTATTTACTCCTTTTTGCTCCCACACTCCAATATTCTACATGAAAATGGTTAGTAGGTTACTTTTAGGAGCTATTTGATCAAATTCATGGGGATGAGTCCCACCGGGCATGCCATTATGTGAACTAAGAATTTGACTCAAGAGAGAGGCTTAGATCAAGTGTTAGTTCAAAATGAAAATAACACACTAACAAGCATGGCATCTCTAGGCCTAGACACTAGGAGAAGATTAGTAACAAACATACATATGAAAGAAACCTTCCTTGGAGCTTCCAAATAGTTCTTAAATTGGCTTGCTCATCTTGTGTATCAAAGAGTCTTCATCAATGGAATTGTTTAGCTCCTTCTCTCCTTGGCACCTTTGTCTTGTGATGGATTTTGATAGGTTCAAAGATTTGGCATAAGAACACTAATTATATGAGACTTTGGAATCATTTGTACATGATAACATGACACTATCCAAGCTTCAAATTACGAGTGTGAGGCCTTTTATTTATACATTTTCTCATTTGATCAGAATAAACCTAAACTATCCATCTCAAGATGAAGATGTGTGGCTAAGAATCTATTCAATTTTGGAGGCTAAAACCAATAAATGCCCTCATAAATATTTGGGATAGAGAGACATTAAAGAGGCATGGGAGGGCTTAAATAGATATTTATTGTAGTTATGGCCTAGGGATGTCTTTCCAAAAAATGATGTCACTTGATGATGTAGAAACACATAATCAATTTCCAAAAAGAAAATTCAAAAAGCACCATGGAATTCTTAATTAGGCTCATGATTCAAATTAATTATCTTTAAACATGATTACTCAATTTTGGTGGAAATCTTGGTAATTAGTGATCAAATTAATCAAATTGGTCAAAATGACATATTATTGGCTCAAAATTTGATTAGATTAGAATTGGAAGGTGATGTTATATCCATTGGAATATTTATCCCATTTAGGATGTTTCCAACACAAAATAATAAGGGCACATGTTTTGTGTAAGAAATTTGGTAAAAAAGATCAATCCAAAACACCCGAGTGTGAAAATGTCATTTTGACTCGAAATGATTTAATCAAATTTAAATGTCTCATAAATTGCAATACCCCATTTAGTGATACTCTACCCAAAACTGGCACTTGTATATGACAAATTCAAAAAAATTAATGCATTTTAGTGTTTTTAGGCTAAATTCTAATATTTGCTAGAAATTGGTCTGAACCCTGGTTAGAGGTTATTGGTGGCCAGTTTTAGGTTTCTATAAAAATGATCGCACCCAAGTTTCACACCGTGCATAGTGATGACATGGCAAGCCAAAAGGAAGGTTAGCATAGTTGGTGCCAAGTGGTGGGGAAAAGTAAAGAGGTAGTTGGAGGTAGTTGAGCGAGGCCTGAGATGTGTCATAGCTAGTAAATGTAGAAATGGTTGTCAGACATCAAAATATGAGTGCATGCCACCCTATGACCTTGTCATGTATACATAAATTATCCTACCACCAACTCCAAATCTAATCATAGAACAAACATCAAGAGGTATGTTCATGGTGTTGTAGAAGAATTAAAAGGTTCACCCACCTCCCCAAATGGTGAATTTATTACAAAACAAGCTTGTTCACTATAAAATCTTGGTTCTTTCACTATAAAAAGGTCAAAAGATTTTTAGTAGCCTTATGCTACTAAATTTTTCCCTCTATAAGTACTTGTATTGGCTAAATCTTATAGACTAATGAGAATTAAGTTCACCTTATGTAAATCTGATGATCTATGTGATATTTATGTTTGTTGATTCTTGATTGTGGGTAATGTTTTCCCCTCTCACCATTTTCCATTCCTAGCACCTCCTCATCAAGATTAGATCTCACGTGTAGCTCATATTCTATGTGCACTCGAGTCTATGTTGTTACTATCTGTGAATTATTTTTCATATTTCTCAATGTTGTATTGTGTTCTCGCACCTCCATGCAAAACACATATGCACTTGGAGTATCCTTGGTGGAAGTTGTGTGATATTGTTTTATTCTCAAGAGTTTTTATTGTGTTTATGGTAGTAGGAGTGCTCGCTCTAATCTAGGCACATTGCCTCTTTATGTTTAAGTATTTCTTACCTTCTCCCTCCCTTTTCCTCATAGATTTTAGATTTAGACTAGTGATAGATTTACCGTTCTACTCTTTAATCCTACACACTGGTCTTAAACTAGGTGTGCTTATAATAGAAGGAATTTAGCCTAATCTAAAGGCTGATCCTAAAGAGTGCAAGGGTCCCATACCTTGGGGACATTCCCATCATTGTGATGAGACAACAAATTCTCACATGTGCAACTGAGTGATATTACTTCTATGCCTACTACCATATAATTTTGTGTCTCATGCGAGACCTCTATGTTAACCACCCCACCATAAAGATTTCCCTATACTATGAAGCATCTATAGGTGC
Organism: Torreya grandis; assembly: GCA_037957365.1. Classification (NCBI taxonomy): domain Eukaryota; kingdom Viridiplantae; phylum Streptophyta; class Pinopsida; order Cupressales; family Taxaceae; genus Torreya; species Torreya grandis. Next base: position 4,525,706 of record JARHVA010000453.1, on the reverse strand, counting down.
ACATTTCAAACAATAATAGTTTTTGTCATGATTGATGGGACCATGTTGTTCATTGAGTGAATATTTTTGGTGTTCTCTTCATCCAATCAGCCTGTAGAGGCATGTGTGAAAACCAAAGGAAACTCCAAGATTTCAACTAGTTACAATAGTCTTAGATAATAATGATGTTAAGGTTGGAATTTTCCCAAATGACCAAGAGGAGGTTACATTTTGGGATGATCTAGAGTCCTTTTGTGCAGACTTGGACACCTAACCTTCACTCCCAAGACAAGAATTTGATCCAATGGCTATCGAGATAAAGTATGAGCCCAATGAGCTCTTAAGGGCCAAGGTTGTAGTCATAGATACATTAGAATGATCTCTTAGATTTGAAGAGACATCAATTGGAAAGATAGTAATCACTCTCCCAAATCAGATTGAGACCTTCTCCCAAGACATTGTTCACATTGAAGATCATCATGGGATCAATTTTGAGTCATCTCAATAGTAATTATAAATTCGGGACATGTTTATTCATTTATTCCAATTGAACCTAATGAGAGGCATGATTAAAAAATCATAGTGTTTCACAAGTAGAGTGTCTTTCATCATGTTCCTCTTCATAAAGGGAGTGATCCAAGAACCTTTCCTTTTGATCCAAGAGGAAAGTACTTGTAAGTTGTAGCTTTCTATATATTAGAGAAGGTTTTGTTATTTTCCCTTAAGTGACTTGTGCACATATTTTTAGTCATGTGTTTTCCTTCCTCTAAGTGCCTATGGCACAATTCATGTTCCTTTCCCTTCCTCATTTATTGAGGTGTGCTTTTAGTTTTAAAATATTGGATCAAATGCAAGGCTAGGTAGGTTGCATTTATCTTGCATTTTAAAAATGTGAGGATTTTTGGATGATTTTATGACTCTATGCCCAATGGATCACTTAAGGCCACTGCATTCCTGCTTAATAGGCAAGCAGCTCACAGAGGTTGCTAGAAGTGTTGACTTTCTAAGTCACCCCCTTAGTTGACACAAGACTTGCCTAGACCATAAGAGAATTTGTGCACCTACAAGGTCTCAAGCATTTTAAGCAAAGCAGGATGTGTAAAGATGTTCCCCATTCACACCCATACCCAAGTAGTCAATTACAAGTCTATGTAGCAATAGAATGAAGGCTTATACCTATTATAAGCCCTTGATGTGCAATGCAGTGCAAGATTCTTTAGTGTTCAGTCCAAAAGGCACACAAGTTCAAAGATATAGGCTCCCAAGTTCTAGATGGCCAAGAAAGGAAGGTGCACAAGGAGTATTTATATATCATAAAGAGTGCACCGAAGACATTTAGTCTTCATGTGTGTTCCTACTCAAAGATTTCCCTATGCCTATCAAACACAGTTCCATGCCAGATTGAAGGATCCTACTCTCATGCCCTTAAATATCACAAGATGCAAACCTAAAGCCTCATGTCGCCTCCTTTACAAACTCATAAATTCAAATAAATCTCACATACACCACTGGCATAAGATTACTTCAAAATCAAGGGGTGTATGCACAAACTCTGTGTACATGTAGCATACAAATAAATGAGAGTGCACTAAGTTTCACACTATGTACAATGATGGCATGGCAAGCTAAAAAGGAGGTTATCACAGCAGCTTCCAAGTAGTGGGGAAAAGTAAAGAGGTAGTTGGAAGTAGTTGAGTGAGTCCAAGATGTGTCATAGCTAGTAAATACAGAAATGGATAGTAGAAATTAAAATATGAGTGCATGCTACCCTCTAACCTTATCAAGGAAGTCTCCCACTCCCTAATGCACATGTATCTAGAAATGATCCTGCCACCAACTCCAGATCCAATTGTTGAACAAACTTCAAGAGGTATGATCGTGGTGCTGCATAAGAATTAAAATTTGTACACACCTCCCCAAGTGGCACATTTATTTTAAAATTAATCTTATTCACTATAAAATCCTAGTTATTTCATTATGAAAGGGTCAACACATTTATAATAGCCTTATGCTACTAAAATTTGCCCTTCATGAGCACTTATATTAGCTAAATTTTATAGACTAATGAGAATTAAGTTCACCTCCTATTATTTTGATGATCTATGTGTTATTTACATTTGTTGATCTGTGATTATGGGTAATGTTCACCCTTCTCACCATTGTCTATTCCTAGCACCTCTTCATCAAAATTGTAACTCACTTGTAGGTCATATTATGTGCACACTCAGGTCTATATTGATACTATTTGTGGATCATTTTTCATCCCTCTCAGTGTTATGCTGCATTCCCATAGCTCCATGTGAAACACTTATGCACTCAGAGTATCCTTGGTAGAATCTATGTGATATTGCATTGTTCTTAAGAGTCTGTATTGTGTTTATGGTAGTAGGAGCACTCGCTCTATTCTAGGTGCATCACCTCTTTATGTTTTAGAATTTCTTACCTTTTCCCTTCTTTTTCCTAAAAGATCATAGGTTTAGACTAGTGGTAGATTTACCTTTCTGCTCTTTAGGCCTGTGCACTAGTCTTAAACTAGGTGCACTTAAAATAGAAGGAATTCAATCTACTTCAGAGGCTCGTCCCAAGGAGTGCAAGGGTCCCATGACTTAAGGATGTTCCCATCATTGTGATGAGACAACCAATATTCACGTGCATAGTTGAGTGATAATACTTCCACACCCAATGTTGTATACTTTTTCACCTCATGTAATAACTCTACACTAAGTGCCCCATCATAAAGCTTCCCCCACACCATGAATCATCCTTGGGTACATGTTTTGAATGACAACAATATCATTAAGTGTATAATGTTGTATAACATGTCCACAAATACAAACTTATATGGTGTACCAAGGGGATTACTCTAACTGAGCATAAGGAGAGTTAATTGTTATAACAATGCAAGATCATGCCAACACTTGATTATGAAGCATGACCCAAATAAAAATAGTATAAATTATGATCTCTTGAAGGTAGACTTCCTAAATGAGTTTGACATCCCTGATAGTTTGAGTAGTAGAGAATTTCTACACTGAAGGAAATCAAGTAGGAGGTGATTGAGAATGTTCATGCCTATGACTTCTGATTTAAGACTTATGGATTGTAATCCATGTTTTGAAGTTTTAGGGCAATTAGCCTTCTTATCGGGGACATATTTGGCAAGTTCAGTAAATGGTGTAGTGGCTTCCTCTTTCTCGAGTTTCCTTTATTTTTGGCTAAGGCTTAGCTCTTTTCACTAGCACCACATGGCACCCCCATGCTCATTCTATATAAAAAGAGTCCTCAACTTCACTAGGAGCAACACCAGCCCACCATGTGGTAGCTCCATGTGGTACTAGTTAAAAGGTGATAAAAGGATTCTGAGGGAGATGCATCATCCCAACACTCTTTGGGAGCAAAGTTTTTCCTATCAGAACTTCAAGTAGCACCATTGGCTGAGTAAGGTGGGCCCCAATCTTGATAATATTTTTAAAGGTAGTTTCAAAGGTAGATGTGTCATCATGATGCTTCTTCTAAGTGTCATGAGGAATCATGAGGCATTAACAGTAGCACCATATCTAGGATTTTGAAGACCAACTACACTCATGAGCTAAAGCTCCCTAGTTGGTTACAATGGCCTCATCATGAGTGTGAGTTCCAAGTTTTAGGTGTCATTTCCTTGTGAAGCTATTGTGCTTATATATTCAGGGATCTTTTCTTTTGTAAAGGGTGAGTAATCATTAACAGTTTTGTCTTTGCAACTATTATCAAAAAGTAGCGATTTATAATAGTTTAGTTTAAGAATAGCAATATTAGCAATTATTTATTTTCACTTCACGACCTTATCAGGTGCCCCTCATGGGAAGGATTAAATATTTTATATTGTGCCTTTCTGCTTTTTGTATTTTACTCTCCACCCAACAATGAAGAGGATGTGTTGTTCTGTGTCAAATTGAATGGAATCTATTGATGTTTGTTATTTCCATTCTCTACTTTTATAGTATTAGATTTTGTTTATGTTATAGGCCTTAAATCATGCATATGCTCTTTTAATTAATTTTAATATTTTGAGAGTTCAATCTATTTTATGAAATTTTAGAGATAGATACATTAAATATTTTGGTGCATTGCCTTAGTTAGTTTTACTTCAATTTTATTTGCATTTCCTTATTCCCTTTTTCACCCCTTAATTAATTTGAAGATCCAGCTTCTAAAATCCTAGAGGTTGCTTTATAGACTACAAATTTGTCCATCTATAAAGCTTCCCATAAGAAGCTATTAATCGAGAATGAGAGTTTTAGGTATCAACACTTTTTCTTTTTTTGGCATGCCTAGTGGGACCAAATGCATTTTATACCTGATTAAAAGTTAAAGTATATGAGCCAAAGAACTATTACGAGGTTACAAACATATAATCCAAGCCTACTACCACCTATGGTAGCTATAACTCGTTAAAGAACCATATGGTCTGATGTAACACAATGACCATAATAGATGGCTATCCAAAGACGACCAAGGAACTTTTTGGCATGGAATAGTGGTAGCCCACTCATCCCCCTAGTGGACCTAGCTACATGGGATCCTATTCTTTTTAATGCCTTGAAATCACTCTCAAATTTCATGGGGGAGGATTTCAAGAGTGCACCAGAACATCTTCAATATGTCGTTAATGTCTGTACTGTGCATTATGTCAAAAAGCAAAACGTATCCTTCAGGCTACTAGCCACCTCTTTTAAAGGGTGAGCTCTTGACTGGTACCGATCCTTGCCACCCAATTCCATCACCACCTAAGATGACTTGGGCAATAGATTCTTTGAGAGATTTAATGAGAAAATAGATTGGTCATCCCTATTGCAATAGTTAATCACTATTAAAAGAGCCCCACAAGAAGCCATCATTAATTTTAATACCAGGTTCTACAAGACCTGGCAAAGAATCTTGATAGTGGCTTGACCACCTACAACTATGGCCATCATCTTCAACCTTAAGGCCTTCAACTCTGATATAGTGATTATGATTCAGTCCCTTAGAGGTTAGATGTTGTCAGATGCATATGACTTGGTAGTTAGAGTGGAGAATAATTTGATATGTGTCAAGAAACTTCCCTCATGGTCATTGATTCCCATGTTCCTAGAGATATCCATGCCACCACAATACGAGGTCCTAAGCACCTCGCAAAAAATTCCTTCCATGTATGTATATCCACCTATTTAAATGATCACATCCTCTTTGTCTACGCTAGCTATGGAGATGAATGACATGAAGAGTATCCTATGAAACTTCTTAAATGAAATCATAAACCTCAAGAGGTAGCAAGTTATGCCCTCAAAGCCCTCTTACCAAAACTACCAAGGTGGAAGAGCACCATACCAACATAAACAATACCAAAGAGGGTAGAGGCTGAATCACCAAGTGCAACCTGCAAATTAGATCCTCCCAGTTCTTGATTCTTTACAAGTGATCCTACCAAACTCAAATAGAGAATTGGCCACTAGCCAAAATAACTTAACAGATGACTCAAATTCATGGTGCTTTCCATGTAACAATGCACATACACCCTAAAACTACCAAAGAGGCAATCTATAATAAAAGGTTTTTGAGCAATAAAGATAAAATATTGCACCTAATTCAACTCATTATAGATACCAATCTTGAGGTGTTGAAAATGTTGTCCTTATGGCTCAAATGCAAAGAATTTCCTTGGAGTAAGAAGAGGATATAGCCTCATAGCAAGTGCTTTTATCTTGGGTGAAGGGCAAAGATGCATTTTATGCAAATGAGACCCCCTCACTAAAGGCCCCATGAGTCTAATTAGACTAATTCACCCGATCCAAGAAGAGACCAAACAAAACCCAAGAAGCCTCTAAATTAACTTTCATGAAAGGTCCAGGACCCTAGCCACCACCTCTGACATATCCAAAGTGGAGTGACGTAGCTTAGAGCAACATGAAATTCCATGAGGTATAATCATAAGGGTCATTTAATGTGATGAAACAACTGAATAAGGCCCCAACCAACGTCTCTCTTTGGGACATCTTGTCTATCCTATAGTAGAAGTCTCTATTGTGAGAAGCATTAGAAGACTGGGAAAAGCCTACGCAAGGTAAACCAACTGTGGAACTAGTAGTAGTATGTAACCTCATGTATCATCCATGTTTATCAATTCTAACCCAGGGGTAAGTAAAACAAGACCTACCCTATTTTATTTAATTCTCATAGTGGGGGGCAAGATGTTACACAATTCTATGATTGATTCTAATGTTAGTACCATAGTCATACCCAAATAGATTATGGATGTATTACAATTCAATATAAACCCTTGAATATAGGGGTAATGCATGTAGATGGGAATAAAGTTCAAACCATAGGTGTCATCAAGTCCCTTCCCCTAACTCTATATTCTTATCTTAATATCATAGTCTCCCTAGAAGTTGTGGTGATAGACATCTCACTAGTCTTTGGGTTATATCTATCAAGAGATTTCACTTCCAAGATAGGTGGATACTTATCTTCGGGTTGGTCTCACTTAATCTTAAAGACTAAATAAGACTCAAAATTGAAGGTATTATCTGATCCATTACATCCAAAACACATAGATGATGATGTTATGATGAATTTTGAAGCCACACACACTTCTTTCTCCAATAAAGAGATGTATTGTGTTAAAATGCTCACGGAAGTAGAAGTGGTAGACAACCAGAGCTTGAGGGAGGAAGCCCTCATCAATGAATTCATTGAGAATGATCCATTTAAAAACTTTTATGCCACCAACCTCAAAACTTATGTAATATATGATGATTATCAGGCCATCCTTGAAGTCATAAAGAAGAGGGATGATCAAAGTAAGGAACCAAAAAATGAGTCTAATTTTTGGACTCTAAATTTTGATGGTGCAAAATGCAAAACTAGATCCAAATCTGGTATCTAATTAGTGTCCCTATCTAAAGAGGAGACTCTTAGGGCCTTCCACTTCTAGTTTTCTTGTATGAAAGATGAGGCTGAGTATGAAGCCCTGGTCCATGCCCTTAGCCTCACCGAATGCATGGGTGTGAAGTGGTTGAAAGTGTTTGGAGACTCCAAACTAGTAAAAAGGTAAGTGAGAAGAGTCACAACTATAAAGAATGTTTGCATGAGGTCTTATCTCCATTGGATATGGGATTTTATCAGAGTGTTCAAATCATTCAATATTCTAATCTTCCTTAGGTTTGAGAATGTAGAGGCAGATAGGATGGCAATTTTAAGCTCCCAATTTCATTTGGTGATCGACTTACTAACTAATTAATAAGTGGTGTGAATAATTATCAAACCCACCATCCCAAAAAATTATCAAAATTGGTAAGTATTTAAGAGCAATGCTTAAATTATCAAATTTATTTAACATTCATATGAGTTTATGGAGCAATTACAGTCAAATATTGAAGAAGCCTATAGGGATTAGATCATGAAACTAAAGTCTAATAAACTCCCAAGGGGGTTGATCACATTGGAGAATCTATTTGATTCTGATGATGTGAGGAATGACAAAAGGAATTTTGTCATATACAAAGGTGATTACTCTAATCTGTACATGGGAGAAGGAAGGAAATTAAAAGTGGGGAAAGAAGTTTCCCAAAGAGATAAGGAGCGATTGATGTCCTTATGCAACAAATATGAAGGGGTTATGGCTTAGACTTATGACTTGAAAGGGTATGACCACAAGTTCATCGAACACACCATAGACCTAATTGAAATATCCAAGCCTATCTAATAAAAACAAAGGCTGGTAAACCCAAAATTCAAGTCTCTCATGGCTCAAGAGCTAAGGAAATTAATTGAATCAAGGATCATATGCCCAATCAAGCATTCGACTTGGGTATCAAACTTAGTTTTAGTGAGGAAAAAGACTGGAGAAATCAGGCTATGTGTGGACTTCATGGAATTGAATAAAGCATCCCTAAAATATCATTACCCCCTTCTTTTCATGGAACAAATCCTTCAAATGGTAGCGGGTGCATAAATGTTCTCCTTGCTGGATGGGTTCTCATGATATAACTAGGTATGGGTTAATGAAGAGGATCAACACAATACCAATTTTATTAAAAAGTGGGGAACTTTTGCATATGTGAAGATGCCTTTTATCCTCTCTAATGTAAGAGAAACCTTTTAATGAGCCATAGACATAGATTTTAAGGGCCTGATTAATAAAATCATCCTCATATATCTAGATGATCTGATGGTATTCTCTAGGATAAAGGAATATCACTTTGATCACTTGGAGAAAGTTTTTCAAAACTATCAAGAGTCTGGGGTATCCCTTAACCCCAAAAAATGCATCTTAGGCATCCCACAAGGCAAGCTACTAGGATATTTGGTATCCAAAGAAGTCATCTCTATTGACCCAGATAGAATGAAGGCCATCAGGGTCCTAACCTTGCCAATTAATAAGAAGGAAGTCCAATCTTTCCTGAGAAAGATTAATTTTATTAGTCAATTCATATCCAAATTCACAGGGCTATTAATAACAATCACGTTGATGCTAATTAAAGACCAAGCTTTTAAATAGACCACCAAAGGGAGGACAACATTTGACAAGATCAAAGAAGCAATATCCACTTCCCCTGTGCTAGTTAATCCTAACTTGTCCAAAGATTTTATTATGTATGTTTATGGTAGTGAACATAACTTAGCGATTGTGCTAACTTAGAAGGAAGATGAATGGAAGGGTGAACATCTTATTGCTTTTTATTCAATAACCCTGTGCAGGGATGAGACTAAGTATAATTTTTTTTTAAACCAAGCTTTTGCCATCGTCAAAGGTCTCAAAACATTCAGACACTTAGTGGTGGGAAGTAAGATAATGGTATATGTGGTGTATCCAAACATCTAAGGATACATAATGGAGGGAGGTATCATAGAAAAGAGATCCAATTGAATCACCAAGATCCTAAAATATGACATTGAGGTCAAACTAGCCAAGGTGATCTGAGGAAAAGGGCTTTGTGAGTATCTAGCCTAATATGTGGATGCCCTAACAGAAGAATAAGATATAATAAAAATGGTTTTAGTAAGTCATTATAAAATTGATGGGTCATGGGTTACTGATAGGACCCACTTTATGCAAATTGGTTGATATCTGGATGACCTCCCTATGCATAAAAGAAGATTCTATAGGTTACAAAGGGTTAGTTACACACTAGTCCAGGGAGTCCTTTTCAAAAAAAACTTTGATGGAGGATTTCTTCGATGTGTTGACAACAACCAAGCCATCAAGATCCTACAAGATATGCATTTCACCCCTCTAAGTGGTCATTTCTCAATAAATATGACTGTAACCAAGATCATGCACACCGCTGGCTAATTATGTTCTCAGATTATCATCAAATGGTGAAAAAATGCCATCAATGTTAGTTTTTCATCGACAAGAAAAATAATTCAACCATGCCATTGAATTTGATTGTAAATAATGAACCTTTCATGTAGTTGGGCTTTGATTTCATTAGGATGATAAATCCCATATCTAGTGCAGGCCATAAGTAGATACTTACGATAATAGATTACTTTACAAGGAGGACTGAAGCAGCCCCGCTAAAGCAGGAAACTAAGAATGTGATCCTCAATTTCTTATAGGAACTAGTGGTAAGGTTTGACCCTCCCAAAATTATTATTTCTGACAATGTGATGACTTTTCTTGGTTTAAAGATTTCAAAATTTGTGCTCCAAAATGGCATCTTCATTAAGACTTCATCCAACTACTACCTGCAGGGAAATCGATTGGCCGAATTAACAAATAAGAACCTCATAAGGTTAATCAAGAGGATGGGTGACAACTAACATTAGGAGTGGTATATGCATCTCAAAATGGCTTTTTGGGATGACTGAATTAATCCTAAGTAGATTTTAAAGACATCCTCATATGAACTAGTATAAGGGAAAGAAGTTGACATGCCCATATCAATGGAGATATCTACTTTATAGCTTTTGAAAGCTATCAAAATAATAGATAATAGAGTTATGGAGGTCAGGTTGGTGGAATTACTCATCCTGAAAGAAGCAAGAGAGTGAGCTAGTGATGCTAAGGTCACCCGACAATAGGTAGTCAAGAGATGGTTTGACAAGAAGGCATCCAACCCAAGCTTCAAGCTAGGAGACCTGGTTCTCAAGTATGATGAAAGAGATATAAATCTAGGTTAGCATGCAAAGTTTGATTCCATATGGAGAGGACCTTTTTGCATCATTAGTGATAGGCAGGACAATGTATTCAAGTTGGTAGATAAAGAAGGCAATGCCTTATAGATTTTGGTTAACAGAATCCACTTAAAACACTTCAACTGACTTATCTGTCTTACCCTTGTATACAATTAGTTAGTTCTTATTTTTTTTAGTTTTTTTCCCTTTATTTATTTCTATTTATTTTGAAATAAGTGTCATTATCACAAGTTGTTTGTCCTGTTACCAAGTGTCCACAACTTGTCTCCCCTAATTTTTGAATCATCTACTGATAGATGGTTATCTACATCTCCCTTTATAATTAATGTCTAAGTGCTCTTCAAGTATGTGTGCCACCCTTATCATTTGCATGGAATCATAGTGCCAAATTCAAAAATTGCATGATGATCATGCTATAATTATGGGCCTATAAATACCACTCTCATAAATGATGCAAACACTTAAACACCTTAAGAACTCCAAGAGCACTAAGCTAAATAGAGCATCTCGAGTAAAGAATTTTGTGTAGAACTGAGCATAGAATTACAAGCAAGAGCTGATATCCGATATTTTATTTAGAAAAAAGAGAAAATTATTTTAAAAGAGATATAAGATGGAAAGTTTTACATCCTAATTTGGTAGCAAACATCCTAGGAAACATAGAACACATGGATCAAGTGGTCAGAGAGACCTTCCACTACAATTTGTAAGGAGTAAATCTTATACATCTACCTTTCAATAGTTAAAACTTGTAGTACCAAATGTTAAGAGAATCATAAAAGGAAATTTTAGGGACCCCACACTAGTCCTATACTATGCATATCGGATCTTTGATCCCAAATTTACTAAGAACACAAAGAACTTGAGAGAGGGCATTCACGCCTGAATACTCAAAAAGGTTAAAAATAATGACTTTGAGTCATTTGGTTATAAGATTTGGAGCTCCACACTGGCTAAATACATGGTGCTTCTTGTGCACTCATGCCCAAAGATCATTGCCTTATGTGCAAATAGATATGATGCCACATTGGCATTATTGCAGGCAACAACCACCTGAAAGTGGACATCAGTGTCGATGCGGTGAGGGAGATGATTTGACTCCCAAGTGACCCTAGCATAAACATCTACAACATAGAAATATTATAGAATTTATGGGATACTCACATTCTAAATAAAACTTTCATCAATACAACTCTTTGTAGTAATTACATAGAGGTGCCTCCTCTGAACATTACTCTCATGAGCTTTGCAACACAAGATATAAAAGATGCCATTTCCATACTGGCATTCATATTTAAGATGGAATCAAACTCCAACATCCATAATATTTAATTAGGTGAAGTCTTCCTTTTAAACATAGTAAGCAGGGAGAAAGCTTATAAGATGGACTTTTTGGACACCATCACTGATGCCATCCACAATCAACTGGCTAATTTTTTGGCCTAGAATACTTTTAGGTATTCCTCCTTCCTCTTCCACCTCATCCTATATCAGAATTCACAGTTATTTTCACCTAACTTAACTATAAAATCCATTAAAATGAGCACTTATCCTCACATGGTGATCCCTATCTCTACATGAACCCACATCATGTTAGCCATGTAGGATTATTACAAGTTTTCAAAGTGCTTCCTATCTTTGTTCCTAATTGACCTCAGTCAAGATCCCATCACTTTCAGAATGATGGACCACCAAAGATAATGGCTCATTGGTGGTAAAATTTTGGTTGATTGGTTCTTTGAAGCCCATTTCACTTTCATCAGGATCTACGAGTTTAAGGAGGAGCCATTTTGGCTCTTGCACCTACTCATGGATAAGACCCTAGCCCTGGAGCTAGCTCACCAGCTCTATGTGATAGACTTAATTTTGTTAGGAATATAAAACATAAATAAATATTAATGAAATAAATTCATAATTAAAATGTAGAAAACACAATACAAGATAGACACAGATTTAATGTGGCTCACCTAAAATGGGCTACGTCTACACATAAATAGCCAAATTTTCTCTTTATTTAGTCCAACAAAATTAAGGGATAAAACTTGCAAAACATCCACTACAATCTCCTCTTCACTCACATACAACATGATATCATAATTATAATTCCTTTATATCAAAAGGAGGGTTACATGTAGGGAAAAAATGCATAAACATAATTATTATTGTTAGATCTGTAACCTAATAGCGAATGGTCTGAATTTACTATGAAATTACAATATTTTACAATGCATTTTTACCTAGATTTTGCTTCAAGGGAACTATCTCCCAACCCCTACCAGGGGGCTTATAAATAGGTCATCTCCCCCCTGGACCCCCATGGAGACCATAGTGAGGGGCATTACCCCCCCCACACCCCCTGTCAGGAAACAAGAATTATAATAAGATCAGGCTCCACCATACAAGAATCTCCTACTTGGAGACTGATTGTTACAACTCCACCTCTACAACTCTTCCTTGGAATTTTCTTTTAACTTTGACCCTGGCATGTTTCTCATCTTCCTTGTTATCCATAAAGACCTATTGGAGTTAAACAACTCTATAGCTTCTCCTTTGTGACTGATTTTGTTAGCATATCTATAAGATTCCGACTTGCATGGATCTTTTCCAACTTCAGTTGACCATCTTCTAAAACTGAATGAATGAAGTGATACTTGAGTTGTATATGTTTGGTTCTTGATTGGAATGTTGAGTTATTTGCTAATTTAATCACACTCTGCTCTCACTGTATAGCCTATAATATTCCTTCTTGTGCCTCAACTCTTTCATGAATCATTACATCCATATCATCTCCTTGCTAGCTTTTATAGTTGTAATATACTCTACCTCTATAGTTGACAAAGCAACTATCTTTTACAATTTTTAAATCTAACTAACTTATGTATCACCAATAGTGAAAACATAACCTATGGTGCTCCTCCTGCCATCTAAATCTTTAGCCATATCTGCATCAACATATCCTTGTAAGGTAACATTTAAACCTGCATATCATAATCATCTATCAGTGGTCCCTCTCAAGTACTTGAGAATCCACTTGACTTCATCTCAGTGCTCTTTTCCTAGATTATTCATAAACCTATTGATAATTCCCACTGCATGAGCAATATCTAGTCTTGCGCACACCATAACATACATTAAACTTCTAACTGCTAAAGCATGTGAAACTTTAGACACGTGATTGATTTCTTCCTGTGTTTTAGGACACTATTCCTTAATTTGAAGTGACCTCCCAAAGGTGTACTTATAGGTTTTTCATCTTGCATATTAAACCTAATTAACACCTTCTTGATGTACTCTTCTTGAGACAATGTCAATTTTCTATTTTCTTTGTCTCTTGTTATTCTCATACTAAAGATTTTCTTTGTATCACCCACATCCTTCATTGCAAATGAAACTGCTAATTTTATTTTAAGATCATTTATATCCTATGTGTTATACCCTAAAACAAGCATGTCATCTACATAAAATAACAAGATAATATAGCTACCATTATCTAATCTCTTAAAATAGACACAGTAGTCAAAATGGCATCTACTATAACCTTGTTCTGTCATAAACATGTCAAATTTAAAATACCACTGCCTTGAAACTTGCTTTAGACCATACAAACTCTTCTTCAACCTGCACACCATTTTTTCCTTACCTTTTACTTCGTATCCCTATGAATACTCCATATATATTTTCTCCTCTAACTTACCATGAAGAAAAGCAGTATCCACATCTAATTGTTCAAGGTGCAATCTTCTACTGCTACCAAACTTAAAACAATTCTTATGGAAGTCATTTTTACAACTAGAGAAAATATGTCATCAAAATCAATACCTTTCTTTTGTGTAAACCACTTTACAACAAGTCTAGCCTTATACCTCATTTTGCCTCCATTTTCTTACTTCAACCTATAAACCCATTTATTCTACAATGCCATTTTATCTATAGGCAACTAAATCAAATACCATGTTTGGTTATGTACCAAGGAGTCCATCTCCTCTTTCATGCCTTGCTCCCACTTCTTTTTGGTTTCTACCTACATTGCTTCTTCATAGCTTTTTGGCTCACCACCATTAGTCAATTATAAATAATGAAGTGAAGGAGAGTATCATTCAGAGAGTCTACTTACTCTGGTAGATCTTCTAATTACACTTCTAGGAGTTTGAGGTACTTCTTGTTGTATTTGTTTCACATTCTAATTTTTTGACGCTTTTGGAATTTCATTTCTAGTGATTTCATCAAGTATTGCATATTCAATGGTTGGATTTTCTTATTTCTTTCCCTACAATTGATCTTTGTACATGACCTTCTTGTTAAATATCACATCTCTACTCCTAATGATTTTGTGATTTTTAAAATTCCATAAATGGTAACCAAAATTATTAACTCCATATCTAATAAAAATACATTTTTTGGATTTTGCTTCAGGCTTGGTTCTATTTTATTTATCAATATGGATAAATGCTTCACAACTGAAAGTCTTTAAAAAGGAATAATATTTTTACCTGTCCATGCTTCTTCTAGAATGCCACCATCCAAAGGACTTGAATGCCCTTTATTTATTAAGTAAACAATAGTATCCAAAGCATTTGTCCAAAACTATAAGTGTAACCCTGCATGTAATCTCATGCTTCTTGCATGCTCCATGATAATCCTACTCATCATTTTTGACACACCATTTTGTTATGGTGTTCTTGGAACTATCTTCTCTCTATGAATCCCATGGGATAAATAGTAATTATCAAATTCTTTGATACAATATTCACCTCTATTATCTAATATGACACACTTCAACTTATTTCCTGTCTCATTCTCAACCAAAGCTTTCCATTTCTTAAAAGTATCAAAAGTGTCATATTTTTATCATATGCAATAAAACCAAGTTTTTACAGTTACATCATCAATAAAAGTAACATAATAAGAAGAGCCACCAAGGGATGATACCTGAGCTGGTCCCCATACATATGTATGCATAAGCTCTAACTTTTTATCCTTCTTTGTCTTCCCAACTATGAGAAATATGACTCTCTTCTATTTTCCATACACAGTGCTCACAAAAATCCAAATCTATCAATAATTTTTTTGAGTGGATAACTTGCATCCCCTTATCACTCATGTGCCCAAGTCTATGGTGCCATAATTTTGTATTCGCTTTTGTAGAAACTAAAGCAATAAAAGAGTCAACATTAACATTAGATAAATATAATGTACCTACCTTCTCTCCTTTTTATATTACTAGTGATCCTTTAATAACCCCCATGAATTTTTTGCAAATGTAATTATGTAGCCCTCACTTCCGAACTGCCCTATTGAAATTATATTTCTTCTCAACTCAAGAGCATGTCTCATCGATTACATCAACCATTTATTTCCATTCTATAATTTCATTTGTATCTTACCCTTTCCTATAATTTTATAGGGTTCATCACCCAAATAAACCTCTCTAAAATCACCTTGAACATAGTCTTAAAAATATTTCTTATGGGGTGTAGCATGAAATGAAGCCCCTAAATCTAACACCCAAGAATCATTAATATTATCTAAATAAAGGATTAGATCATCTTGTAACACATCACCTGCTACATTTACTTCATTATTTTTAATCTTTTTGTCCATCTCCTTGTTTTCTTTTTGAAACCAATAATCTTTTTGCATGTGTCCTTTCTTCCTGCAAATCCAGCACACCAATATTCCTCTGGATTTAGATCTGCGCTTCTTACACTTACCATGATTACTTGGGACCTTTCCTTTGTCATTTTGTCTTCCCCTATTCTCCATAGTTAAAGTATTACCCAATGTCTCACCTGTGCTTTTTCATCACATTTCCTCACTAAGAAAAACACCAATAACATCATCAAACTTTAAAGTGTTTAAACTAGAGACATAATTACTCACATCCATGGCCAAGCCATTATAGCATTTTGGCAATGACCATAAAATCAAAATAGCCCTAACCTCATCATCAAAATTTATTCCTACAAAGCTTAACTGATTTGTGACCATGTTAAATTCATTTAAATGATTAGCAACAAACCCACCTTTTAACATTGTTAGATTAAATAAACACTTCATAAGAAATACCTTGTTGGAGGTTGAGGGGAGCTTAATTGATTCATGATCGTTTTAAATTCATTTAAATGATCAGCAACATAACCACCTTTTGACATTTTCAAATTAAATAAATGCTTCATAAAAAATACCTTGTTGGAGGTTGAGGGTTTTTCATATACTATATCCAATGCCTTTATCACATCTATTGTTGTCTTTTCTTTTGAAATATTGAAGGCCACCAATGTTGCCAGGCACAACCATATTGTTCCTAGTGGCTTTCTATCAAGAACCTCTCAATCTTTATCCTTCATAGCCATCAACTTATTTGATATTCTGCCCAATGGTAGGAAAAGATCCTTATGATATAGATAGTCCTCCATTTGCATATTCGATAGCTGGTAGTTTTGGACATTACACTTATTGACCTTAAACTTTCCTTCTTCTACCATTGCTCCCACTCGAACTTAGAACCCTCTTTTCCTACAAGTTTATCTACCAAATAAACCTTCAACTATGATACCAGTTGTTACGAATACAAAACATAGATAAATATTAATAAAATAAAGATGAAATTGAAATGCAAAATACACAATACAAGATAGACATTGATTTAAAGTGGTCCACCCAATATGGGCTACATCTACACAAAAATAGTTAGTTTTTCTCCTTATTTAGTCCAACAAAATGAAGGGATAACACCTATAATACATCCACTAAAATATCCTCTTCACTCATATACAACATGTCACCATAATTACAATCCCCTTTTATGAAAAGGAGGGTTACATATAAGGCAAAAATTCATAAATACAATTTATACCGTTAGATTTGTAACCTAATAATGAACGGTCTAAATTTACTATGAAATTAAAATATTTTACATTACATTTTTAATTAAATTTTGCTTTAGGGGTGCTACCCCCAAACCCCTACTATAGGGGATTCCAAGTAGGTCACCACCCCCTAGACCCCCATGGTGACCATAGTAAGGGGGGGGGGGGGGGGGGAGTGGGGGGCGAGGGGGGGCGTGGGGGATGGTGGTTGCCCCCACACACCCCCCTACTGGGAACCAAGCATTATAATAAGATAAAGATCCACCATCCAATAAGTTTATGGTATGGGTCATAAAATTGAATCCCTATATGACATCCCCTTCTCAAAAGGGGGAAATATAGTAGTGAAAAGGTCACAAGAGCACTTGTTTATGCTCAAACTGGTAGATCTTGACCTCAAACAAATCAATGATTAATGGAACTATGACATGACTAGCCACATAGCCACCCTGAAGACCACTGCCCCCTTCATCCATGAGCCCCAACCAGACTTCAAGGAGTGAAGATCATTGATGAAATATTATATCAAACATTACATGGATTTATCCAAGATCCCTTTAGACACCCACAAGCCGTGGGAGTCTTTTTAAAAGCCAATTCAATATTTTGATCCCACAAAGAAAATGACAAAGGGACTAAGAGTGAAACTTGTTCAAAGGGGTTGAAACAATGATAAGATAAAATCTTATTATAAATATAGGCAAGAAATTGGCTTAAAATATCTCAAATTTGAAGTTCTAGACACTGATGAGCAACTTGAGAACCTCTAGGATGAGCACCATGAGGAAGAGGCTCAAGTAGAGGAAGAGATTCTAGTTAAAGAAGAAGAAGAGGTTTTGACTGAAGAAGAATAAGAGGATACTCCCTCCAAAAAAGAGGAGGAAGTTTCCATGATTTAGAGCCCTGTTACCTAGACCTCTCTTTTATACATAACTCCCTAACAATAGTTGTAGGTCATTATGGGGCAACCTAAAGTGCAGTCAGCTCATCCCAATGTCAAGACACAAGTATCCATCCTTCCACCTGAACCTAAAAAGAAGAAGGTATGTTTCACTAACCCTCTCCTTTCTACTGATACTTCTTCCTCACCTTCCATTGATTCCACCATGCTTGCATTATTCTCTTCCACCTAGCCAATCACATCACTTGCACCACTCTTCACTCCACCTTCATCCACCACATCTACATCCATCATGGCATAACCACTCATCATCCCTCTTTTTAGCCTCTTACCTTTCTTTCCTTCCACCCTAACCCTTCACCCACTCATCCCCATGGCAACAACATACATTACTTCACAATAGCAAGTGATCATTCCTTTTAGCTTGCCACAAGGATCCTCCTTCACAAGGAAATTAATTTAGTCTCAAGAGTAGTTCTACCAGTAGTTGGAGATTGCAAAAAAATATTGAGAGGCTTGGGTAGAGAAAAGAAGATGAAATATGGCCAAGGCCCTGGTGACACCCCATATGCAGTCATTATTTGACCCTACACAATAATATTTGATGATTTCACATATGACACTGCAATTAATCAAGCTCAAATAATAGATGCAACCAGGGGATTACTCAATACATGTTATCAACATCAACCTCAGCCAAACTAGACCAATCAACAAGGTCAAGTTGATGGAAAAAACCTAGAGGTATATCACTATAGACTATCTCAAGATAGGCGACTAGCTATAAAAGGAGCATGAACTTGTGAGAGTGAAATTTATTATCAAACATTTGAGCATAGAGGCCAAAGATGTGGAGCTCACCAAGATGAGGTTTGACATTCAGAGCTATATCAACACTGAGAACTTCTAGGTAGAAGATAATAAAACAGCCCAGTTATCAATTCAAGTAGTAGAATTTAAGATTGAAATAGATGGTCTGAAGAAGGAGAAGTAGGCCATAGAAAATAAGTTTCACAAAAAGGAATTAGAGCTTGCATAGACCCACAAGAGTCTCTTAGAATCTACAAGTATGCAACAATAATTTTAGCAGTAGATGCAATAGGAGTCCTTAGCTAAGGATTAAGAAATCTAATAACTAAATAATGATATCACCCCCACTCCCAGACTCTAGGTATCCTCCATACGGTCCAACAATTATATGTATCCTACTAGGAAAAAACAAATAATGCTATCACAAATTTGAAGCTATCACTTGGGTTCATCATTAATTCATAGTGACTGAGCACATAGGTGAGTACGTCTATGGACCAAGTCCTCACCTTTATGTCATCTAAGGTTCAAGATTCACACCTCATCTAAAATCTATATAGAGCTATGGATGGGATGATTCAAGCAACAGGGGTGGCCGATTGAAGGTAGGAGGTGGTGAAGGTGAATGAGTTTCTGAGCTGCAATAAGGTAGCATCAAAGTGCAAGGCATTTTTGGATGCCTTGGAAAAAGTGGTTTGGGATATGAAGGGGCATATCAAGAATTTTGTCTAGTTGGGACTCCCCTCCCCATTCCTTATAGATAACACAGTCTTCTCAAAGGATAAAATAAAAGAGTTGTTGATCAAGAAGCAAAATGACTAGACCATCTATGTGGCTCTCATTCAAGCACCAAGTATCTCTGAGGTGGAGATAATTTTGTAGCCTCTTCCCAACTAGAGTTTTATATGTTGATAGTGGTATAAGGTTTGAGTGGCATCTCCTTTAAGGAGATCATAGATCTAGATAGAGTCTTCAAGGATCTGAAGAAGAAAACTTAATCCAAGATGGATGAATGGATGATAATGAAGATGGCTCTTCAAAAGTTGTGAGTTTGGTGGGCCTTGCCCTTTTTGTAATTTTGCCTTGACTGGTTTGATAAACTATAATTTTGGGTTCTTCCATCCACAAATGGATTCCTCTACAAGTCACTAGGAACTATGGATCATAATCCATGTTTTGAAGTTTTGGGGTAGTTAACCTTCTTGTCAGGGATTGCTTAGCAAGCTTGGCAGATGGTGTAGTGGCCTCATTCATGGGTTTTCATTGTTTATTTTTGGATAAGTATCAACTCTTTCCATTGGCACCATTTGGCACCCCCACATTCATTATTTTTAAAAAGAGTTCTTAACTTCCCCAAGAGCAACACCAGCCCACCACATGTTACTAATTAAAAGGTAATAAAAGGACTCTGAGGGAGACATGCATCATCCCAGTGCTCTTTGGGAACAAAGTTTTTCCTATCAAAACTTCAAGCAACACTATTGGTTGAGGAAGATGGGACTCGTTCCTGACAAGATTTATAGAAGAAATCTTGGAGGCAGACACATGTTGCCACAGTGCTTCTTATAAGCATCGTGGGGAATCATGAGGCATTAATAGTAGTGCCATATCTAGGATTTTGAAAATCAATTGCACTCATGAGTTGAAGCTCCTTGGTCGGTTACAACAACCTCATCATGAGTGTGAGTGCTATATTTTAGGTGTCGATTCCTCATCAAGCTATTGCACCTATATATTTAGGGCTCTTTTATTTTGTAAAGGGCAAATAAATGTTAATAGTTTTATCTTTGTGACTATTATCAGAGAGAATCCATTTATAATAGTTTAGTTTAATAATAATAATAACATTTATTTATTTTCACTTCATGGCCTTAGCAAGTGCCCCTTGTAGGAAAGATTGAATATTGTATATTGTGCCTTTGGGCCTTTTGTATTTTGTTCTCCACCCAATAATGAAGAGGATGTGTTGTTTTGTGTCAAATTGAATGGAATCTATTGTTGTCTATTATTTTCATTCTCTACTTATATATTATTGACTTTAGTTTATGTTGTAGGCCTTACATCATGCATATGCTCTTTTAATTATCTATAATGTTTTGAGAGTTCAAGATCTTTTCTGTAATTTTAGAGATAGATACATGAAATATTTTGATGCATCACCTTAGTTAGCTTTACTTCAATTTTATTTGCATTTCCTTCTTCCCCTTTTCATCCCTTAATTAATCTAAATATTTGGCTTCTAAAATTTTGAAGGTTGATTTGTAGACTATAAATTCATCCCACATTTGTAAAGCTTCCCATAGGAAGTTGTTAACCAAGAGTGAGTATTTTAGGTATCAACAAGACTCTTCCAATCTATCCTATGTTTTTCACCCATTTTAGGATGCATAATGGTGCATCAATGGATTACTTGCTCCCTAAAGATGTGCCCTATCAATGAATTGTGGGAGGCCCTAGAAACCGCATTGAAAGTTGAGGCTATGGGAGGTAAAAATTCTAGAGTCAGCCTAGTTATGGAGGTACAAATTGCATCAATGAACTTGTTACAAAATATGTCAACTAAATAATACATATGAAACTCACATTGGACTATGGTGCACATATTTTGATGTAGAGTGTCACAACCATAATAACTACCCAAGGTGTAATGTGTGTGACTTACTGACATCCTAAAAAAATTGTAGAGAAGGTCATGAGGTGTGTAACTACCCCCTATTACCATGCACAACTCAAGCAACAATTTATCTCTACTTCAAGATATGTGACACCACTACTCGTAATACTAAAAACTATAGAATAATTAATGAGTTGAGATACTGAGGCAAAAGGTAGGCAATAATAAGAGGTTTTGACCAAGCATATGATGGATATACATAATAACACAGATAATGAGGCCATGGAGGTGGATGATATGGGGGTGGAAAGTTCCACCATTAGGATGTTACAAATGTGGGGCACCTGACAACAACCAATGTGACCACCCCACACACCATACATTCACACATTACCAAGGAAACCATATAGTTTAAGAGTGTTTGGATTTTTATGAAAATTTCACACATAAGGGGAGGCCCAATAAGGGTATGCAATGATCCATTGCAAGTGAAACCCAAATAAATGGGTCCCCAAGGACCATGTTAATAAAATTCTAACCTTGAGGTGTAAGGGACAACTTGAGTGAAAAAAATGCATAGCCAGTAGTCGCTCCCACTAAGAAGGTTAGGTCTGGTTAT
The DNA here is from genome assembly GCA_037957365.1 of Torreya grandis. Classification (NCBI taxonomy): domain Eukaryota; kingdom Viridiplantae; phylum Streptophyta; class Pinopsida; order Cupressales; family Taxaceae; genus Torreya; species Torreya grandis. Next base: position 4,503,750 of record JARHVA010000453.1, on the reverse strand, counting down.
GAGCCTAGGAGGTTTAAATATAACATGGCATAGCTTGATCCCTCAAACACTATACCCAGATGGCATGTAATATAAATAAGTACTCCAAGAAGCTATGGAATTGATCCAAAATATCCAAGATGAGCTATAATATATCTATGACTTAGAAGAAAAGGTAAGAAAAGAGCTATGTCCCTAGATAATAGCTAACATGTAGGGGGATGACCTTGTAAAGATATTATCCTTTTTATGCCTCAACAAGATGGTGTTGATGCTCAATAAACTATTGGTTGATTTTAAGGGGAAGCATGTCATTGATGTATTAAGCCCTATCATGGTGAGAGGATGTGACTTAAGAACCCTATATACAAAATATGACCAGGAGTTACTATTATATATAGATATCAATGGATGGTCAGTCTATGACATTTTGGTAGACACTGGTGTAGAGGTAAACATTATAATTGGGGATGCTTGGTAAAAAATGGGTAGTCTTCCACTACGACTCTCCCCTCATGTTGTTTTCATGGTGAACAAAACCAATGACCAAGCCATGAGCATTATTCCCAACACCAACCATGAGATATTGGGTGCAAAGTTATAGGTGGAATTTAAAGTAATCGAGCATGCACAAGAAAAAAACTACCAAACATTGCTTGGTATACCATGGTGTTATGAAAATAATGCAAATATGTGCTTCAAGTAGCTCTTTATGAGCTTTGATAATGGGAAAGAGTGCATGATAATCCCATTATCAGTTGACCAAGGGACCCTACGTGAAAAGTGTTGATCTCGAGGATGAGATCAAAAATATCTAAAACATCATTGTGCAAGGAGAAAAAATACTAAAGCCAATGCAGAAGGCATCTTAATATTGGATGATACATAATTAATTTATGACACTACAACTATCACTTGGGAATGGTGGATATAGGATTCTCATGAGGTGATCAAGTGGAAGTGCAACATATTTAGATCAATTCCCTAGTATAAACATGTGTGTCAAACCTTTCACACCAACATCAAGCCCATCCCATACAACAATGAGATTTGGGTACCATGTACTATGATAGATGTTAAGTAGGTATTTCAGGTAAGTATGGGGAGGATTATTAAGCTGACCCATTTCAATGGTTTCACCAATGTTGATTCATATGTAAAAGACTTGGTGGATTGTGTCCCAAAAGAGCATGACCACATAGACACCTTGGTTTACACTTCGAAAATCACTACCATAGGCTGGTGGGCTACCCAATATCCTAGCCTACCAACCTAGACCACAAATAAGGATGCCATGTGTTCTCAGTTTGAGAATAGTAATCAAAACCATAAATTTCCAATATATAATAGTAATTTGGACCCATAGGCACTTTTATGATTCCATTAAGAAACTCGGTTAAGGAACCCTCATTACATACCAATAAAGCTATTGGCCCATGCCTTCTATTGGTCATTGAAAACTTGGGCCTGTGCCTAGTACATTATGAATGAAATGTTCAAGGAAACAACCAACTAGAATATGTTAAAGGAAAAGCTTGTTCATACCTTTTCCTTTTCATCCTCCAACCTAGAGATAATAGAACCTTTACAAGTCATGCATTATGTGATATTTGAAAATGATGCAATCATGGAGGAATGTGTCACATAAATTTATGGTGATAAGGGGTTGGACCTACCAAAGTTATTTGAAGAATGCAATGTAAATAGTGACTCCAATAAAGATGATGAGACTATGTGGATGGCATGCAACTGGAGATACAAAACAAAATTTGGTGTGCAAGGTGGAGGAAGAGTCTCAAGAAGTTGATCCAAGCCACTTGCATGTTAAAACTTCATAGGGAGAATGATAAGTGGATTATGCAAAGTATGAGTGAAATCAATGCTATCATGAGCCTTTAAAGATGACCAAGGTAAACATAAGTTCAAATTAAGAACTAAATATTTTCCCCATTCGAGACTATTGGTCTAACATGGAGATGGCACACATTATTGTGCTACTACATGAATTTGAAGATCTATTCCCTATAATTTATCAATAAATGAAAGGTATGCATCCTTCTTTGGGAAAAATGAAGATAAACTTGGTTGAAGGCATCAGGATAGTAAATAAGTGTCCATATAGAATGAACCCTAACCTTCGTGCCAAGGTAAAGGTCACAATTGATAACATGTTGGTTACAGGTGTAATCTACCTAATGGAGGAGTATGAATGGGTGAGCCCCATGGTGATCAACATACAGAAGGATGGGCTCATCAAAATATTTTTTGATTATCAAATCCTCAATGAGGAATGTATCATGGACCCATTTCCCACTCTTTTCACAATGGAAATTATTTAGGGGGTGGTAGGTGTTAAGGTGTATATATTCATCAATGGCTTGTCAAGGTATCATCAATCCCATATTGAGGATGAAGACAAACCAAAGACCAAATTTATAATAGAATGGGAATCATTAACTTATAATCTCAATCCCTTTGTTTTGAGGAATGCCCTTATGGTCTTCTCATGGATAGTCATTTCCACTTTCAAAGAATTTATCCACCACTTTCTCTAAGAATATCTCAATGACATGACAATTTATGGGCTAGTAAAGGACCACCATGACAACCTAAGGCTAATGTTTGTGAGCTACCACCATCTACATATTTCCTTGAATTTAAATAAGTGCATCTTTACCACTCATTTTGGCACATTACTTGATCATGTCATCTACAAGGAAGGCCTTCTCATCGATCCTACTAAGGTAATGATCATTATTCAACTAGAGGCACCTAAAAATTAGTATGAGGTATGTCATTTATTAAGACATATCAGCTACTATTAAAAGTTTATTTGACATTATGTTAAACTTTCATCACCACTAGAGGAGTTCATATGCAAGCATGAACCATTTATTTGGGGTGAAACACATGAAGAGGCATTTGAGACACTGAAGCATAAACTGACTAATGTGTCAAACTTATAGTTCCTTGATAGAACACTCTTACACATACATATCAATGCCTTAAGAATAAAAGTTAGTGTTATTCTAACGTAACTAACTGAAAATAAGATTGACCACCTAATTTACGTTTTAAGCCTAAAACTCATGATTTTTAAATAAAATTATACCACCATTGAGTGCAAGGCTCGAGCAATGATTTATGCACTTAATAAATTTTTATAGTACTTGTTGGCCACTCCTTTTGTATTATTTACCTATCATGAGGCATTAAATTAATTGCTCAATAAGCCTATTCTCCATGGGTGCATTTGTCGCTAAATAATCCTCTTCTAATAGTTCTAATTTTTGGTGGTCGTTAAGATAGGAAAGAAAAATTTAGGCCTTGACCACTTATCTCACCTCACCACTAGAGAGGAAGAACACCCAATTTAAGATGATGTGATATATTCCTAGTTATATAAAATATAATGTGTCCTATAGGACCTAATCAAAACTGCTACTTTCCTCACTTATGGGGTCATGCCTGAGAACCTCTTTATTGAGAAAAAGAAGTAGTTATCCCTTCATACCACTTCATATCAATTTTTTTAGGGGGAGCTATACAAGATGGGATGTGTTGAAGTTATACATCTATGAATTATAGATCATGATCACAATTGTGTGATACAAGAGGAGCATGAAGGCATAGTCAGTGGTCATTTTGTCAGTGAGGCCACTACCCAAAAAATACTACTATCTAGTCTATAGTGTCCAACCTTGATCAAAGATGCAAATTAATACACACAAATATGATGTGTGCCAAAGGAATAAGAATCCTAATCTTAGGGATGAGATGCCCCTGATCCCCATTCTCACATATGAACCTTTTGAAAAGTGGACCATAGACTTTGTGGCCCAATTTCTACAACTTCTTCAAGGATTGATGTATGATACATCATACCTACAATAGATAAATTCACCCAATGGGATAAGGACATGATTATACTACAATTATAGCTATATGTTTCTTTGGGAAAATATCATCAGCTGGTATGGATGCCCCTAGTCTGAGTAGTAACCATGGCACCTATTTCATCAATGAATCTACATATTACACATTTTGAATTCATATTCACACACCATAAGACAACCCCCTATCATCCATAGGTTAATTTAAATACATAATATTCTAATAATATTTTTGGAAAATTCCTCACTAAGATTTGTGATATAGGGTGCAAGGATTGGGATGATTGAGTCTCAATGGTCTTATGGGCATACCAACCCATGTACAAGTGCCTAAAAAAGTATACACCATTTTAGTTGGTGTTTGGAACTGAAGTTGTCTTACCCATGGATTTCCTAGTGCCTTCCCTATGCATTTCCCAATTTGGTCACCTTGATGAGATGAATCCCTAAACATATGACTAGAAGAACTAATGAAACTAGATGAATGGTGCACCATCACTTGGTTGATGTAGACTAAAAAAAAAGCTAAGTAAAAGGCCTAGTATGATAAACATATTAAGGGAAAATTATTCATTGAGGACACCCCTATTCTCTTATGACTCTAGATATCTAAAGCACCTAGGAAAAATTCAAATCTAATGGCTTGATCCCTATATCATCCATGAAATTATGGAGACTAATGCATGTAAAATATGCATGTTAGGTGGTGAAATACTCCTTGGACATTTCATTAGGAATAAAATCAAGATGTATCACACTTAGTATCTTGATCAATGTTGTAATAAGGCTTTTTCCATTTAATTTTTATATCTCATTTGATTTCTAAATTAGCATATCTTAGAATAGATGTTGTGGTATTATAGTTGTGCATCATCAGTATAATAATACGTGCACACCTCATAATTCTAGTCGGGTAAGTCGAGTTAGGGGTTTCTTATTGGAATCCTTACTCAAGACATCTAAATTTATAGATGAGTGATGCCACACATTTTTTTAAATATATCTCTATGAAGGTCAATTTGAAAACTAAAAGTATCTTGAAGAGTACATAATTATAATAAGCTTGAATATTTATTTTTGCCTTGGTAATTATTACAATAATCAATTGAAAAATCTTTGTGTGCCTTGATGTTTTTTTCCCCCCCACATCTATTGAGCAAGACAATGATCACCTCTTCAAAAAACGCTTGAGAAAAATAATTTTTGTGCCATAGGATTGAACACAAAATTTAGTGTGGGGTGGGGGTATTACAAAAGTATTATAATATGACAAGAGTGGATAAGTGAGACATAAAAAGTGAAGGATCTACAAAAGAAGGTGCAGATTTTTATGACTCAAAAAGTGAAATTACAAGGCAAGGAAGTGCACAAGAAGGAGGGAAGCATAGTGATAAATAATGTAGATGGAAAAGAGTGTATTTATCAGGATGATGTCACTCAAAAATTCAAATTTTGAAATCATCATGTTGAACGACTAGCACACACTAGTAATTAATGCAAAGATGACAAGATAGAATGCTCAAATGTAGGAAGATAAAAGACCATTACATTAAAAATAAACACATTAAAATTGGACCTTGGAAAAATCACCAAGGAGGACATAAAGGGGTAAAGGCATGTTAAAACATCACTTTAAATTCAAAATCCCTAAGTGAGAGATTTATTCATAGTGTTTATTTTTCTCAGACCCAAACCTCTATGTGTTCTCGTTAAGCATAACTATCATGAAATCTTTTTTTCTATTCCACTCTTACCCATAGAAACCTTTTATAGATCTTATTGATGTTTTCTATAATTTTCCCCAAAATATTAAGTAGGGACATCAGATAAATGGGGAGACTTTGTAAGAAACTTTTCAATAACTACAATTTACCATCCTAGGAGAGTAGACAACCTTTATAACTAGCCAAACTGGATTGGAATATTTATACGAGGGGATACCAAGAGTTATTAGGTAGTTTTCCCTTGAAGAGATGCATACCTATATAGGAAGTTTGTAAGAATTGAGTATGTCAAATCAAAAAGGTATAAATTATACGATGACTATGGACGGGAGTGTTGAGAAAAAAATAACTTTTGTCTAAATTAATACATTGACCTGAGATTTTAGTGTAATCTAAAAGGATTTGTTTGATAACATTAGATTTATGGATAGTGTAAACCCCCAAAATTGAATTATCATCAACAAATTTTGTATGATAAATGAAGATATTAGGAACAATAATTAGGCCTTTCAAACCACCATTGAGTCTAACTTATTGCAAGCTCCTTCCCAGAGCTTCTACCATCAAGATGAAAAGATAAGGAGAAAAGTGGACCCTATCTCAAACCCATTTTTACAAAGAATAACCTAGTTTGAGATCCATGTAACATGACCGAGAACATGTCGGTGAAAATGTAAAAATAAAGGATTTTCTTGAACATGAAATGAAACCCGAGCCTTTAAAGAATCTTCCCAAGGAAACTCCATGAAAATATGTCATGGTCCTTGATCATATCAATCTTAAGTATTATTCTTGTTGTTTTTTACTAATCAATGGAATGAATGGTTTCATGGACAATAACCATGCTATTTGTAATCTACCTACCAAAGATAAAGGCCCTTTGGTGGATTAAGATCAAATCTAAGAAAAGGGACTAAATTTTGATATCTAGTAAATTAGAAAATATATTTTATATGGAGTTATAAATTTTAATAGGTATAAATTATTTCAAATATTTGGCCCTAATTTATTTGGGATGAGAACAAATAAGGTGTTGTTGATTTATTTAAGTAGATGTCCTGAACGATGGAATTCTACTGCTACCTTCAATACTTCCCTTTGGATAATGTCCAAAAATATTTGGAATAAAATAGAGGGAAATCCATTTGGACCTAAGGATTTATCCCCTTCTATTAATAAAACCACAAACTTCACTTATTCTAAGATAGCTTTGGAGAGTATTCTATTGTTATCCTCATGGTTGATGATGTTAGGGAACATGTTCAAAATACTTTTCTTTTTGGCTATTTTAATATGAACCTCCCCGATTAGGAGGCTCTTAAAGAAAGACAACATTTATTATTTAATAGAATCAATATATGTACATTCATTGCCATAATCCTTCTGAAACACTCTTATCTTGTTTGAGTTTCTCCACTTGAGAGTTAAGACATGGAAAAATTTAGAATTTTTGGAAAAACTTAGACCTTTCCTACATGAGCAATCCTATCATTATAATAGGAGGAAATAAATTATTTATTAATTTTATCAATTATACTTTATAAAAATGGAAATATAAATTATAATTTTAATAATTCAAAAAATAAAGTAAAAAACAAACAAAACGCAAGATAATATATAAAGAGAGATGGGAAAGACTAGAGAAAAAAATATAAATGATGCAAATACTTCAAGGGAAGGGTTTCCAAGTTTTTCCATCTAGCCTTGTTATTAAAACAAACATGATCCCCATTTTAAAGAGTATTGGCACCTATGTTATCAAGAATGTCAATCAAGCCATTAATCCCTCTATAAATATGAGCAAATATAATATTATGAAAGTGTCCTACCTAGACTACCACTTCACCCAAAATCCAACTAATATTCTAGTTTAGGATATATTTATTGTTAATATCATTTATAATTATCTATGAATTCCTTTTAACCTCTAAATTCTAAATATTTAATTCTATAAAACATTTAAGGCCTTCCACTAAATCTCAACATTCTTCCATATTATTAGAAGCCTTAGAGATTTTTTTGCTAAAATACTAGTTATTTCCCCATTCTCATCTCTAATGATAACACCAAATCCGATCAGTCCTACATTGCCTTTCGAAACCCTGCTCAAGTGTAATTTTTACCAACCCCTTCTTGTTTATTCCCACCAAAATTCAAACTTTGAACTATGAATATGCTATTAGGTTAGAGGATTCTTCAGAAGGTTCCAATTTATTAGATTATGTTTCTCTTTACCAACACATTTCTCTTTATGAAAAGAGACATTCTAAGAAAATATATTATATAAATTGGATTCTAACTAGTTAATAAGAGTCTTCCAAGTTCTAATTTTATCTTTAAATATCTTATTATTTCATTCTTTCCATGAATTCCACCTAATAAAAGAAGGATAAATACTCCACAAATATTTAGTTTGTTCCCCTTTACCTTTTTCCTATGATAAAAATAGAGAGTGGATATCTTTACAACGAGTTCAAATGAATACCATTTTTTGGAAGAAACTATTCCTTATCTTCCAAAATAAATGGAAATGAAGTAAACTTTGATTTAAATTATCCTCCTCCTAGTCATAAAAAAAATGTTTTTAAGGGTCAAGAAAACGTATTCATTATAAACAATCCTAAACATGGAAAACTTTTTTAAATCCAACCAAAATATCACTTTAGGTTTTTGAAGAGTAACTAAACACCAAACCTTGTTCCATGGCCAAGGATACTCATTATATTTAAATAAAAAATCATAGCATGCCTGCACTAAATAAATTTATAAAAAATGACTTGCCCAATTGATGTCATCTTCAACAACTAAGTTATGCACAAAATGAGAATGTAGAAACTTGGAAAATGGTTGCAATTCTTCCTTAATGAAGGGAAATTTTTCCAAGAAGGGATCCTTCTACCTATAAAATAAACCCTTATCATTTTGGCTTTCTATCTAGTAATTGTCTATCTTACTTCCCAGAAATCTGTGAAATAATCTTGAAATCTATTAAAAGTTTGATGATTACTTAATATGCCTAAAGGTGACCATGTTTCTTTCCAAAATTTGGTTAACTTACCAATTTTGACATTCCAAAATAAATTATCAGTGATAATACTCCTACATATTCTAAGTAAAATTCAAATCTCTGTACCTTTTATTTACTCATTATTAGAGAAAGTTCTTAAAGGATCTTGAGTGATATTTAGATATTTTTTATTGAGAACCTTTCTCCAAAATTATTCATTTTTCTTAAAGATTCTCTAAAAAAAATTTATCCTATGGCTCTATTCATATAGTCAAGGTCTATGATACCTAAGCCTCCATCACAAATAGGTTTAAAATATCTCTCCATTTCATGAGTAATTTTTCTAGAATCAACTACTCCATTCTAGAAAAAATAAAAATCATGATCCTATTCAATTTGTATTTAATACTAGAGGTATCCCAAAAAATATACATCATGTAAATGAGCATCACTTAAAGCACTAATTTGGACAAAAGGATTATACTTGCCTAGTATACCCATTTTCCTTTCCAAGAGTTCAGACTTTTTTCATAGTTAGAAATATCAAGATCCCATAATACATCTTTAGAATGGCCTTCAAAAATAAGAATACCTTGATATGTTTTGGGTAAGATCCCAATATAAAAACCAATAATATATTTTATTCTCACCTAAATAAAAAAGGGAGTGTTAAAAAAATAGATATAGGATTTATTCAAGTTGAGGAGCTTACCTAAAGCTTCTTGATAGAATGTCAAAATTCTATTAATGACTCCAGTCTTGAGATTGAGAAGATATTCATTACTATTATGTCATCAAAAAATTGACCATGAGTAAAGTTAAAACATTTCATGATGTTAACACCTATGATCATGCCTATCTCTTTTACTTTATAAAAATCTTTACCCAATGTTTTTGCCAAAATGATAGAAAGGTAGGGATAGATAGGGTCACCTTGCCTTGAATCTCTAGACGCACCTAATAATCCTATTGGGACACCATTAACCAACACAAAAAAATTGGGGGTTAAAATACAATTATAAATCCAATCATGTCGCTTCTCTAAAATCTAAAATTACTAAGACCTTTCATTGACAAAGGCCATTTAACTTTGTTATAGGCTTTGTTGGTATCCATTTTCAGAGTCATTATTGCCTCTTTTTTAAGGGTAACCAATTTAATCAACTTGTGTATAACAAAAAACACCATATAATTATATTTTTATCTATACTAAAAATCCAACAAAGGATAAATCTCAATCTATTGGTAATAACTTTAGTAATAACTTTTAAAATTGAATTACATAGGGAAATGCATCTAAACGACTCCATGAAAAGTGTAACATATTTTTTTTAGAATTAAGGCCACAAAGTGTAATACCTGAGGTCCTTAATTCATTTACTGCCATGATAATGTCTCTTTTAATAATTTTATATAATTCATCAAAGAAACATGGGGCAAACCCATCAAGACCTAGAGATTTGTATTTTTTCATGCTCCAAACAACACTTTGAACTTCATCTTTAGTAGCAACAACCACTAACTCTTCATTTTGTAATTAGTTAATAATTTGGGAAATAATATTGATAAATTTTCTTTTTATACCTTCATTAGAGTCCAACTCCTTATTGAGGATATTTTGAAAGTAGTTAACTTCTTCTAAATTAATTGTATCCAAAACTTGAGAGAAAACCCCATTTTTAAGTCTAAATTTACTAATCCTATTGAGATTTATTTTTATTATAGGTGACTAACGAAAATAAAAATGTATTCTTATGACCCAACTTTAGTCAAATTTCTATAGACTTTTATCTCCATAAAATCTTCTCCTTTTCTAAGACATCATTCACTCTACCTAGAAGATTTTGTTAATAGTTTAGGGATTTTTTACAGTGACCAGTAGCTTGAATGTGATCAAAAAGAGAAGTTAATTCAAATTATAATATTTTTTATCTCATGAAAGATGTTCCAAAAATCATTTTCATTCCAATACTTTAGATGAATTTTAACATTTTCAAGTTTAAAAGGAACAATAAATATTTATAGAACTACCGCCTGTAAAATAAACATTCCACCATTATTTCATAAGATAAAAAATAATTATATCTTTTAATACATTAATTCAAATTTAAATGGGTTCTGTGATTTAAAAAATTTAAAAATGGAGAGAAGGGTAGGATTATGATCTTATCCCAAAAATTTAAGAATTTTTTATTATAATCTCCAAGAATGAGAGAGACATAGATAAAATAGGATGAATCCATCTAGACTTTCAGTGATGTATCCAAAAATGTCCCTTCTATTTGACCAATTAAACCTACCTAACTTGGGTTTAATGTCCCAAATTAAAAAATTAATAACAAATTTTGAAAATATATTATGGGATAGTGATTATCTAGAAGTTCCTCCTTTTTAATCACCATTATGGTAAACCTACCCAGCTTAGATTCAATGTCCCAAAGAAAAAATTTAATAATAAATTTTTAAAATTTAATATGGGATAATGATTGTCTATAATTTCTTCCTCTTTTATCATCATTATGGAGAACGCATTTAAATTCTGTAACAATTATGATTTTTCAAATATTACTCCACGAATTTATCTTGAGAATTGAGTAGTAAGGGACACACACACACACACACACACACACACACACACACACACACACACACACACACACACACATATAATATAATTTATATTTACATGTGTGATGTCTCTAAATATTGAATATTTATTCCACACCACACATAAGCCTCTAATGCTCCTTCAAAATATGTAGCTTCAATATCTAAATATGACCAGTTTTTGGAAAAAAAAATTTAATTTCTATATTTTTAAACTTAGTTCATGTATCAGGCTTATGTCAGGCATCATGACTTGAAATTGTCTTTTGAGGAATTTACATTTAGGATGTGATCCTAGACCCCTTATATTCCATGAGAGTATCTTAATTTTCCTTTTTGAGGGTTCTTTCCCACTCTTTTTTCATTTTTCCTCCATTGAATTTGTCTTATTTGTTGATCTTTGAAAACTTTTCCTGGTCATGATCCCTTTCCTATTTATGTCTTTTAAGTCTCCCTCTTCCCTTACACTTTCTATATTTGGATTTTTTCTCAAAGAAGATGCTCTCTATAGAGAAAAAATCAAATAAAATTTGCTACTTGAATTTATATTCCCCATGTAGACTTTTAGAATGACATATTTAGTAAGATCTTCTTAACGCTATCTAATATCTTAAAAATAATATTAGGGTTATAACCCCTCTTCCCATGGGAAAATATAATGAGAAATTGAGTTTATGGTGATTTAAGCCTCCAACTTGAAGGAGACTCCATGATTTCTTGTTGGATTAGTGCTTTGAAAGTTGGGTTTTTGGAACTATTTCTTCAGAGCTAACTTTAATTTATTTTAGAACAAGGGAATCCCTCCTATGGGATTTAATCTCACTGACCTCCTATTGAAGTATTGAAACCTTACTTCTCCCATTAGATTTAGTCCCTTTAGGAATAAATTAGGGAGGGTCAAGGTTAGAAAGTTCCCTAATTTCTAAAATGATACTAGATTTTTTCCCCCTTAATCCTCTAAATTTGATTTGTGACTTTTTGGTTCATCTTTATATTTTGTTTTCCTTTATTTCTCCAAGAGAAATGGCACTACCTCCACAAGTGACTGATGAAAAATCAATCACTACATCTAAAATTAAGATTCTCATAATCCACCCTTTGAATCTATGATTGATTATCCAGGTTAATCTTAGTCTCCTGAACCAAAGGGGTTTTTAAATAGAGAGACACACAAAATCTATCATAGGAACCTATATAATAGTTTAAGGTTTCATGTGATAACTCTAATAAGGTACCTATTTTATCACCAGACTCTTTGAGGGCATAAGCATTCCAATATTCAAGGGGAAGTTAAAGATCCTAACCCAAATAGGGGTTACATAAGAGTCCCCCATCAATTTTTTTGTTTTTCTATTTTAAGTGGAGGAAAAAAAAACACTAAATAAAATTCTATGCAAGAAGGAATTAGATAAGTCACATACCATTTTCTAGTTTTTAACAATCCACGATTTAGAAATGACTCTATTACCCATATGCCATTAAACTTTTGAATTATGGTAGTCTCATCTAGATTAGAAACATGGTCTTCCATTTTCTATTTTTTCAGGAAAACTTTAGTTTTATCCCTTTTTCAAACAAACAACCACCCTTATGGATATTAATGGGGTTCTAACTAGAAAAATTAGGCTCAAAGAGTTTGTCAACTAAATCTTAGGAGCTTTAGGATATTTAAAGGGCAAGGGAGCCTTTTGTTTCTTGTTTTTGACTTGTATCCACTTACCTTCTTAAAAAAAATACTTTTCCCTATGGGCTTATTTCATTAGGATTGCAAACCTTAGAAGGCTTTTCCTTAGGAATTAGAGCAAATCTACCTTCCTATCCTTTGCATAGATCTATTTAGTTGTAATTGGTTTATTCCTATAATGAGTAAACCCAAAATAAGGATAAATAAGAAGTATAAATGTACTTATTTGGTTCAATTATTAGGGTGACATGTGAAAATATATATACGATGATTATTTTCTATCTCAATCTAGAGAAATGATTAGGCACATTTCTAATCACAATGAGTTAACCCATCTAGACTAGCCAGATTTTCCCCAAAGAGAAAATTTTGCATATAATATAACTATATGATTTTATAGAAAATTGGATTCAAATAAAAAGATGTTCAAAATAATTAGAAATTCCCTTATAAGGTCAATGGATGTACCATATAGAAAACTCAAGGATATACCTAATGAATAATGAAAGTATCTTTGTATGGTACAAATTATTACACAGGGACGAGGTAGAGAAACATGATTAAAAAGTGGATGAGAAACATGAAGAAGATTGATGAAAATGAAATAAAATTTAGGTATTTAAAGGTAACAATGATTTTTTTAAAGAATCCAGTAACACACGGCACAAGGAAAAAAGGCATAAAAGGAGTCTCGACATATTTTTTTATCATGTCATATCCTTCTATCTACATGTTTTTATATGTTTTTTATTATAGTTGTGTAATTTAATCTTTACTTTTAATGCTTATTTAGTATAATATATTTGAGTGTTCAATCATAGATAAGGAATATACTTTCATCAAAATGAATTGGTTGTGTCAAATTTTCATAAAAACATATAAGTTTTTATATATAACTATACAATCGTAGTTTGTTGTCTCTTGGTTTATTCATAATGGTTAATAAAAATTTTGTTTTCTAATTTACATCAAACTAAATTCCAATGTATCGAGCCACCAAATTAGAACATTGAGATGGAAATGACAAAATGCTAGAAAGCCCTTACATAATTCATGGATGTTTACAAGTGCTTACTAATTTCCTAATTGATATTTATTTTATACTTCACATTTCAAATAAATTAATTAATGTAAATTTTACAAAAAAATATTTGACATTTTTTATCAAATCTATAATTTGTAAGGACTGAGTTACAATAAAAAAATAAAATGGGAAGAAGCCAATTTTTTAGAACTTGTAATTCTAAAAATGGTGGTGGTGGTGGTGGTGGTGGTGGTGGTGGTGGTGGTGGTGGTGGTGGTGGTGGTGGTGGTGGTGGTGGTGGTGATGGTGATGATGATGATGATGATGATGATGATGATGATGATGATGATGATGATGATGATGATGATGATGATATAATTTTTTAACAATCTTTTTTATGGATTTTATAATAAGATTCATTTCATAATTACTAAAAATTGAATTGATGTTGATTTTTAATAAGCATTATTTGATTCATAGCACTTATATTATGATAACTGTAATTATAAACACTCAAATTTAATTATTAAATGTTTGACATTATTTAACTATACATCCTTACCCTGTTTGTCATATTTTCCATTTCGTTAAATTATAATCTTATATGAGCATTCATTATTCTACAAATTATCTTACAACTAATCACAACATCATTCATACATCCTTATTTCACTCACTAGTTATTTTCAAACCAATTCCAATAGTTTTTATCCTTTTAGGATAGGATCATGCTATGTTATATAGGACCACACTACGACCTTGTCTACTATCATGACCTTGTCCCCCATGCCCCAATGGTGACTTTTTAAATTCAAGATGTTTCATTTTATCCCTAACACACTTTTAGCAAGGTTGGTTAGTGTAAATATTCAAAAGATTCTATATATAATCACATCAAGGGCATACAACAACTTGATCTATTTAGCAATCACTTGGAAATCATAATGCATATTGAGCAAAAGTGCACTATTTCTTCCAACTCCAATTTTGAAGCATTCTAATAGTCATAGGTCAAGTCTGAATATCTTTTATTATAGGTCAAGGGCACTCATTGTCAAGCATTTAAATAAATCTATCTAGTTTCATTCGTATAACAAATTCAATATTCACACACTCACTCTAGGAGGGAGAACTCCATCGACATGAGGCCCTTTTTGGCTATGTAGGTAGGACTCAGATTACATGGGGTTTTATAAGGATAGCTTAGCTATTCCCCTAACACTATTCCCTCTTTTTGGTATTTGATATTTATTATGTAGGAGCTAGGGTTTTGTACTTTGTATGTCTTTTGTGCATCAAATCCACACATATAATCAAACAATAAACCATCATAGATAGTTACACACACCCATATCAAAAAATTAGTTTCATTATAAAACATGATGCAATCATATTCAATAGATAATGTCATCGTTCATCCTTGTATGCTTAGCACACCCTTGTCCCAAAGTTTAAATTTATATATTTATTTATAACATAATTTTTTGATATTTTCAGCCATTTTATAGTCACAGTTAACATGCAGAGTCAGTATAAAATTAGTTTGAGGGATGTCAATTTACTATTTTAGCTCATTTATAATTCTATATTTTATATTCATATGTGTATATTTTTGTAGATCTAAATTGGTTTTTAATAATTTATTTATTATTAACATTTCATTGTTAAATCAAAATGAACACATTAAATAATAATAATATTGTTATTCATTCATTTTCAATGTTTATTGATTGTTATGCATTATTTGTAAATGTAATTGGTGGATTATAGGTATTATGTTTAAATTCCTTAAATACATCCATTCAAAATTATTAAATTAATGAAAAATAAATATTGAGTGATTGAGATAAATAATAAGATTTGAATATCCTCTTCCTCTCGTGGGGGGAGGAATGAACAAATATTTTAATTTCTTATTGGGGGGAGAATCTTGAGAGGAAGGCTCACATCTAATCTAGAACAGTTCTATAGCACCTGGATGATGGATTGGCTATGACAATTTCATGATAGTTATACAACAATTTCATAATCAATTTGAGGCAATTTGGATGTTTGGTTATTTCACGAAGCTAGGGTGATAGTTATGGGGATCTTTAGTGATAGTCTGGTTGTTTCACTTGGGGATCCTGACCATCATTATTCCCAAGCTCACTCTCAATTCATAGTTGTGAATTCAAAAGTGTTTAACCTTATCAAAAAACTATTGAGCTATTGAAAGTATCATCATCTTCATTGATGCCATCATTGTTATATGCAAATGACAAGAGAAATAAATCCATTATTATTATGTAATTAATCAAAAATATATATAATTATATATGTTGAAAATGTTTTTATGCAAAATGTGACAAAAACACATTATATTTTTTTTCAAATTTTTAATTTTTGATGCAAAAGTATCACATTGCACATCTGAATAATGAGATGATAAAACCTAGTGTATAAATTTTGATGCAACTACTAGCGTAATTTATGACACAAAAAAATCCTACCAAAAAACATTTAATAAAAAGTGTGAAAATCTAAAGAGAAGGCTTTGAATCCATAGAAGACCAGAGTTGCAAACCCTATTATTGAATTATTTGACTCATAGGACCCTTTGGATACCCTCAGTTTGATCTATCTATCCATTCCTCTTCTAGAGTATCCCAATATATATTTAATTACAAATGTTACTCTCCTCATGATAGGTCTAAGTAATAATCCAAAAAGGGTATAGCTCAAGATATGAACAAGGCAAACCCCACTGATATGAACTTACAAGATAAAATAACTAACCTGTATAAAGACTCTCATCTCCACTAGTGGGTAATAAAGAATCATATGGTGTAAAATGAAAGGTCAAAGAATAGGATTGATCATATCTATATTTTAATAAAAAATTATGGTGACCCTCCTCAACTTATTGAATAGACCCCTTTCAAAAAATACATGTGGTCCATGACTAGTAGAGTCAATGTGCTTAAAAATGAGTTAGAGGAAATTAAGAGGAAATTAAAGCAAATTAAGATGGTTTATAATTTTTTCAAATATGGTCTTAGAAAAGTCATAAAATTAAGAAGGATCACTGTTAATTAATATGTTTCTAGCATCTCCATGCTTAAGGAAGGAATTGTTGGAAAAGAGGACGATCGCCCAAACACTAGAAAGAGTGATAGGCTTCAAGGAAGAGGCAAAGCTAAAGTGTGTAAGGAATAAATCAAATAAATCATTTAGTAAAAGATCAATTTTTTATAAGAATAATGAGAGGTAGCAAGGAACTTATCAATTTCAGTGTGTAATATATTATCTATTTGTTGTCTATTGCCTATGTGATGTCATTTTCCTATCTTTTGCCAACATTTTTTTCTTGAGCTCCTTAGCCTTGTTTCTCTCTTTGTTTTTTATGGGATTATCTTCATGTATTTTTTATATCCTTAATTTTTTAAAAGGGTTTGGACCCTTTCATAAATCCACTTTTACCAATTATCCAAAAAAAAGGTACTCAAACACAATTCACAATCTTGGAACACAGATAGTAAAATCCAATGGCCTGACACAAAGTTTGTTAATGCATAGAGTGTCACCTTAAAAATACACCAAATTTTCATCTAAGACAACCACCAAAACTCATAATTCTAGATGTGTATTTTTGTCAACTCTATGGGCATAAGTTGTGTCAAAAAAACACTTACATTAGAAACATTTATTTTTAATTTATAGTTTTAATTTTACTTGATTATAAGAATGAAAGTGTCAAAAATTCATCAAAATGTACTAGTGTCCTATTGGTACTCAGTCCAATAAAAATATTTGTGGATAACAAAAAAATAATGAAAAATTCTAATATGATGCAATGATAACCTCATAGTGGACAATATTTATAGAAATAGTAGACTACTCAACCAAATAACCCTTCCAAAAGAAAGACAAGGGGAATGGGAACATGTGATATATCGATCATGAGATTAAAACCCATAATGATTGACACTATCATGTGTAACAAAAATCTATTACATAGTTTATGCAATTGCTAGCAGAAGAAGCAAAGCAAGACATAGGTTTTGATGTTCATTATTTTAACATCAAAGATTAACCAACACCCATTGATGGTAAATAAAGACATAATATTTTTCATACCAATTTTTTAATAAAAGTTTAACCACTTAGTGTCATCATTGATAGTGGAATCTATAATAATATCATTGTGTAAGACACGATGAATAGTTTTTGTGTGGTAACAAAGGCACACACTCAACCATATTCACTTAGACATTTTTAATAGAAGTATGATATCACATTCACTCAAAGGTGTGTATTTAAGGATGTATTCTCACCCAAGGAATGTAGATTCTCTTGAAATTTTTGATGTTATTCTTACTAAGCCATTATTTTATTACCTAGATGCAAACTACAAAGCTAAGTTATAGCATTGGTTTGTTAAGTTAAATAGTTTAAAGTATCATATCTAATAGTCCCTTTTGAAGACTAGCATCTCATTGGTGGGTGGCAACATAATATTGTGTCCCATTTTTTGGAATTTTATTTATTTAAGAAAATATTTAGCACCAACAAAAATTAAATTTATATGTCCAAAATGAAAAGAAACATCTTTTTATTAACTTATATATACATAAATAAAAAGCATCAATATTTTCTACAAAAACATTACAACTTTTTAAGTACCTTTTTAGGTTTATTTCTTAGTCATTTCTTAAAATATTGTTGGTCACCTTGTAGGACACAATATTATGCTTTTACCTTGGTATTTAAAATAAATGTAGGAAACTTGTCTCACATAAGTAGAAGTTTGTCCTACTCATAGTTAGCCTTGAGTTAGTGCATAAAACTACATGTAAGCACATATTTTCAACCTCCTCTGGAAAAATTTCACCTCAACATAAGTATGTGGACAACCTTATACAATAACATGCATATGTATTTAAGGATCCCAAAGTTGTTCCTATACATTACTTCATTGAGCACCAAATTGATCTCCTTTTCAAAATAGTCCTATGTATTTCATATTATTTTTGGACGAAAATGAGATTTGAAGAAGATAGATCTATTATATCTTCAACCAAGGTAAGATTCAACCTTGTTCTTCACCTTGTGGTGTTCTTATTATCCCCACAGAAAATAAGGATGGTTAATAGAATCTTTGCATTGATTATTGCACACTATACAAGAGCATTAAAAATAATATTTAATCTCTACCTTTCAGTGATGAACCTTTGTATGAGATTCGTGGTGTTCAATAGTTAAAGAATATTTATTTAAAGTCTACATATGACAAAGTACTAATTAACCTAGATGACATGCAGAATATGCTTTCAAAATGAAAAAGGGTTATATGAGTTGTTAGTGATGCCTTTTAGCTTGACCAACTATCTAGCCACCTTCTTAGGGCTTGTGAACAACATATTATGTTCATTCACCAATTATTATATCATTAAATTATCATATACCTCCTCATTTATAACAATACATTAGGAGAGAACATTGTGCATGTTCATAAGGTCCTTGACATACTACATGCAATCAATTTTTAACCCAAATAAAGTACTTGTGTGCCTTTGGTATTATTTAAGTTTAGTATTTGAGATACATTATTGAAAATGAAGTAATTCACATGTATCTATAAAATATTAATATCATTCATAATTGGTCAACTCCTCAAAATCTCACAAAATTATGAAGCTTTCTTGGACTTGTTAACCTCTATCGATAATTTATGTTGGGTCTATTACACCTCTCATGGTCATTGAATATAGTTATGCACATGAAATGAACATTTAATAGACACAACAAAACAAAAAACATTTAAATAACTCTATTCAAATATTTTCACAACCCTTATCTGTGTAATAATTGACATTGATTAGCCTTTCAAAATTCAAAATAATGCATCTAGTTTTTCTCTTGGTATTATGATCACTAAACATGAGTAACTCATTGCATATCATTCATAAACATTTAATGAAACATTGCAGAGATACTATACATATAATAACTAGCTCTATGCAATCATCCAAGTTGTCAAGAAATGATAACACTGTCTCTTAAGTAAGGAGGGTATGATTCATTCAGATCCCAAATCTTTTCAACTTTTTCATACTCAAGTTGGAGAATGTAAGACACATGAAGTGGATGACCTACCTAAAACAATTCAATTTGGTGACCAAGCATGATAAATAAAATGATAAAAAAAACTATCTTGATCAAATTGTCAATCGTGTCACTTTTCATAGTGCTCTAAGTTATATGTCACAACATCATAGATTGGGTCTCTCACTATACTATAGATCTAAAATTTACTAGACAATTAATACCCTTTGTCAAGGATAACATATTGGAAAATTATATCTATAGTATTAAATTATATACAAGTTTGGTTACATATGCGTTCCTAAAATAATAATAAATAAAATGACAACAAATTAAGTGACTTATTGAGAGAACATCCAATCACATCACTTATCATAGTGCTAAAAAATATATCCCACAACACCAGAGATTGGGTCTCTCAGTACACTATAGATCTAGACATTACTAGACCATCAACACCCTCTCTAAAGGATAACATATTGTAAAATTTTCACTATAAGATTAAATTCTCTATAAGATCGGTCACATATGTGTTCCTTCTAACATACCACACATAATGCTTAGCTAGGAAGCACACTATTCCAAATCATATGGATAATTTGGAGTAACAAAGACATGTGCAACATTTAAATAAAATTTATACTAGCCTAATATGCACAAAGACATTGAGACTCACATCAAGTCTTATGTCCCTTTCAATATTTCCAAATATACCAAGCATAAAAATGGTATGCACACACCTCTTTTAGTTCTATCCAAGCCCTGGGCATTTATCAACATGGTTCTCTTTCAAGTTTGTTTAAAACTAGGCACCAACATTACTACATTTTTATAGTTATGGATCAATTCTCTAAGATGGTAAACATGGTGACTTGTAATAAATAAAATGATTTAGGTGTGACAACCAAATTCTTTTTCAAACACATTTGGATGCATTTTTGGCTACCTCTCTCCATAAAACCTAATCGGTATCCTTGGTTAATCACTTCTATAAAACCTTGTGGGAGATGCTTAACATACAACTAGACATGTCTACAACTTTTCATTCTCAAATTTATGGCTAGATTGAATTGGTGAGTCACACATTCACTCAATTTATTATAATGTATAATAGTTATCATCCTCACACTTGGGATGCAAAACTATAATTCATTCAACATGGTTATTCATAACTTCATTGGGCATAGTCCATTTTAGATATGTTAGAAATTTCAACTTGCAATACTTTTGGGCATCACCTTTCATGCACTTACACTTTCATACACTAGGAAAAGGCCAAGGATTACACCAAGAAAAATAATTCCCTTCAATATATTCAATAAGTGCATCAACAAGTCTAACATATATTGGCATGTGAACAATACAAATGTAAGGATTGACATGATCCACATCACCTTCCTCATAAATTATAGATTGGTGGTGCATCAACAAGTCTAACATATATTGGCATGTGAACAATACAAATGTAAGGATTGACATGATCCACATCACCTTCCTCATAAATTATAGATTGGTGACAAGGTTTGAACTTTGAATTCACCTTCATAAAGCATGGTTTAAAGGCCCTCACTAAAAGACTAAATGATTACAATATGGTTTTTAAACCATATTGCACACTATTGATGAGAATCCATTATTATCTACATTCCTCAATAGTTGGGCATGCATCAAACATTCAAGGTTGAGCTTATCAAGCCTTAAACACCATCCTTGCTTGATCTTATTCATGTGATACATCCTTCAAATTTTAATCCTACACACCTCATATGAGTATAACATGCTTCAATAATTCACTCTACCTATATTTATACATGTCATGGTGACCTCAAGTTATTCCACATAGTGAAAACAAGGTACAATGTAGATCAAGATAAATGGTACACACTTTAGTATCTACAATTATAATTGGAACACAACTACCCACCCATAAAATGGGACCATTACTTTTTATGAAAGGGTGAATGATTAAAGCATACTCAACACTTTAGGGTTGGCTTCTTACCTTCTCAATGCTTTCATGTATATTTTCTAAGCTTTCCAAGGTATTCACAATCATTATGCAAAGTTATCATAAAATAATGTTGTTGTGAAGTTCAATTTTAATTTTGAATATCTTTTTTTCCTCCCTTTTAATTATAAAACTTCTTCCCTCTTTGATACATATTCCACTGCTTTGTATAACTATGTTCCTTCTTTATGCACTTCCCCTTATTTATTCACCTTATCTTATTTACACAACTCACAAATTCTCATTTCTAATAAACAAAAATATAAATTGAATTGGAAACTTCTTGGGCTCCATGTATGAAAAATTATAAACTTTTTCACCTTTAGGGTCCATTCAAAATATGGATCGACATGTCATTTTGTAAGATATACAATAGTTATGGAAGGTGGATTGGTAGGGCATACCTATAATTCTTGTATCAATTTAAGTAAACTATTGTAATGTATTATTTATTTCACTAGGATATGATAAATAAGAAGATATGGGATAGAGATATATTCATGTAACATCTTAATGCCATTACAATTCTTCTCACAGTTCACTATGCAATGCATACATAGTTAGGCACTTACATGCAAAATACTGATTTATTTTGTTTATTAAAATAGAATAATTTTTTTTCCTAAATATACTTATGAATGTGTAATGATTATTCCACATTTTATTTAAATTCCATTATATATTTCATAATCTAAAACATTGATTAAGTAGATCCATCTAATTTAGTTAGTTGTCAATTATCCTTCGTGCACCTCCTAAGCTCATCACATATTTATTAAAGGAGTTGGTGACTTGGTTTGATTATTTGTTGGTTATGATATGTTGGACCCAAAAATAATTATAATATATGTTATTTTTTTCAATTTGGGTGAAAGACCAAAGACTGTAAAGTTTTTTGAATTTTAGTCCTTTGTAACCAGGAGAACAATTCACAGGTTGGTCAAATGACATTGTTTCAAAAGTCTTGTGTTTACATTCAATAAACTAATCTATAATTGATTAAATTTATAAGGCTATCCCTATGGTATTTTTTAGCGGTGTGGGGGAAGCAAGGGTAATGCCAACCCCTATTTTTCTATTAAAAAAATGTCATACCTACAAATTTACTATGGATTCTATATTCTTTGATTGTTCCAATTAATTTAAAAAAACACAATATCTGGATATTGATTTCAAGCCCTAATAAAAATACTCTCTCAAACAAAAATTTCCTTTTTGTTTTCATTTTTTTTCCACTTTCTACTTAAGGGAGAGGAGCCATTAGATGAAGTGTTCCAGTAGTTGAAAAAGATTTTGAATACATAATGTTCAATAGTTGACTTTGTCTTTCTTAATAATTATTATATTACTATGTATAAGTTGTCTAAATTTTACCTCACAATAACTAATTACATCATGATATATCACCATTTTAATAATTAGTGTACTAATGTACAACTTAATTATACCATATTCAAGTATTGAACAACACTTATTTTTAAATACATTTCAAAATTGATTTTAAATAATTCAAATTGTGATTTTCCTTCTGTTTCAACATTCCAAACAAAAAATATAAATTAAAAAAAAAATGATTTTAAATGAATTAATTTTTAAGTTCATAAATGACACATGTTGGAGTCCTAGATTGCACCCTAGCTGAGCAAAGGATTGTTCAGGTCCTCTACTCAAATCTAGTCCAACATGGGAATGACCCTAGGTTGTGGGTTACCTAATCTTGGGTCAAACCTCTTGATTTTTTAATGAGGATAGATCCTCAGATATGATAATTTGAATGCTCTCCTAAGACCTAAATAGGTTGGCATGAAAAGAGTGAATAAATTGCATGAATTAAAACCTACTCTAAGCGTGGTGCTACACCATAAATTCATTATATCCACTCATAAGCTTGAACTCTCAACACACTAATGGATTATAAATAAAACTAACACACTACCTACAATGGTTTCCAAGAAATAGTGTTTCACCTAGAGGTCAGTTTGATAAACTTAGGTTGGAGGGCAATGTGGGTAAGGCTTGATTGAAGGCACTTATAGTTAACAATCCACTCAATATCTGAGACATCAACATCAAGACACACTAGATGACCTACAAGGAAAGTTTATTAACACTTAGGTTGAACTTGAATAGGCAAAGGGAAGATGAAAACCAATTTTACATATCAAACAAATACAAAATACTAAGTACATATTGGTAAACAACTAAAAATGTCCTATTCATTAATCTAAGAAATGTATAAGTACAAATTTCTAGTAGAGTATCCTCATACCAGTTTAAGGGATGATAATTAAGAGCTCAATGCCTACATTTATAGGAAGAAAAAAAAGCCAGAGAGGGAAAATTTTGCACTGAATGGGTCATTAATGAGCTCAACTCCATTCAAAATAGTAGTTATAACCACCTTACATTTATGCTCTTTAAAAAATCTTAATTGATCAAGGTCACCTCAAAAAATAGTTGCAACAATTGCATCATTCCTTCTCCCACTTCTCCCTATATTGATGCTCTTTTAATAACTCTTAGCTGATCAAGATCCTTTACAAAATACACTCTTTGCCAGAAGCTCGATCATAATGTATATTTTGTATTTGCTCTTGAAAGTTTGCTTTCAATGTTGGCCATTTATCCTTGACTTGGGCTTTACAGATTGAGACATTTGTCACCACTGTGTGATTTCTATAGATTCATTGCTAGCTTTATCTACTCTTATACTTGTGCCATGTGTCAAACTCATGTTTAATCTAAGCTCATTGACCTTTTGACCTTACATGCACTATATATCTCCTTGGAGCAATTGAACATGTGATGTTGATCTCCTTATTTGCCATGATCATGCCACTTATCATTGATGCATTTAATCTTAGGATCCTCTAACTTTTTTATTGCAAGCTTGCCATTGATATTTGAGTACATGATTAAATGCACTCTATTAGATCTTATTTGCATGGCTCAATATATATCATTGATTTTAGGTCCTAGTATTTAACACAGATCATTGATCTTGATTTGTACGTAAGAATGCACACCATCGATCTTGATCCATAAACTTTTTTACTTTCACTCACACCATTAGATCTACTTTGGTATGATGGATCACATATAGTTGATCATCTTGGACCCACTATCTTTTTCAGTCATCATGCATCATTAGATCCTCTCCAAGCTTCTGTGATTTGGACACTTGTCAGCCCCATATTAAACCTAAGGAACATTTGAATCTAAATGGTTACTTTTTGAGGCATAAACTTGACATTTACATGCATGTTTCATTTTGATGTATTAACTTTGAAGCTTTATATCTTGAGATAGTAAGCTCATCAAGATACAAAATTTGTAGAGCATGATCAAGGTACCAAAAATATTATGTTCATGCATCTCTTTGACTCTAAGAGGCCTCCTAAGTAAACTTAATAAATGCACAATCAAGCTGACCTATCCATTTCTGCATGACATCCTATGACGGTCTGGTCCTTCTATGCTTGTGCAAGTCATTTTATCAATCACTCAATCAAGAAACAACTCAACTTATCTATCTAGGCAAAAGCTTAGTATGTGGGCCAAAATTGGCCAACATATTTGGTGACTCAACTAGGAAGCATGCCTACTATGCTTGAGAACCCAAACCATTTACATGGTTTTAGATTTATAAAATAATAACAAAACTGAGATATGAATTCAAGCAACCCCTTTTACTAAAAATAAAACACCCACCAAAATAAGAAAGGAAACACAAAAAACTGGAAAACTAACCTAAACAAAGAAGGAGCAAACATACAAAATGTGCTACGATAAAACTTGGAGGAAATTTTTAAAAACTACCCTAATATGTACAAATTAAATCTACTTATACCTTTCCTCCTAGATAAAAAGGAAAGTTTAAAAACCCTCATGCATCGTGGGATTAGGGATTGAATGATGCATGTAGCCTTTTGACCCTTGGCCTTGATGCCTCATTCTTCTTTATGGTATCTACCAACATCATTGGGATGATGGTCAGTAAGAACCAAGTAGTTCCAACCAGGTCAGCTATGGAAATGAACTTGTATTACATCTAGATAGTCTCAATTTTCTCATATGGCTCCTCAGCTACAACCTCCAATGATGGTTCATCAAGACATACCTTCTATTAGGATTGTGGAGCTAAAAGCTTCACTGATGCAAACAGGAGAGGAGGTTGCTGAAGGTTACTGAGTTGCAGAGAAGTTGGGGTCGGTCTGATCAGCGGACGTCGGTAGGATAGCAAAGGGAAGTAACCGACGTCGGTCATATATCGGCCGACGTCGGTCACCTCCAGGCAGATAGGGACCGACGTCGGTCGCCTGTGTGGTTTGACTGCGAGCTAATTACGGGCAGTTAGCTAACGAACCAAGTGTTTGCATGATGAGTGCTAATTTTAGACTCATAGCTGCGGATCTAATTATTGTAATTAGATGTCTAATTATTGTTTGATGAGATCTATATAATAGACTCATGGTTGTATTGGAAAAGTGGGCTAGTTTGAGTTGAGCAAAGTTTGCTCCTTCTGTGTGTGAGGGGAGCAAGTGGGTTCCTCCTAGTTCCACAACAGTACCAGGCGTGTTGGTGCTGGTTTGGAGAGTCAGCTGGATTCTTCAGGAGTGTAGGATCTTGGTCACAGTTGCATGGCCTATATAGGAGATCTACATGGTAAGTAAGATCGTTGATCTGCAGGTGTATGTGTGTGCAAGGTCGAGGTTCACAGGTGAGCAGAACCGTTGTTTGATTTGCAGGTGTGCAACATCATATAGACAGCAACACAACAGGGAGCAGTATCAAGCAGAATCTACTTGGAGTACAGGTGTGTACTCGGATAGAGCAAGAGAGGAAGGCAAGGGAGTTCCTTCCATAAGTATGGTCTGTTGAATTGCAGGTTGTTGCAGATTCATGGGAGATCTACTTGAAGTACCTTGAGTACTTGTGGAGCACGTGGAGTGCTTGTGGAGTGTGTGGAGCACTTGTGGTGTGCGTGGAGCATGGGAGGTGAACACCAACTCTGTATTTGAGTTGGGTGTTGGGACCTATGAGAGGGAGAGCTTTGGGGAGAAGATTTACTGTTCACTTGAGGTGTGGGAAACCTCTGTAAAGTGGTGGAGAAGATGTGGGATATTCTCTATTGTATTCTTTTTTGTATAAAGTGTTAATACAAGTTGTGTATTGTCTCTCATATGCTGTGTTATTCTGAATTCTAGTTACTTGGTGAATCTGGTTATTTCCACATATTATAGTTGCTCGGTATTTGGTAATCAATTGTATGCTTCCGGTGTTTCGCATCCCTGACACCTTCTTAATTTCCATGGTGCCCTCAATAAGACAAGGTTTCTTCTCGACTGTAAGTTATTCAAGCTCATCCAGGAGCTCTACATATTCTGCCCAATTTTGGTCATTATCTTCTATGGAAAACCTCTTTTCTACCTTCCTAAGTACTTGACCCTTAATCTACAAGATTGAAGATATGGCAACCTTTTTAACCTTGATTTCCTCTATGACATAATATAATTGATGTTTGGAAACATCAAGCTTCACTTCACCATGTACTAACATCTGTGAAAAGGATTTAACCTTGGATAGAGCTCTTGAATATCTTTGAGGAACCTCAACTTATACCTTGGCCTCATCCTCTATGTTCACAACTTCTTGGGCAGAAACTACATCAAACTCCTTCATGACTGCAGGCTCATGACCAACATAAAGACATTCACCTTTATGTTTTAATTTGTCAAATTCCTTGCATATGGCATCAAACTTTTTCCATATGACATATTCCTCATGAATGTCACCTTCAAGAGCTATGTCATCATAGACAATAAGTAAGAGATCTTTATCAAGTATGTCTTCTGTCACATCAGATTATGTATTGATAGCTATAGTGGGATATTCAATGTGTTTCTCTTCATTCAAGAAGGCAGAGTTGCACTTATGTTCACCAAGGGGAGTCCCTATGTTTATTTCTTCTTCATAGTCACTTATGACATCTTCTTGATCAATTATAGCTCAAGTTATTTCCTCCTCACTTGCTTCTCTCAAAATGGGATCCTTCTCAAGAAAGGGTGGGGTGGAAGGTTGATGGATAGGCTCATGGGTTTGAGGTGAAGGATAAGATGTGATGGGGGGCTGATAAGTTGGAGATGGAGTATAGGGTATGATAGATGGTTCATGGATGGGTCTGGGAATGGAGGGAACCTTCTTACAACTTGAAACCTTAGGAATGGTTGACTCTTGAAGAAACTTTTGTAGGGAAAGTGAGTTGAGTTGGGTAATGGAAGGAGCACCTTCTTCCACTAGAAATTCATTTTTATCATAGCCTTCTTGAGACTATTCAACATTTGCAAACTACCCTTTAACCTTCATAATTAAAGTTCCTTCTCTTGTTTTGAGAACATATTTGGATAGACCTCCAAGATGGAAAATCTAGAGGTTGTTCTTTAACCTTTTGATTTTGGTTCTCCTCCTCCTTCCTTGTCTTTAGCTCTAACTCTTTGATTTTCCCATCTATATTCTCTTGGAATATCTTCTATTTAAGGTGGTTAGTGGCTTCATAAAGATAAAGAACACAAGAGGGATGGTATAAGATACAAGAGGATTCTTGAGGAGGGATGAAAGAGACTTTCATAGGTTTAGATTCTTCTTTAACTTGGGCTCCCCAATCTAGATTTGTCTCACCATGCCCACTCCATGACTTCACCCCTTGATTCCAGCTTGTAAAATTGAAAGACTTCTTAAAGGATTCTTGAGGAAGATAAGAGGAATCTTAGATCTCAATAGTAGGTTATTCAATAACGGTCTCCTTCTTTCTTTGATAGCTCTCTTGGATTGAATTCTAAGAAGGGAAGGTCTAATGAACACATAAAGAACTTGGAACACTTGAAGGGTCACTTGGAATGGTCTCTTGGGGAAAAATGAGTGCCATATATGAGGGCTGAGGTGGTGTATATGAAGACACATAAGGTTAATGGAGTTGAACCTATTATTCAAGGCCTTTTAGCTTATCCTTGATGATTTGAATGTAACCACCTACATCCATCATCTCATCTGTGAAACCTTTCAAATTTACTCTCTCAAAATTTTCCCATTCTCCTTTCACTCAATGCAATGATTCCCTCACATAATTAATTAGGTGAGTATGGACACTTTGGCCATGATACCTTTGTGAGTACAATTTTAGTGCTTGTTTTTCAAGGCTCACTAAGTTTGTTTAAGTGATGATATGGATTGGGTAGCTACAAAATGGCCATGATATGTTGGTTAAATGAGTCGGATGGATCATTATAGGGCTAGTAAGGGGCAATATTATGATGGGCTAGTTGTTCATAGGGAGGATCATGGCAATAATCCTACATGTATGACTGATATAGGTCTTCATACTGTTGGTGAGGATCATAGTGTGGTTGATCATGATTATCATAAGGTTTATACAAATCATGGTAAGGTTGATAGGGATCATGAGGATCATAACAAGATGTATATGAATCATCTTGAAACTATTGATGAGGAGAGGAAAGATAGAAATTTTCTCTATAGGTTGTCATAGCCTAGAAAACATGAAGATAATTAAAACCATGAACAAGAATATGCCTCTTACTTTGAAATAAGGACCAAGGAGTACTTGAAACTACTTCTAAAGATGAATGTGTTGTAGACTTGCTTCAATAGCTGAAATTGGATCCCACCGAGCATGCCAGAACTCTTGGAGTCCTAGATTTCACCCTAGCTAAGCAAAGGATTTTTTAGGTCCTCTACTCAAATCTCGTCTAATATGGGAATGACCCTAGGTTGTGGGTTACATAATCTTGGGTTAGACCTCTAGATTTTTTAATGAGGATAACTCCTCAAATATGATAATTTGAATTCTCTCCTAAGACTAAATCGGTTGGGATAAAAAGAGTGAATAAATTGCATGGATTAAAACCTACTCTAAGCATGGTGATGTGCCATGAATTCATTAAATCCACTCATAAGCTTGAACTCTCAACACACTAATAGACTATGAATAGAACTAACACATTGCCTATAATGGTTTCCAAGCAACAGTGCTTCACCTAGATGTCAATTTGATTGACTTAGGCTAGAGGTCAATGAGGGTAAGTCCTGATTAAAGGCACTTACAGTCAAAAATACACTCCATATCTGAGACATCAACATCAAGACACACTAGATGACTTGTAAGGAAAGATTGTTAACACTTAGGTTGAACTTGGACCTGCAAAGGGAAGATGAAAACCACTTTTGCATACCAAACAAATATAAAACACTAAGTACAAATTAGTAAACAATTACAAATATCCTATTCATTAATCCAAGAGGTGAATAAGTACAAATGTTTGGTAGAGTATCCTCTTACTATCTTGAGGGATGATAATTAAGAGCTTAATGCATACATTTATAGGAAGAAAAATAACTAGAGAGGGAAAATTTTGGCATTGAAGGGGTCATTAATGAGCTCAACTCCACTCTGAATAGTAATTACAACTATCTAACATTTATTCTCCTTAAAAACTCTTAATTGATCAAGGCCACCTCAAAAATAATTACAACAATCGCACCATTCTTTCTCCCACTTCTCCTTGCATTAATGCTCTTTTAATAGATCTTAATTGATCAAGATCCTTTACAAAATACACTCTTTACTAGAAGCTCGATCACACTATATATTTTGGATTTGCTCTTGGAAGTTTTCTATTAATGTTGGCCATTGATCCTTGACCTAGGCTTCATAGATTGAGACATTTGTCACC
Organism: Torreya grandis; assembly: GCA_037957365.1. Taxonomy (NCBI): domain Eukaryota; kingdom Viridiplantae; phylum Streptophyta; class Pinopsida; order Cupressales; family Taxaceae; genus Torreya; species Torreya grandis. The sequence goes on along the minus strand of JARHVA010000453.1, from coordinate 4,472,987 downwards.
ACCATGTGCTTTATATGGATTTATTGTCAGCTTCATTTGCTCCTATGCTTGTGCCATGTTTCAATCTTGCATTTAATCTGAGCTCATTGACCTTTTAACCTTATGTGTACCATAGATCTCCTTGGAATGATTAGATGTGCATCATTGATCTCTTTATTTTCCATGATCATGCCACTTATCATTGATGTGTTTAATCTTAGGATCCTCTAACTTTTTGACTATAAGCTCATCATTAATCTTTGAGTACATGATTAAATGCACTCTATTGGATCTTATCTGTATGGCTCAATGCGTGTCATTGATCTTAGGTCCCAGTATTTAAATGTGGATAATTGATTTTGACTTATATACAGGAACATGCACCATCAATCTTAATCCAGGCATTTTTTGACTTTCGCTCATACCATTAGATCTGCTTTGGTACAATTGATCATGCACCATTGATCAGCTTGGACCCATTGGGTTTGTCAATTGTCACGCACCATTAGATCTTCTCCAAGCTTCTATGATTTGGACACTTGTCAACCCTATGTTAAACCTTAGAAACATTTGAATCTAAACGGTTACTTCCTGAGCCCTGAACTTGATGTTTGTGTACACATTTCATTCTACTATATTAACTTTGAAGCTTTATATCTTGAGATAGCAAGCTCATTAATATACAAAATTTGCAAAGCATGCTCAAGGCACCAAAAATATCATGTCCATGCATTTCTTTGACTTTAAGAGGCCTCTTATGTGAACTTATTAAATGTATAATCAAGTTAATCCATCCATTTATGCATGACGTCCTATGATGGTCTGGTCCTTTTATGCTTATGCAAGTCATTTTATCATTCACTCAATCAGGGAACTGCTCAGTTGATCTATCCAAGCAAAAGCTTGGTATATGGGCTAAAATTGGCCAACAACACCTAGGTCACAATATGAACCTTCAAATTTAAGGAATACCACTACTAACACTTATCCAACACACACATTCCTTATTCCCCTTTTATTTTTATGTTTGATAATTTATATTAAATATTTAAATGACATAAATTTTAATGCTAATAAGATCCATTTTTTAAAATATGAGTAACATTAAACTTTACTCAAAACTAAGACAATTTAATGTAATTGTGACACTAATAACATTAATTATCAATTTTGTTAAAAGAATGTCAACATTAAAACTTAAATTTAGTTTAGCTTAAAGAATGCCCTGAGCTACTTTAATTTATATATTAATGTCTACCAGATTGGTCTATGATAGTACCAAATATATAATTTAAAGAAGATAAGGGGAGCACAATAGCACATCCAAAAAATATAAAAAAGAAAACTAAATTTAAACTGAGTAAATAGATGTTCATCAGAGTAAGATTCTATAAAGAAGATTAAAAAAGGGAAGGTAATGCATAGTGAGATGAATCTTATTGTTTTAAAAAAATACTTCTAACACTCAAAGTAGTGAAGAAGTGTGTGGTAGGTACAAGGCCATTTGATTAATTGATTATGCGATATCTTGTTGGACTATTATATAAATTTAGAAGATGGCTATGGGGTCTCTTCTTACTAATGATGTGAGGCGGTTAGAACTAGGATATAGTTAACCTAGTACAATCCATCTTTAGGAACTTATGTCTGAAAATCTATTTGTAAAGGTTGAACATCTCCTTAAGGAAGAGGATTACACATCTCCGGTCTTCATAAACCATAATATCTGGAGAGAACCAAAAACATTTCGAAATACGCAAAAGAATTGTGTCAGTGTCTTGTAATAAGAAAAACCTCTGAAAATAAAATAATCTTCAATCTCAAATCTCAAAAAGAAAATTTAATACTCCTAAAAAATATGATAATTTATCTCAATATCACATTGATTAAATTTTTTTTTAAATTAAACCGAAAAAAAATCATTAAACTATAAAGAAATTTTAATTTTATCTAATTTAAAAATGAGATAAACCCATTATTACAATGAAAACATAAATTTGAATGGTATTGAAGTTTCGAGTAACCAATCTACTTTAAAATAAAGATAGATGCAAAGATCAAAAACAAATATAAAAGTTTTGACTTACTCTCCCACCTTAGTTGGAGAAAATAGTCAAAACCAAGATAGTTATGACTAATCTATTTTTATAGAAAAAGAAAAGTGAAGTTGTATTTATATTTTGTCACGGCTGACTTTAGTTGTAAATCCCTCCGAAACTTTAGTGGTACAACTATCTATTTTTATGATAATTTCATCATAAAAATCTGCAGGGTAAATAACTTTTGAAACCATACGCAAGTATTTTTGAAGGGTAAAGACATTAGGGAGTCAATATTGTTTTCATTAAAATGCTTTGATTGACTCATTTAAACATTCGTAATTGAAGTCTCACACTCAAGGCTTTTCGAAGAGTAATTATTTTCAAATCTCTATGATGAGGAGTTTGTTGGAGCATATAATTAAAGGTATCAATAGTCAAAATATATAGAAATGGGGGCGAGTGGATGCTTTTGATGAATGGAGTGTTAGAGATAAAAGGATGCTCTGAGGTTGTTATTGATTATGATTGAGTTTGTGCGTCTATAAAAAACATTTGAATGTGATGTTTGAATAAGGATCGAATCCCAGCGATTGAAGTATTTTGAGAATAAATCACCATTGAATTTGATCATATATTTTGTCAAAGTTATTATTGACCAATAATGTGTCTTGATTAGAATCTTCAACTTATTGAATGGTTTTGATGCGTAAAAGAGATTGTCTAGAATGTATCTACCTTTTAAGAATCCAATATGCTTAAGGTGAATAATTTCATGAGTGATAGGTTTAAGTTTCATGGCAATAACCTTTACAATAATTTTGTAACATATATTAAGTAGAGTAATGGGGTGCCGCCACATACCCTACTCTTGTTTCCAGCTTTAGGAATTAATTTGATCGGACCATGATTAATGATGGCCTCCAAGGATATTGGCCTCCACCTCCATATAAACATTAAACAAGTCCATCTTGAGGGTGGGCCATAAAGCTTGGAGAAATTCAACCGAAAGCTTGTCCAAACCAAGGGCCTTCTCAATCTTCATTGTCGAGAGAGTTATTTCTATATCTGCTACAATGAGATGTTGCTCAGGAAGGTGACTAGTATCTTGATCCACCTAATGAGGGATACATTCACTCAACCATTCCTCTAAAAAAGATTCATACTCATCAAGTTAGTGCTCTTCTTAAAAGAGCTTACTATAATATAGAATATTGAATATAAAATCATTAATGCCCAGTCAATTCTTGATGTTTATTGTGATTTTTTAAGATCCAAGTTAAGTGATAACAAAACGAAAGTCATCTTTATCAAAAGTGCTCCAAATTTGGCTTAGATCCTCCCAGATTGGAATGTCATCCCCCGTGAGAAGATTACTTATTACCTAGGTATTTTGTTTGATATTCATCTTCCTTCCCCCCCCCCCCCCCCCCCCCCCCCAAGACATGTCAGATTGGGTGCTCAATAAAATTCATAAAAAAGGTGGAAAACCAATCTTACAAAAATTGCTCCCTAACAAACAAGCTAATTTTTATCAATCGTATTTTTTTGGCCAACCATGCATAATACTCATCTTGTTGGTTTCCTTCAAAATTAGCTTATGGTTAAATTGTGTAGTTGGTCTAAAGTTTCATTTGGACTAGCAACTCTTATAAGAAAGGGATGGTTATTATTTCTTAGGAACTTTGCACTCAGCCTAAATTTACAAGTGGGCTTAGAATCATTGACCCACTATAACAAGCTAAATTTCTTATTGCTAAATGGTTTGTAAGAACTATGTAAGATACCAAGCCTTGGAAAATCCTTATTGGGGAATGTGTTTAATGTGCAACTCATAAAGGTTCCTGGACCTCCACTACTTAGGAAGACAAAATCCTAAACACACTTTTTTTTAATATTTTTGGTTCTCTTCCTCTTATGTGTAATTGGGCATATTAGCATGAAGCCTCCCCTCTTCTCCAATGTCATTACCAATCCCTTCAGCATGGATTAAGTATCCTGAACTCTAGCCTTTGTAGGAAACAAGTTGTTTAACCTAATGACCTTCCCCTTGCTTTTCAACTAGAATTTAGCGTCAAATCATTTACAAATAAAGACATTAATACAATTAAGGATATTTGGGATAAAGACATCACCAATTGGCTACCTTGAAACCCACTATATCATCTGTTTGGTCTACACACAAAACTTAAGTAGGTTTGTGCTTCTCTTATACTACTATTCTTGTTGATTGATGTTCTCCTTAAAATCACCGCCAATCCTACATCCACTTGGAAATATTGGCATTGGCCAAACCAAGTGGCCATTACCACCACAATTTTAAGGCTTCTATATCAACTCATTTAGCCCTCATTCCCACTAGAATATTATCTTAACACTATGTGTTCCATGTCCTCCTCCAAATATCAATGGCAATGCATGATTAATACCATTTGGGAATCCCCTTCTTAGGCCAAATGTCAATTATTGGGTTGGCATATCCTACATATGAAAATTCCTATTGGCCACACCTTGTCAAAACTTGGTCTTTTTACAAGAATGTGCCTTTTTCCCCACCCTTGAAACTATCCCCTGCCTCTTTTAACATTGGCCATCCTCCTCTCAAGTTTTTTCTTATCTCCTCTCTGATCTTCCAAACCTCTTTCCCAACAATTTCAATTATAAAATGCCTTGCTTAGAATTATTTGTCCTTCCACTCTCTCAATCATTTGGAACACTTTATATCTAGTGATCATCTTTCTTATTTGGAAAAATCACTGCCAATAATGGTTTTGTTATACTTATTTGTCAAACTCATATTTTGTATTATATCTTTTTGTAATTGGACCAGATCACAAATCCAAGAGTTTTGTGTTGTGGTCAATAAGATTAAGGAACACCTTGCTTCTATAAAACCTTGTGGGTGATGTTTATCATATAACTCGACATGTCTACAACTTTTCATTCTCAAATTGGTGACTAAACTCAAGAGTTGAGTTGCACCTTCACTCAATTTCTTAGAATATATATAAGTTACCATCTTCACACTTGGGATGCATAATTATCATTCATTCAACACGCTTATTCTAAGATTCATCAGGCATAGTCTGTTTTAGGTATGTTATTAATTTGAACTTGCAACATTGTTGGCATCACCTTTCACACACTTAAGTTTAATACACTAGGCAAAGGCCAAAGATTCCACCAAGGAAAATAATTTCCTTTAGCATATTCAACAAACCTGATATATATTGGCATGTGAACAATAGAAATATAAGGATTGACATGATCCACACCACACTCTTCACACATTATGGATTAGTGACAAGGTTTAAACTTTGGATTCACCTTCACGAAGCATGGTTTAAAGGCCCTCACTATAAGATAAAACCATTACACTATGGATTTTACACCAAATTGCACACTACCTAATGAGAATTCCATCATTTTCTACATTCCTCAATAGTTGGGCATGCATCAAACATTCAAGGTCTATCTTCTCAAGATTTAAACATTACCTTTGTTCAATATTATTTATGTGCAACACCCTTAGAATTTTTATCCTAGACATATCAATTGAGAAAATAATGATGAAATCATTCACTCTACCTTTATTCATACCTAACCTGGTGACCAAAAGTTATTCCACATAGTGAAAATAAGGTATAAAACAAGTTAAATGGTACACACTCTAGTATCTCTAAGTTTAATTTACACAACTAGCCACCCACACAATGGGGACCATTACTTTTTGAGAAAGGGTGGATGATCAAAGAATCTTCAACACTTTGGGGTTGGGTTCTCACATTATTGATGCTTTTATGTATGTTTATAAGCTTTCCAAGGTATTTAAAATCCTTCTGTGCAATTCTCATAAAATACTTTGTTACACAACATTGCATAACTCATCCTCCATTGTAAAGCATTACATTTATTGTGAATCTCATTTTTTGTTGTGAATCTCCTTTCTTCCTCCCTCTTCATTGTAAAACTATTTCCCTTCTTAGCACATATTCCACTCATTTGCATAACTCCATCCCTTCTTTATGTGTCTCCCCTTATATATTCATCTCATCTTCTTTACATAGCTCACAACTTCTCATTTCTGATAAATTACATCACAAATTGAACTAGAATATTCTAGGAATCTATGTGTGTAACATACAAACTTCTTCACCTTTAGTGTCCATGTTAGAATGTGGGTCAACATGTCATCTTCCAAGATTTACAATAGCTATGGAAGGTGAATCGATTGGGCATACCTATAATTATTGTAACCATTCATGTAAACTATTGTAATAGATTCTTGCTTTCACTATAATAAGATAACTAGGAAGATAGGGGATACATATATATTTATGTATCATGTTTATGCCATTACAATAATTCTCACAGATTAGTATACAAGATGTACATAGTTAGACATTTGTATTGTATAATTCCACTTTATTTTTTCATTTTAATAGAAAAACAACTATTCATGAATATAATTATGAATTTGTAATGGTTATTCCACATCTTATTTAAATTCCATTGCATATTTCATAATCTTCAAATCTAATTGAACTAATCCATCTAACTTAGTTATTTATTGATTCTCCTTCATGCACCTCATAGGCTCAACAAGTATTTGTCAAAGGAGTTGGTGACTAAGCTTAGTATTTATTATTATGATATGTTGGACTCAAAAAAATTATTATCATGATATGTTAAAACTAAATTATCCTTTGTTATAAACTATTCATTTTAATTTGGGCTTGAGATTGTTTAACCCTTTTTGGAAATAAGGATTAAAGGAAAGAGTATCCTAATCAACCATGGAGAAAGCTATCTAAAAATCAAGCCAATTAAATGAATTTAGATTCTAGTGATAATTTGATAAGATATATTGAATCTAGTAATATGGTAAATATAGAAAGTACAACATTCAATTTTTTAATAATATCAATGTGAAGGAAAAATTGTACTTAGCTTATACATTGGTGCACATAAAAGTCTGACTAGTGTAAGTACAGGATTGGATTGTCCAAAGATATGGATCCCATCATCAGATTCTAAATATTTGCTTTCTACCAATCAAGACACTTTTGTCACTCTATAGACAGTAACATCGATGCTAGTCTCTTGATTTTGCCAATAGTGAATGGTATGGAATATTGACTCTTTTCAAGAAATTTTACCTATGCCTATTAGGGTTCATTGTCACCTTTTGCATTCTCTGCTCAGATTGCATGCAAAATTTTATGATATTATTCTTTTGCTTAAATATATCCTCCAATTAAGACATGCCACCTTGAAAAATAGGGTTTAGTAGGCTCAAGTGAAGTCAAACTAGCCTCAAATACCACTCTATTAGTGAGTGATGCCTACATAACCAATACTCTGAAGAGGGACTCAAACACATGTAGTTCTCCCCTATATGTGGGCTTGTGTGTGCATAATGGTTTAATATGTTATATGTAAGTGCATATACTGATCTAGTTTGCAACTTGACAAATACTACTTATGGACTACTTGCTAAATGCTTCAAACATGTAGGTAGATTTCTCCTATGACTGATATTGAAATAGGGAAGAATTTTGTAATTTTGTAAGTTTGAGAAGTGTTTTTTCTTGGTAAGTGTTATATGTGTGCTTGAAAATTAATTGATGTTAATGAATGGTATTTAACTTGTATTTATACAACACTTTTTGAAAATAATCTCATGGAGGGTTAATTAAAACAAATAGGTTGATCCATACATATTGAAATATTTTCAAATTTGAGTGTTTTTAAGGTATATACACTAACATTGAAACTAGGACACTAGCTTAGATGCTAGTATCTAGCTCTGACCATTAGTGTCCTAGATATTAGAGGATTGTTGAATCTATGTAACTGATATTGAAATATATATATTAGGTTTTAAGCATATTATGGGCTACAAGTGATCTAGGTAATCAGAAATCAAGGTTAGACTATAATATAATCATTTAATCATAGCGAGATGATGAACACAATCCTTATAATAGTAGTAAATTTAAGAACTAAAAGGTAGAACATAAAGTGATATTTATTATGTATAATACTAGTTTATCATGTAAAATCTAGATTTGAGTGCCTACATTTTCCCCCCTCACCGTAATATAGTAATGCATAAGGATGAAATTACTAGGTTAAATGAAAAGAAATGTGTACCTTGGTGTGTTTAACACACATTTCTTTGACTTGAGACCTGTTTGAATTTTTTATGTGTGTGACCTATAACCAAGATCATGTTACAAGTGTAATTAGTGCATATAATCTGAAAACAAATAATTAAAATTTCTTGAAACAAAGAGAGCAAGGAAGGAGTACACCAATGTTTCAATGCAACCATGTTTCCCCTTGGTTGTTTGTTTTGGCATTGATGCTTCCAAGCTAAAACATTAGAGACAGATTCATAAATAAACCTTTAAAATGCAAAGAGGGGAATTGGAGGGTGATCATGCCCCTAATTTGATGAAAGTGTAAGTTGTTCCAAGATCATTGAGATTACCAAATCTCAATTGTATAATGCCAATGTAAACATAATATAGCTAATATTTCCCTGAGTTAAATGGCGTGACCATGTCAACTTGTAAAATAAAACTAGTACCAAGGCCATCGAGGGTGTAAAATCTAGATCACACTACTCAAGGGAGCCAATTATTGTAGCAGATAAAAGCTTAATCAGTACTTCTTGATAAGATTGATGCATGAAAATTGATATCATTTAAATAGTGTATCTATAATTTGGTGCATTTGCATGGAATATGTACCTATAATATGTCTCAAGATGAAGTATCTATCAAAATGTAACATCTAATCTATAAATTATCTGTAATATGTGTCAAAAATCTAAAAAACTGTCCCAAAATTGTGCCAAATGTACAATATTCTATCACAAGTATATATTTGATTCATGTAAATTATATTAAATTTTACCAATTCAACAAATTGTATGTATGTAGACTCATTTCTCTATGACATTCCCCCCATTTTGAGGTGAGGGGAATGAAAAGTGATAGTCACCTTATCTCAAAAGGATAAGATAACCATGTTATGTGTATCAATCATGTAATAAAGAAGCATATAATGGTATCATGTATAATTAGATGTATCAATGAAGCTTGCAGTATTAAATCAAAAAAAGCCCTAAGATTCATGATGTAGATCATGGAAATGTCTAAAAGTAACAAGCTCAACAAACAAACAATCACACACACAAGAGCACTCAATGTTGTACAAAACACGGTCTAAGGAGACCACAAACAAGGGGCATGTTCAAATGTTGTACACTCTAAGGGAAGATATGTTCAAATGTCCACACATCATAGAAACAATCAAAACTTATGACATTGGGGCCAACAAATGAGGAACATGTTCAAATGTTCCATAATCGACACAAGAAAACAAACAAGGAATATTGACCATTTTCGGCCCTGCCGAGCAAAATCGGTCTCCTTCCTTCCCTACCATTCTGAACCCTCAGTCTATTCATGTACCCGCCTTCTACAAAATTCCCTTTTTCTTTGCAATAATCCATGTTCTTATAAAACATTGAAAGATCTAAGGACCTGCAGGTTTTGGTTCAGTATGGAGCTTTTCACTTTGTGTAAATGCCTTAGACAAACTTTTGGCAAGGAAATGGTCCAGCAGGAATTCGAGTCTCTTACAAAACTCTGAAGGGCCAATGCCCTTATGGAGGGCAGGCATGTGCTGAATGGAGCTATTTCAAGTAGGTTTTGAAGGACATCTTGGGGTCCAAGTGCCCTTGCGGAGGGCAAAGAACCCTTGCGGAGGAATCAAAAGACAAGCCAAAAGATAGGCGAAGACAAAGGTTGAATTTCTTCGAGAAAAATGCCCAAAGGAATTCCTTTAGACATTTTGTCTAAATAAATTCACAAGGCAAAGAACAAAAAGGATTATCTTTCATAAAAAATTATGTGGCAAAAATTCACAAGGCAAATCCTTTAGACAAAAAGTCTGAAGGAATTCCTATAGACTTTTTGTCCAAAGAAAATTTTCCCGAAGATAAAACCCACTGAAAGAAACAAGCAACAAAATGAAGGAAAGATTTCCTTCAGACAAAATGTCTAAAGGAATTCCTTCGAACATTTTGTTCGAAGGAATTGGGAGGCCAAGGCCATCCGAAGGACCCCAAAGGGCAGGTGCCATTGCAGGGAACTCTCAGTGACCGTGAAAGGGATCTTTCTCAAAGCTTGAAGGGACACCTTCCCTTCAGGAGGGTTCAAATACTAAGCCTGGTCAAAGGAACACTTCAAAAAAAAAAGCCAAGAGCTAAGAAATCTGAAGGAGAGTCATGCTGAAGGAATTGACCAAGGGATGACGGGCCCGAAGACGTCAAAATTGAGCATCGTGAACTAGTTGTTGGAATCGATACATCTGATGACATCCCCACATATGTCAAATTCAAGGCAATACAATAATCATTGGCTTTAAAATGGCGACGGGCGCATGAATGTTAACTTTATGGCAATGAAATAGTCATTAATATTTAAATGCTTGAGCTTGAACTCGAAGGAATTCAAAGGCCTTAGGGCCAAAAGAAGAGCCCATTGAGGAAAGAGCCCAAGTAGTCAACGAAGGATGATAAGATGGCCTTGAGAGCTCAAATTCTAGGAAAAGATAAAGCCAAGAAGAGACAAAATAATGAGATATGGATAAAACAACCCTATTTTTTCCTCATTTTGCATTAATGAGTAGACAACCACATGAATGTCTTGAAGAATGGGTCTTGTATGCAGACAAATGATGTGGCCCATGTTTTCACACATGATGTTTAATATATTTTAAACACTAAAAGTCAAAACTGGCAGTCGATACAACATTCTCTTTCAATGTTTCCTCTTCCCAATGCTCTCAACGCACATGGACCAATTATAAAAAGAGCGCCAAAGTCTTTTCCAAAAGGGCACCATTGCTTCCTCTCTCTCTATATATATTTTTAAACTCTCTTTTGAGAAAGGATCTCTCAGCTTATAAGGTGGAGCTCTATTGAAATTTACCTTGAATAAAAAAGAAGCATTTTTGCCTCCATTTGAGCTTGCACTTTTGCATATGTCTATGGCTTTGTCTTGTGTTAAGTCATTTTCCTTCATGCTTTCACAGAATGATTCCAGCATGTCTGGTGTATTGTGAGTTCTTTTGCAGGTTAGCCAAAAGTGTCCACAACAGAGTATAGGTGCATGTGAACAGGCTGCCATAGTGTGTCTTAGAACACCTCTGGTAGTTCTTCCTCCCTGTATCTCCAGAGGACCCCAAGTTCACTGATGTAGAAGAATTTTTCATATCAAATGAAGTGTATATCGGCTTGTTCTTGGTGGAAAGTGTATGTTCAAGCTAAGTAGATAACCCATTTTTTAGTGCATCACCATTTAGTTTAGGTTATGTTTTCAGTAACCCTTCTCTCTTTTCAACCCCCCTTTTATATATTAGCAGTAGTAGTGAAATAACCCAAAGATGCATCAAAGGGAACTAGCCCTTATCTAGAGATTCTCCCCTCAGTTTTTCCAAACCCACAGGCAAGAGAGAAGTCTCCATTGTGCCGCATGGAAGAGAGAAGCCTAGCCTTCTCTCAAGGGTGCAATCCACAATGTCAACAATTTTTGGCACACCCGATGGGCCCAATTTTTTATCCAAAGAGTTGAAGAATTTTGGTGTGTTCTTCAACCAACCAGCCTGTGGAGGCTTTTTCATCAACACCAATGGTGACTCCAAGTTGAATCAGCTGGTTAAGCAATCCTAGTGCCTTCAAGAAATCATAGTTTGGTATGTATTATTGGGTGAATATTGTGTCACCAGCTAACTGATGGGCAAAATAGGTTGTTTCAACCATAGCATAAGGAGATTGGTCGGCCAAATGTGCAAGTTTACCACATCAAAAGAGGACAAATCTCTCCTCTCATCAAGGGGAGGTTCCCTATAAATATGAGGGGCTATATATATATAGACTATAAATATAAGCAGAAAATAACACTCAAGGGTAGGACCACCATCCATCTCTCTTTTTTTAGAGATGATGTTCACAAACAAAGGAGATATCTTGGGTGATTGCTGAAGGTACTTATCTTCTTTCAGAAGTAATGTTCAGTCAAGAGCCAAATTCCTTCTTGGTAGTAAAAGTAATTGGAACAGGGTGCAATAACCAACAAAATGAGGTGTAGCACAAAGTCTCCACCTCAACTGCCAAAGAGTGAAATATACGAAGAACAATGGGGGCACAAAGTCATCCCAAGATCTTTTACATAGAAAAAAAACACGTTAAAGACAATTGTAGCAGCACAAAGTCTCCCACAGTTGGCTTGAGGACACCTTTTAGATTACTTCCACTAGTTCTGCTTATTTAATTAAATGGACAAGACTGCATCTAAGAGACAGACATAAGAACAATCCCTTAAATAACACAAGTTATTATAGCACAAAGTCTGAAAGTAACCTGCTTTCTCATTCATATAACAAAATATGATTAACAATCTGAGCTTAAAGTCTCAGGAAATGCCTTTCAATTTGGGTAGAGTTTCTCTTCTATATCAGAGATATCTCCCTTGCACAAGATGAGAGATTACAATATATAGTAGCCAAGAAAGACGTGGCGCTTTATTTCACAAAATGGCCCATGCTGCATTCAATGCCTTGAATGCATTTTCAATTTTGTCAAGGGGCCACGCTTGAACAGGGTGGCATCCTTAACTATGGCATGTCAATTCATCTCAAATGTCTCTTTTTGAAGCATGGGCTGCCTGGTCCTTTTCTTGATATGTGCGTAGCTATTCACTTCACCTTTACTCAATGGAGAAAAATAGGCCATGTCTTTGAGTGCTCACGCTCTCTAATGTCCACCTAGTGGACTATTTCACCTACCAGAAATAACTTATGCACAGATATTTCTAGTCTTTCCCTCTTTCCTTGCCACATATTGTCCTTCCTTGGAGATTTGAGCTCTCAGGTTATCTTCTTGCTTTCTACTGGCTCCTTCGGCTTCTTCTTTGGCTAGTCACTGAATTTGTTCACAAGGTCCGTGCCATATTTGAAAATCATCAGATATTTTATTACCTTGAATTTGACGTCTATGGGGACGTCATGATCACTCAGTCACTTGAACTATTTTGAACTTTGAACCTTGGAGTGCATCGGTTCAATGGTTTAAAGTGGTTCAATGGTTCAAAGTGGTTCAATGGACGGTAGTTCAATCAGCTTGTCTGTTCACTCAGCTCTTTGGTTCAATCGTTCTTCAAACCCTTCGGTTGAACTCCTTGTTGAACTTTTTTTGCTTCTTCCATTCACTCGAAGCTTCCTTTCTGCACTTTGAACTTCTTTGAACCCTTTGAACCTTTGAACTTTTAACCATTTTGGTTCAAGGTTCAACGGTTCATTCTCTTTCTTTGAATCATTTGTTCCTTCAAACTTTCTAGGTCCTTTTCTTTTCTGTTGAACTTGTTGAACCTTTAAAATTTGAACTCTTTTAGTTCAAAGTTCATTGGTTCAACAGTTCAATCTTTCTTCCTCGAAGTCTTCTTTCGTTTAAGTCTTTTAATCTTATTGAACTCATTGAACCTTTAAACTCGCTGAACCATTTTGGTTCAAGGTTCAACAGTTCAATCATTCAACCTTTACTCTTTGAAGCCTTATTTTCTTTAAGTCCTTTGAAGCTGTTGAACTTTCTGAAGCGGTTGAACATTGAACTTGCCGAAGCGCTCAACTCTTTGAAGTTTGCCGATGTCATTGAACCTTTGAACCCATTGAACCTTTGAACCTTGTTGAAGCGGGGTTCAATGGTTTAATGGTTCAACAGTTCATTCCATTTGTTTGAATCTTGCCAATGGACTTTTTGGTTGAACCTCAACATTGAACCAACCTTGAAATTGCCTAAGTGTTTAGAATTTGTTCCTTTATGAGAGCCCACTTGTTGAAGTTGTTGAACCTGCAAGTCCCTTGACTGAAAAAGCTTAAATAATTGAAGAACTTGAGTGCTCAGAACATTTTTTTGAGAAAGGAAGAGAGAATTTTGGCCTGTAGGACCAAAATAGTTGATATGTTGTCCCCAAAAACAAGTGTCAAATTTTGGGAACAACAACTGGCTCCAGTTAGGAAACTTTCGTCAATTGTAAAAACAATCGAAGGGAGTATAATCTAGAATCTCCAATGCCTTTAAGTGTGCCATTGGGCTATGGAGTCATGCTACCCAAAAAATAAAGGTGCTAAAAAGAAACAAAAATGAAAAGCACCAAAAAGAACTAAAGACTATACAAAAATTATACATATATACAAGCTGATCTTATCTGATACTTCAAGAATTGAAGTGCTTCAGATGTTGCCCACTGTGAGGTAGAGAAAATGATGTTTTGTCTTGATATATCAATAAGAAACCATTTTCTCCCCAGAAGCGATGATTGGCAAATGGACCTCTCCACCAAAAATCAATTTTTTTGTGCATTCCTTTTGGTTTTCTCCTCTTGGCCCACAACAAGACTTGATTTCCAATCTAAAAAACATGAATCTTTGTTCTCTTGTAGAAGAGTTTCTTTACCTGATTTTGACATGCAGCAGCATGGTCCATTGCCATAATTTGTTGCTTTTCTAGTTCAGTCTAGCACATGATTTGATTGTCCCCCTCAGATACCTGCCAATGATTGGCACTGTCAAGCACACTTGGTTGAAAAACCAGCACGATAGTGTACTTATGCTCTTCAAAGTCTTTGTGAGGAACCATGAGAGTTGCAGAGACAGCCAATAAATTTGCACGATTATGAAGCTCTCTAGATACTGCAGATATATTGATAGCATCAAAACTTTCAATATAGTCCCATACCAGATTGTGGTAATGGTGCAATATTTTGTTCTTAGTTTGACACAGGTTCCTCACCTGACAAACCATCAGTTCAACATTTCCTTTAGCATGAAGGAGTTTAACACCTCTATCTTGAGTTGCCTTCAACCTGAGTAACACAAATTCATACTCGGTAGTGTTATTGGTGTTGTTGAACTACAACTTGTATGAAGAAGGAAAAATATCTCCTTGAGGAGATATCAACACAATCCCAACTCCAATACCAGTAGAAGAATTGCTACCTTCAAATTCCAGGATCTAAACATCATCAGAAACTGATCTTCTATCATATTTTTCTTCATTAGAGAGGGAAGATCCTTTTTCATCTGTACTGCACCCTACCAATTCCTCTGATGTCTTATTTGAATAAATTTTTGGATCACCACCTACAAGACTTTTGTCTACTGTAACAAGAACATCTTTAGTAGATAAAAAATAATTACCCTTGCCTAAAGACTCAAATAGAATTTGGGCTTCAGGCGCTGATGTTCGAGTGACAATATATTTTGCCTCCTTTTTAGGGAGAAGCCTCTACATGATGCCTTTGACCAGGATCCTCACCTCAGACATGTCCATGCTTAATTCACCACCAACGTCCTTGAAAAAAATTTGCCTAAGAAGGATGTCGTATGAGGCTGGGACGTCAACCACCAAGACTGTCATCTTGATTCTCTTATCTAGGAATGCTGTAAATGCAAATTAGGTGTCCTTGATTTGACCCACTAGTGGCACTTATTTGTTTTCCATAGAAAAACATCTCTCAAATGTCTTGGTCAATGTAAGACCAAGGGATTTAGCCACTTTGACAGGCATGACATTGTTAGATGCACCTAAGTTTATGATACAATTATTCAGCCAGTGTCCATTTATCATCAGGGAGACATAAAATGGTTTTGTCCTCTCGAGAGTAGCAGGAGGAGTAATCACAAGGTTATTCTAAGTGGATGTGTTCTTGGGAGGACCAGGAGTTACTTTTGGAACTGCTTGTCCTGTAGGGACGGCTTTATCCTTCACACATTCCATTAATCTATCTAACTGTTCAGGGTTGGATTGCAAAAATTCAAATTCAGTCATTTGAATTTTGGTCTTCTTAACATGGTCAACTATGTCAAATGACTAAAATGAACTAAGAACAAATGAAGGAAGTTCATCCTTCTGGTTTTTAGGGGGGTACTGATTTGTGAATTTGAAGTTGGAAAAGAAGGAATGTTTGGAGTACTTACTTTTTTATAGGTCATTAGGTCCTTTGATTGAAAAGGTCGAGTGGTTTCCCGCTTAGCAATTGAAATTGTTAGTTGAGAATGTTCTTCTATTTTTTTCTTATCATCTTGCTGGGCTAATTGGTTCTAGGACCAGGTGAATACAACGTATGATCCATCAAGTGCTTCACCTTTACTTCTGGGTTCATCTTGGTAATTCAAGAAACCAATGTAAGAGTCACAATCTAATTCTTCTTGGTCATCTATGAAGAGATCAACATTATTTTTTGGGTTCAATTTAGGCTAGAAAGAGAAATCAAATTCTATTTCAAGATATCCAATTGCTGAATTGGTTGGAGGTGCTTCAATGGCAAGTTTCCCCTGTGGAGGAGGAAGATGATTTGGCTGCCCTTGATTTCTGGCAGCATTACCTTGGTATGACTGATTGGGAAACGTTTTTCTTGGTATATCTCTATACAAAGGAGCAGAAGACATCCCTTGCACCATTTACTTTCTGAGAGCTAGCAACTCATTTTCCAGCTTCTATACCATTGGATCAGTGGTGCATGTAGATGGATATTCAGAGGATGAAGAAGATTTGCCTCTATTAGGATCTCTCCTTATCTTCCCCACCAAGATAAGATCATCTTCCACCTTAGTGGTTAAATCCTAAGCAACAGGAAGGTCTATGTGGCTAGCATATCTCAGCAAAAAACTCACTTTAGACAACAAAGAGTTGATGAAGAAGCATTTGAGATTCTTAGTTGTTGGCTGAGCAATTATGGGAATCCTATTCCTCAGCTTGTCAAACTTAGCTATGAAATCCCTCATAGGCTCATGAGGCTCCTTCTTCATTTGTGTGAGTTGGGATAGCAGGGCATACACATCTTCAGTAGGCTTGAACCTGGCTTTAAATTTGTCTTTGAGGATGTTCCAGTTAGTTACAGTCTGGGCCTGCAGATGATAGAACTAGTTGGCAGCAGTGCCTTGCAATGTTTCCACAAATAGCCTGACTGCTACATCTTCATACTCCACACCTATCACACACAAGCTATGCTGAAGGTTGCAATATGTTTATCAAGGTGAACTCTCTTGTCACCAAAAAAAAATGGGAAAATTCTTTCTTGAACTTTTTGGTAGCTCATGTAGAGGTGGAGTTAAATTGAGCAGGCCAAAAGAGTTACCCTAGGGGCCTTGAACTACCATTATTTGACTACTAAAGGGAGGGATAAAAAATGTCTGAGGGGTATGTATTGACAAAGCTATGCTAACAGTAGAAATAAGAATCTCTGTCTTGTATTGGTGACCTAGTGTTGGTAGGAGGAAGACTCCTAGTTCGTTGAAGCTGAGGTTGTGGAGGAAACAAAGCAAAATTGCTCTGCTGCACCAACTCAAAAATAGGGTCAACAACACCTTGAGCTTTCTAGCTTCTTGTATAGCATGGAGCTGCCAAATTTTAGAATAAAAATAGAAATGAACTGGCCCTACTTTAGCTTGGAGCTGAGGCTTCAAACTGTGCGTTCTTCCTCAGTGGAGTCACCAAAAATTGTTGGCATAAAGCTGGCAGAGAATTGGCTTTTGAAATGAAATGCTCGATCTCCAACGTCTCAAGTTTCACAACTCAGAGTATATAATGGAAATGGATAAGGCTATAATGATAATGGATAAGACACAGGTGATGCTTCAATCTGAATATTGAAGCTTCAAATTGGGCAAAATTTATGTCCCCAGTGGAGAAAATGGATAAGGAAAAGAACTGAAACTACTTGTTCTTCCCCATCAAAGTCGCCAAAAACTATTGGGTGAATATTTTATCACTAGCTAACTGATGGGAAAAATAGGTTGTTTCAACCACAACATAAGTAGATTGGTCGACCAAATGTGCAGGTTTACCACATCAAAAGGGGATAAATCTCTCCTCTCATTAAGGGGAGGTTCCCTATAAATATGAGGGGCTATATATATATAGACTACAAATATAAGCAAAAAATAACACTCAGGGATAAGACAACACCATCCATCTCTCTTTTTTCAGAGATGATGTTCACAAACAAAGGAGAAATCCTGAGTGATTGCAGAAGGTACTTCTCTTCTTTCAAAAGTAATGTTCAGTCAATAGCCAGATTCCTTCCTGGTAGTAAAACTAATTGGAACAGGGCACAATAAGTAGTAGAATGAGGTGTAGCACAAAGTATCCACCTCAACTTCCAAAGAGTGAAATATACAAAGGACAATGGGGGCACAAAGTCATCCCAAGATTCTTTACACAGAAATATAAAAACAAACATGCTAAGACAATTGTAGCAGCACAAAGTCTCCCACAATTGGCTTCAGGACACCTTTCAGATTAGTTCCACCAGTTCTACTTATTTAATTAAATGGATAAGACTGCATCTAGGAGACAGACATAAGAACAATCCCCTAAATAACACAAGTTATTACAGTGCAAAGTCTGAAAGTAATCTACTTTCTCATTCATATAACAAAATATGATTAACAATCTGAGCTCAAAGTCTCAGGAAATGCCTTTCAATTTGGGCAAAGTTTCACTTCTATATTAGAGAGATATCCCTTGCACAAGATGAGAGATTACAATATATAGTAGCTAAGAGAGACTTGGCACGTTGTTTCACAAAATGGCCCATGCTATATTCAATGCCTTGAATGCATTTTCAATTTTGTCAAGGGGCCATGCTGGAATAGGGCATCATCCTTAACTGTGGTGTGTCAATTCATCTCAAATGTCTCCCTTTAAAGTATGGGCCACCTGGTCCTTTTCCTAATATATGCGCAGCTGTCCACTTTGCCTTTACTCGATGGAGAAAAATAGGTCGCATCTTTGAGTGCCCGTGCTCTCTGATGTCCACCTGGTAGACTATTTTACCTACCAGAAATAACTTCTATGCAAATATTTCTATTCTTTCCCTCTTTCCTTGCCACATATTGTCCTTCCTTGGCGATCTGAGCTCTCAGGCTATCTTCTCGCTTTCTGCTGGCTCCTTCAGCTTCTTCTTTGGCCGGTCACTGAATTTGTTCATGGAGTCTGTGCCATATTTGAAAATCATCAGATATTTTATTACCTTGAATTTGACATCTGTGGGGATGTCATGATCACTTAGTCTCTTGAACTACTTTGAACCTTGAACCTTAGAGTGCATCAGTTCAATGGTTCAAAGTGGTTCAATGGTTCAAAGTGGTTCATTCTCTTTCTTTGAATCTTTTGTTCCTTCGAACTTTTTGGGTCTTTTTCTTTTCTGTTGAATTCGTTGAACCGTTGAACTTTGAACTCTTTTGGTTCAAAGTTCAATAGTTCAATGGTTCAATCTTTCTTCTTTGAAGTCTTCTTTCGTTTAAGTCTTTTGATCTTATTGAACCTTTGAACTCGTTGAACCATTTTGGTTCAAGGTTCAATGGTTCAACCATTCAACCTTTACTCTTCAGAGCCTTCTTTTCTTTAAGTCTTTTGAAGCCATTGAAATTTTTGAAGCGGCTGAACATTGAACTTGCTGAAGTGCTTAGCTCTTTGAAGTCTGCCAATGTCATTGAACCTTTGAACCTTGCTGAAGCGGGGTTCAATGGTTCATTCCATTTGTTTGAAGCCTGTCGATGGAATTTTTGGTTGAACCTCGACGTTGAACCAACCTTGAAATTGCCTAAGTGTTTGAAAGTTATTCCTTTATGAGAGCCCACCTCTTGAAGTTGTTGAACCCATTGAACCTGCGAGTCCCTTGACTAAAAATGCTTGAATAATTAAAGAACTTGAGCGCTTAAAACATTTTTTTGAGAAGGGAAGATAGGATTTTGGCCTACAAGACCAAAATAGTTGATATGTTGTCCCCAAAAACAAGTGACAGATTTTGGGAAAATGTATAATTCCATTGCTCAGAAGCATGGACCTTGTTTTCCTTCATATAACTTTGATCAAGCTCAGGTTGTTCATGGAATCACCTCAAACAGCTCTCCTGGCTGCCCTTCACCTAGTGTAAAGGAAGTAATGCTAGAGTTTGAGAAGCAAGTGATGGAGATAAATAGATTGGAGGAGCAGGATAGATATCAACAAGAACTTATGTACAAAGAGGAGTGCTTGTTTAGGTAAGCTCAGGCCTTGCAATCCATGAAGAAGGAAGTAGCAAAATGGAAGAGTCCATTTATTCAAGGTAGTCAGTCTTGTGTGCCTTCTCCCATTCCAAAGCAACCCCCTCTTATTCTAAATAAAGCCCCCTCTTGTGCACCAAATCCTTTCTACCAGATAACACTTGCTCGCTCTAGCTCATTTGATGCAGTAACCATCCCTACTCTTAATCCCTTGCACCTAGCTTTCCAACATCAAAAGGTATTAGAGCAACCTCCCATGGAAATGAACCTTCTCAATTCCTTAGATTGTGAATCCTCCTTTGAAGGGAATACCATGAACCAACGCATCTCTCTTCTAGAAACTCTTCATGTACATCAATAGTCTCTTCCTAGTCTTCCTCAACCTCCTCAAGTCTCTCAACATGATGTCAAGATTCCAACGTGGAGGAGGGAATACCATGAACTAGATCAGAGCCTCGAAGAAGATAAAGTTGCTCCTACTCATGGTGATGCTTATGATCTCCAAGAAAGGCTCTTCCAAGAAAATATAGCTAGGAAAATTGTAGAGTTGGAGTCTAGAATGAGATTTTTCATCCAAAGTGTGACGAACGGCTCAAATCAAGGAGAAGATCCTACATTTGAACACACTCCATCTACACTCCTTCAAGAGAGATATCAAGCCACATCTGATATAGATGAGGTGATGGCCAAATGGAAGGAAGAGAATCATTTGATTCTAGCTCAAGGATTGCCTCCTCTTCCACATGAGTTTGTCCATCAACCCTCCACTCCATTCTTTCTCAAGGAGGAACTTGTTTTGAAAGAGGCAAGTGAAGAAGAGAGGATCTAATTTGTAGCTGATCAAGAAGTTCTCATGGATAACAATGAGGAGGAAATAATCATGGATGCTCCCTTTGAAGACATCATCAATAATGGAGAAGACATAGGTCATGCATACAAGCGGATGTTCCAATAATATGAAGAGGAAAGTAAGCATGGTGAGCTCTCTCCTCCCTTGTTTGATGAAATTCATTGTTGCTTTGATGAGGAGGATGACCATGCCATGGAACTCAAGTTAGAGGAGGATCCATAGGATGTTTTTAAACAACTAGAGACTCTAGTTTTTGAGCAAGAAAAGGAGAGGCATGTTCATCTTGAGGAAATCTTTGAAGAAGAGAGCCTTTAACAAGAAGGTGATGTTATGTGGGATGAGCAATCAGTCTGTGATCTCATTTTAGACATCACAATAGTTACCCTTCTTCAAGAAATCCATGATGAAGTAGAGGATTAGTTTGATAGGGTTTTCAATGAAGTAGAAGGGGACAAGTCAATCCATGATGCATATCAAATGGCTTATGGTGATAAGCTAGAAGCCATTAATTTCTTGATGAAACACACCAGCATGAAGGGTTAGCATGAGGTAGTCTCCAAAGAGAAAATTGAATACACAGATGTTAGAGACATGCTTGACCCTGATCCACTCGAATACAAGCCAATCAAGGTGGCAGGCAAGAAGAGCAAGTCACCAAATCTCCATTCTATCCAACCACTTGTCTGGCACCATAAATTTTCTTTCCATGAAGGAGACTTAAGAAATTTTTCCTTTGATCTAGGAGGGAGGCAAATATACCTAGTTATTTGTACATAGTAGTTTACTGTCATTTTTTTCTTTCCCTATTTTTCCTAAGTGTTGTTTTCACATGTAGTGTTTTTAGCCTTGTGTGTGTTTTCATTTATGTTTGGGGTAAAAGCTTCATACTTGATTCTTAGATCTCTCAGGGCTGTTGCTAACTTTTATCAAGTTGCATTCTTGATTCCATGCCCAATGGACTTCGAGGCTACTGGTTTCTAAGCATAGCAGGCATGCTTCCCCTGGGAATAGCCATTTTGTTGACCATTTTTGGTCCTGTAGGCCAAAATCGGTCTCCTTCCTACCCTACCATTCTGAACCCTCAGTCTAGTCATGTACCCACCTTCTGCAAAATTCCATTTTTCTTTGCAATAAGCCATGTTCTTATAAAACATTGAAAGATCTAAGGACCTATAGGTTTCGGTTCAGTATGGAGCTTTTTGCTTTGTGCAAATGCCTTAGACAAACTTTTGGCAAGTAAATGGTCCAACAAGAATACGAGTCTCTTACAAAGCTCTGAAGGGAAAATGCCCTTGCGAAGGGTAGGCAGGGGCTAGATGGGGCTGTTTCAATCAGGTTTCAAAGGACATCTTGGGGTCCAAGTGCCCTTGCAAAGGGCAAGGAACCCTTGCAGAGGAATCAAAAGACAAAGTCAAAGATAGTCGAAGACAAAGGTTGAATTTCCTCGGGTAAAATGCCCGAAGGAATTCCTTCAGACATTTTGTTCGAAGAAATTCACAAGGCAAAGAACATAAAGTATTATCTTTCAAAAAAAAATTCGTGGCAAAAATTCACAAGGAAAATCCTTCAGATAAAAAGTCTAAAGGAATTTTGCCCGAAGATAAAACCCGTCAAAAGAAACAAGTGGCAGAATGAAGGAAAGATTTCCTTCAGACATTTTGTCTGAAGGAATTGGGAGGCCAAGGCCGTCTGAAAGACCCCGAAGGGAAGGTGCCCTTGCAGGGGACTCTCAACAACTATGAAAGGGACCTTTCTCAAAGACCAAAGGGACACCCTCCCTTCAGGAGGGTTCAAATACTAATCCAGATCAAAGGAGCACTTTAGAAAGAAAGTTGAGAGCTAAGAAAGTTGAAGGAGAGTCAAGCCAAAGGAATTGACCAAGGGGTGACGGGCCCGAAGATGTCAAAATTGAGCATTTTGAACTAGCTGTTGGAGTCTAGACGTCTGATGACGTCCCCGCAGACGTCAAATTCAAGGCAATAGAATAACCGTTGGCTTTCAAAGGTGACAGGAGTCGAATGTCAACTTTATGGCAATGAAATACCTATTAATATTTAAATGCTTGAGCATGAACCCAAAGGAATTCAAAGGCCTTAGGGCCAAAAGGAAGAGCCCGCTGAGGAAAGAGCCCAAAGAGCCAGCGAAGGATGATAAGATAGCCCTGAGAGCTCAAATTCCATGAAAAGACAAAGCCAAGAAGAGACAAAATAATGAGATATGGACAAAATAGCCTAGGTGGCAAAAGGGAGGCATTGGCACAAGGAGTTATTCCAGCGATTGAAATAGTCTCTGCCAAATGGTCATCAAGGAGCACAAACAGTAAACGATGCAGCCTATTTTTTCCTCATTTTGCATTAATGGGTAGACAACTGCGTGAATGTCTTAAAGAAGGGGACTTGTTTGCAGACAAATGACATGGCCCATGTTTTCACACATGACTTTTAACATATTTTAAACACTAAAAGTCAAAATTGGTAGCCAACACAACATTCTCTTTCAATGTTTCCTCTTCCTAATGCTCTCAATGCACATGGGCCACTTGTAAAAAGAGCACCAAAGTCTTTTCCAAAAGGGTGCCATTACTTCCTCTCTCTCTCTATATATATATATTGTAAACTCTCTTTCGAGAAAGGATATCTAGCTTGTAAGGCAGAGCTCTGCCAAAATTTACCTTGAATCAAAAAGAAGCATTTTTGCCTCCATTTGAGCTTACACAACTGCATATGTCTATGGCTTTGTATTATGTTAAGTCATTTTCCTTCATGCTTTCACAAAATGATTCCAGCATGTCTAGTGTATTGTGAGTTCTTTTATAGGTTAGCCAGAAGTGTCCACAACAGAGTATAGGCGCATGTGAACAGGCTGCCATAGTGTGTCTTAGAACACCTCTAGTAGTTCTTCTTCCCTGTATCTCTAGAGAACCCCTAGCTCACTGATGCAGAAGAATTTCTCATATCAAATGAAGTGTTTATCAGCCTGTTCTCGGTGGATAGTGTATGTTCAAGCTATGTAGATCAACCATTTTTGGTGCATCACTGTTTAGTTTAGGTTTTGTTTTCTATAACCCTTATCTCTTTTTAACCCCCACCCTTTTATATATTAGCAGTAGTAGTGAAATAACCCAGAGATGGATCAAAGGGAGCTAGCCCTTATCTAGATATTCTCCCCTCAGTTTTGCTAGACCCATAAGCAAGAGAGGAGTCTCCATTGTGCCACGTGGAAGAGAGAAGCCCAGCCTTCTCTCAAGGGTGCCATCCACAACGTCAACTAGGAATACACTCAAGTAAGCCATGTGATAAGATGAAATAAGTGAAATATAAGCAACTAGCATAAGCATGTCATACTAATCACTGCATACATGTGTTAGAAAAATGACCTGTAAAATAATATATAAGGCACATTGTGTAAGATAGTAAAATAAGTATATGTATGTATAAGTGTTAGTATATAAGTTGAACATGATAATGTAAAATGATTATAAAACAATAGAACCTGTAGTAATCATGATCAATAGAAGTAATATGCCCCCAATGCAATGTGTCATGTGGGTATAAGAAATATGCCCCCAATATAGTGTGTCATGTGGGTAGAGGAAAGGTCCAACATTTACATGTGCATGTATCATGGATATAGTGTATGCATGTAGCACACTCAAGTACTTGTGAAACATGTGTATACAAAAATGATATGCTACCGACTAACATAAAGTAAACAACATATGCAAAAGCTAGTAAACATGTGAAATACTAAATATTTTTGTATTTTTATTTTATTTGAATGTTTTTGTATTTTATTGATTTTTTTTTTGAATTTTTGATTTATTTATAATTTATTAAAAATCTAATCCAAGAAGTCATCACAATCAAAAGGTATATGACTACCTAGTCACCTTATCGACTTATTCTCTTTCCAACATTGTTTATGGTGAATTGTTGCCACTTATTTGATGTTATCTTGTAGTTGGCTACTATAATTCATTCATATTGGATTATCCCCATATCAATCACGTTGGATGTGAACCTCCTTATCCTCAAAAGTAAAAGTGAGGCACATATTTTTAGTATCCACTCTCACATTCATATCAGCCAACTAATGCTTCCAAAAATGAAATGTCAAATGTGGCTCCTAATCTAATAACCAAATGACCGTAGGGACTATTGTCCCTAAAAAATGTCATTCATTTTTGGGACAACATTTGAACTATTTTGGTCCTGCAGGCCAAAATTCCCTCTTCCCTTCTCAAAAATTGTTCTGGGCATTCAAATTCTCTATTTTTCAAAACTTTTTCAGCTAAGGGACCCTACAGATACATTTCTACGGACTCTGTAGGCTTAAATCTACGAACTCCACAGGCTTAAATCTATGAACTCTACAAGAAGAATTCTATGGACTCAAATCTATAGACTATGTAGGCTTAAATATATGGACTTGTTTCTACAGACTCTACAAGTGGAACTACAGACTCTTTCAAGGTTAAGGAAATCTACGAACTTAGTTTCTATGGACTTCAAGGCTTAAAAACTATGGACTCGACAGACTTAGTTTCTACAAACTCTGCCAGTTCTACGGACTCCCCCAGGTCTATGAACTCTGCAGGTTAGTTTCTATGGACTTTGCAGGAAAGAAACAGGGTCTCAACACAGCCATTTTTTTCAATCGAGAAGTTCAAAGGGGTCTTCCAAGAGCTCAAAGGACAAGTGCCCTTGTAGAGGGCACATTGGAGCCAAAATGGACCCTTGCAACTTTTTTGAAAGGCAACCTTGGAGGTCAAATAGCCCTTGCGGAGGGCAGGTGGGGAGCAGGTGGACCATTTCAAAGGCCGAGTGAGCAAAGGAATTCCTTCGAAAGGAAATCCCACAGCAAAGTTGTTAAGGACATTTATTTCAGACAATTGGATAAAAAGTCTAAAGTAATTCCTTTGGACTTTTGCCCAAAGGAAAAGCCCGAAGAAAAGCCCGCAGAAGGGATTAAAGCTGGAGTCCACCCGAAGGATCCCGAAGGGTAGGTGCCCTTACGGGAGGCTCTCACCAAGGAAAGTGGACATTTCTCAAGACTCCGAAGGGCAGGTCCCCTCCGAGAAAGGACAAAATAAGAAAGCCAAAGGAATTGTCAAGGAAAGTGACGGGCCCACAGACGTCAAAGTTAAACACCATGAACTAACCGTTGGGATCCAGATGTTCGGTGACGTCCCCGCAGCCATCAATTTCAAGGTGAAAAACTAGCTGTTGGTTTCCTAATGATGATAGGTCCAAAGACGTCAAAGTCATAGAAATAAAATAGCCGTTGATCTTTGAAAGCTTGAATACAGACCTGAATGCAAAAGGCCCAAAATGCCAAAGGGAAGAACCACTGATGGAAGAGCGTAAGGAACCAACAAGATCGAAGATATAGCCCTGAGATCTCAAATGCCAGGAAAAGACAAAACTAGAATGGGGAAAAGATAGCCCAGGAGCTCAAATCATAGTAAGAAGAGACAAAGAGGAAAATATCTACGCAGTAGTTTTTCTAGTAGTTGGAACAGTCTACAAAGTAGATTTTTGAGCTTGTAAACATTAAAGGCACGACCTATTAGTCTCCTTTGGAGTAAAGACCAAATGGATAGTTGTGCAGACATTAGAGGGGATAGACCAGATGATCCAGACCCAAAAAAAGACATATTAGATGAATGGACATGCCATAGTTAAAGCAAGACACTGTTCCTGGTGTGGCCCTCTAGATAGAACTGAAGGTGCATTGAAGGCATTGACTGCAGCATGGGCCATCCCATAGGAAAGAGCACCAAGCCTTGCTTGGTGGCTATACATTGTAATTTATCTCATTATGCAAAGGAGATCTTCCCAATACATAAGTGAAACTCTGCCCAATTGAAAGGCGAATACTGAGACTTTGAGCTCAGATTGTATTTCATTTCATTTTATCTGAATGAGAAAGCAAGTTGTTTGCAGACTTTGTGTTGTTTTGGCTTGTATCATTTTAGAAGATTACTCTTATGTCTGTCTTCTAAATGTGTTCTTGTTTATTTAATTTGGCAATCAGAATTAGTGAAAGTAA
The DNA here is from genome assembly GCA_037957365.1 of Torreya grandis. NCBI lineage: Eukaryota > Viridiplantae > Streptophyta > Pinopsida > Cupressales > Taxaceae > Torreya > Torreya grandis. The sequence goes on along the minus strand of JARHVA010000453.1, from coordinate 4,445,945 downwards.
CAAGGCAGGTGTCTTGAAGCCAATTGTGGGAAGACTTTGTGCTTTCAAAATTATTTTTAGTGTGTGTTTTTCTTTTCTTTCTATGTTAAGGATTCTGGGATGACGTTGTGCCCCCATTATCCTTTGTGTTTTACTCTTTGGGTAGTTGAGGTGTAGACTTTGTGTTATACTTCAGCCTGCTAGTTACTGTGCCTGTGTTACTAGTTACTTTTACTACCTGAAAGAACTCCTGTTGTTTCCTGTAAGAACAATTCTGAAAGAAGAGAAGTGCCTTCAGTATTTTCACCAAGATTTTTCTCCTTTGTTTGTGAACATCATCTCTGAAAGAAGAGAGATGGATGGTGTATCCTACCCCTGTGTGTTATTTTTTGTTTATATATATAGTATATAGCTCCTGCATATTTATAGGGAACCTCCCCTTGATGAGATGAGAGATTTATCCCCTTTGGATGTGGTAATCCTGCAACTTTGGATGACCAATCTCCCTTGTTGTGGATGATCTGACCTATTATTCTCATCAATACGCTGGTGACAAAATATTCACCCAACAGGGACCACATTTGATCCATATGTGATGGGTAATATAATGTATTTGAGAGATTAGAGAAAGAGTGGACAATGTCGTAACTCCTCTATGACATGTCTCAACTATCGCAAACATGAAACACTTCCTAATTATTTATATCAAACTTGAGATTATGATAATAGTCCCCATTGATATTTACAATAATAGTTAGATATTCTTGTCATGGTCATTTTTGGGTATGATCTATTGTGCTTTGTACATTGGAATTATTTAATATTAAGGGTTTTTATCATTATTCTTGCATAATCTGTATATGCCCTTCATTTTTTAATTTCTAAATTTGATTTTGTAATGCCTCAAAATGATTTATATCATGACCTATGATTCTATGATAATTTCAATAGTTTGATCCTTTTGTACATGCTAATATAATTTGTGACTTATACCTATTAGGAGGTAAAGATATCATCTTGTGCTTAATTAGCTGAGAGAGTATTGTGTGTGGAGCATCTTGTGCTATTGTGATCTGTAAAATCTATTATGGTGACTTGAGTGAGGATTCCACATTATTAACATGATGTATCTACAATTATTCCTTGTAAGGTTGACTTAAATCTTGTAGCCAAGAGGGATGAATTTTATAATAAGCATTCACATGTTCATCTGTTATTTTTGCCTTGCCTTTATATAATTTCTTTTGCATCCTCTAGCGATGAATGTATCTTGTATGTACCAGGGCTTGTAGGTGTGAATATATTATGTGATAGATACTCAAGCAGATTAAAATTGAGTTTTCATAATTGTTCATCCGTCATATCATGAGGAAGATCATAATTACTGTCATAGTAACCATAAACCTTACCATCTTGTTCTTCTAAATTTACCAATAAATAGAGTTCAACTGTTTAATTTTCCTGTTGTTTTAGTATCATTGGTTCCTTTTGTAATATAACTTGTTCTACCTCCTTGTCCTTATTTTTATCTGTGTACCTTGAATGTTAGTGCCTTATGAACATTTCAAGATATATTATTGTTCTTACTGGATTCACCTATCTCATAAGTTGATATATTCTCCGTTGGAATAGTTTTCTTAGTGGTACCATTTGAGGAACCCCTTCTATGTTTGAAAGTAACATTTTACAAAACTTAAAGGGGTCATCATCTATAGGCATTGTCCATAATGTCCCATAATGTATGAATTTTACACATTGATGTAATGTAGATGTTATAGCTTCCATAATGTGTATCCAAGGTCTACCTAAGCATAAGTTATAATGTAATGACTAAGACATTGTTTAGAATGTAGATTTTACTATTTTGGTCCTAGTGTCACACCTAATGTGATTTGACAAATTGGTGGGCTACATGAATTATCAAATCCTTTGATATACATGTTTGATTTTTTAAGGCGATCCTTGCTAATACCCATTGATTTTAAGCACTTTATGCTGCAAATATTTAGACTTGATCCATTGTCAATTAGTGCTCTCTTGATTCCTTTATTGTGAATATTGAATTGTGTGAGTAAAGGAAAATATTGGCCAATGATATCCTTTGAGGGTAAATATTTACGATCAAAATTTATTGGATTTGCATTATTTTTGAGATCTTGCATAATATTTACAAAGTAAGCTAATTCTATGTCACTTGGTACTTGAGTTTCATGTAAGGCTTCATATAAGATATATTTATAGATAGTTGGTTATTTCAAAATCTCAAGGATTGATATCTTAGCATGGGTATTACTGAATTTTTAATCATATTATACCCTTTAGCATGGATTACTAGCTTAGGCTTAGGATACACCTATTGTATATTAACAGGTGGTTGAACATGTGGTGCACCCTTTCCTTTTCATGAGCAATAGTGAGGACCATGGAATACAATATAAGAAATGGGAGAATAATGGGAGTGGGATGATAGTTATCACTTGAATAGGATCTAGGTGGGACACAATTTTGATAACATACATGTTGGTGCCTAGTGAAGCCTAATAGGGGTTCAATGATATTGCAATAAGAATTATAAAGAGAGATTAGATTTTTATCTTGTGTCAACTCACTCTCTTTATTTATATCAAAATTTTGACTCTATTTAATTATATCATTGATTGATTTAACAATGTATATAAAATGGAAAGCAATAACTATCATCATGTATTGTACAAGAAAATAAGTAATATATGTGTCCATACTAAATATGATGAAATTATTTAAACTTTGAAGTAAATCAAATTTTTAAGAGTTTTAAAAATTTATAAATCAAAAAATTAGATAACCCTAGGGCATGCTAGGATTGGCATAAGAAGACTCGGAGGTCAAGTTCATCGAATGTTTAACCCTTTTTAGAAATAAAGATTAAAGGAAAGATTAGCCTAATCAACCAAGGAGTAATCTACTCTATAAATCAAGCCAATTTAATTAATTTAGATTTTATTGATATTATGATAAGATATATTAAATCTAATAATATGCTAAATATAAAAAGTATAAAATTAATTATTATGATAATAATAATGCAAAGAATAAATTGTACTTAGCTTATACATTGATGTGTAGGTAGGTTTGAGTAGTGATGGTGCAAGAATGGATTGTCTAAAAATATAGATCCCATTATTATATTTTAAATATTTGTTTTATGCCAGTCTGAACACTTAAATTGCCATGTGGACACTAGTGTCAATGCTAGTGTACTGATTCCAACACTAGTGTTTGGTGTATAATATTTAATCTGTTCTATAAATTTCACTTATGCCTATTAGGGTTCACTATCACCTTTCATATTATCTACTCATATTGCATGCACAAGTTCCTAATATCAATCTTTTGCTCAAAACCCTAGATCCTCCAATTAGGGCATGTCACCTTGAAAAATGGGGGTTAGTAGGATCAAACAAAGTTGAGTTGAACTCAAATACCCCTTTGTTAGTGAGCACTACCTACATATCCAATGCTCTAAAGAGGGCCTCAGATATATGTAGTTATCCCCTATGTGTGGGCTTGTGTGTGCATAATGGTGTAATATATTATATGCAAGTGTATATAATGATCTATCTTGTATCTTCAAAAATGTTTCTCATGGTTTAATTTTTGAATGATTTTAACATGTAATAAGACCAATCCTATGAATGAAATTGAAATAAGGAAGAATAGGGCATTTTTGTAAGCTTGGGAGGTGTTTTTTCTTGTTAAGTGATGTGCTTGAAAAGTACTTGATGATAATGAATGTTCTTAGACTTGTATTTATACAAAATCTTTGGAAAATAGTCTTATGGAGGTTTAATTAAGAAAATTAGGTTGACCCATACATATCAAAATATTTTTAAATTTGGGTGTTTGTAAGGTAAAAACATCACCATTATAATTGGGACACTAGCATATACACTAATGTCCAACTTTGAATGTTAGTGTCTTCGAGAATATAGAGATTTATTGAAGCTCTGTGACTAAAATTGAAGAATATATATCAAGCTTTAAGCATATTAAGGGATACATATTATTTGGGTAATCATAATATCATGGTCAGATTATAAGATAAACATTTAAGCATACTGAGATGATGAACGTGAGCCTTACGGCAACATGAAAGTCAAAAATTGAAGGGTAGAGCCTACAGTGATATTTATCAAGTGTGCAAGACTAGTTTATCATGTAAAATATAGATTTGGGTATTTATAGAGACCAAAGGTTGTGTTAAGTTTTGTGATTTTTGGTCCTTTATAACCCTAAGAATAGTTTGCATGTGTGTGAAATGAAATTATTTGAAAAACTTGTGTTTGGATTTGATAAAATATTATATAGTTGAATGAATTTTATTTTTAGGTTCATGGAGGTAGCAAAGGGTAATGCCAACCCCTATTTTCATATTTAAAAATAATGGTATACCTACAAATATATTATGAGTTTTATATTCTTAATTGCTCCAATTAATTTAAAAAAACCATAATATCTGCATATTAACTCTAAACCTGAATAAAAATTCCTCTAGGAAAGAAAATGTCCTTTTTGCTCCCATTTTTATTTTTTCCACTTATTTATTTATTTATTTTTCCTTGTTCCTCACTTCCATTTTCTTGTTTTTATAGTTTATATTATATATTTGTTTTGACATGAATCTTACTATTAATAAGATTCATTTTTTTAATATGGGAATAGCAAAAAACTTTCCTAAAAACTAAGACATCTTAATGTAATTTGACACTAATAACACCAACCCTCAATTTTATTAAAAAATGCTAAGGTTTAATATGTATCTATCAATTTTTTTGAATAATTCCTAGATTAGCCTAAATAATGACGTGTTAATTTAATTTATATAAATATACACCAAAGGTCGAGATTGGTTTATGAGAATGCAAAAAAAATTAATTTTAATGAAGACAGGGGGAGAGCAATAACACAACCCAAAGAATACAAAAGTGAAAACTAAATTTTATATGAGTAAATGGACAGTAACATACATCCATCATAATAAGATACCCCAAAGAATATTAAAAAGGGGAAGGTCATGCATAGTGAGATGAACCTTATTGCTCTAGAGAAACACTTATGACACTCAAAATAGTGAATAAGTGTGTGATAGGTATGAGGTTATTTGAATCATTAATTATGTGAAACGTCTAGTTTGGGGCATCATATTCATCTAAGATTCAATGTTTTTAATTATATCTTTATTTACATGGTCATTAGGGACATCATACCCACACATCATTCGATTGTTACCATTGTTCAATTGTCATTTGGGGCATCATACCCTTGATATCTTCTAGATTTTATCATCCATATCTCCTGCATATTCAACTTACTATGCCCATGTACCTATTTATCTTACACTGATTATATATTTGGACACTATCTTATCCTACTTAGACTTAGTCACATGGGGATACTACATATACATTGGATATTTTCATATCCTATGACATTGGGGCATAACGTCATTCGCCATCACCAAGTTACAAAGGGCATATCACATGTCCTTCACTATTTCATCCTCACACGAGATTACATATACTAATCAATCTATGCATAATGATATATATTCTATTGTAGATATTTGAATTTGGTATAGGCCTTATTCATACAATTTGTTTTCATGTGATTTTATATGTATAGATCCTCACTTGTGAATAGGGAACTTATTGGTGCATTTGTCTTGGTCTCTTGTCTTTTCCTCTACTTTACTTGACTATGTAATACTTTTTTTACTCTTTTCATTATTATTTGCTTTATCATAGGCATCTTTAGTCCTATTTTTCTTATCTTTGAGTTTTCTATGGCTTTGGGATAATTCAAGAAATTACAAATGGATCCAATTGTCAAAATTGTCTGAAATTAAAAGAAATGTCCCAACATATATTTTAAGTTTGATTTGGGTCATGTTACCCTTTGGGGTGCTTTATTTTATACATTTGGATCTTATTTGGTTGAATTTTATGCCCTAATAATTCCATAATTCAAGATTAAGAACCCTATATATAATGCCCTCAGAGGCATTTATGGACAATCTCTCATTGATTGAATGAAAGGCATACTTAGAGCACATTTACACCTACCTTACTAATTATTAAAAAATATGGATTTTTAAAGGTTAAATATGATTTACATGCTTATATCAAAAGGGAACCTAGAATATCTAGCATTTAGACTTGAATCCACGTGATTTGGAACAATATCGGGAAACTATATGTAGTTTGAGCCCTCTTCAGAGTATGGGTCAAAACAAATATTTAATATTCATTTGATCACTAGGTATTGGTAGAGGTCAGTCCATAATTTCAACCACCTCAATCTCCAATGAGTCATTTATTACTACCATGATTTACATAATGATATATTTCCATAATTACAAGCATGGTTTTACGTAGTGATTTCAAAGATTTTAACAACTTTGACTATATTACATAATAACATGTGATGTGCATGAATATTTATTGTGATGTGCATGAATATTTATTATTTTGATATAATAACAAGTATGAATCCCTCACCTAAAATGGGGGCATATATCCATATATTATACATCTAGAGTTTTTAGATGACATATGAGATATTCCAAATATAAATAATTTAATAATAAATAATGGGGCATGAAATAAGTACTAGGGCAAACTAAGAGGTGCCAAATATCTATTTCAATGATCATGAAATAGACTTGAGTTATTAGAGCTTACTCTAAAAGTTGTCAATCACCCAAGAAGACCTGAGTAGATTTTGGTTTCAATTATAGTTACCTAAGAGTTACCTATGAGTGGAAACATGGTTCACATACTAACACGTGTATTTGTTCCTATGGTCATTTATTTTTTAGTTTTTATTTCTATTTACTATATTTAGAACTATATACTAGGATATTGATTACTTGTTGGCATTTTTTTATTTATTATAGGTACACCATATTTGTGAACATTGAAGTGGGGGTGCATCTCCAATCCAGAATCTAGATTATTCATCTTTCTTTCCCTTAGGTAAGTGTAGGTATGTGTTTCAATTTTGTTTTACTTTGATCCACACATGAATCATGCACACACACATCAAAGTTGGGCATTATGTAGACACCTAATTTTTACTCAAGACTTATTATTGATATTTTTTTAGGTTGTTTTGAGAATATGGGTCATTGGTTCAAATTAGGGTCATATTTCCACTTATTTCATATGTTCTACTTCTCCCCTATCTTATTCACGATGACTTGTTTTATTCTCGTTATTTTGTTTTCTATCTCCTCTTTGATTTCTTTATGTCTACAAGACTTCCTTATTCATATATTGTATTTTCTACCTCTTGGAAAAAATAACAAAGTTTTAAATTGTGTCCTGAACACAATAATTTATCTTTCAATTATTTAATAATTTATTTTATTAACCCTTTTACCCCTCTCCTCATATTTTTTATGTGTAGACCGATGATTGTCAATTTTCTCTCTTTTTATTGATCAACTTGCATGCCAATAGGTTCCAAATTCACAATTATGAAGTATATATATACAAAAATTCCTAGAGGCATTTCAATAATAGGAATTAAGAGCAATCAAGTCATAGGCACTCTCTAAATTATATATTTTTTCTCTTCAAGACTTTCAAGGAAGTTCAAAGGTTAACTAGTTGCATACTTGTACCAAAATAAGAAATAGGTGAATTATCACATAGTTGCACTTGATTATCTAAAGATAGAAGTTGAATTCATATATTTCTCTAAAGTTGGTATTACACTCACACACATTATAAATACATTGGATATGATTCCAAGCATGCATGATATGTAGTTAAAACACCTTAAGAGGTTCCCTGAGCCAACTAAGCTTACATCTTGTTATTCCTCTTACAATTTGTGGATAATTGTCAAAGAGAATGACAAAAAAAATCATGACATTTTAGCCATAAATTTAGAGAATTGAAGCCACAAACTTGTTCATGATAACCTTTTGCATCTACCCAAGACATTACAAAACCTAAAAAGCACCAGAGGACATAAATGACATACATGTATATAATCAACAAGAACTTTGGGTCAAAATTATTGATATGTATATTCCATCCACATCTAAATTTACACTATGGATAAAAATAGCTTAGCATTAAAACTATGTCAGGAAAGAATAAGACCCAGAAAACTCTTCATGTGACTAGCTTCATACAAGTAGGTAGATAATATATTCCAAAAACAACATAGAAATGTATTACCAAAAAAATGGCATAGAATGGATAAGTGTGAAAATAATATAATGTTACACAAAAATAATACTAGGTATCAATGAATGATCCTTGGTTATCCTAAAAAACTACATCTTTACTAACTCACTAGTTGCAAAATTCTTCAAGACTAGTGCATTACATATATCTCCCATAAAGGACCCAAATTTTCCTAATATAAGAAAAGAAAGAGATGAGTGGGAGATGATTATCAATGATGTAAAAGGTGGAAGCATTCATTAGGTTCACCTAACCCTTTTCATACTTGTGAGGATAACTACTACATTAAATGTGCATATTAATAATGTTATGCACATAATACATCTGTCATTGATAACAAAATTACCTAAGGCAGACTTCACATAAAGTGTGAATGACACACACCATCCCCCATGAAGATCATATTATATGACATGGTCAAATATAATAAATTCTTAATATCTTAAGGATAGGTTCTAACAACTAGGCTTGATAAGATACCCATGCATACTAAAAGAGTAAAATAATAACGACGTTGTTAAAGTAAATAATTGTTAAATCTAATGAAGCCTCCAATGAATGAATTAGATGTTGATGAATGAAGAAAAGACTAAAATTGACAATAAATATGTCCACAAAAACTATCATGTCACATTACTAAGACCAACTCTCATTTTCATAAGAGAATGCATTGCATACTTAATGAATAACCAAGGAAGCATTACACTCAAAATGCAAATTTCAGAACATAACTCCCCCCATAATGTTGACTAGGGAGTGAATTAATAGTTATCAATATCTCCAAACATGTGTCAACATAGTAAGTATACAAGAAAAAACATATCAAAATCCTCTTGTGAGGGTGCCCAATATGCCACATGAAGAACCCAACAACTAATATGAGAAAAGGGTGCATGAAAAACCACACACATGCATGAAGGTAAACATGAATAAAATAAAAACCTCTATGACACTTTATAAATTAGTGAAAGTAAATATACATCTTTAAAAACCTCCTTAAAGTTATATGAAGCCTAAAAAGTGATTCCCTTTGAAAAATGGTGGCACCTATACTTAATGCATAAAGAAGTATGATTTATAGTTCATAAAAAAGACATTATGTTGAAAAACTATAAATCTAAGACATAATTAGAATAAATATATATTATTATTGCAAAGATCACAAAAAACACACTTTCAAAAAAATAACATGCAAATCTAAGTTACTGGTCAAATGTTATGGCCTTTGAAAGGTCCCAAAACATTATTAGTTAGAAATATGGGAAAAAAACTATAAATTCCAAAAAAAAAACATCAAAATGAAAAATTAACCTTGCCACTATGTATATCTAGAAAAAATAGGCAAGGTAAAAAAATAAATCGCCCTTCCTGGCTTCACATATCAAAATTTACTAGCACTAAAAGAAAACTACTCCAAAATAAAGGCCCAATCGTAAGGGTAAAATTAGCCCTTAAGGGCTAAAAACACCGAAGAAGTGGTCACACGACAAAACATAACAATATTGTAGACTGTAAATGGTTAGCCGCTAACGGTTAATCATCGAAGGTCACATTCATAGTCTACATGTGATCCGTGGGCAGAATGATGGGTCGTATGGGTTGGTGGCTAGAGACTAGGGGCATGGAGGCAGAGCAATAAATCAAGCGATGGTGGTGGTGGTGCATTTAGCCACATGGGTGGTGGTGGTGAATCTAGGTGATGCATTAGAATAATGGTAGTCTTTTTGGCTCCTCCTCCTTGCACATAATTGTGAATTCTAGATTCACTCCACACTAGCATTGTAGGTCCAAATTGTACAAACAAGGAATTTTTGAAAATGTCTCAAAGAGTTGATTTCAATGAACATATCTCAAAGAGTTGATTTCAATGAGCATAATTTTAGTGCACATTTTGAAAAGATAAAAAAACTAGAAATGTCTATATTTTGAAATCCATCCAAAATATGCAAACAAAAACCAAAATGTTTAAAAATAGAGGTCCATTAGGGATTTTTGGATGTTGTGGATGCAATGGACACCTCAAATTTGTTGTAGGATGCCTAAAAAATGCATCAAATGTAGATTTATCCTTGATATTGAAGTTATTTCCAAATGATCTCACTTGTACAATTCAAGTGAAAAAAAAGTCAAATTTAACTCTCTGGCATTCTTTGATTCATAATGGGACTGTCTGATTGACATAAAAAAACTCAAAAATAGAAAATGGTAGAAACCTCTTCAACAAAACTCCTTTATACGTAGATATGTACATATTAACTCTAATATAATGGGAGGAAAATCCAAATCTAAGATAATAAGAGATGGGACATGAGAAGTGTAGGCACTAAATTTGAATTAGATAGCACCTTAGTCTTGTATACTTGGAAAGTACTTCTCATGGTTGTACCCTTCAGTTCTAACACCTTACTACTACCAAAAGGCTCACATCCACTATTTCTTGTGTTTATTGCTTATCTCTTAGTCCAACCATATGTTATTATAATGACCAAGAGTTTTGTACTAGTCAAAATGCTATCAACCTACTTATCATCATCCTTTAAAAGTTTTGGACCTATACCTATTTTTCAACTTCCTAAACACTTGCATCCTAGTTGGATGCCTGTGTCAATGTTAGTGTCTTATGCAAACTAAGTGTCTAGTGCCCAAAAGTCTTACAAATGAAACATATCCCTATAGTTAGCCTATGTGATTTAACATTAGATATTTAAAAAATGGATTGATATATACATATACAAGATCAACCCTCATTCATTCCTCAACTAGCACGTACTTAACAACTCACAAGGCAACTTATCAAAAACACTTAATCATTAATTAAAGTGAGCCAAGCTTCCTTATTATTTATTATTTTAATATCAGTCATAGGGATAACCCATCTATAGATCTAAAGTACTGAAGGAGCACCTCATGAACCATATTTTCCAAGTTATAAGCTAGCTCACTCTATGTACTTATTTTCACATGTTTCATCTTGATATACACACAAGCCAACATTTAGAGGAGAACTAAATAAGTCTAATCCCCTCTTCAAAGTATTGGATATGTAGGTAGCACCCATTAATAAAGTGGTCCTTAGGGCAACTTGACACTATGTGCCCACTAACCCATTTTTCACACAATCACTCCAAGGGTGAAGAGTTAGGTTTTGATCATTTGACAAAGAGAAACAAACTATACACACGATCGAAACATATCATAATAAAGGTGATAAAAAACCCATAGGGTTTTAGGTGGTTACATCTAGATCCAGTTAATATTTCATATTGGACACATGTGTCCAAGTTAGACATAAACATCAAGGTAACCATCCAAATCTAATGCAAACTTCTAAGGCCATAAATTACAAATTTCTAGAATCTAACAACTATTCATGGATCCTAAGTTAGTCCAATTCTAGCATGTTTCATCCCATATATACATGTGCACAGTAAACCATCTAAGTACTTTCATTTCTTATTTATTTTAATATCAATGAATATTTGTATTAGCTAATCAACCACCCTTGAGCAAGGTATATTCAAAACATGTACCGAAGTCATCTAACCTTATAAATGATCTTGTTGAGAGTCATGTCTTGGTGTCATGGTTTACTCTTGTTAGGTTGTCTCAAGATCTAGACAAGGTCTTATTATGATGATAAGGTCTATAAAATGTGACTTGGCCAATCAGTCTTGTGCCATGATCAATTATGAAGTTTTTTGTAAGCATTTTAGAAAAGTTTAAGGTAACTTTGGAAAGTTTAAGGTTAGTTTGTAAAATTTAAGATATGTTTGATCCAATTTGAAAGCATTGATAGATGATCTCTCTGGATAATAGGTAATCTATAGTGAATAATTGAATATAGAAGCAAAGCTAGTTAGATAATATTATTATCTCTATAAGCAGTTTGGAGAGTTTAAGGTATTTTTGGAGAGATTAAGGTTTCAGTTGTTTTGTTTTTATTGCTTGTTGCAATGTTGCAGAGTGACTTGTGTAATACCAAGTGTGAAGAGTAAATACCATGATAGAGGTCAAAGGGGGTATTTTTGGGTCATTTGAAACTTGTTGAAGAGCATATTATATATCATTTTGTCCATGCAACCAACTAAGAGGTGTCAAAGCCCAATTTCTAACGTGTATTCACTCTTGAAACCTTTTTTGTTCATTACTTTAACTCCAAACATAGCATAACATTATGAATGGTATGAAAATAAGGTAAAGAGACTCTTTTTACATTACATTATCACTATAAAATTCAAGAGTAACTCCATTGACATATGATACTCAACTACAACAAGGCATTTTGGAGGAATGAATAAGTTTTTTGGATGAAGAGAGGTCTAAAAGTGAGTTACAGTTTTCGGCTCAATTAAGATATATTTTTGAGATGGTTTTAAAGATGATAATAGTCTCGTAAGCCTCTCCATAAACTTCTCAAACCTCATTAAGGCCAAAAACATACTCAGATAGAGTTCACAAGTCCAAACAAGATAAAAAAACCAATCAAAACCTCTATCGAGTTACTGGTAGAATGAAAGGAGGTCAAAATTTTGACATTGTTTTATGGAAGAGGAGATGTAAAAATACAAATGATATTATGTTAAGATACTAACGCTATTACATTACAATCCATAACAATAGTTTTGGTATTAAGGGGTAGATCTTTATGAATCATTGCTAACAAGCTAACTACCTCTTAAACCTTGGTAAAACCCAACACCTCAATTTTTTCCATTTAAAAACATTTTAAAACTCATTGAATGCATAATGGTGGATTAAAATCAATATCAAGATGTATAATATCCCCTGAAACATCAAACTCAACACATACAACCATGAACTAGACATATGTTAGCAAGAACCTCATGTTTGACTAGATTTTGACATGACAAGCAAGTTTTGGAAGTTGTGATGTGTTTTTAGACATGAAGAATGATTGAAAAATAGTTGAAAACATGGTTCTAAACCTTTATAATCTCATCAATATTCTAAAAATCCAAGCATAAGACCCAAATTATAGAGCAATAACCTCAACATGTATACTAGTTTGACTATGTCGAGTCTATAAGTATATAATGAAGGTTTTTGGCAAGTTTATGTTGTTCTCATTTGGGAGGATACCATCAAGCAATCCAAATAGAATATCATTTTTCTCCAAGATCATTTCTACATAGCTTCAATTAGAAGATCCACTCCAAGAATAGGTTTTTAATGAAGTTTGAGCTTGGAATGCATACTTACAGGCCTGCACACTAGAATATGGAAAGAAGATGCAAGTTTTGTGTTGAACATGAGTTTGGAAGGTCATGAAAGGTTTTATAGACATGGGGGAATATTATATGAGTGTTTATACTCCTTTTCATAAGAATAAATCATTAGAAAAGAGCCATTAGGGGTAAAACTGTTGAACTACCTACAAACCCAAGCCATGGCTAAAACAAGTTCCAAGATTATTGAGGGGGTAAAATGACCTAGAAACCCATATGAATAAATTTTAAGGGATTATTAATACCTCAATAAGGCATTTCCAACCAAAAACAATCAATTTGAATCCATTATCACACCAAAAACCCTACTTTAACCTTTACTTACAGGCCTGCATGTTCGAGAAGGTCTTATTTCTCACATGATAAGTCAAATAAGCAGGTCCATGGGAAAAAATGGATTTATGGGAAGTTTAATAGGTCTATTCCCTCCAAGCTCTAGGTATTGAGCAATCCAATTAAGGCTTGTGCTTTATGAATGATTGTTAAGAAGATAAACAGGTCAAAACCCTTGTGAAGCCCTCAAGGAAGCTCAATGAACCAAAACACCCTCCCAAATGATCCCAATGAATCAGAATTGATTTAAAAATGTTTGGAGGACATATAAACACTTCATAGGCATCTAGTAGGTTAACAATTTAGCTCATGTGGAAAGAAAAAAATAGAAAAGAAGCTTGAAACTGCATATTTAAACAAATTTGTATGGTGTTAGAATGTGTGTGAGTCTCTTAATCATATAAGGGGAATGATAATCTTGAGGAGAGATCTAATGACCTTTCAAAATCCATTTTAGAGTCTTTTGAGGTGTTAAGACAAGTTTTCAAGTAAACAACAAGATTAGATGAAGATTGCCCCATTGTTTGTATAAGAAAAGTGAAGTTGTAAACCTTGTAGAAGTCATTAAGGGCATAAAAATATTAAAAGTGCCATTGAATACATTTGGGGACAATCTTGAAAGACCTTCTAAGTCATAAATAAACCAATTATAATTACTGTAGACAAGTTTGAAGGAACCAATACACAGGTAGTTTGTTAGTTCCATGGTGATGAGAACCTCAAAGATGGATGCAATCTTCTAGTATCCTTTTCAAGCTTGTCCCAAGGTGATTCTACTCTACACCATCCACTTTCAGGTAGTAATGAGTGATAAAGAGTCTGGTGGACCTATGCTTTGCCTCTAAGAAGCCTAGAGAGTAGTTTGAGAAACTAGTTCCATCAAATGTCTCTCAAGTGACCTTGTGACAACTAGGCATGTTATCAAGAACTCCTAAAAGACCCAATATACCCTTCAACATAAAAATTGAATATGCCCAAGCATGAACTGGTGTCACAAAGATCAATGGGATTTGGATTCAATGGAGAATAGGAGTGCTACATAACAAAGAGGTCAAAGGTCATGATAAGACATGGAGATGGAAATTATGTAATGAGAATCAAGGAGTCAATACCTCAACTTGTAATTGTCATTCAAGAAGTGGAATTTCAATTATAAAGTGTTGACTGGCACAGTTATATTGGCTAGGCTGATACAATAAAAATGTTAGAAAACACACTCATAATTGTATCAGTCTAGTTGATATAATATAGGAAGGGTAAAGGCAATAAATAGATGGCATTGACTTGTCCAATGTCATATAATATAGGGAAGCTATAAACAATGGTCAAAAACTAGATGGAAGGGATGGACAAATAAAAACTCTAAGGAGGTCAAACTGATATTAGTAATGGTGCAATTGAGATATAATAGAAATACTCCTATCAAATCAACATGAGCCTTTCTCGCCTCATTCCTAGTGCACCCTTTAAGGTATGCACTCAAAGAGATTGATGCATCAATAAGCGATTATAAGATAAAGTGTTAGTAAATGATAACATGAAAAATATTATGTGTATAGATATGCCCCACATCAAGCTCATCAAATGTCACAATAGTGTAATGTTGGATAGTGATTTAGATAATTAAATAATAACACAATATATCACAATTAAAAATAAATATTGATAAATGAATAACTAAAATTATAACATACATACCTTGACTTACCTTTGTTGAAAGGATACACGTAAATACCATAGACTTGATCATGGATGGCACAATAATTACATTTAAGAAACCCTAGGGATATAATGATACAAATGGATAGAAGCAAAGTGCACAAACACAAGATGGTCAAATAATGGACGTACATGAAAATAATTTCAAGACTGATTAAAGCACTTGGAAAATTGGCAAACTAGGATCACTAAGGCTAGGTAAGAACTAAAAGTCCAAGAAATTAGATAAACAAAAGGAGAATCAGTAAATTGAAAAATTCAAGGCTACCTAGGACTAAAAACCCAAAAAATGTATCCAAGATAATATAAGTAACAATCCAAATCAAACAAAGGACACTGTTTAACCCTTTTTAGAAATAAGGTTAATATGAAAGAGAGTAGCGTAATCAACTACAGAGTAATCTACTCTAAAATACAGGCCAATTAATGAATTTATATTCTACTAATATTTTGATAAGAAATATTAAATCTAAGCATATTTCAAATATAAAAAGTACAATGTTCAATATTTTGATAATAGAAATATAAAATAAAAATTATACTTAGCTTATACATTGATGTACATGAAAATTTGAGTAATGCATGTGTAAAAATAGACTATATGATGATTCTGATCCAGTCATCAAATTCTAAAAATTAGCTTTTTGTCAGCACAAACACTTGTGTCTCCTTGTGGACACTTATGTTGATGTTATTTCCTATGCTTCAATGCATCTGTCCTATATAGAATATTTATTATTGACAAAAATTTCCACCTTGGTCTTTTTGGGTATTTTTAGGTTTTTTTTACCTTTTGGATTATGTGTTTAGATCATGCGCATAGGATTTTGATACCAGAATATAGCTCAAACCCTAGATCCTCCTCTTAGGTCTTGTCACCTTACCAAAAATGGGTTAGTAGCCTCACAAATTTAAACTTACCTCAAGGATCCCTCTATTAATGGGTGTTCCCTACATAGCCAATACTCTGAAGAGGACCTTAGATGTATGTAGTTCTCCTCTATGTGTTGTCTTGTGTGTGAATAATGGTGTAGAATGATATATGCAAGTGCATTTAGCGATCTAGCTTGAAACTTAAAAAATACTACTCATGGATTGTTCATTGAATGCTTCAAACCTATAATATTACTACTATTATGATAAATATAGAAATATGGAAGAATAGGGTAGTATAACTCAGTTGTTCAATTGATTAAACCAGCTTGAATATGTGCTTATTTGGTATTTTTTAGATGGGTAATGAGTTCAATTTATATTGTATTTATATCACCTATGTTTAAAATTTCCTCACAAAAGGGTTAATGAAACATAATAGACCAACCTGTACATTTTCAAAGATTTGCAAATTTGAGTGTTTGGAAGGTATGGGTACTTGCATTAGAGAATGAATAGTATCATTGACACCATTGTCTAAGTTTGAACACAAATGCCTATGAAAATAGAAGGTTGTTGGAGCTCTATAACTGACAGTGAAGGATATATATCAAAATTTAACTGTAATGTCGGCTACAGGTGCTCTGGATAATCAGAATAACAAGGTTAGGCTATAAGATAAATATTTTAGCCCAATGAGGTGGTGAATGCAAGCCTGTCAAATGCCAAGAAGATCAAGAACTTAAAGGTAGAGCCTTGCATAATTTTTTTCAAATGTACAAGACTAGTTTAACATATAAATCTAGATTTGAGCATCTACATTTCTCCCCCATTTAATCTAGTAATACATAAGGATGAAATTATTACTTTAAAATAAATAATTATGTATCATGGTGTGTATAACACACCTTACTTTGATTTATCCCTATTTTATTTTTTTGTATGTGTATGACTTGAAACCAAGAGCATGTTATAGGTTTAATTAGTGCATATAATGTAAAAATGAATAATTGAAATTTTCTTTAAAGAAAAGAGAGCAAGGAGTACACACATGTGTCAATACAACCATGTTACCTCTTGATACTTTTCTTTGGTAATGATGCTTCCTAGCTGAAGCATTGAAGATAGGTTCACAATTGAACCTTAGAAAAGTGAATAAGAGAATTGGAGGGTGATCATGCGCCCAATCTGGTATAAGGGTGAGTTGTTCCAAGTCTATCAAGAGCTTAGAATATCAATCACATAACTCTAATATATCATAATCTATCCAATCTCACCCAAGTCAATTGGTATAACTGTATCAACTTGAAACAATAGAAAATAGTGCCAATTCCATCAAAAGTGCAAAATATCGATCATATTAGTCAAAGAAGCCAACTATTATAGCAAATAAAATCTCAAATGATGCATCTTGGTAAAGTTGATGCATAAATATTGGTATAATGTGATAATGTATCTGTAATTTGGTGTGTTTACATGGCATATGCACCTCAAATGTGACCCACCAAAAAAATATAAAAATTATATTTAAAAAAAAAAAAAAAGACAACAATTAATTTTTACTTGAAATAAAGCCTCTTATATTGGTTTAAGAGATGATTTATGAAAAATATTTAAAAAATATATATATTCCTTTAAGCTTCACATTGTTGTGATTAGGCTTTACGAAAAGGTTGTTGGAAAAATAAAATACATTAATGAATAGTTAATGGATACAAACTACAACACCATGTGAAGAAAGATCTAAATAAAAAAATTTGAAGAATGTTTAAAGGATAATAGATGCACTGATATTCACATGGTTAAACTCATCACCATCCTTCTACCATATGTTGATGACAATGTTCATCTTTGAAGACTATCGAGGATCTCCATGAATAGCTTAATGTTAGACTTTTATAATTTTGTAAGAATTAAGAATGTAACATTAATGTTGACAAAACCAAGATAATGATAATTAAATATAAAAAAATATTATATCCTCCTAGTTTGTATTATGAAAATGCCCTTGTAGAGGTCCATTAACATTTAAATTGGAACTACAATGTAAATAATAAAACCATTAGTGGTCATAAATCATATTATGGTTTTGAAAATGCATGTAAAAATATGGAATTATAGGATTGGGATAAGGAAAAAATTCTTTTCATTACTTTAGTCATTCCAATTATTTTATACAGGTGTGAAGCTTAATCTTAGATCCTCTCTTGTTATTGGAAAATATTGAGGAATTGACGTTACAAAAATGTCACTTAAAAAAAAAAGTACAAGTAATGATGCACAATGCATCATTAATTTTTTTGGTATAATGCATCATCAATTTTCACATATGCATTTTTAATCACTCATTTGGTTAATCCATAAAAAAAAACTATCATAATTTTGTGGGTTTTTATCTCCAACATTCATAAACATCATGATTTGTATCAAGTATTTTTCCTACCATATGAAAATTTGAATTTGATTATCATGCACAACTATCACTTAAACTGTGACACAAATTTTATTACATTGATGTCATTGGTTGCATCTGAACCAATCATACATCCCTTATTATGGCCAATTAGATTGGAAAATATATTTATGTTGGTTATTAACACAACACATGCAACATCAAACAAGGGCAACTCATCTTTAATAAGCAAATATATTTTTTTGTTTACTAATTAAATTTTAATTAGAGAAGAAGGTATATGATCTCATCTATCACAAGTTGTTTCAACTATATGTGGTTTGGGGGACGAATGCCACATGAACAATAAGCTAAAATAAAATAAAAAATAATATCTAAGATAATACAATAAACTACAAAAAATTAGATCTAAATAATGCCTAAAAATAGACTAATAGTACCAACCACACAATTCAACAAGCAAAGAAATGATGAAAGATAAAGAATGATAGAGATAGAAAAAATCGGGCCTTGTTCTAAAAAGTTGAGATTGTAAACAATATCTAGAAGCTAACTAAGATAAAATTTTAATTTTCTGGAGTTGAATTTTAAAAGTGATAAATTGACATAGCATTGTTGGTGTGTGTCATTTTTATAATTTATGTGAAGTCCACCTTAGATAGTTTTGTTATCAAGACAAGGTGTATTATCTACAAAATATTGTTAATATACACATTTAATGTGGTAGTTATATTCACATGTGTGAAAAGGGTTTACACCTAGAAAATGCTTCCATTTTTCACATCAATGATAATCATCTCCCACATATCTCTTATTTTAATATATAAGGAACTATGTGTCCTTCATGGGAGATATATATATATATATATATATATATATATATATATATATATATATATATATATATATATATATATATATATATATATATATATATATATATATATATAATGCACTAGTCTTTGAACATATTGCAATTAGTGAGCATGTAGAGATGTAGTAATTAGGAAAACTAAGGATCACTCCTTAATCTTTGGTGTTATTGTTGTGCAATACTCTATTGTTTGCACACTTCTCCATTGTATATCCTTTGTTTTGTAGTTCATTTATATGTTGTTTGTGGAATCTCTCATTTACATACATGTATGAAGATGGTGTATATGCATAATATTTTTCACTTTATTATGTATTGACGCTTTCTCTTGTAGTGACTTATCAATGCATCAATATCTCTGAATGTACACCTTAAAGGGTGCATTAGGAATGGGTTGGGAAAGGCTCATGGTGCTTTGGAAGAGATGTTGTTATTCTATCCTGATTACACCATTACTAATAACAATATGACCTCCTAAGAGTTTCTATCTATCCCTCCCTTCCATCTAGTTCTTGACATATTCTATTTTTAAAAAAAATTATACATTTAATAAATATTTTTTGGCGGGTCTCTACAATCCGTGGCGATAATTTTAAAAAGTTATCTTTTGACAAAGGGAGATATAATACATTGTGTTGATTAAATTGTATAGATGTAATAAAATTTTTAATTAATTTATATGATTCATGAATAAAGTTTTGACCAATTTGAAAATTGTGAGGTTGGAGAAGATAGTGAGAACATTTTTTATGTTTAAAAAAAGGCAAAATATGATAATTTAGACAAACGAACAAGGAGTTTTATGACAATAATTAGTTCTTATGATATTTATTAGAGGTTATAAACTAACATGCATATCTTAGATAAATCTATGTAAAAGACATCAAGAAATATCATTCTTAAGGCACCTTCATGATTGGATTTGTGAAATATATAGAATAGGGCACCTCAAAAATGATATTTATGTCTTTTACATAAATTTATCTAAGATATGTATACTAGTTAATTATTAATTTAAAATAAAAATTAAATAAATGAAAAAATAATAAGATTAATTAATATGATATTTAAATTATCATTTTTTCAATTATATTGTTTGTTTACTTCATATTTTATATGTTACACATATTTTTTCCAATATATATAGTTATACCCGACAACATGTAGAAGGCCTTTATCTATCATTTATAACAATAATCATGAGGACAAGGGATCACTTTAGAAAGTTGTGTTCATTCCAAAGTCATTCATAATAAATTTCACTTAACAAACATTTAAGTTTTAGAATTTTATTATATGATACATCTAGTTCGAATAGGTCTAATTTTTATTCTTATTCAACATTGCCCATATAAATCATAATAAAAGATGAAAACACTGTGTGTGTGTGTGTGTGTGTGTGTGTACACAAAATGTGCTCAAAATTTCACAATGCATCTACAAAGTATTTTAATTGTAATATAGTACAAATAATTGTACATAAATTCACGACACATATGGTGATCAGATTTAGTTTACAAACTTAAACATAACTCTTTTTATTTTAGTTATAGATAATTAAATTTGTAAAAAATATTGTCACTTTGGGATGCTACATTATAATTGACATCTCTAGAAAATACTACTTCTTCTCTCAAATTCTAGCTATAGGCTCACCTAAGAAAAAATAACATGATTATTAATCCCATGGAATAATAGGTTATTTCGCATAGAAATGATCATAGTTTTATAAGAACCATTTGAAATATTTGGAGACCTTGATTGCAACGCTATTCAAAACATACTTTGGAGTCTTAGATGGAAGTAAAGGTGATTTATTACAAACACACGCTAGCATTGAAACTTAGATAAAAATAATCAATTTTACTACACAAACCGAAAAATGATTTTTTTCACTAGATTTGTCATTACATAGAGAAAATGAAAATGAAATTTGGTATTATAGATAATTGTAATGGTGTAACTTTATAAGTTTACAACCTTAATGTGCTAAAGAATAAATTAGTGTATGATGGTGGAGGGTATGTTGAAATCGAAAAAATATGCATTTTAAGTTCTTAAGTTGTAACAGTCTCTACTCATAAATTTATTTTTTTAACTAAAGTTAATATGGTATAATAATGTTGGTCAGGGTTTAATGTGTAATAGTGTTTGTTCATAAAATTATTTATTTAATAAAAATAAATATAATATAATAATATTTGTCATTTTTTTAAAAATAAATTTTATTCTAAGTGATGATTAAATGAATGTCAATGTTGGCATTAAAAGTGAACACAGAGTACATTATGTCAGGAATCTAGAACAACAAATATGCTCTGATGCCACTAGTTGGGATCTTGCTCCTCAGAAAGAGCACAGTATGATTACCAAATATAAGCAATTGAATATGCGGAAATAACCAGAAACACAAGTAACTAGAATTCACCAATAGCACAGAATATGAGAGACAATACACTATCTTGTATTAACACTAACAGAAAAGAATACAACAAAGAGCCGCCACACTCTTTCACCTTACAGAGATTCGCCACACCTCAAGTGTTCAGTAATTCTTCTCACACACACTCTCCTACACAAAAAACGGTCCCAACAACCAACTCACACACAGAATTGGTGTTCACCTCACCAACCAGTCAGTAATAACCCTGCCGGTACATCAAGCACTCTATAGCACTTCAAGCTGATCTCTCATGAACCTGCAACCTGCAATTCGAAGACCAAACTTACATGTAGATCCCCAATGAGCTTGCAACAACCTGCAACTCACAGATCTTACAACTAGAAGGAACTCTTCCTTTCTATCTCATGCCTTATACAATACATGCCAATGGGTCTATAAATAGATCCCTAACTCAAACAATAACTTAGACTCTTAATTTAGACAATTGTCCTCGCAGCACAAGACTCTAACTGGTCTCAACATGCAAACTCTTTGTTCACTTAACTAACTGTCCGTGAAACGAGCAGTTCTGGAACACACAGGCGACCGACGTCGGTCCCTGCTTGTCTGGTTCTGCCGACGTCGGCCGACTTCCTGCCGTCGCCGGTGGCCTTCTGCACTGGTCCCTGCCGACGTCGGTCCTGCTGCCGACGCTGGTTACTATAGAACTCAGCAACCATTGTTCCTCAATTTGCAAAGGTTGAAGCTTTTAGCTCCACAACCTAACAATCTCCCACTTGGAGATAAACAGCTGCAACCTGTACATGTACCTGTACACCGTCTAGTTTGTTACCTTGGCTATGTATCCATCTTCAAAATCATCCTTGAAGACCAACCACCACAAAATCCGTGATGCAAAACCTGTCATCCAAATTACCTACCACATCCACATCTACAACCATGTAGAAATAAACCTGAACTTGCATAGCATGTGCACCTGCTACTAGTCCCTGTAAGAATCCACTGAACTGACCTCCAATGGTTCTCTCCCGGATTGGCTCCTAACTTGTGACAACTCCCACTGCTTGGGAAAACTCAGGTTTAGTACATACCATGCACTCAACCTCATTATGTGAATCAAGACACCTGTTCATGAACTGTCTAACCATCGGCGTGCTAACCGGTTTCACACAATCATCCTGAAACAAAGTCAACACATGACCTTCCATGTCTCTAGAACACACTCTTGCCAAAGAATCTTGCTGCTCCCAGATTCTCCATGACAAACCTCTGAACTAGCTTTACCTTTAGTTCAGCAATACCTGTATATGTAACCCTGCAACAAGCACATCATACAGAAAATAGGATAGTGTAGCTAATACTATCCAACCTGGTAAAGAGAAACACAATGAACAAACCTCCATTGCTCTGCAGCTAATACAAGATCAAATACCCTGATCTTCCATCTCACGTATCCAATTCCGCTCTTCTTCATCCTTAACATCCATTTGTCTCTCAGTGCTTACTTCCAGCTGGCCACACTACCCAAAACACCTGTTTGGTTCTCCTCCAAGGAATCACATCCTCGTTCATGCCTAGCTCCCACTGTTTCCTGGATCTACCTGTTCTGCTTCTTCAATAACTTCCTGGTCCTATGCCATAAGTGAGCAACAAGTAGTGTAAAGAAGGGAAATGACGAATTTAAGAACTTACTTACACCTTCAGTCCTCCATATGGGCGCTTGAGACTCCATGACAGCTTGCTGTCCACCCAAAATTCATCTCAGTGACCGATGCCGGTCACATCTCAGTCTACAACCGACCGATGTCGGTTCCCTGCGACTGCCTCTCCGCCGACGTCGGTTTCCCCTGGCCGACGCCGGTCTCTGTCTGCCCCGAGTCACCGACGTCGGGCTGCACATAGCCGACATCGGTCCCTGTCTGGACACCGACGCCAGTTTTCCTGCCGACGTCGGTCTCTGTGTTTTTCTTGTGAGACCTGACTTTTTCCCGCGAGCTCCTTTTGGATCAAACCCTTGTCCAAAACACCCTTGCTCTGCTTAGAATTCCCCTGCACCTTGTGCTGAACTCTGTCCGTCACTTTCTCCTTGAAAACCAAGGCTTTCCTGTTCTTGTCACTAACATCGGATTCCTCAAGAAATCTCACCTTCTTCTTCTGCATACAGAAATCACGATCCATGCCTTCCAAATCTGAAAGCATATCCTTTGACTCAAGAACCAGCATCTCCTTCTTATCTATGTGACCAAGCCTATTAAGCCACATCTTCGAATCTACAGCTGAAGTAGATAACCCAGAAGAAGAATCAGTAAAACAAGTAGATAGATAAAGCGTACCTACTTTCTTACCTCTAGCTATAACAAGTGTACCCTTGGTAACCTTCCAAGAGTCCGCTGTGAGAGTTACTGTGCAACCCTCTTCACCCAAAATTCTAACAGAAATCAGATTCTGCTTCAGAACTGGGACGTGCATGACCTCCTTTAACACCCATGTGTTACCTGTCTGCAGTTTCAGCTTCACTTTGCCTTTGCCAACAATCTGACAAGACTTACCATCCCCTACACAAATTTCTCCAAAATCTCCCTGGACATACTCATGAAAAAATTCCCTATGTGGGGATGCATGAAAAGAGGCACCAGAATCTAATACCCAAGATTCTACTTTATCCAAAGAACATACCAGAGCATCCTGTGCAATGTAACCTGTAGCATCTGCTTCTTCTTCATGTTCTTCATGTTGATCTGTACCCGATCTGCAATCTCTCTTTAAGTGCCCTTGCTTTCCACATTTCCAGCAGGTTATTCTGCCATACCTGGACTTGGATCTCTTGCCCGTCTTCGACCTTGATCTCCCATGCTCTATCTTCTCTCTTGGCCTTCCTCTTCCTTCAACACTCAAAGCATCTCCAGATGATTCACCTGTGCTTTTCCTGCGTATCTCTTCATTCAAGATCACACTCACAATATCATCCACTTTTAGGACTTTTGAAGGAGACACAGTATTAGAAACTGCCATTACCAAACCTTCCCAACTTTCAGGTAATGAACACAAGATTAAGAGAGCTCTTATTTCATCATCAAATACAATATTGACTGAACTTAACTGGTTTACTAAACCATGGAAATCACTAAGATGGCTATGAACAGATCCACCTTCCAACATTTGCAAATTAAATAAACGCTTCATAAGAAATACCTTATTCGAAGCCGAGGGTTTTTCATATAAATTTGCCAAAGATTCCATCAACTCCACCGTTGTCTTACACTGTGATAAGCTGGAAATCACAGATGATGCAAGACTCAATCTAACAGATCCCAGAGCCTTCCGATCAAGAACCTCCCATTCTTCATCTTTCATATCCAAGGGTTTGCTAGCAACCCCACCCAACGGTAAGTACAAATCTTTCTGATACAGATAGTCCTCAATCTGCATCCTCCATAATTGGTAGTTCTTGCCATTGAACTTCTCCATTCGTAGTTGACTACTTTCTGTCATTGCTCAACTCCCACTCAAACAGAAACCCTGTGAGTAACCTGTAATCAAAACACACTGCCCAGATCTACACCAATCTGTTAGTATCCCAACCAAAAGCTCTGATACCAATTGTTGGTATCAAGCTTAAGAACCTACAACCTGGCTCTGATACCAGTTGTCAGGAATCTAGAACAACAAATATGCTCTGATGCCACTAGTTGGGATCTTGCTCCTCAGAAAGAGCACAGTATGATTACCAAATATAAGCAATTGAATATGCGGAAATAACCAGAAACACAAGTAACTAGAATTCACCAATAGCACAGAATATGAGAGACAATACACTATCTTGTATTAACACTAACAGAAAAGAATACAACAAAGAGCCGCCACACTCTTTCACCTTACAGAGATTCGCCACACCTCAAGTGTTCAGTAATTCTTCTCACACACACTCTCCTACACAAAAAACGGTCCCAACAACCAACTCACACACAGAATTGGTGTTCACCTCACCAACCAGTCAGTAATAACCCTGCCGGTACATCAAGCACTCTATAGCACTTCAAGCTGATCTCTCATGAACCTGCAACCTGCAATTCGAAGACCAAACTTACATGTAGATCCCCAATGAGCTTGCAACAACCTGCAACTCACAGATCTTACAACTAGAAGGAACTCTTCCTTTCTATCTCATGCCTTATACAATACATGCCAATGGGTCTATAAATAGATCCCTAACTCAAACAATAACTTAGACTCTTAATTTAGACAATTGTCCTCGCAGCACAAGACTCTAACTGGTCTCAACATGCAAACTCTTTGTTCACTTAACTAACTGTCCGTGAAACGAGCAGTTCTGGAACACACAGGCGACCGACGTCGGTCCCTGCTTGTCTGGTTCTGCCGACGTCGGCCGACTTCCTGCCGTCGCCGGTGGCCTTCTGCACTGGTCCCTGCCGACGTCGGTCCTGCTGCCGACGCCGGTTACTGTAGAACTCAGCAACCATTGTTCCTCAATTTGCAAAGGTTGAAGCTTTTAGCTCCACAACCTAACACATTACAATGGACCACCATCCCCAATGTCATTGTAAAACACCTTTTGAGCTAATAAGTATAATAATATTTTTTTCAATAAATTTATAAAATGGTTTGAATTAATAATTTATTTTTATTAGGTAGAGTAAATATGTTTTTGATCAGAGCTATGAATTACTCTGGGATACAATTAGAGGCCCAATTTGCATAACAAATAGAGACATTAAAGTAACAAAAAAACAAATAACAATCACTAAAGCTGACAAAATACCTCCTATTAGAGGGACACACCTCTACTAAGAGAGTCAAGAAACAACTACAAAGCACCAAACTTTTGTCAAAATACAACAAAAAATTTGAAGAAAAAACTAAGTTAATTCTACAAATCTTCTACCAAACCATAACAGAAAAAAATTAGACAAAACAAACTAAAAACATATTAAATTTTTTAATTAATTAAAATATTAATTTATAAATAAATTTGTATTTTAATTTGAAATCATATAAATAATGTTCCAATTTGAAACCCAGGTAAATATTTTTATTGAGTACTTCCAATCTAAAACATAATTAAATTTAATCAAAAAAG
Source organism: Torreya grandis (assembly GCA_037957365.1). Lineage (NCBI taxonomy): Eukaryota > Viridiplantae > Streptophyta > Pinopsida > Cupressales > Taxaceae > Torreya > Torreya grandis. The sequence continues at coordinate 4,418,769 of JARHVA010000453.1, read as the reverse complement.
TACAATCTTCTTCTAAAGGTTAGCTCCAACGAACCATAATTAATTAATTTAATATAGTAAATATTTTAATATATAACTAATTAATGTAACAGGAGTAACAAACCATACTCAAACACATATGTGAAAACATGAAATGGAAAAAAAAGACTAGATATCCCATAAAAAGGTGAATATAAAACTCAAGGTCCCAAATATAACTAAGAAAAATCCTAGAAAGAGAAGGCAATGACCAAGAGATCATCTCACAACAACTCAAAGATGCATCTTTTATTCTAAAGATGAAAAAATCTAAAATTGCCATATTACTACCATGTCTAGAAGATATGGAGAATAGAAAGTATAAAATATGGAAAATATTTAGGAACAAACTAACCTGTCAAGTGGAAAGAATGGATGGAGGGAAAAGTGGGCACCACCAAGGCTAAAACACAACGTTTACAGGAAACAAGACACCCAAATCAAGTTGACAAGACTAGGAGTTTTCAACATCAATGGCCTTAAAACAACCTATCTAGCAAACATAAGCTGAGTTTAACTATTGAAGCACAAGTGGTATCCCATGTAGGCTAGTATGCATAAAAATTAGAAGGATCATACCTTCCCACAACATGTTCCCTACTCTTCAGCATCCCTTACAGAGTCATTGCCCTACTATGAAGATTGGGTACTTGTGTGACAAATTAGGTGGCACTAAAATGTAGAAAGATATATTGATGATATGATGAGACCTCTTATCCCAATCTACTATCCTATCACACCCCAATGTACCTCTACTCTATCATGAGTTTAACTGTGAAAATTGAGCTTTGACTAGAATAGAAGACATTCCAAATAATTATCACATATTTTAGTACGATCTGACTTTTAAGATATAATTTGTCTTTTATTCATTGTCTTTTTTTATGATATGGATTTTAACTCTTCTAGATTTTTATATTTTCTTTCTCCATGTGGATTTGGAAAAACCAACTATGCGTGCTAAAAATGACTATCACAAGAGAGCTTACACTTAGCCACCAAAGAAGAGAACTTAAAGACCATGGTGCCAAAAGACTCCTAGACTTTCACCTTATAAGATAATACAATATAAATCTCAAAACTAACCTTGATGATCTCAAAAGAAAAAGAAATTCAAGGAATGATGAAAGTGATCATAAAATGATTGGGTTGACCTAATAACAAAAAAATATAAAGGAGGATGATACAATGGCAAGTAGGCATGAATCAACATCATGAGAAATGGTAAAATGTGGATGAGAACAAGAAGATATATTGTTATAGTTTTACCAAAAGAGAAGATGACTGATTCTAAGTGAGGAAAATCACTACTTTGACCTTTGCCTTATATTTCTAAAAAGACACATAAAAAAGGTTGGGAGCAAAAATGAATTTATGTAGAAAAATGAAGGACATTTTTACGTAGGTCCTGGTTGGTTCTGTAGGTCTTACCATGAAACTCACAAATTTAAAAACCAAGTTGTGTACCTAAGATATAAAGCTAATAATAAAGACCAAAAAGCATGACTATAAAAATGATGGGTGTTTTTGAAGAAAGCCTAGTTGTATTCCCCAACTATTACAGTGTAACTCACAAACTAAAAAAATAAGTGGTGTAGAATATACAAAAGACCAAGGGACCAAAGATAAGTATTGGGGCTAATGTGATAGAAGACCCAGAGGTGTGTGGATAAGGTAAATGTTAAATTGTAATAATAAAGTCAAAGTATAACCTGTAATAAATGTTAGCTCCACAACATATATAAAACTAATTGTAAGCACGCAAGTAATATGTAATATGAAAAACATGATGGTATTGTTACTAGATATGTCATACAAACCTATAAGAGGTCTAACACAAGGATTGATAGAAGGACTAATCCCAAAGGATGGGGAATACAAAAAAGACACCAAATAGTCACAAAAAAATTAAAGTCAAAGGTAAAAGTGTGATAAAATAAACCCGAAGGTGATACCTAACATCCACAAGGGAAGCTAAAGCCAACTATAAAATGATATAAAACCTAAAGGTGATACCTAAGATCCAAAAAAAAATTGAAGACTGACTATAAAATAATTTAAAAATTGAATGTGATACCTAATATCCACATGAAAATCTAAGGCCAATTATAAAATGATATAAAACCTGAAGGTGATACCTAAGATCTACAAGTAAATATAAGGTTGATTATAAAATGATATAAAATATGAAGGAGGCACCTAAGGTCCACAAGGGAAGCTAAGGTCAACTATAAGATATCGAAGACCCAAAAAGGAAGCAATGGTGTAATAAAAATGACGCTAAGGAAATAAAAATAGGAAAACAAAGAAACATGAGATAAAATAACAAATAATATCTATGCTAACAACTATATTGAAGAAAAGTAAGTGAAGTGGGATCATATTTGGCTTGATAAGTTTCTTAAAGTTGAATTTATTTAATTATAAGCTGTGAAAGGTTCTTGATTACTATCTCATGGTAAGTATGAAAGATCAAGAAGCCAAGAGAATGAGGATGGGCATTGTAAGATTCCACCAAAGAATGCATAAGGGTGATGATGGGCATCACAAGATGCCTCAAATATTTGAATAAGAAGTTGGGTGGGAAACATAAGGTGCCCCAATATGTGTAGTAGGAAAAGGATGGGCATCACAAAATGGCCTTAGATGTAGGATATGTGGATTGGTGGTAACCTAAAGATGGCAAGGTTAGTAATAATGTCAAATTTTGTGTAAATCTATGTCATAGTAGGGGATGTGGCATCTCGAAAAATATTCGTATCTTTGGAAGGTGATATAAAAATTTGATCCACAATATTGACCAATCTGATATTGTCTAGAAAAATAGGACTAAAATGAACAATATCGATGAGATTGATACAATCTTATGAAATAGGACTAAAATGGACTGTATTGATCAATCATGTAAAACAAGATTGAAATGAATTGTATCAGCTAGGTCAATACAATAAGGTGAAATATGATTGAAATGAGTTGTATTATCCAAGTCAATACAATTGGGTGATGGAAATAGAATTGTATTGACACTCTATCATGGTTGGTGGTCGGTACACTCGAGTGAAAGAGGAATAACTATGTCATCACATTATGTGTCATGTTTAGTGTAGTTGGATGAAAGTGGTTGCAAATGAGCGGTATCAAGTTCACTGATATAATTGGAAATAAGTGATTTGAGTGGTGATTTGGAAGTTATTGAAGTATGATATTTATGAATGTTCATATAGGATTGAGGATCAAAATCACCTACAATGATCATTTAGGTAGGCATTTGAATTAGATATTCTTCATAAGCTAATGAATCAAAAAAATTGCATTGAATTTGAGCAAAATTTTGATGATTTGTCCTTCTAATGACTTTTTAGGGTGAGGTCAAGAGTGGGTAGACATCAATGAAACCATACTCATCATTACTTGATTTTTAGTGACGATCGTAAGAAATGAGAAAATCATAAGAGGGATTTTTGTCCATGTAGTAATAATCATCAATGGGAACATCCACTATCATGCTAGGGTCCTCACCACCATCAAAATCATCATCATAGATAGGAAAATCATGGTATTGATTTTCAACCATATGAGAATGGTGAAGGTGGGAACATTAGGATCCTCACAGGGATCATCATAAATTAGAGGACCATATTGATAATCTTTGGTTCTATTAAAAGTGTCATCATTGGGATCTTCACCTTTGTAATAAGGATCAATAGGGTCATAAAGGGGAAGATCATCATGAAAATCTTCATTAATATTAGAGGTATTAAAAATGATGTCATTAGGATCCCCATAAGGACCATCATAAATGGGAGGACCATATGGATAATCTTTAGTCCCACTATAAGTATCATCATAAGTGGGGACACTATCACTAGAATCCCCATCCATGAGAAAAGGTGTAGTATAGTTGCACCATAAGGAATTACCTTCAATGGTGGTCATAGAAGAAAGAAAAGAGGGACCCATGCAAAATTGGAATGGGTTGAGGCTCCCAATAAAAATCATAAGTGGTGACATTATGGTGAAGAAGACTGAAAATCAAATCAAAGGAAACAAAAAGTATCAGGTTAGCTAATATAGTCGGTGACCAAGTCTAAAAAAAATATTGTGTTAGCCTGGTTGATATAGTTAGGTGCTACAAATAAACTATACTAGGTTGGCTGATACAATTGGAAAAAATATGACACTTAGAAATAAATAATTGTATCGAGTTGACTGATGTATTTGAAAAGAAACATAAAATTGTATCGGGCTAGCCAGTGTAGTTGTAAGACACACAAAAATGTATATGATTGGTTGCTAAAGTTGGAAGACATACAAAACTATGTTGGGCTAGTCGGTGTAATTGGAAACACACACAAAATTTTACTGGGCTTACCGATATATTTGGAAGAAACAAATAATGGTATTGGGTTGGTTGATATAATTAGTTTGAAGGATATATAATTATTTTGATGATGTTGCTAAGAAGCTAAAAGGAAAACATGAATCTGATCCACCCAAAGTGAAAATAAAATTCATATCATATTCACCAGAATGTATACACGGGCTAGATGACCTACAACTATCATGTTTCTCTCAATAGATTAAGATTCGAACAAGGTCAATTAAATAGAGCTTGCAATACTTGGATGATTGGATAACGATCAATATTTTTTGTAGATATAGTAGAGGGTTACCTACAACATGAATATCAAGAGGAAAGGGTTTTAAAGTCTAAGCCTATGAAACAAGGATGTAGCTCTTAACAGACTTAAATGAAATTACATGGTTGTGAACTATGGTTGTAAGTATATAAATAAAGTAAATTAAAGTAAATGACGAGTTAAAATGATTGGAAATGGGTAATGTGCAAGGGTCAACCAAATGGGGGTCTATGCAATCTAAAGTAATTTATGGCAAATCTAAGTGATCCTATAGTTATACCAATTTATTCACTACAGATAGCCTAGACAAGGATACACACATTCATTCACTAAACAACAAACAACATCTAATCTACTAAATAAATAAATGAGAGTATCAAGATAGAAATACTTACCTTGGATGGACTCTCAATGCTTCAATCTCCCCTTTGGCTCAAGTGGAGCTTTGCAAGATGTCATTGTAGAACACCTATTCGACTAATGAGTATATAGCGAGATTTTTTTTTAAAAATTATAAAATGGTTTGAATTAATAATTTATTTTTACTCCTTTTGACTGGAGCTATGAACCGGTTTTGGAGTACAACCAAATACTCGATTCTTGAAAGCAACGAGAAAACAAATAACAGACAAAACACCTTCCACTAAAGAGACACACTTCTACTAAAAGAGTGAGCTTTTTAATTAATTGGAATATTAAACGTTTGGATTCAATATATTTATTTTTATAAATAAATTTATATTCTAATTTGAAGCGACATAAATAACGTGGTAAATATTCTTAATGAGTACTTACAATCCAAAACCTAATTAAATTTAATAAAAAAAGTACAATCTTCTTCTAAAAGTTAGCTCCAACGAACTTGAAAACGCACTCTTATACCTACTCATTCACCACGGAGAAAATCTCGGAATCCTAAACTATAAAACTAATCCATCAAAAATGCTTTATAGACCATAATGGTAGGAAAAGCGATCCTAATGTCAAAAGAGAAAATTAAAACAAATAAATTGCAAGATCTGCGTGGGGTCCGCTGGAAAGATTTTGGGTGGGCAAATTGACAAAAGTCACTATTTCAATGTGGGGCCAAATAGTTTTGGCCCAAATTAAATACTTTGATGGGATAGAGAGTGGATGGGGGGATGGGCCCACACTGCATTACAACTCACAAAGTGGACAGTTTTGAATGAATAAAACTTGACCAAAGACAGGCCATGTGGTCGGACGAACGAGAGACCGCTAAGCTTGCAACAACCTCCAACAAATCTTTAATGCGGTGGGACAAACGTATGCCCCTCCTTTCAAATCAGTTGGATGCACCGTCCCATTTAAGTCACTGATGGCGATGGCCGTATCCCTCTCTGCATTATTGTTTGGAGTGACTGTATGGTATTTTTTTAATTCCAGACAAATGTTTGGAATAATTTATATGGATGCGATGGATTTGTATTCCTATTTTTAGTGATGATATCGCTAAAATTATACAATATAAATGGAAGTTATTGACCTGAAGTTATTTGAGGAAAATAAAATACGATGATAGAGATAGTGATTTCAAAATCACGATGATTGTTTATGACAAATATCACCAAAATCGTATTAGAGAATTTGAACATTCTTTAAAGATTATATATATAGAAGTGTTGACTCCTTCAACTTTATGATTCTCTGCAAGATGCGTCAATTTCAAATCTACACTCTATTTATTCTGTTTTATTCATTTGACACGAAGCAAAAAACATCGCCATGTGCCATGGTCGTCCTTTTTAAACATATTATACGTATGAACAAAAATAAGTTCAACCGACACTCAACTTCATCATTTTAACAAAACCAAATAAATTGCAAATGTAGTTTACTCTCATTCCTTTTAAACATATCATGTGTAAACAAAAAACAAACTCATACGAAATCAAGCATTCTATTTGCATTGATAAGAGGAAAGTTCTTGCTGTGGAAGCCCATTGTCAAAAACCTAAGTTAAGAGAGTCTATAGAGATAGGTCAACATGCGCTAAGTTTAAATTATGACGAAAAGGTAGGGCTCAATCACTATTACTTAATGTTGTATACCCTCATTAAGTTTAGGTTTGTCTTTGTTTTCAAATTGTTATTTCTCTTATTTTATCTAGCCAAGCTCTTATTATAATTACAAATTTAATAATTTATAAAACCCCTCTTCCAAGATAAATCAACCAAACTAAAGTATACATTATAATAATAGTAAAATTAAGACCAAACTTTCCCTCAATCTTGTCAACCATCGCATTTGTTAACCCTTCTTTTATGTAGTTTACCTAAAGCTTTGCAATGGTCACACAATGGCTTAAAGCATTTATACCATTTTTTGATCGTTCGACATTTAAAAACAACAGATAAAATCTATATATTACAATTGGTCTGCAGTTCTCAACACAATTCTTCTTTGATGATGACCCATAGTGATTCTAAACGCATCGATCAAATAAACCGTACATAATTGTCGCCCAAAAATCATCTGATTATTAAAAATGAACTCAATTTACAATCAAAGTCTTCATCCCTTTTGAAAAACGAAAAGAATCGTAAACTCAATTAAACACAAACAAATTCAACTTACAACCAATTTCATTCTTTTTTAAGGTTGTCTTTGTTTTCAATTCGTTATTTCTCTTATTTTATCTAGCCAAGCTCTTATTATAATTAAAAATTTAATAATTTCTAGAAATAATTCGACCAAACTAAAACATACATTATAATAATAGTAAATTTAAAACTAAACTTTCCCTCAATTTTGTCAACCATCATATCTGTCAACCCTTCTTTTTATGCAATTCACTTAAAGCTTTGCAACGGTCACATATTGGCTTAAAGCATATATACCAGTTTTTGACCGTTCAACATTTAAAAATAACGGGGAAAATCTATATATATTACAATTGGTGTGTGGTTCTCAACATTATTCTTGTCACGGATGGTGATTCTAAACGTATCTATCAAATAAACCGTACATAATTGTTGCTCAAAAATCATGTGATTATTAAAAATAAACTCAATTTACAATCAACTTCATCTATTTTGAAAAGCAAAAAGAATCTTTAACTCAATTAAGTACAAACAAATTCAACTTACAACCAATTTCATTCTTTTAAAGAAGCGAAACAAACCCTAATCTCTTATTGTCAACCCTTCTTTTACATAGTTCATCCAAAACTTTGTAATGGTTATACAATGGCTTAAAGCATTTATACCATTTTTTTGACCGCTTGACATTTAATACTAAAATCTATATATATTGTAATTGATATGTGGTTCTCAACACAATTCTTATTATAGATGGTGATTCTAAACATATCGATCAAATAAATCATATTACTCAAATGAATGTTAAAAATGAACTCAATTTACAATCAATTTCATCCCTTTTTAAAAAGTGACAGAAATCTTAAACTCAATTAAACACAAACATTTTCAACTTATAACAAATTTCATTCTTTTTGAAAAAGCCAAATAAACCCTAATCTCAATTTAACAAAAATGAGCTCAAGCGAGACTCAACTTCATAAGCTTTTATACATATCACACGTCTAAGACGTAAAGCAAACCTAATTTAATTACCTTTACATATCCATCACATGTTAAAAATAGTGAAGCTCTCTTCCTACCTCATCTCTCGCTGTATAATTGGCCAACTCGACATTTTTTGTTTTATTTGAAGAGTCCCATTTTCTTGATAGAGAAAGATTCTAACCCTTTGACATGGCATCACTGCCCAAACAGCAAGCAACGTGTGAATCGAACCTGGGCTAAACAGGCAATAAATTCCCACTACAATCCACCGCACGATGAGCAGCCAAAGTGTGTTTGAGTGGGATGCGTAGATCTCCTCCGCACAAAACTCCCCAATGGAAAAGACTGAACACGACGAACAAAATCCAAAAGCCAGTCAATTCAGGATGTGGAGAATTTCCAACATTTAATACACAGAATTCAATTATTAACATCACCGCATGTGACTGGTCCCCGGTTTCTCGGATCGGTAATCATACGCCGGAGAATAAGAATCTCATCTCGCCTCTCAGGCCGACTATTCTATTCGGTTCCGTGCTCTAATCCGGCGGTTTTGTAACTCCGGTTTTGGCACCGAAACCGGAGTGGTTTCACGGATGTTGCCTATTAGGGGGACACGCGGAGGGGGCGAGATGACGTGGAGACTGTAGCTGACATTGTTGCCGGCTGGTCAGTAAGAAAGCATAGGTAAAAGTGTACATTTTTATGTTAAATTATTCTTATGCTGTGTTTGTGTTTATGTTCTGTTGTGTTTTTGTCTTCTGAAAGTGTTTTCTCTGTCTGCTGCTTGTGTTTATTGTGTCTACTGTTTTATATCATCGGACGGCGCCGAAATCTGGTGGGAACATTCCTCCCCGCCGGATCGCAGCCGATCTGCGCGGAGTTTAAGTTGGGCTTCTTTGCGAAGACGAGGGTTCGAATCCCTTCAGGATTTCAGTCCTTGTACCTGGTTAAAGTCCGAGCTATTTCCGTCTTCGTTCGGCTGTATTGGTCCTTGCGTTGGCTCTGTACGTGGCTTCTGCCTGGGGTAAGTTGCGAGGAGTTGAACAAGTTCTTTTTTTCTCTTTTTCGTTATCGTTTCATATTTTACAATGGAAAAGAGAAGGTGATGCTTGGAGGGAGGGAGGGGAAATGCTTTACAGAGGTCCGGATTACCAGTTTTTAACAGCAAGACGATAGTTGCGGCTTTTCTTTAGAGTGAAATACAAGTGAATATTCAATGTTGTGAGGGATGGAAGCGAAAATGCTTTGTATTTAACAGATTTGTTAAAAAAAAATTTAAATAAAAACTATCGAGAGGGAGAGGGAACGAGGGGAAATGCTTTCCAGAGGTCGGAATTACCAGTTTTTAACAGCAAGACGATAGTTATGGCTTCGTTTTAGAGTGAAATACAAATGAATATTCAATGTTGTGAGGGGTGGAAGCGAAAATGCTTTGTATTTAACGGATTTGTGAAAAAATAATTAAATAAAAACTATCGAAAAGGAGACATTTAACAAGGGGAAATTTTTTGGTGATAACTAAAAACGTTAAGCAAAAGATTATTTGCAGGTTATCGGGATGAGCTTATGCAAAAACAAATTTGTCAAATAAATTTCCGCCAAAATTCTGATAAAATAACCCATCTGTCATATAAATTTTGGGATTATCTGTGTATTATTTTTTCAACTCCTATCTATCTATCTATCTTCTGATTAATGCATTTAACGTCAAAACGCCTCATATTTTTTTTAAATGGCAAGACGCAGTGTATTATTTTTTCAACTTCTATCTATCTATCTTCTGATTAATGCATTTAACGTCAAAACGCTTCATATTGTTTTCAAATGGCAAGACGCATATGTAGTTTTTAACGTAGGAAGACATTTCACCTTGTCTTTCTCTTAAAGACGTTTGTGTATACTGCTTTAAACGGCAAGACGTTTTTTTTTTCCCTGGTGTAGGGTATCTCAAAATAGTTTTAGTTGTGATTTATCGAGACGTTTTTTTCTTCTGGCGTAGGACGTCTCAGAATATATTTTTTGGTGATTTTCCGAGATGTTTGTGTGTATTGTTTTGAAGGGCTAAATGTTTGCTTTTCTGAGTTTACGAGGACTAAATGTTTTGAAGTTAAACATAATAAGGTATTTTTAAAATCTATATTACTAATGTTAGCCAGTGCAAGCCTAAAATATTTTAAAAATACTAGTAGGAAATATTTCTTTCTCTAACTAGAAACTATTTTAAGACATAGGTTCAAGCCCTGGCAAGCTTAATTACCTGGAGAAAAAGCTTGACTTCCTCGATTACAAAATAAAAAAAAATAGTAACTAGTTTAACCTTGTGGTGCTACAGTGCTGCCTGTCCTTTTGGTTAAGAAAAATACACTGGCAATGTTGAAATCAATATCACTACTGTTGAGCTGTGAATGTCTGGATTTTTAAAACTAGATATAAGATTTCTCTGTTAAGCAGGATTTTTTTTTCTTTTCGTAGTGTATTGAATAAAATTTTCTTTCAAGATAATCCTTTTTATTCTTGCCGAGTCTTAAATGTCAATTTTTTGTTATTGTTGTACATAGTTTATTTTTTAAGATTGAAAAAATATTATATGATGCAACTGGAAAATCGATTTTAAATACTACATAGGGAAAATATAGATTAAATTTTATAAAGTTTGTCCCAATTTACAGTACTTTTTCTTGGAAATCACTAATATGATGCAACTGGAAAGTTCATTGCAAAGATTAGGTGATCTAATTTGCCCTCAAATTTGTTTATTTTTGAATATATTTGTTCAAATCTGTGTAAGACTTTTGGTTCATTGTCATGTAGGCTCGACTGCTTTGCATTTATGGGGGAATGATTGTCTCTAGGAGGATTTATTAGCAGCAAAATAGTCAGCTGATATGGAACTTTATAGAAAAAATACATTTGTAGAAAATGGTCTGTTTTGCGTTACGTTAGAGTTGATATTTTGAGTTTCTGGATAGAAATCATATTATGTAACTGGAAAATCGATTGCACAGATCAGAAAGAGCAAATTTGGACAATAATAAATATTTTTAAAAAATTTTTGTAAAAATTTATGTGACATGCGACTGTAACATTGGTTCATTTCAAAGATTGTGGAAAGGAAATTCACGCTAAAGTTCATATTTTCAAAATGTTATGCAAATTTAACTGATGTGTGACCAAACATCTGTCCATTGTGCTCACTCTAAAACCCAATTTGTTGACAGGATACTTGCAATACAATCTTCTACCCCAAATATCTATGTGAAATTATCCACTTGAGGGAAAAAATGAATTCAATGCCCTGGTTTGGAATGTGCAGATTGTAGAAGAGGAACTTCAGTTCAGGAGGGATGATGGAAGAAAGTAATTCTATTAGTTTTCTGATAGAGAAGCTTTTTGTGGAATGCAAGTTCTTCATTTATTAGTTCAACGGATTTGCAGTTTTTGCAGCAGTGCATGCCATGGCAGTTGAATCTCAGAAAATGAAGCCTCTTTCAACCAGCTGTATTTCTCAACCTGTGGAGGGTAAATTTTCTCTAGCTTCCATGTTGTTGTGTTTGAGATTTTGTGCCGGTGAATGGTTACAAGCGGGGTTAATCACTGAATCACAGGCTTAGGCATTTTCATTAATGTTTGGATATAATGTGACTAGAATTATGAACCACTCAATCCTATTCAGGTATTTGGCGATCTTCTCTCTCTTTTTCATGAACTTTTTTGGATGCATTGTGCTTGATATTCTCTGTTTGACGTTTCAGGTCTTAAATTGATCCATTCTCACAAGTGGAGGATAATAGTTCAGTTATTCAAAGTCTTTTTCGCTCTTCTCCTTTTCTTACACAAGTCTTAGTATGATCTGAGCCTGACATGAGGTGTCATAGAACTTATAATTATCATCATCCGTTCTTTCCTACCTACCTTAGCTTGCTGTGATCCTCATATTTAGTTGTTTGCATAATTTAAACCTGTTTTTAGTTTAGCTTGTTGCGAACTTTGCATGAAACTTGAGGGATTTTTGTTCTTTTCATGCCGTGGTGAAGGAGAAATGATTTACGCCATTCTTCAAAATTTCTCTGATTATGTAGGGTAACTCAAAAAATGGCCAGGTGAAACGTCTTCAATATTCCTGTAAGGATTAAAAAATTAGCTGTAAAAATAGAGATTCCTCTTCTACTATTTGTCAGCATAAAATGATCATTTCTGCCAAATATTTTGCTCATATTTTCACAATGATGAAGCTATATCTATTGATACGTGTCTTTAGAGACCATAATGTGTTGAACTTTTTTCCCAAGTCGAAGCACACACATCACTGGCTTTTCTTAAAAGTATTTTTCAACCAGGTATTCTCTCCTAATTGTAACTGCTATTTCTTCAGAATGGTGCTATTATTACTCAAAGTTTGTTTTATGCCTTCACCTAGATTGCATCCCTATCTTGGAATGACTGCTGGTAACATGCCTTCTTTGGTGGGCTCAAGCCAAATACTGAAATTCTTTGGTAGCAGTTCTCTCTCCAAAATAGTTAAGATTGTGGTACACTATATGGGGAAGGGAGATATTTCTGATATAAATGAAAAAAAATTGGTAGTGAGAACCATATAAATGGATTTTGCAATGTTGCTTATATTCATAACTAATGATAATCCATAAATTCTGAGAATTTTCTGCCCTGATGGCCTGTTTGCAGGAGAACACAAGAACATAAATTCTGAACTATGGCATGCCTGTGCTGGACCCCTTGTTTCACTGCCTCCAGTGGGTAGTCTTGTGTGTTACTTTCCACAAGGCCACAGTGAACTGGTGAGAATTGCAGAACTGGTCTCATTTATAGGGGCTAACTCCCCATATGATTGCAGTAAATAACACATTTTTTCGCTGCATATGTTTATTTGATTTAAACTTTATACACCTGGATGCTGTCTCATATTGACTCTTTGGAAATGCGAGAGTTCAAAACTTTTAAATTTACTAGCTTTGCCATATGTTATCTTAATGAGCTGCCAGTTTGACTTGCCTCCTATCGTAAGCAAGGATTTGTCCTGCTCATTATAGGCAAAAGTCAAACTAAGCTGAAACGGACACAATAAACCCACAAAGTATCAATGTTAAAAATGAACAAAATTCAAGGTGCTGCTATTTAGTATGAAGGGTGCAGTCTTAGCTGTTAGATCTCTGAATGAAGTACACTTAATGGTGTTCCAAAACATGTATACAAAAGGGAAACATTATTCATCTGGCACAGTCATTTGGTAATATAGAGTCAAATTTCATCTGGATACACTTAGTCAGCTGTTCATGTTTCTTATCACTTAATGAAGAGGAATCCTGTGTAACTTAATGTGAACTCTCCTCTCAACTTATTTTGTATTTTTTCACAGTAGTTCTTAAGGTAAGTTTGATTCGATAAGCATCACTTGGAATGAGAGGCGTCGTACATAGGGTGAATTTAGCATGGCTTCCTTAATACCAATCTTTATATTGAGAGATAAGGCTTAACCATGTACATCCTGCTATCAAGAGTGGTCTTTAAACCATTAATTAAGCATAATCACTCGAAGTTTGGGGATTCTAATGGTTACAATTTGAGATTGCATTGCAAAATAATTAATTTTTTTGACTAACCCTAGACTTGAGGTACAAATGCTTAACACTTCAAATCAGAAAAATATAGCAACATAAACCTATAAGAGAGATTGTATTTCCACAGTCCAGTCAATTAAAATGCAGATTTCTGGTTGAAACCATGTAAAATTTTTTAAATCAATGTTTTGGATCACACTCCATGAGCTATCATTAGGGTGAGAGAATAAGAGAATAGATAAACCTAATAAACCCAATTAGCCATTACACAAAGCTATTAGCATCTGCTTACCACTAGAAAGTTTTCTTCAAAGACAGGAAACTTAATAGTATTATAAACAATACAAATTTTCAATCTCTAATCTGATAAGTGAATTAAAAAACTTTCATATGGAATGTAGCTTGGTCGTTGAATGGATTAGAGACATGGTCCTTAGCAACTGCTACATGCATCCTTTAGATTGCCTAGAATACCTATTCAATGTTTCTCAGCAAAAGTAACTTCTCTCTTATACTCAGCATCCAGCTTCAATTCCTTGCCTACACTGTTTAACACCCTTAATTCATCTTTGGCCCTTTCTCCATGTGCCATGGTTTCCGAATAACAGATAATGCAATATGTTCAGAGAAATTGAGTATAAATTCAAAACAACTACCTCTTATGATGAAGGCAGAAAGCTATCAAGGTAAGAGATTAAATGAGGTAGATCGTCTTTGACATGATTCCTCCCATGCAAGCGTTATTGGTAATAGCACCTTGGGATTCTCCATACATTTCTTCTCAAGAATTCAACTATAATCCAGCCTTCCTAGCCATAGTTTAACATCTCAACAATATCTATCCTCAACTTCACCACTGCAGTAGTGGTCTTCTCCTTCTTTGCTCTTCAACAGGTTCACACAACTGGCACCTGCTCTGATACATGCCACTTAGGAGCGGCAATTAAGGATTGCAGAAATAAATAATAGAGAGAAAGACACCATGAAATTGAAGGAAGCAAAAGAGTTTTACTGATCCACCACCTGGAGAAATATATACACCTATAAATCTATAACCTTTCACACCCTCCATATTTAAAAGGATATGCAAATGCCTATTTACTAACTTGACCTATCCCCAACTGTCCCTTGGCATCCCTTATGAACTTGTATACTTTTGAGACTCACAGGCTCATGACTAATCACCTATTATCGCTTGTTCAATACATCTGACTGTTCGACCATTTAGGCGTTTCAATCAATTTAATGTTTGACAGCATATTATAAAATCTTTTTGTCATCCGATGCTAGCTACAAGTGTTTTATTTATGTTAGCACATAAGCTAGTCCCTTTGTAACCTCTAGAGTTTTCTTTCCAATTATGAAGAGTCATTTCTGGTCTCGGTACTTATTAGCGGACATTGTGTTGGATCATCATTGTTGAAGAGGTTAAATGTAAGGGTTATTTCCTCTGTGATTCTCAGCTTTATAGAGAATTGCTTAAGCCTTTTTCTAAATAAGCTTGTCACTGAGGAGCTAAAGAACTTGATTCTGATTTCTTCAGTTGGTGTTTCCATCAGCTCAAGATCATTTTGGGTGAAAAATTTTCTAGTTCTCAAGTCATTGATGTATGGAACAGTTCAACATCTGATTAGTGGAAGTCTAAAATAAGCAGGCATTGTACGATTATAAGCTGCTTTACATTCTTAAATAGGATTACAAGCTTTATATTCCTCAAATGTATTGATACCCTCTTCCTATGTGTCTGTGTAAGATGACATTATTTAATTAAGCTTTCTCCTTCTTTTGAAGTCCTAATTGTTAGTGTCTGAACTGGTGAACTGCAATGGTTGTTTCCAAGTCAAGGATGAGAAGCTGCTGGATGAGAATGAAATTTAGCATGGTTTGTGGTACTGAGGCTACCTGAAGTTGCTGTCTAAAATAATCGTTGGGCAGGTTAAAGAAACTAATGGACACCGGTCATTTGAGAATTATTCCAACATTACTATTTAATTACTAGACATTTGAATTGGGGTGTTATGTTCATCGTAAGGAAAAATCTTGAAAAATGATGCATATATCGGTTTCCATCTTCATTTTTCATGAATCTAAAATTCTATTTGAACCATCATTCTTATTATTAACTAATTTGGCTTTTGTTTCCCTATAGGTCGCAGCTTCTACTCAGAAGGCAGTTGAGACGCACATTCCAAATTACCCTAATCTTCCTTCCCAGTTAATTTGTCAGCTTCACAATGTTACAATGCATGTAAGGATATGTAGTTTGTTATATTTTAAAATCATCTCTTATGTCTAGCATTCAGAATTTGGTGTGCATCTAAAGTTTATTGTGATGTTATGTTGTATCAGTCAGATGTGGAGACTGATGAAGTATATGCACAAATGATTCTGCAACCTGTGAACAGTGTAAGTCTCAATGACCATTTGAGGGTAGATATTCAGTTAGGTCCCTTGGATTTTTTTATATGATAACAAGAGCTGGTTTAACTCATTGCAGCAGTTCTTAAACCATTCTTCTATGCTAATGATACCTGACATGGAAAACTAGTAAATGCACAGGCCAAATAAGATCTAGTTGTCATATACCTCTCATATCATTGGCAGAGTTAGGCAGTATTATATGGCGTTTTATGGAGAATCATTCATGGCTAAAATTTGGAAGTTTCGTGCGTTTTTCATTTTTATTCATTCTGTTGCATGCTGGAATACTTGTATAGTAGGAACCTCAACTTGGTAATGGCTGACTAAACAGTTCTAACTTGTACGTTTTACTTCAAATTCTCTCATTTTAAACAAATGTCTATTCATATTTTATCTTTTGTTTGTAAGCATGTTTGTAGAAAAGGCTGACCCTTCAGGGGAAAAAACAGAATATTTTATTCACTTATTTCTTTTGTAAAAATGGTTTCTATAAATAATTCAAAATAAGGTGCACAGTTTTCATTCAAAAAGAAAAGGTGGCTGGTATGGTAGCACGCTCCCCAAACAAAATATCATATGGTGCAGTATGGTATAATTGTAAAATGATTACAGGATTGCGCTGCTGCAGGGGAAGACAAGATTAACAAATAAATATGATCATGCACCGGTTGAAACAACAGCTACAGGGGGTAGGATCATCATTGTTACTAGGCTACATGCCTCACATACTGATTTGCAATGAGAGGCAGATATTAGCTTCAAAATATTGCAAGTCATGGTGGTGGGAATTTAACATACCTCCATCCCTAGAAGCTGACCTGACAGGGGAGTGATGTTGACTAGGAATGCGACAATTTGACACCCTTGAGGGGCTCCTATGTGGCACTTGCGTCTGAAGTGGTGCAATCGAGTTGAGGAGGATTCTAGAGGCACATGGTTATTTGTGCTCGGGGCATTACCCAAATGATCTATGGGTTGGCATAGATGATTTAATTCCATTGACACCTTATCTGTTTGGTTCTGGACTCACAATGTTATATTGCGATAACAACAATCATGTTAGACCACAGAAAATGTGTACAAATAGAACCATTTTGGAACGTAGTGAAATTTTTATTTTCCCATAGTGAACATAAAATTTTGATTCTAAAGATGTGCCAAACCCAAGCTACAAAACTTGGCCAGATAGGCATTTGGTTTGAAATAGCATTCCAATAAGATATGTGAAAAAGATAGAAGGGCAGAAAAAGATGAGAATCCCAATCCCTTTAACAGTTCAGCCTTGGAACAAAACTAGATCACATGCTTAATAGGATCACTCTCATATGGCCAAATTTCAAAATATAAGTCTTTAGCCTAAGGGAAAACCTTTAAAAATTAGAGCTGGGCAAAGCATGCTGTTTTTGCTCCAAAATATTTTAAACCAAATGAATATGAAAAACTGAGGTTGAAGCTGTTGAAATGAGCTTTTATCTCTAATTTAGTCTTCCCATGAGCATAACGGAAAGTGTATAAAGGGGGTACCCCGATCCCTCTTCTATTCCCTCTGTGAAGCTTTTGGAGAGGAAAAACCTAATCTCTGATTGGGCTTTAAAGAAAACAATGTACTCTGAAAGCACAATTACTATAATGGATCCTTGTTTTTGTAGTTATTTGAGATCCATGCTTTGATTGTCTCAAGAGAGGGCCATAAGTCCATCAATTCTTCATATAAAGGCTTGGTCTTTGAGAGCCAAAATCTCCTCCACTAGTGGTTCAAGCTTCAGATTTTAACAGGGCCTCCTGTTTTATTGATAATCCTGTTATCAATAAGGAAGGGAATTTTTGCTTTGCTTTTCTTCTTGAGAAAGGTGTTCGGATCCTTTATGGCCATTCCATGACAGGATGGTTCACTCTTTAACTTCAGGGTAGACATTTGAAAGAAGAGTAGTTTTGAAAAGGTGGAGACGTCACCTTACAAATGATATTGTGCCCATTTGTTCAGGGAAGTTGCTTTCTATCCATGTTCAAAATACGGAAGAAGGCTTTGATTCCAGAAAGGCACATTCTATTGATGTTGAACAACCCTGCCATATCCACATTTCTGCAGAAAGTAGCAGCTCGGGCTTTAAGGTTGGAGACTGCATTAGCAAACCATAGTAATTGCCTAATTAGTGGATCCTGGTACTGGTATGGATACAGACAGATATGGGATTCGCATATGTGGATACAGCGATTTTTTTGGGGCCTGGATACGTTTTTGGATACGGCCGTACAAAAAGAAATATAAAATATTAAAAATATAGCCATACAAACAAAATTAGCCACATGATACGCATAGAGTAAACAAAATAAGTTAAATAACCAAAAAACGAACTGATAATTTAATGCCGAATGTCATGATATTCAATGGTCGAACTTAGATTGTCTTTGAACAAGTACATAGTGCAAATGTTACAATGTATCGACAAAAATAAAGACAAATCAGATTCATCATTCGATATATTCATATTGGTCTTCAATGTCTTCATCATCATATGGTTCATTAGAACCATAAGCAGCAGCAGTGCCACTCCCACTAGCTCCGTTATGTAGGTCGTGTGAAGCACCCACTAGCTTTGTGTTGAGCATAAAAGGCAGGCAATGGAGACATCCAAGTCAGTAGTCTTTGGGTCAACATCCAAGCACTTTGTTTCCCTTTGCTTGTACTCATCTTGCTTGTGTGTGACAAGACATAGGTTGGAATGCACATAGACCAAATCCATGGCCTCTTGGAATGCACAATCCTCTTTGTTGCAAGCTCGCTGGCACCAAATGGGTATTTGTGACAGCGTAGGATTAACAAAAGGAACTTGGAAGGAGTGCCAGTCCTAAGCAATTGAAACAATGAAGGTGAGAGAGCAAATGTGCAATAAGAGGTACAAATGCAATGAAAGGTAAATGTGTTGTTTTCTTTTGATAAAATGAGTGTGAAAATTGCTTTTAGGGTTTCCCCTATTTTTTATTTTATTTCTAATTGTTTTTTAAAGTTCATATCTGACTTTTTGTAAAGTGAAATAAAAAATAAATAAATAAATAAACATTCTGGACTGCAGATCTTGCTCGGAAACGGCCAGGATCCTCTGGGAGGATCCAGTCCTGCTGCAGGATCCTGTATGTATCCGGATCACAAACGTTCGTACTGGAATCCAGGGGTTTGGGGTGAAGGATCTGGTAGCATAGGTTATTGCCATTGATGATATTTACATTACAGCATCTACCTGCTATGAGCAGAAAAAAATAGAGAGAAATCAGAAGAAAGTGTGTGTATTTACTTGTGTATTGGATTGAAAACTTTTGACTATGTATTCTTCAAATATGAGAAATGTAGAAACTTCATTTCAAAATACCAAATATAGTCAAGAATAAACTGAAGTGTGATTAATCTATAAGCGACATTTCAAGATTAAACAAAACCCGTTTGCCTTCCTTCGAAGTTCCAATATATCATTTTGGCTTTTTCAAAATGTTTCCAATACACTGAAGTGTAGAGCAAAGTTTTATTATTAAGGAGTCTAGTTTCTTGGGACAAGGGAAAGCATTAATAATTACAATGCTCATATATGTATCTTATTTTAAAAAAAATCACTTGCTTTAAAAATGG
This sequence comes from Torreya grandis, assembly GCA_037957365.1. Taxonomy (NCBI): domain Eukaryota; kingdom Viridiplantae; phylum Streptophyta; class Pinopsida; order Cupressales; family Taxaceae; genus Torreya; species Torreya grandis. Next base: position 4,398,941 of record JARHVA010000453.1, on the reverse strand, counting down.
ATACATTGTTAAGGCATAAGCATAGGTGTACATCTTTAGTAAATTTTTCAGTGTCTTTATTGGTCATTGTATTCTGAAACTATTAGCTCACGAAGAAGGATAAATTTGGTTAGCTGATTAACATTTATTATTTTTCAGTACAATAAAGATGCTCTCTTAGCATCTGATCTTGGGCTTAAGCAAACCAAGCACCCAACAGAGTTCTTTTGCAAGACTTTGACTGCTAGTGATACGAGTACCCATGGTGGCTTCTCTGTTCCTCGCCGTGCTGCAGAGAAAGTTTTTCCTCCACTTGTATGTTGCTTCTCAAACCTGCCATAAAATAAAAAAAATTCAAAGAATTATATTTTATTTATTTTATTTGGTAATCTTATGAATATCTTTTCTTAAGCCTTCGTTCAGTCTTCTCACCATAATTTGATGTTCCAGGATTATTCACAGCAACCACCGGCACAAGTGCTTATGGCCAGAGATTTGCATGACAATGTATGGACATTTCGACATATATACCGTGGTAGGTAATTGCTTGGGTTACTTTTGGTTATATGCACATCATTTGGCATGTAAAGATTATGCTGGTTGATGACTTTAAACTCACTTTTATTCATATTGGAGGACATGCCCCTTGAACAATTTTTCCTTGTCGATGTCATTGATAATGTTTGAGAATATAAATTTACAGTTACAAATTCTAGTTCAAGTTTGGTTTCACTTTTAGTCTTTTAGATGGTTTGCAATCCTCTCCCTTGTTTCCTCATCAGCATGGATTCTTACATAGTGAATCTTTTATATCTATTTATTTCTGCATGCTTTTCTATTTCAGGTCAGCCAAAGAGGCATCTCCTAACAACAGGGTGGAGTGTATTCGTGAGTGCAAAGAGACTTGTTGCTGGTGATTCTGTCCTATTTATAAGGTACTGGTAATAAACTTAGTCAGACCACTTGAAAGTTGCATCAAGTCAATCTTCTTTCTTTTATTATGCAAGTGCAATAGAAGGATGCTTCTGGCTATAAAGTCTTGCTTTCCAAAAGTCCACATTTTGTCTTGGATATGTACATTTTCCAGCTTCATTCCACCATCACAATTGAGAGAGAGCACACAAGATAAGTGGGCAGTTTTGCATATGTTCCCGATTGTGCACGGCACATACACTGGCTGTAATTTAGAAAAGCTTCTGCATGGATGTTCATGGCATTGTCACGTTTGAAAGAAGGATTTTGATATGGATTATATCCTTAGGTAAATTGTTACAGCACTGGTTTTAATGCCAATTGACAAATTTTAAGCATTTTTGCTGAGACAGTAAACTTGTCTTTAAAGGTGTGTAACAGATCTGACACCTGAAATATCTTGCTTACATACTCTACTTGTAGATATTTTTGAAGTGAATTTCATATTCTGTTTTTTTTAATAGCCTCGAGCATATTTGCAAATATGTTTTCAGCGTTATTTCTCTGTTGCAACTTGTGGCACATTTTTCATCTTTGGCATGACTGTCACTCGATATCTCATGTATTTTCTTTCAATGAACAGGGATGAGAAATCACAACTACTTCTTGGTATCAGACGTGCAAATCGTCAGCAAACATCCATGCCATTGGCAGTTCTGTCCAGTGACAGTATGCATATTGGTGTTCTTGCAGCAGCAGCACATGCAGCTGCAAACCAAAGTCCATTTACTGTATTTTACAATCCAAGGTCTGTATAAGCACAATATGAGTGATATTTTGGGTTGATCACAAAGCAAATTTATTTCCTAGTTGGTTTTAGAGATCTTTTAATGCCTTAACCACAGCTTCTATATTACAACAGGACAAGTCCTTCAGAGTTTGTTGTTCCCTTAGCAAAGTACAACAAAGCGCTTTATGGCACACAAGTTTCAGTTGGCATGCGCTTTAGAATGATGTTTGAAACAGAGGAATCAAGTGTGCGCAGGTAAATCTGGCTTCCAATTTATTTGTTAGTAAATAATGTTTAAGGTTGATTGTTTTGCCTAGCTTAGTCTTTTTAGAGAATTGTACAAGAGATATCTATCATATTTAGGAAGGGAGATCTGGTTCTACAAAAGTGTTCTTGTCTCCTGGGCCTACTTTTGCTTTAAGATTATCTGGAGGAGGCATGGTGTGGTGGGACTTTGTTCTAAATATTCATTGAACAACGAGCAATGATATTGCAGGCAGTAAATGATATTCAAATGGCTATTCTAGCCACATTTCCCAAATAACATTCTTTTTGAATTTCTCACTTTTTCTTGATCAGTGAAAAAAATTCTATTAATTAAAGAGGCCAAAGCCTTCTTGATATACATTGCAAATAAAATTATAAAAATCAAAATAAACTGACTATTAGTGTTGAGATGTTCCAGATATTTGGATTGAAACTGAGACCAAAACTTTAAGTATATAAATTTGTCAGATGAAGGAGCTAATGACACTCGGTATATTTTATAATAATTATTACATTTAAGACCCTCAAGATATCCCAAAGTATAGTTCGATTAAAAGCAATTTTAGATATGAATAAATGATACTTACACCTAAACAATAAGCACTACCAGATAAGATAGATTATACTACTATGGGCAAATGAACGGGTTATTATTTCTTATTTTTTTTTAATAATTTCAGAATTAAATGGCTTCTTTGGCCATTCTCATATATCCTTACGATGAAGCAGTTGATAGGATGTATTCATTCAATTGCGACCAGTATTTCAATTTTTTTTAGCAAATGGGCAGATAATGAATGCCTTTGGTCATTCCAGAAGATTATATATAGAGCAGGCAAACTGAATGGCAATAGAATCTTTTCTTTTCAATGATTTCGTATATTTTGCCTTTGACCAAGCCTCCCAATTTCAAATATGCATCCAAACTTTTGTGTCAGAAGTGCAGCATATCTGGCATTGATAGTATAGTTTCCATCTCCACATTCTTGATCCTCGCTTTTCATAAAACAACCAAAATTACATTTCTGAGGAATTCTGGTCGTCAGAATGGTAAATGAAAAAAGGTACAGATTGTGGATGAAAGAAATTCCAGATTGTAAAAGCTTATCTCCAATGGTTGACAAACATGGAAAAAGGTCTTGTTGGGGCTCCATTGGGAATTCTGGAGTCCTATATTTTTTTTCTAGATGAAAGGAAAACTTGATCCATTAAAGCTTGACCAAACGATATACATCAATTATGTATCAAAATCAGAGTATCTTTTCAAAGGTTGAGAAACATTTTATGCCTGGTCCTCCTACGGTGCTGTGGAAGGGGTAATTTCAGGTTTTGGCATGGCCTGTAGGCTCGAAACATCTGTGTTAGTGAGTTCATACATTTGATCTCCAACCAATCACGCCGTTTTGTTTAGGAAGTAGCATATAAGTTAGATATTAGTCTGGGTTCCTGCATGTGGTATTCCAGGGCATACACAACTTTTGTTACACCCAACTTTTCCTAGTGAAACCACTTTTTGAAGTTTAACCTCGCCTAAAACTTGTGATTATTTTTAAGTGTCATGTAGAGGTTCTTTTTTATTTGTACAGCATGTATGCTTAGCTTCTCTTTGTTTCTACGCAGGTATATGGGTACCATTACAGGGATTAGTGATCTCGATCCTCTGAGATGGCCAAACTCACAGTGGCGTAATCTTCAGGTATAGACTCTAGGAAGGAAAAGTAATGCACTGTAGTTCTCATCCCTTTGTTACAAAATTAATTGTTTAATATCATAATTGAAGGAGCTTGGTTGTATCAGGCTCTCTCACATTATTTAGCTTTAAGCAGGTTGGATGGGATGAATCAGGTGCTGGTGAAAGACAGAATAGGGTTTCCATTTGGGAGATTGAGACTGTTGCAACCCCATTTTTTATCTGTCCTCCATTTTTTAGGTTCAAGCGGCCATTGCAGCCGGGAATGATGGGTAAATATACCTACAAATCGAAATCTTTCTAAAATTTGGCATTTGACTGGAAATGAAAAGAATATGTCATTTTTTTGCCTGATCTTTTTGATGCACTTGCAAAACAATAGTGTAAAATCCGTTATACATGTAAAACCATTCCTTTTAATCATGTTTCCAGGTTCATTGGTAAAATTAAAACTAGTTGAGGAAATTTATTTAGTTTATGAACAACTTCAAGAAATAAGCTATAATTTAAAAATTTATTGCCATTTAAAGAATTTTAAACTAAAATTATCATATCAAAAGGACCATTAAGATTGACCTAATTTGGAATTGGGGCTTGAATTCTTGCTTTTTTAACAAAATTGAATTCAAAATGTAGAATACCTTGTCATAAGACCATTGTTTACAGAAGGTAGCAAACTTATGTCCAATTATATTGCTTAGAGAACTCCTAAAATATGGCACATATTTATGGTCTATAGATAAGGGAAAAGGATATGATCTGTTATAGCCTATCCTGTTCTTTATAAATTGTACCTGGATCTACATTTCTGGCTCCTTTTCTTCGACACTTAATTTATTATTTATTGTCAACATCCAAGCTAAAACTTTCATTCACAGTTCTTTGAGTTTGTGCTCCCAAGGAAAGCTGGCTAGTAACAAGATATGCCAATATTCTTGCTTTCTTGAGTATGCACTCCAAGTAAGAAAAGCTGTTCTGTAACAAAATGTGCTAGCACTTTTGGTTCATTAAGTTCATGCTGAAAGTAATGGAAATTTGTTAGAAACAAAATATGGTAACACTCTTGGTTCCTTGAGTTGCACTAGAAACCTTCAGAACTTAATTTATATGATGAGTACAATGAAATAGCCTTGTATTGCATATTCATCATATAAATTAAGTTATGAAGGTTTAATATTTATATTCTTGAACTACAATTTTCTACAGTGGGATACAACTTATAAAAAGTATTGACTCTAATATATATCACAAAAAATGATGTTTGAATTTGTTGCATAACAGAATGAAGTATTTTAAATGGTTCTGGTTGTACATTTTCCCCCTCTCATGACAGTCTCAGGTACTAACTCTTGAAGTAAATTGTTCTTCAGGAGAAGAAACGGACATAGAAAGCACCAACAAAAGATCTTGGCCCTGGCTCAGGGAAGAACACAACATTCTGGATTTTCAAAACCCTTTATCAGGTATTGGTTTAGAACAGTGGATGGGGCTGCAGCAGAGACATGAAATGGTCAATCCAGCTGTCCAATTAGAGATCTACCGCTCCATGGCTGCTGCTGCATTACAGGATTTCAGGACCAATGATACATCTAAAGAGGCTTGTGCACCTCAACAGACCTTACAACCTTGTCATATGCCGCTCAGTGGTCCACAACAGCCACAGCAGCAAGAACATCAGCGACAACCTCAAGTCTCATGGCAAGATCTGCAAAAACAAATTCAGTTCCAACAACAACCACTGCCACTGTCATCACCACAAATGCTTCTTCAGCAGAACACAGTGCTGCAGCAGTTGCAAGCAAATGCACCGACACAACAGTTACAGCAGCAAGTGCATCAGACCTCATCACTGCCACAGTTGCAGCAACAAGTACACCAGACTGCATCACTGCCACAGTTACATCAGCAAGGCCACCAGGCTTCATCACTGCCACAGTTACAGCAGCAAGGCCACCACGCTTCATCACTGCCACAGTTACAGCAACAACTGCAGCAGAACTCATCGTTACAGCAGTTGCAACAGCAACATTTGCTCCAACAGTTACAACAGCACCACCAACTGCCACAACAGTCCAAGCAGTTGCAGCAACCATTACTAGATTTAAAACAATTGCCGCATCGACCTCTGCAACAGTTACAGCAGTTACAACAGCAACAACCATCTCTGCTATTACAACAAAATCTCCAGCAGCCATTACCAGTAACTGCACAGCAAAAAGTGTTGCCCATACCGACACAACAATTACAACAGCAGCCACAGGTACGGCAGTGTCCTTTGTCAAGTCAATTCACAGAAAATCACCTCCATAGCCAGGACCTACAACAACAAGAACAATCTATTATGGAGCAGCATCCAGCACAGCAGCATTTACAAGCACGTCAGCAAATTCAGTTTCAGAAAATAAGGCAACCTTCTCTGCCACAACAACTTGGTCAAAAACAGTCTCCTGAACACCCTCTTCACGGGCATCCGCAACTGCAACCACAACAATCTACCCAATTGAATGAATTAGAAAGCAAGCTGCAGCCGTTATCTTCTCGACCCCTTGCAGCATGTAATATGTCAGTGCCAGCAAGATCTCGATCTGGTTTCACTGAATCTGATGTTTCTTTTTGTTCCACCTCAACTTCTGCCAACAGTTACCCATTGCAGAACATTCTTACTAAGTCACAATCAGGCACATCTACGTCAGAGGAAAGATCTCAATATGCAAACATCTCAAGGCCTGCCCCAGTTAATTCCCAAGGCGCAAGTCTTATCTCAAACAGTATTTCAGAGCCATCGGCTACACCTTGGCTCACTTCTAACAAGGAACCAAGACAAAATGCATTGCAAGCTATACCAAATTTTGAGTCTGGCGAAATAGAACCCCCATCTTTTGGGACATCATTGTCTGCAATACAGGCTAATGCTGCTGTCGAACAAGGTTTTCCCAGTCTTCCAAACTCATCCACTTCCTTTTGGTTTGGAAATAATTCTCCGGATAGTGAGGTCCATGTTGATCCTCGAAACAGTATATTATTTGGGGTTAACATTGATGGTCCTTCAATTGATCCTTCCACATCAAGTCCCTTGCTAGCCAGAGGATTCAATTCAGGCAAGGAGCCTCCAGGCCAGCTATCTGCTGAAAGTATGCTAACTACCTTCAGTACAAGTAAGGAAGTTCAGCCACAAATTTCTTCTGCCAGCATGCTTAGTTCCCATTCATTATCCATACAAGACCTTCCAGACAATTCAGATGTTGCAAGCACTGTGGAATTAGAAGATAGTAGCTTCTTACAGAGAGGGTCATTTCAAAAGCTATCACAACCTGTGCGAACCTATACTAAGGTCAATTGCTGTTTTGCCACTCTGAAGAAAGAAAGAAAGAAATTATATTAATATCCACAAATTTTTAATATGTGATGCTTGCAGTAACACCAGGAACATTTAATTCAATGACATATTCTTGGAAGTTGTCTTCAATGCTTTTTTAAATATTGTAAAGGTTCTCATTATATGAAAGTTCTGTTATCACTTGCTGGTTGCAGAGGTGATTTTGATTCTTGAACTGCAGGTATACAAGCTGGGATCTGTTGGAAGATCCATAGATGTTACACGATATAAAAATTATGATGAGCTTCGCCGTGAACTTGCTCGCATGTTTGGCTTGGAAGGTCAACTTGAAGACCCAAAAAGGACAGGTTGGCAACTTGTATTTGTGGACAATGAGAATGATGTCCTGCTAGTGGGAGATGATCCCTGGGAGTAAGTTACATACCCGATTCATTCCATATTTATAATGCTCATACACATGTTATGTTGAGAAGCACCGGAGAATCTACATGGGAAGGAAAATGAGTAGTTTATTTTATGTTGTCTGTATTTTTCTCATGTCTGCATGCATCCCTTGTGTCTTCAAAGCAAATCCAGCTTCCCTTGGACCTATCAATGAAACTTGATTCGAAAAGGATGGTCTGCAGTGGAGGGCTAAACATTTCAATGTTTGGTAAAAACCCTGAACTGGAATTGTCCAGAGGTAGTGTTCCGATAAAAAAGCACAGAAGACCCACTTTTCTGCCAAATAAAATGGATCAAACTCATAATTCTTTAGACCTATTTGATATGTCTCAGTAAAATTGAAAATATCATATGTAAATAAATCCTGGCTATTCTTTGAAATATTGATCAAATAAACCATTAGGGGGTGTCAACTTCGATTCAAATTGGGAGATCTGTTCTTGTATTTAAAAAAAAATTGTTTTCTTATAAAAAGAAACAATTCGTTCAAATCTCTCTTTCCAGGTGAATAAACTAAGAAGCCCTAGAACAATTTAGCAAGTCAAAGTGTAAAAGTCAGCCGCCTCTCAGCAAAACATGGGCAAAAATTCAGCATATTACAGAAAACATTATAATTTCAGTTTTGTGAAATTTTGGATACCTCATCATTCTTATTATGGCAAGCTTTTGGTTATTTTATCAAATTAAGCCAATATTCAGCCAAGTTGCGCTGATATTTTCAGAATTAAGTAAAGTTTAGCCGAGTTGAATCAAAGTTATTTTGGCGAGTAATCGAACTGATTCAACTTGCTGAGTTTAGGTAAGTTTTTTTGTGGGACTTGTTACTATCATCTGCATAAGCTTCTGTTTGTGCACTCCCCCATCAGTTATTTTGCATGTGCCGTCTAGCTCTTGTTTAGCAATCATTACACCTATATTGTGCAACATGGTTAGAAAGGATATAACATAGAACAAAGAAAGAGAAGGTATTATTACCATACAGAAAATTAGAATTTGTTATTAATCTTGTGCAATTGCTCTTTTTTGTTTGTGGCTCACATAAGCAAAAGCAGCTGCAACAAACTAGAAAGTTTTTTGTAGATTTTTTATAACCCTCGTAAGGAGAATTAGAAGAACGCTTTGAGATTTTCATGAGTGATCTCTCCAAAGTAAGGTACTGTAAAACAGTTTGCCTGCCTTGTTCATGGTTTTATTCAGTAATGGGGCTGAATCGGATTAGTTATAAAATTAACCTTAGGTATACAACCAAAGAGACCTTATTAGAAATATGAATCTGTTTTCAGCACCTATGACAAATTTTTAAAGCTAAAATGGGCAATTGTTTTTCTTTTTCTTTATTTTTATATGCATATTGGGTTCAAACTCCTTTCAGGTAAGAATTAAATGAAGGAACACAAATTGTGATTTGCTATCTAAGGCATTTGTGATGGCATTCTTTACAGGGAATTTGTGAGCTGTGTGCGCTATATTAAGATCTTATCACCTTGCGAAGTTTTGCAAATGAGTCAGGAAGGCTTGGAGATCATGAATAATACACCAATGCAGTTGCAAAATGGTAGCTGTTCAGATGATCAAAATGTTTGGAGAGATCCTCCTTATTAGGATTATACTAATCCTTCATCGAGATCATTCAATCATTAGCTTTGTTGGGATCTCCCTTTAGGTTCTATTTTGAAGTGGTGTTAACTATTCCTCCATTGGGTGATTGAGAATATGCACAGGCGAAGGAGAATTGCCAATTGCTCATCCGAGTAGATGCCCTCAATGTCCTGAATGAAGGGCCTTTAAAGCAAAATTCATTCGACTTTTGCATAAATGGATGGCCCGCAATGTTTTCCATGCATGCAAAACATTGGACTGATATTTAAGGGCTGATATGGTTGCAACTGTTGACCTGTGGGAGCTTGTGTGGACTGCTTTCAGATACTGATTACCAGATACATTTTTGAGTATGGAGCTTGGGGAGCATGTATGGAATATATTCAGATGATGATTGATGGAGACACTGGGATCTTGTATTATATACTTCATTGTCAACCTGAGTGGCAATATGTAGCATGTGGCATAATGGACAAGGCGCTGAAATAGTGCATGCCATCAATAAGCACCCCATTTTTTTCCTGTGGGAAGCTTGCGTTTGGGTTGCAGTGAAATGGTTTGATCAAGTAGTGGTTCTACCCGTGTTTGAAATTTACCATTGATCTGTATGTCGACTGCTAAAAAGGACTTGAAGCATTCCCAATAAAATGGTGAACTGAAAGTGGGGATTCTTGAAACTAGCCAATTTTGAGATGCAAACCACCTTTCAGTTAACGTTCGGTGAGCTATGTAATTTAAATGAAGCATGTATCATATGTTTTATCTAGATGTATTGTCATGTGACGAGAGCCATGGTCAGAATTATTTTTTGGTTGATTGCGATGTACCAGAGTATTTAGTGCCTAAAACTTTCCATTTGACTGCTACTCTGTTGGGAAAACTTGTTTTCTAAGAAATGTTTGGTCTCAGATGCTTTTGGTTTTCAAGTAAGTTTCTTTGCTGTTGCCAAAATCTATCCATCAACCAAATATACAATTTTTTTTGTAGAACACAGAAATTTAGCTGAAGATAATTCAAGTATAATTCTTGGTCAGTAAGTTGATTTTAACTTATGAAATAAAAAATATGGACGTTGACCTTCCCTATATGAATCATATCAAACAGTAATAATTATATATAATCAATATATATGTTATGGAAGAATACCTGTGCTAATTACAAACCATATAAAGAATGGTAATGAAGAAAATATGAAATGTTTCGAAAAGATAAAGCAAAAGAGGTTCCAAATGGACAACAATGCTTTGATTCTGGCGTAACTAATGTGAAAGGATTTCTGTTGGGGCTCTTGAATGCAGAGAGACGGGATTAAAGCAGGTGAACTGTATCTGTTGTTTTACTGCAAACAGAAAGGGACAAAAAGAGAACGGCACTAATGCAAAATAGTTCACGGTGAAATGGCTCGTCAGTAATTTTTACAACATATTACTTAATAACTAATTCGAAGGTACGTGTCTGGGAAATACTAGAAGATATTTACCATACAAAGATTTTGGTATTACTTTTTTAAAACATACATTTTCTTTTAAAGATTGAATGGTTTTTGAAAATGGGTGCAAAAAAAGGTAGCTCATACTTAAACCAAATAGATGCCTAATGAAGATTGTTTCTGGCTTAATTGTAAAGTACGATTTTTCAGAAGTTGATATGAGTCGATTTATGGTAAAAAACAATTTACAATATGCCCCAACAACTTGGAAGATGAAGTGGGAGGCGAAAATCTCCATTTGTAGGAATGTTTCATTGTGGACTTTGTAAGCACAGCAGAGTTAGGCATGGGTCCCATGGAGGGGGCTGCTGCTCCTATTTTTAATGAGTGGGTGGCCTCATGAAAAATGAAAGGTATGGTAAAAGGGAATTTTAGAATCTTTTCCTAAAAATGAGGAGCCGACTATTTTTTCAGGGGGAAAAGTTTGAGGGGATGAAAAGATGGGGGGTTGGAGTTTCACATATGTGCTTCTATTTTGTAGGAAGATATTTTACCAATTGTAAATATATGAGTGGACAAAATTTATGTAAACTTTAATTATAAATAGAAAGAATAATTTTTAATATTATCTCTTATAGTGTACACTCAAAATTTTTATTTTGTGGGACTACTTTCACTACATATGTAATTAAATTCACTTTGCACTATCCCCTTAAAAAATTTAGGAGCCCCTTCCCATTGGACCACTTCTTTAGAGCAGATGCTAAATTGGAGGCCTTGCTTCCTCTAAAAGGAAGGGTTGTTTATAAAAAAACTCAAATGTTGGATTTGAACCATGACATTAGTTGTGTAATAAAGGCTTTTACTTTTATCTCAACCCTTTCGGAAAGGGGCAGCCTTCAAGTGAATTAGCATTACTTTTGGCAATCTGGGCAAAGTTTACAACACTCCACACTCTGGGATGTGGAAACTTATGCCAAACTCTCTCAAAATGAACTTGGAAAACACTATTTTGTGGTTTTCATTTTCTCAGAGAAAGAATTAATCTAGTGATTGTTTTTCATAATGTAAACCATATGATATGGACATTTGGAAATGTTTTCTCAAGGTATAAACAGTTGTAGCAATATTTTTTAGAAGATATTAACTGTTAGATATGTGATAACAAAGTTAAATGTTGGATTCTTTTGTGATGCGATTTGTAACTTGCTTTTTGATAGGGGGCGTGGGGGCAATGCCTCCCAACTATTGTTGCAGGGGGGTCCAAGAGGGCGGCGATATTTTATGAAGAAAAGTCCTAATGACATTTTTTTGCTCTATTTCTAAGATGAATCCAAATAGTGCTTTACCAATTAAGTATATTTATCTTTGTCGAGTTTGTATGTAATCTATGACGAGTTCACTTGTAATTTGTTCAATTTGAGTTAATAAAGTTTGATATCTTGCATCGTGGATGTTTTGTTAGTTCTACTACATAATTTTGGAGTTTTATCTCATACATGCTTAGTTGAATTATCTCTGTTATTACAAATTTGTATTTTGTTTATTGGTTATTTGTTTCTACGAAATATCTAATTTCTTAACACCAATCAACTATGAAAAAATGTGGTCCTATGTCCTCAACCAAAATTGAAGCCAAAAGTTGGTGTAGATGCCCAAAACAGATTGCACACTCTCTGATAGGTCTCAAATGAAGCATGTACTCCATTAAAAGGAGGAAGGTGTCCAAGTTTTAGAAAGGATACTCTGAAAGAAAGAACCCCTCATATTTGCAACAAAAAAACCTTTATCTGAAATCATTAGTGTAATGACATGACACATCCACGCTTTTGAAAATAGAAATCTTGGTGCAAAAGGAAGTAATTTTGATTGAATTGGTCCAAGAAATGCGTTGGTGAAGAAATCAGACTAAAAACCTATCAGAGTGAAGATCTATTGAATGTATTATTTAAAATCATTAGTGTAATGACATGACACAAACGATTTTGAAAGAGATTTCTTGGTGTAAAAGGAAGTACTTTTGTTTGAATTGGTCTAGGAAATGGGGTGGTGAAGGACTCGGACTAAAGCCCTATTGAATGTATTATTGTCATATCCCTTTTTCGAAATATTTGGAAATAATTTAATAATAATATTTTGAATTGTTCAAAATCACTTTATTTGGAAAAATAACACTCATGTATTAATATTATAAAGGAGCCAAAAGTAATATTTATTAAATGGATAAAAAATGTAATATTTATTAAATAGGCCAAAATAAAATATTTCTAAAAAATAATATTTTATTAAAAGTGTTTTTAAACGTTTTAAAGGTTTTTAGAATGAAAATGAAATTTTAAAAAGAGGTGTTGGGCTCAAAAGTGATTATTCATTATTTATCTTTATAAACAAAAATCCTATTTCTATGTTGGAGCTTTTGTGTCAACTTTTTCATTAGAAGATGAAAATCCTTTGGTAAATAGGGGAAGAGGATGAAAACCTTCTTGTCCAATGAAGTGATTCCATCTAGGGATCACCATTGTGCAAACAAATTGAGATATTTTCATATTTAAGACAAGTTAGAAGTTATTATCTATTTTCAAAATTTTTGTGAGGAATTAATGGGACAATAAAACATATATTTCTGTCATTTAGGGTTGTCATATAAAGGTTACCATTTAGGAGATAGTTTGTTGCCCTAGGACTACAACACAGGGTTTTGGAGGGGTTTTCTTTGTAGCAAAGTTTAGATCGTTGCCTTAGGAGGGAGAGCCACTCACCACCGGTCGCCATTCTCACGCCCTAACTAAAGCACAATACCCCTGGGTTGTTGTACAACAATACTGCTGTATGAAATCAGATTGTAAGAGACTAGTTGCAAAAAATTATTGTTTTAATGCCCCATGATTTGAGTAGGACATATTTATTGATCAATTGACATTGCTTCTAGTGCTATTTCATGTAATCAATTGACTGAAATAAAGATTGCAATTTCGGTTTTCAGTATTTAATATTGCATGTGTTATTTTGGTATTTGCATGTAAATTTTAAAATTAATAAAAAAAATCAGAAATTGAATTTTTTTTAGAAAGACACATTACACTAGAAGAGGAAAACGCTGGAACAAAACAAAGCTATTGAACAAATAAACTTATCTTTACCTTGTAACATAAACTACTAAAAACAATCTTAAATACCTATTAAATATATTGTTGTCAAATTGTTTGCTATGGTATGAATGATTTAATTCCTAGATAGAGTCGAAAGAGATCCTTAGAAGAGGAAAAGGCCGAAACAAAACAAAGCCATTGAACAACTAAGCTTATCTTCACCTTCTTGCATAAGCTACTTAAGGTGATCTCATGTTGCTTTATTCATGTGTACAAATCCCTTGATATTGTTTTGAAGGTTTTACCTTTTTAGAGGCTTTACAAGCTAGGCATTATGGAAGAGATCATAACTCTAGTCATGACCGTATATTAGAGTTATTGGAAGGTTAAAAACTCTGATATCTTGTGGCACTATTTATGTAGGGCTACCTTTTTCACCTACTCTTTTTGACCTTTACATTGATGGACTAGAAGAGCACAACTCACACTTGGTATGTCTAATTAGTGTTGAATCTTTTTGGCATTAGTACTACTATGATGCTTTACGTTCGTAATATTACTTCAATCACTAATATAAATGTTGATGATATTATGTTAATAGTGGTTGAAGTTAGAACTTGAAAGATGTTAAGAACCTTACATAAAGGTTGTATCATAGATGTTATTAAAAAACTTTCAACATGGTTTGTGAATTTATGTTCCTTATTAATAAAACAAAAAGACTTCATCACATATACAAAAGAGTTGTTTATAACAAATTTAATATAAACTAAAATAAAATCAGTCAATTTGTTTCCTCTCTCATACATGAATTCTCCTCAATGGCCCTTTCCACATCATTTGAATTGTAAGGTTGAGATTAATACAGACTATGTCACCCTTCACACTGTGAGAGGCAATGCTGAGATCTGGGAATGCTTCAATCTCAGTTTCAAGACATTAAATCAAAGTTGTAGATATTTTTGTTACTAATTTTGCAAGTGACTCTACATATGATCTTATTTATGTTGCCCTTTTCTTTATGGTGGCTCTCCTCCACACATTTTTGCATAGCATATTGACATTTGAGGATAATGTCATATCAAGCAGTACCCAAGGTCATTGTTGAAACTCCCTGCCATACAAAATTAGAAATGGAAACTAAATAAAAGATTCTTTTAACAAAAATCAGAAAATAATGTATCTTCAAAAGGGCAGGAGTAGAAATCATAATAAAATAAGTGAAGCAGAAGCAACACCAGCTTTTAGAGTCTACAAAGCATGCCTCTCGAGCCTAGATGATGAGTCAGTGAAATAGTTTCTTTTAACAGGAAAAGCACGCCTTGGCAAATTGAACCATCAGGCATTTAAGGAATTGTAAATATAACAGTTATGTAGCATTGGATCTCTGCAGGCTTCCATACATCAAAACACAATTGAAATCAAGCCTCCATGTGTGCTAAAATTTAGTTTACACATTCTCGCCTTTTAAAACAGCCTTGATGGAGAGAGCATGGCAATGGAGGGCAATACATAAGGCAAATGAAAGAAAATAAAAATAATTATGTGTTTAAAGACGATTCTTGAGGACAACATTTTCTTGACCTATTGGCCAATACCAAGAAAATTACCCTATAATAACTTTTTATTGGCCAATTTGCTATTTAGGGTTGCATTTTTATACGAGATATAGAGGATTAAAGGGGGATATAAACATGGAGATTATTTCAAAGACAAGGCAATTTTGAGAGTTTATATAAAAAAATAAAATAAAATGCATGGTGCAGGTACGAATATATCTATGCATTCTAGACGTACTGATTTTATGCCATGTCTTTATTTAACCTCTTTTTTTTGGTGTTAAGGGTAGGTGAATAACCTTTTATTCTAAAACATGTTAATTAAATAATTTAAATTTATAATATTTTGATAAATATATTAAATTTGAGAATATGCTAGACATAAAAAAGTATAATGTCAAACAATATTTTGAGAATAGTAATGTGAAGGAAAAATAACACTTAGTTTATGTAATAATGTGTAGATAGATTTAATAAGCACAAGGGTAAAAGTAGATAGTTTGATGCTTCACCTTAATTCATCAGATTCTAGAAATTAGTTTTTTATCAGCTAAGACACTAGTGTCAGACTACAGACACTAGCATTGACATTTTTGTCCTGATTTCGACACTTATATCTCACTCAGAATACATATCATTTTCTAGAGCAGTTAGTTGTGCATGTTAGAGTTCACTATCACCTTGTAGGTTATTAGTTCAGAGCACCCACATAGGTTCTTGAGATCAATGTTTTGCTCAAAATCATAGGTCTTTCAATTAGGGCATGTCACTTTGCAAAACATGGGTTAGTGGGCTCATTTGAAGTCGACCTAACCTCAAAGACCCATTTGTCAATGAACGCTGCTTACATAGTCATATATTCTAAAGAGGGTCTCAGACCGATGTAGTTCTCCCTTTTATATGTGTTTGTATGTGAATAATTATGCAATATGCTATATACGAGTGCATATAGTGATCTAGCTTGTAACTTGACAAATACTACTTTTACGCTGTACTTTGAATGCTTCAAACCTATAAGAAGACTTTCCCTATGGTTGATTTGAAAATATAGAAGAATATGGTAGTATAGATCAGTTGTGCAAATGATTTTTAATAGTGTAGTGTAAGCTTGAGAAGTGTTAGATTTTATAACGAATGACCTTTGATTTGTATTTATACCACATATTTTGAAATAATATTATGAGAGGTTTAAAGAAGACAAATAGGCTGACCCATAATATCGAGAGATTCATAATTTGATCATTTAGAAAGTAGGGACACTAATGTCGACAATAATGTCGTAATTTGGATGTTAGTGTCTTACAAGGTAAAAGCTACTAAGGATTTGTAATTTTTTGTGCAGGATGAAAATCAAGGTTTATATACACTATATGTTGTAGGTGGTTTGTGTCATTATAATGTTAGGGTTGGACTATAGAATAAGTGATTAGGTGCAATGAGATGGGGAACGTGAGCCTTTCGACAATGAAAGTGTCATAAACTAAAGGGTTGAGTTATGATTGGTATTTGTCAAGTGTACAAGACTAGTATGTCATATAAAATCAAATTTTAGTATCTACATTTTCCCTCTTTAATCTATTAATGCATAAAAATGAAATTACTAGGTTAAAGAAAATAAATGTGTACCTTAGTGTGTACTACATACCTTGTCTTTACTTGAGCTCCATTTGAATTTGTTATTTGTGCATTACCTGCAACCAAGAGCATGTTACAGTGTAATTAGTGCATACAATTAAAGAAATTGATAATTGAAATGTTTGAAACTAAGGGGAGCAAGGAAAAAATATACCTATGTGTTGATGCAACCATGTTGTCCCTTGGTACTTTACTTTGGTGATGATGCTTCCTTCCTGAAGCATTGGAGAGAGAGGTTTACAACTAAACCTTAGAAATGTGAAGAGGATAATTAGAGGGTGATCATGTCCCCAATCTAGTGCCGATCTAAAACTCAAAAGTTTTGGTTGATAAATATTTTAAGAACACAGAAATAACACAGTAACAATGAATTCTCTAAGAAGAGATGTTTTATTACTCAAGATCACAATACAACTATATGCTTATCTCTGGGAAGAGATGTCTGATTTTTATTTTGGGTTACATCTTCATTTATACACATTTTGAAAGTAGGGGAAAGATGTGAAAGGTCACCAATCTCCAGGGAGATCAAGTGGTTTGACTTTCATGATTTAAAATAATACAGAATTCGAGGAATTACTATTTTTAGAAAATTAACATTTTTAGACTGCACTACTAAAATTGAAATTTGGGGCACTTCCATTGGGTTTTTAGGGGTCAAAATCCATAGAACAAATCTATATGTCATCTCACCACATTCTCCTCGTTCTTATCTTTCCAACGGTTCAAATGGCGAGTCAATTGGAGCTACAGTGCAAAAGTTATGGCTCCCAAAAGTTTCATCATCAATTAGGGTGGAACCGTCACCTGAATTGTTGCCCGGTTCAAGTGCGAAGGTGAGCCATGTCAAGGCCATTGAGATCCCTAAATTTTAATAACAAAAATCAAGTGTATACATAATCTAGCCAATCTTGTCAATCTATCCAAGGTTAAATGGTGTAACCATCTCAACTTGAAAAGGGGAGTAAAGCCAAGGCTATTGAGTTTCAACTGCACTACTCAAGGGAGCCAACTATTGTAGACATGTAAAAGTTGAATCAGTGCATCATGTAAAGTTCAATGCATCAATATGTGGTGAGAAAGCAATGAAACATGTTCATGCCCACTCATCAAATCTATTGTAAGTGATGTATAATTTATGTATTTGTGATTTGGTACATTTGCATGGCATATGCATCTCTAATGTGTCTCAAGTTGAAGTATCTATCAAAATATAACCTCTGCTTTATAAAATTGTATATAAAATCCATTTCAAATATAAAAAATCTATCCTAAATATGTGAAAATCTGTGTCAAATGCATAAGATTCTATCTTAAGTGTATAGCTGAATCATGTAAACTATATCAAATTATACTGATTTTTCCAACTATGTGTGTGGACTCATGTCTCTATGACATGCTCCCATTGATATGCCCCCTTTTGAGACGATAAGAATGTAACCTGTAAGTCATCTTATCTCAAAAGCATAAGATAACCATGTTATATCTGTATCAATCATGTAGCTATGAAGCATATAGTGGTTTCATGTCTAAGTAGATGTATTAATGAAGCTTGTAGTATCCAATCACAACAAGTCCTAAAATACATGATATGGATCATGGCAATGTCTAGGAGTAACAAACACAAACTCAACAAACAATCAAACACATACACAAAAACATTCAATATCACATAAAAGGAGTTTAAGGAGACCACAAACAAGGATAATGTTCAAATGCTGCAAACTCAAGGGGATGAAATGCTCAAATGTCCACACACCAAACAATCAACACTTAGGGGTAATGTGGCCAACAAATAAGGAACATTTTCAAGTGTTTCACAATAAAAAAAAGATAACAAACAAAAAGTACAATCAACCATGTGATAAGATTAATAATTAAAATATAAGCAACTAACATAAGCATATCATACTAATCCCTGCATACATGTGTTATAAAAATACCTTGTATCATAGCATATCTAGCACACTGTGTAATATGTAAACATGAGTATATATATATGTAAGAGCTAGTATATAAGCTCAACATGATAATGTAAAGTGATCATAAAATAATATAACCTATATCAATTGTGATCAATAAGGCATATGCCCCTAAGGTAATGTGCCATATGGGTGGAGAAAAAGGTCCAACATTTATATGTTCATGTATCATGTATCTAGTGTATGTATGTATCACATTTAAGTACCCATGAGACATATGTGTGTATAGAAAGGAAATGATATACTATCTATTAACATAAATTAAACAACATATGCAAAAAGTTAATAAACATGGAACTACTAATTTTTTTTTGTATTTTTATTTTATTTGAATGTTTTTGTTTTTTATTGGTTATTTATTTTTTTTATATTTTTGCATATTTGAGAGAAGAAAGGACTAGCTGATGATCCCATCTAAGTGATGCTCATAGGGTGATATAGACTCAAGATAGGGTATAAAAACTGGTCATACTGCCAAAGATCATGTATATGTGCCAAATCTCAAATTATATAATTTGTGATACTCTGCATGTGCCTCATAAGAATACGTGGTCATGAAGCAGTAGTGGTTTGGGGAACCCATTGCTTAGTGTTGTATGACTTCTTTGGTGCAACTATAATTATGGCTCATTGTACCCTTTCTAAATAATGTTGATATGCTCTTAACAATAGATTGGGTCATGTGGGTGTAGATGAAGGATTTGTTGAGTCCACTATGTATATCTGAACCAATGGCCTCTAAAGTATTGACCACCTAAGAAAGGAGATTGTTTTTTGTTTACGCTTTTGCTCATGATTAATCTTAATAGGTTGTACAATTAACTCTCATGGAATAAAATTCTCTTTTTATAATGGATACTCATACTAAATCTCTGAAACTGTGATTACCTTATTGGCATGAATATACTTGAGACATATATGCACTATGGAGGGTACTATGTGAAGCTTATGAATCCAAGGTTGTCCTAGTAAAATATCAAACACTCCCATTGTAGATACTAAATCTGAGTATGTATGACATTTTAGTCTTGAACATTTGATAAATATCAATCAAGACTCTAACTTTCAATTTTATACCTCTCTACTACAGAAAGGCTCACATTCCCCATCTCACTATGCATAAATGCTTATCTCTTAGTCCGACCCATATCATTATGCTGATCCAAGTATTCTAAATTGCACATAAAACTTAAAATATGATAAACATCCTTCATTGTCAGTTTTAGATCCATACCTATTTTCTAGCCTTTTGGACACTACTGACCACATTGGGACATTACCATTGACGGTAGTGTCCAAATCCTTATCTAGTGTCTATCTGTCAAAGGTCATCTTAATGTTAAATGTTTTGAAACCTATGGGTCAATCCATTTGTCTCATTGAACCCCAATGTGATATATTTCAAAGGTGTGGTATAAATACAAGTCTAAACCTTCTCATTATTCATCTAACAAATACCAAGAAAACACTTACCAAGGCTCATTCAATCAATTGCATAACTGAGCTATTATACCTTATTCATTCCTATTTATTTATCCGTCATATGAATAGTCATAAAAAAATATCTAAAGCATTCAAAGAATAGTATATGAGTGATATTTTTTAAATTACAAGCTAGATTATTGCATGCATCTTCATATAATATATTTCATCCTTGTGCATACACATTCCCACACATAAGGGAGAACTACATAAGTTTGAATCCATCCTTAGAGTATTGGATATATATGCAAACTTATTGATAAAAGGGTTATTGAGGTCAACTCGACACCATGAGGCCATTAACACATTTTTAGCAAGCTCATTCTAAGGGTGAAGAGCTAGGGTTTTAAAAATTAGTAAAGAGTAGAAATTTGTATCTCAAATATGAATATATGTACAAAAGGGTGATATAAAACTTAGAACAACAAAATTGGTCACATCGAGATCCAATCATTATTTTGTACTGGACACTTGCATCACAATTAGACACTAGCGTCGATGGTAGCGTCCAAATCTGATAGTAGTGTTTGCGACTACATAAAAATAATTATATAATCTAACGATTGATGCAAAATACTGAGCCTACATACTTTCGAAATATTTCTAATCCAATTCTACTTATGCATAATAAACTTAACTAAGTATTATTTATCTTTGGTATTTCAATTAATTAAACATCTTTCAAATTTGGTACTTTATAGATTTAGCATATATCAATATTATAATTCAGAATATTTATTTATCTAAGTTTATAATTAATTGGCCTGCTATAGATTAGTTTATCACCTTTGTACTTGAACTATTTCTATATTCTTAACCCTATCCCCACATATTCTTCAATTTAAGGTTAAACATTTAGTGAACCTGACCTCTATGTCTCTTTATACAAATCCTAGTTTGCCCTAGGGTATTGAGCTTCCTGAAATATTTTTTTGCTATTTTTTTCCAGATTTATTCTATTATATATATGCAACCTAGGCATAACCCTAAATTAGGTGGTGTTTCTATTGAACACTTGGAGATTCCTCTTTTACCACCTAAGATGTTGTAAACCAATGAAATATCAAATCCTATGCCTAATGAGAGTGTCAACGATGAAAATAAACAAAATGATCAATAAATTCTCATAGAAGATGATTCTGATCATGAAAACAATGAATCTAATACAGATAATGAACATGAACTAATAGATTAAGAGCAAGTGCAAACTATTGCTATGTTTTGAGAGTGTATGGGTTAAAATTCTGAGCATCTTGACGAGATCCTCAAAACCATATTGAAAACTTAAAAAAAAAGCCCAAATGACCTATCTCGCCCTTTGATCACATCATTGATTCCTACATCTAATGAGGGCACACATTAAGTTTTCAAACCATTGTTCCCCGATGACCAAAATCCTATTGCTACAACTAGTATGGGGATAGGGAATGCTTTAACTCAAATACAGATTTCAATGCCTATATCAACTTAAACCATGTTTACATCCCTTTTGGTGAATGCTCAACTATTTACACTTAATCCCAATGGGTTTACCATGAAACATCTTCTCCAAGCTATAAAAATCTCCAAGTTATAAAAACTTTGGAAGTTAAGGTTACCGATATTGAACAAAATGCTTTAAATTCTCCTCATGATTTTGATTCAAAATATCTGCTACATAATCCTATTGCACCTGAAATATCATTGCACCCAAGTTCACATTTTTATGATAGAAAGGGTGATCCTGAACATCTCTGATCTTTCTATGTGGCATGCCTTGTCTATGCCTCTAATAATAAAATTTTGACCAAATTATTTCCAAGGAGCCTAAAAGACTATGCTTTACGATGGTTTTATGATTTACCAATCCAATTAGTGAGATCATTCAAACCTCTAGCCAATCGGTTTATAGCCCATTTATCTATCAACATCACTAAAAATATGTC
Organism: Torreya grandis; assembly: GCA_037957365.1. Lineage (NCBI taxonomy): Eukaryota > Viridiplantae > Streptophyta > Pinopsida > Cupressales > Taxaceae > Torreya > Torreya grandis. The sequence goes on along the minus strand of JARHVA010000453.1, from coordinate 4,376,822 downwards.
ATATGCTTAAATTATAAAGATCAAACAAGGAATCAATGAACCTATCAATGAATATGTTTTGAGATATAAAACAATGTTGGTAAAAATGACAAATTCGTTGGCAGATAAATAACTTCAAGATATCTTCAAGCAAAGTTTACTTGCCTGATTACATGAGTCCATTTTTTTGAAGATGTTCAAAACTTTTAAATACATATGCTATATTATTAGAGATCATGAAATGAAGCTTATTTCATTTAATAAGATTACATAAGTAGAAAATACTCCAATTACATCAAGTACCAAATTTCATATCAAACCAAGCTAAAAAGTAAAACCTACAAAACCTAAAAAGGAAACAACCACAATGGTTAACACTGTGTCACAACAACATAATAAACTCATCTTATCCAATGCACTAAGATGCAATTTACAAGATTACCTAAGTCTCTTGTTTACTTACTTAAAAAATTTGTAGAGTGTCATCTCATATCTCGCCCTCCTCCTATTGAGGTTGATATGTGTCGACCTCTACCCAAAGGATATGTTACTAGTGCATATTATGACTATCACCAAGGCCTTGGGAATTATACGAATAAATGTTATACCTTGAAGCATAAGATCCAAGATCTTATTGATGACCAAAACATAACATTTTATGATCCTCCAAAGGATTCAGGTTCACAACCTGATGATCATTAGAATAAGAAGATATTTAAGAATCTTTTGTAAAATCATTCTAAGAAAGATCTATAAATGCTAATGACATACAATGCACATCCTCATCTATCACATTATGGGCACCCATTGGATGGGATTATTGACACTTCTATATGCATGATATCTTGTATGGTTCAAATATCTTCTATTACATTTGATGACAGTGAACAATGGATGATTACTCAGATCTTTATTCATTATTTATTCAAACATACCTTCACCACTAGCCTATACATAGTGTTATGATAGATAATGGTTCTAGTGAGAATGTATATAAGATGAAATTACTTACACATTTGGAATATACACATGATGATTTATCCCCTTCAACCAAAATGGTTAGAACATTCGATGAGACATCACAACACATTATTGGTGAGACTGATTTACCTTTATAAGTTGGTCCAACACATGTGGTTACCATATTTTCAGTTATGTCATATACAATATTATTTTATATGTTATTGGAATGACCTTGGATACATAAACTCTTCACAGTACCTTCCATAGTACATGGATGTATTGAATAAATTCATACCAACATGGTAGGCACAATTTTTAGATTTTCATATGAAATTCCACTTGAACAATAGAAGTTTATTTCAAGACAATGAATTACCAAATATACTAAGGCTAATCCTCCACAAAAGGGTAAGCAACACACAATCCCATTTCTTAGGCGGCCCATACTTGAGAAGCCTTTGCACCAGAGATATATTGTGGATTCCACATGATCCTTATCTACTTCTAGATGACATATTCAATTACATAGATCAACTAAATTTGTTCCAATTACTTCTACTCCAAAAAAAATATAGAGCACTAAATGGTGGGTTCCATGAACTCCTACTATTGTTTCATCGCGACATGAAATCCTATTATACATATGCAAAGTACCACAAATTCTATAGATCTAGTTATGATACCTAGGCATGATCCTTGGTAGTACCACCGGTTTGATGTACCATATTTTGTGTTTAGAGATACCTATGAGCATCCCTTGGATGATCATAGGCTAGCCTTATCTTTTCAAATATTCTAAAAATACAAAAAAAATCAAATATTCAAGAAAATAAAAATATTCAAATAATTAAAAAATACAAAAATATTCAACATTCCCATGTTTTGTTAGCTCATTAGCATCTATGTTTTTTTATTTGTGTTAGTATATAATATATAATTTCATTTCTATATGCACATATGTTTTACACATCTTTGAGTGTGATACAGGCATATCCAGACACATGTCATATACACTTATAGATGTTGGACGTCTTCTCTACCTATGTCATATAATAAGTTGAGGGCATCTACTTCTTTGATCATGATTAATACATGTTACATATCATTTATGATCATTTATACATGATCATGTTTGAGCACATATGCTAATGTTTATACATGTCTATATCTATGCTCATATTTTTCACAGTGTATTTGATATGTTCTGTCACATAACATTTTTTTGCTAACACATATATGCAGGGATTAGTATGATATGTTTATGTTGGTTGTTTATGATTCATATATTTTTCACTTCCTTGAGTGTATTTCATTTATTTTTATTGTCTTGCTTGTGGAACATTTGAATATGTTCCTTGTTTGTCGACCCCTATGCCATTGTGTGTTGATTGGACATTTGAATATGTCACTCTATGTTGATTGAACATTTGAACATGTCATTTTTTTGATTGTGGAACATTTGAATGTCCCTTGTATGATGTCTCCTTGAACCAATATTTTGAATTAAATTGAGTGATCTTGTGTGTACTTGATTGTTTGTTGAGCTTATACTGTTACTCTCTAGGCATTTTCATGATCCATATCATGTATCTTAGGACTTGATGTGATCACATACTATGAGCTTGATTGATATATCTACTTAGACATGTTATCCCCATATGTTACATGATTCATACATAGATTATACAATTAACTTATCCTTTTGAGGTAAGGTACATACTAAAATTTATTTCTCTCACCTAAAAAGAGGGTGCATATCAGTGGGGGCATGTCATAAAAGCATGACCTCTACATTTTTTACAGTTTCCAAATTTTTAATGGGGGAATGCATTAAAGGCATGACCTCCAAACTTACACACTTACTCATTATCTTCAGATTTAATTGGACCTTAGCCAACTAATTAATAGAAACCAACCACAAAGGTTATTGGATGAATGGTTATGACTTCTTATATTACTCAAAGTAGAATATTTACAAAGCAAATTATTATAGACACAAAGTAGACACCTAGTTTTTTATCCTCAAGATCATACTAGATGTGAGAGGAAAACATACACCAATATTTTGGTAAACTTAGACACACTAGGACTTCCTAAGACTTACTAAGACCAATGAACTAATCTTGTTTACAATGAGCCAAACTCTTCCTTTTAAATGAGAAGAAAGACTGGCTAAACATATAAAAGAGAAAAATTATCTAGAAACCTAAAGCATCGGTTAACAAATTTATTTAAAGAGAAAGAAACTTGTGGGGTCTTGGTGGAATCTATGCCACCATTGTCTACTATAAATTTCTTTTCACAAATACAATCAAAATGTACAAATATTCATTCACTCATTAAAGTGATAAACTGTTAGAGTCTGATGATGAAGAAGATATGACTGGAGGGTCCAACAAGGCTTCCACTTCTGTTAACAAATCATTTTCAGTGATGGGATTGAATATACATCTTATTTTGAATGTCTGATGGGTATTCTAACAGGGTCCATTATCATTATTTTTGAGTCTTATATTAATATAGAAGAAATATTCCCATCGGAGTTTTCATTTGATAATAGTACGAACCACAATGTCAGTTGAGAATTCTTCTTCTTCATGAATAGTGTGGGACAAATCCTTTAATGAATGAGTAGAGATATTAACTGTATCCTATCTGAATAGTGATGGTCCACATCCAATTTAGTCTCCTGATAAGATTAGAGAATTGACAAAGTTGAAATTCATTATTAAGCCTTTGAATAGTGAATTCTCCTTCATTTTTCCTTACACGAACATTTGTTGCTCTAGAATATTATAGGTCTATTGATGTAGTTTTGGAAAATCTTGTATATTGAGAAACTAGTCCTTCCCCAAGAATTTATTCCTAGGTCAAAATATTCAATTCATTAAATTTGATATTTTTACCCTTGTTAGATTAAATCCTAGAATAGGTTGATGCATGAAGGTAGTAGTAGTATTCCAATCTGCTACATTATTCTTTGTTTCCACAATACACTCAATTTGATAATTGAACTGTTTGAAAAATTCTTGTCATATGACATATTTACCTTTGCCATCTTTTCTTCCATGATCATTTTATTTAAAAGTGATGAACCCAGTGCAATCAATTGTGATCAAGGTTTTTTTTAAATGCATCAATCTCAAGGAATTTTTTTCTAAACATTTCTTTATGGCATATATTTATTTATCAGAAGATATCCATTTTCTTACATCTTCAATAAACATCCTATTGGCATACTCACAAACATATTATTTATTATTTTTAGTGTAACATAAAATTCCTCCTTGTGCATAATCATTGGCATAAGTATAAAGAAAATAATTTTCTGAAAGAGGAACATACATGGATGGCAAGTATTGTACTTTACTTTTGATTCTTCTAACCACTTGGGTTTGTTCATCTATCCCGACATATTTCTTATTTTTATTTAATAGGTATTACAATATAACTCTATCATTTCCTTAGTCTTCATAAAAACTATTTACATAATTAAGTATACCCAATAATGCTTGCAATTTTTTTTTGTTTAATATGTCAAGAAATTGGAGTACATTTTCTTTAATATGTGGTTGGAATTTAATCTAAATATTTTTTATCACCATTCCTAAGAAGTTAAAATTTTGTTGACATAGATACAATTTGGTGCTTGATAGGACCATTCTTGATTCTTTAGAAATTTGGTAGAATCTTTGAAGGTGTTGTAGATGTTCTTCAAGAGATTTTCTAAATAGCAAAATATCATCTATATAGATACAAAGGAAATCAGAAGTATTTTTAAAAATAATATCCATATGAGCCTGGAAATAAAAAGGAACATTCCTTAACCCAAAGGGCATGACATTCCATTGATAGTGTCCAAATGGACAACTAAATGCTATTTTGGGTTTATCAGTCTCTTTGACCTTTGTTTGATAAAATCTTGACTTACTCAAACTGATAAAAATACTTACATTTGTAAGCTTTTGTAATAAATAAGTCTTATCTAGAATAAGATAAGGGTATGGTTCTGTAATATAATTTAATGGTATATAATTAATGAGCATTATTTTATTTTCCCTCTTTTGCTATGAATGTTTGTTGACCATAAAAACAAAAGGAAGATGTAGATGGCTCAATGAAATTATGATCAAGTAGCTCTTTGATTGCTTTTTCAATATCATTGTAATAAACTGATGGGATAGGAATCATTTTCCCCACCTTCATTATTTTGTTTGGCTTGATCCTGATTTTCATTTCTAGCATCTAGTTCAGTTTCATGTTTCATATATACACTTGGGTCAGAATCTTATACATTGCACCAATTTTGCATAGATTTGAAACATATTTTTTCATATTTATGACACATATAGTCCAGTTGAGACATATTTTAGGTGTATATGCCATGTTGTTACACCAAAAATTGTAAAATTTACTAATTATACTATTCCTTAGGATGCACTAATTACACCAAGATGTATTGTTATCAAGTCTTTTCTATTTTAACAATCGGTTCATTTTACAGGTTGAAGTGATTAAATCATTTAACCTCACTAGATTTATAGGTTTGAGTGATTAAATAATCTAATCTCACCATATTTATATGACGAGTTGATTAAATCACACCCTCATCAGATTACATACTCACACTTGAGTTATGCGATTGAGATATAATGATCTTAATGGACATGTCACAACTCTTTCTCACACCAGATTGAGGGCATAATACCTTCCAATCTCCCTCTTCAATTATCCAAGTTTTAGGTTTGAACCTCTCCTAGCTCTAATACTTCATAATGAAGCATCTTTACCAAGTCAAAAGCATCCAGAGGCAACATGGTTGTATTGATACAAGTGTACTCCTTCCTTACTCTTTTTTTTTTTAAGAATATCAATTATTTAAAATTTCATATTATATGAACTTATTTACACTATAATATGTTCTTGGTTATAGGTTATACAACAACAAAAGCACTCAAAGTGGGATCAAGCAAAGTCAAGGTGCGTTATACATACTTAGGTAGGCATTTATTTCTTTTAAACTAGTAAATTCATCCTTATGATTTACTATATTAAAAGGAGGAAAATGTAGATACTAAAATTAAATATTTATAGCATCTCAGTCTTGTACATTTGGAAACTATCAATCAAGGCTCTACCTTTTAGTTCTAGACCTCCTTACTATCAAAATCCTTGCATTCACCATCTCATAATTTCTAAATTCTTATCTCTTAGTCTGGTTCATATCATTTTGATGACCTATGTCTCATAAAATTTACATGAAGCTTAAAATATGATAAACATCCTTCACTATCAGTTTCATATCCATACCTATTTTCTAGTCTTCTATACACTTCCGACCACAAAGGGACACTACCACCGACAGTAGTGTCTAGATCCTTATCTAGTGTCCAGTTACCAAAGGTCATCCAAATTTAAAATACTTAGAAACCTATGGGTTAAACTATTTGTATTATTTTATCTCACCGTGAGATATTTTTAAAAGGTGTGGTATAAATACAAGTCTAAGTTTTTTCATTATTTATCTAAAAAATACCAAGAAAACACATACCAAGGTTCATTTAATTGATTGCACAATCGAGCTCTTCTTTCATATTCATCCTTATTTATTTACTGGTCATAGGATTAGTCGTACTTGAAAGGTCTGAAGCATTAAAATAACAGTGCATGAGTGATATTTTTCAAATTACAAGATAGATTACTGCATGCATCTTCATATAGTATATTGCACCCTTATGCATACACACTCCCACACATAGGGAAAAATTACATAAGTCTGAGGCCCTCCTTGGAGTATTAGATATGTAGACAGTACTCAGTGACATAGGGGTCATTTAGGTTAGATCAACACTATGAGCATACTAACCCATTTTTAGCAAACTCATTCTAAGGGTGAAGAAGGGTGAAAAGATAGGGTTTGATCAATTAACAAAAAGTGAAATCCTATATTTTGGATCTAAATATATCAATATAAAGGTACAAAAAAACCCATAGTGATAAAGTTTGTCACATTGAGATCCAGTCATTATTCCATATTGGACACCTACATCATAGCCAGACACTAGCATCGACAATAGTGTCTAGATCTGATGGTAATGTCTACGGTTACAAAAGTACAATTTCTATAATTTGATGACTAATCCAAAATATCAGTCCTTTCACCTATTTATAGTCTAGTTGTGATTGTGTAAAATAAACCCATATAAGTATCATTTCTCTTATTTATTGAAATCAATTAAACATCTTTCAAATTTGGCACTTTTAATATTTAGCATGTCTCAATATTATAATTTAGAATATTCATTTATCTGAGTTTTCAATAATTGGCATGATATATATTAGTTTATCACTTTTATGCTTGATAAATTTATATATTATTAACCTTATCCCCACATAATCTTCAATTTAAGGTTAAACACTTGTATGTGGTGGTCACATGTGTTGGACCAATCTATAAAGGTAAATCAATCTCACCAATAACATATTGTGCTTTCCCATTGGATGCTCTAACCATGTTTGTCAAAGGGTATAAATCATCATGTGTGTATCCCAAATGTGTAAGTAATGTCATGCTACATACATTATTAATAGAACCTTTATCAACCATAACATTGCATATATGAAGATGATCAATATGTGTTATAATAAACAATGAATGAAGACTTGAGTCATCATTCACAATTTCATTGTAATCAAATGTAATATAAAGCCTCTAAACCATAGGAGATAATGTGTGCGTAAGTGTGCCAAGAATCCCATCTAATGGGTGTCCATAATATGTTGAAGGAAGATGTGTGTTATATATGCCACTTACACTTCTAATGTTTCTTTATAATTATCTTGTAATGGATTGTTGAATATCTTATGGTTTTGATGATCACTAGGTTGTGACCCTAAATCCTTTGGAGGATAATCAAAGGCAATTTGTTCTCTATAAATGAGGTCTTGTATCTTGTGCTTCAAATTGTAACATCTATTTGAACAATGCCCGACAAATTGGTGATAGTCAAAATAATCATTTGCATCATATCTTTTTGATATATGTTGACTCATATCAACCTTTATGAAAGGGGAGAGAGATATGCAATGACACTCCACAAGCTTCTTAAGGAGTGAAGTTAAAGACTCGGGTAATTCTGTAAATTATCTTTTAGATGCATTAGATAAGATGAGCTGATTAGGTTGGTGTGACACTATATTGACCATTATTATTGCTTCTTTTTTATCTTTTGTATGTTTAACCTTATAGGTTGGTTTTGATATGAAACTTGGTAGTAGATGTAGTCAGTATGTTTGCTACATACTTAAGCTTGTTCAATCTGACAAGTTTCAATTCTCGATTTTAGACAATATGACAGAAGTCATCAAAAGATTTTTTTTTGAAGCTATATATTCATGTAGTGGGGCAAGAAAAAATTGTTTAAAAACATCTTGAAAGTCTTTATCTTCCATTGGATTTGTCATTTTGGACCGAAACTAAAAATACACCTTAAGATAAGTGAAGTGAGCCCTGATAAAATAAAAATAAAAATAAAAATATGGAATTTGATTATGAGTTTGGGCCTCGAGGATGCAAGTATGGGCCCTCTAATATGCTATGCATCCAAAACCCATCCCTAAGCATGTTTGAGGGTGAAGATAAGCACATCCATATGCACCTTGGTAGCAATAAGTACTACTGCCCACGCCTAGCTTGGGATTGCATCTCTATGATGACATTCTAACAAATTTATAATTTTTTTTTTACTATGAGTGAATTAAATAGTGGTAGGTAGCAGGGAAAAGTGGTTTAGCTACATCTAAAGTTGAAATACATGTGTGCAGGAGGGGTTAAAAATGCACTAATTCCTATATGGCTTGGTTGCTTTAATGCATGCTCACCTTGTTGAGTTCATTCTCATGTGCGTAACACTTAAATGATGTTGGTACTAATCAGTTGGGTGCTTCCAATTAATTTTTTTTCTCTTTGTAACTTGCCTTGTATTTGTGTTTGGTTGATATTTGTTTTCTAATTTTTTTATAAATTATAATAGCATTTATTTGCCCTAGTGTCATGGAACTAGGTACAATGTTAGTAGTTTTAGATTGTGCTCTTTTGGGAAAAACTATTTTAATTTTGTTTGATCAATTATCTTTATGTTAGAATGAGACATTTTTCAGTATTCTTTAATCAACAACATGCACAAAGTCTCTCAATCTTGATTTAAAATATATCTCTTTTTCCTATAATTTTTGTTGCTTGCTTGCCAAACCAGAATCAATCATCCAGACAAGAAATAATTAATAAATAAATGATGACTCCTTCCTTATTTGCATCATTTGACCCACTATATTGATGAGGAAACTCATTTTTCTCAATACCTCTTCCATCATTTTCCTATAATTTTGAAAAATATTAAACACTGTCCACACAAAACTCATCAGTGTGAACCATGATTGGTCACATCAATTCAACTACTAGGTAGGTAGAGTTAGATCAAGCAAAGATTTTTATTTATTTGGATTTGAATTTCCCTTCTGTAAAATGAAAATACTATGCAATGGCAACTAAGACTGAGTTACAAAGCCAAGACTATCAATATTTCTACTGGTGGCTGCCTCTTCTTTGATAATGGATGAGGATTATAATCAGAATACCACTTTCATCTTTGACCAATTTATGCTATTGTTGTAAGCCAAATAAGTGAAATTGAAGATGCCTCAATACTACAATCCAAGGTAATCCATCTCACCGATCACTCAAAAAGATTAATCAACTGCGCTTATTATTTGTCTTTATATTTTGTACATCATGATCATGTTTATTAGTTTATACAGTAGTATTTTATGGATATATTTATGTTTCGAGCTAACTACTTTCATTATTTTGAGGTGGATACATGACATTACCATCCATTAGAGTGTGATGAAGGGAGAGCATCATAGAAGAGGGTGGTGTAGATGCAGACATTGGGGGACAATAGAGAGAGAAAATAGAAACCCATGCGAACACCACAATAGTATATCATGTTTTGTGATAAATTACTTGAGTTAGATAACTATAGCATGTTTTGTGTTACTTTCATTTAAGTTATTGTTAATATGCTTTCTAGTGTGAGCTTGATTGCTGTTGATGATCATGTTGATTTGTTTGAGTGATTTCACTAATCTTGTTGTCATACATAGCTTATTTTGTATGATGTTATTGCTTTATTGAATGAGTGAATCGGTATACGTTTTACTTGCCTCACTACTTTATTGGGTATAGATGTGTAGTATAATGATGTGATGTTATGTATGCATTGTTGTAATAAGTATAGATGGATTCCATTGTTGTTACTTAATCTGTAGAATTAAGAGGATTTTAATATTTCGAAGATTATTATTGTTTATAATAGTTGTTTATCCTAAAGTCAAAAGGATATCAATAACATTATTTGAAAATGCCATTATAATTGATTTAGTGTTGACCAAGGGTTTAATATTCATCTATACTAGACAATGATTATATTGTTAAATGATTAGGTTAAATCATTATGTTTTGCAAAGTGTTTATTACTATAAGTGAGAGTCAATAAGTTTAGACCTATTAAACTAACCACTAGTTAGAAGGTCAAATGATTTTGTAATGGTTATTATGTTTAAATGGACATATATTATTGTCGAGGGTTGACATTGCATGGAAAGATATTTATTATGACTTGTCATTTAGTTGGTTTGTGAAGACTAGTCGATATACCTATTAATTAAATAATGATTGAGACTTTCATATAATCAATGGATTTTTGGGAAGTCAATGTTGACATGCATAGTTCAAAGTTGATGATATAAAATTAGTTTATTATTTAATAAAGGAATATTTGAGATTATTAGGGTTAGCTGGGCTTGGACTGTGTGTTAAGGGTACCGACTGGGAAATAGCTCTATTGGTTTGCATGGGAAACATAGAGTTGAATGCTAGTTGGTTAATCATGGTGGAATAGTTGGAGAGTTTTGTGGCATGCTATGGGCATTCGAAGGAATATAATGATGAAGAAGAGAATGTGGAGGGCATGGTGAGCAAACAAGGGATTTGAAGAGAAAATTTAGGTGAATAGAGAAAAGGAGAACTCAAATCATTTACATTATTTTGAGAAATTGCATAGCTAGGTTGGTTTATTTTAAGATTTCTATTGTTTTCTATGTGATTCTAGTAATAAAATAATGAAGGGTTTAGTTTTTTAGGGTTTTTTAAAAATTGTTAATGGGCTAAATGTTGGGCCCTATGGATGGCTCAGCCATTCACATAACCCATAATATAACCCAAAAACTTGGTAAAATGTCACAATTGAGAACCCTCTTGCTTTGCACATTAGTATTTTTTGCAAAAACCTTGTAAGGGATGGATTTTGTTTTCTGTTGGGTCCAAATTTGTAAAATTGGGTAGCCATTTAAATAAGCACTATGTATTTTGGGCAAAGAAAATGTTTTATAAATAGTTAATAGGGTATATTTATATGATTTCAATTGATATATTCTTGGTTTAATATCATTAGGATATGGGACTTTAGATATATGAATTAAGAATCGAGTAGGATATATATACAATCAATTTTATTTACAGCTATAAGGAATGACTATGTATTAAACTTGTTTGGCTACATAAAATGGAAATTGGGTTATTTTTTTATTTGGTATATATATATATATATATATATATATATATATATATATATATATATATATATGCAGTGGGTGTGTATTACACCCTATAGGACCTCAATGGCTTGGGGTATATATCCACACCAATGTATACACACACACACACAAGGACTCACAAGATGTTTATGAAGACTATGATTTAACCTAGGTTGTGCATAACATGTGAGTCAACTAGTTTTTGAATGGTTGAATTTTGGTATGCACTCGATTAACAAATTAATGCATGTATATATTATGTACATGTTGACTATTTTGACCACAAGTCAAAATAAGTCAACCCCCTATAGTATAAAAATTAATATATGGGTCTATTATAATGCTATAGGGTGTGTCATGGTATTATTTGATGTCATTTAATGAGCTATTAACCTTGGTCATAGTCAAATCGAGTCCTAAGTCATTTTATGTCACATAGGATCACTTTTAGAGTCATTAATGGAGGTTGTACAGTTTCCTATAGTATAAAAGTATTCCAAAGTCTCTTTCAACATACTTAATGTCATATCCTTATTAGGTATGTCAGTCACAACTGAAAACTTGCAAGTTCCTAACTGAAATCAAGAAAATAGTTGAAAACAAGAGGGTTTTGGTAGTTGTACGGCCTCTAAAAGAGTGTGGCATGTGTGGAAAGCTTGTGGAATGACCCTTCATCTTCCTTGACTCCATTTTTATGTTTCATCTACTTTTAAAGTCTCAAAAAATTGTCCAAAACCATTTTGTTCCTCCATCACTCTTCTAGGCATGCAAAATAGGTCAACATGTTTTATCTTAATATGGCCATTAGGAAACGTTTCAGGTCAAATACTCTTATGGGATGTTATTAAACTAAGTCCAATTTAATTTAATGTTAGGATTTCAAATATTGGTTTCCCATGCTTTATGAACCATTCTTAAGAAGTTGTCTGTCTCATTTTGCATGCTAATCCCCATACCCTGCAGATTTTCTTCTTGTTTGATCTGCTCTATATAATATAATAGATGAAATTGATTATATAACATGTGGACATATTTATTCCATGGTTTCCATCTTTTCTTTCATGTTTTTATTTAAGTGGATGAGTCAAACTTCTCAAGTTACTGGTTGATTACACTAATGGACTTGCAGTCAGGTTTCACTAATTGTAGAGGGTTATTATCCTTTTGGTGGTTTTAGATGAGGGTGATATGTTGTATTTCATGTGTCCCATGTCTTTTATATCCCCTCTATTTAAAATCTTAGTCTCAAAGGTTTCACATATATGAAGTTGCAATCAAACAAACAACACTGTTATCTTTCTACATGACTGTCATACATAGTCAACTAAGTGAGGTGTATGAGGGTTTTGAGAACATTGATGGAGTTTTTATGAAATATTATTAAGAGGTTGGACACATTATTATGACATGAGCAGTCAATCCAAGCCCCTTAAATGACATATGATAGCATGTGGCAATTAGTTCTCCATACATAGTCCTGCACCATTGATGGAGACCTACAGGTGCCTTATAGGAAACCAAACATAGTGGATTGGAAATTTTGAACCTATTTGAATTATTTCAAGGTTGAAAAGGTCAATTTGAAGCTTTGAAGAGGTCTAGAATGTATCATGAGGTCATAAACTATGCATACTATCCATATATCATATTCACTGCCCTACATCATGCAATTACACCTACAAGTGGCTCTCATTGAGGCCTGAAGGTGTTGCATGAAGGAGTCTAAGCATGTTGGAGACATTCATAGAGTTTGACAATTTTGAAGATGTCATAAATACCATGTTAAACCCTAAATTTTTTCACATGTGGTCTATATCACCTACTCAAGCCCTTTATATCATCATTTTTTCTTAGTTAATAGGGGATATTCCCTTTATTATGTCTTAGATATAGGGCACTACCAGATGAATAAAACCTATAGGCTTAGTAAGATATGATGAAAAAGTGAGTTGGGAAGTGTTGAAGTCTTTCATAATGATGTAAGGAGTTGGATTAGAGATGAACAAACATGAATGAGGCCTTGTAACCTTTGGAAACTACTCAAGGGTGTTGATGAGTAGTTATGTGCAGTTAAGTCCTATTAGGGTTAGACTAGGATTACTACCTAAAAGGGGACTATTTCCATTTCTAACACTAGATGAAACTTTTAGATAATTTAAGAACCTTTATGGGGAGTTATAAGGTGTGTTATAACCTTTGGTTTTGCAAAGGAGGTCATAGATAAGCCATTTATTGGCTCAAGAACATGACAAGGTGTATAAGATGGAGGAAAGGAATCGAGAGGTCAAGTTTGGAAGCTCACATCAATATGTATACTTAGCATGGAAACCAAAGAAGATAGGATATTTTGGACAGGGTCTTGAACTTGCATTTAATAGGATTTGTTCACAAGTTCAACGTCGCAGTTTTATGAACAATCCTTAGAGGTCAAAACTACCTAAAACCCTCCAAAACCCTTGATAATGACCCAATGGGAAAGATGAAGAAAGGAATCCAAATGATCTATTCTGAGTATAAAATAAATTTGAACTTATAGAAGACTCCCCATGTCTCTTTCCCATCAAGTTGGCTTCTACCCTACTTATACAGAAAGGGCACATAATAGCTTTTCTTGACAATTTTTGATGTTTTACAAGTACAAAAGGATTTCAAAAGATGAGGATAACTTATGGAGGTATAATGAGACCTAATATAACTCCTCATATTCATTTATTTCCTCAAAAAATCACATAAGTACCTATGCAAGCACCTTCACTTTAGCTAGTCCAAACTGACATAATGAATGAGAGATGATCATCAAGTGAGAATGTGATAACTTTAATTGAGAAGACTTTTACGATTTTCTTGATGAATCTAAGGGTAGGAGGACTCTTTAAAAGTGTCACATCACCCTTTGTATGGATTGGTTTGAGAAGCTGAAGCACACCTTGGTGCTAAGTGTGAAGGATGAGTGAAAGAAGGGTGATTATGATTGCAGGCAGTGAGAACACTTGGCCAAAATACTATTGATGATTAAGGACACATCCAATGCTAGATTTGAGGAGTTTCATGCTTAGGAGAGACATTTGTCCACAAATACCTTACATGGTATGTCTTATATTCCTTTATCATGCAAATGTAACTCTGTCTCTCAGGTTAACAAGTGGCTTTGTGACTCTTAGAATTCACTCTTCTCTCTCTTCTCTCACATTCTATAAGTACGAGTCATTTTGGCTCTTGTCTAATAATTCCACACCATGTATGGTGAAGCCTTGCTGGTTTAATGTTGTAATTTTACTTTAGATAATACAAGAAATATGGTTTTGATTTCATAAACATCTTGTCTAAGTGTTCAAAGTGATGAATGGTGAGGTCTAGTGATTCTATCCTAGCTTCTCCTGATCCTTTCATGTCTAGTAAAAGGATTTATCATTCTAACAAGCCATATAGAGTGTAGCTAATGTGTTTGGCTCCCTTCAAGTGTGAAAGTGTCCTTAGATTAAATAATTTGATCTCTGGTCTACTTACCTTGAGTTATCTCATGCATATCACCTCTATATTGAAATAATTATGTTAGAACATCTTAGGACTTTAAAGCTAGTTTGTAGGTCTTGTTTCTTAGTGAATAAGTATGATAACATTGTGGAAATTATTATAGTGTATCACCTCCTTAGAATAGATTTATTTCATGCATATTTATACCTCTTTTCCTACAAACAATCAGTTAGCATAGGTGATAAGCATTTCAAGATCAATTTAGAGAGCTAGCCCATAAACCTAGAGGTCTACTTATACTATAGGCAACCCATAGGTCTAGACGTATTCTAATGTTGTCCAAATCTTAGAGTAGGTTTGAATAACCTCCTCTAGGTTGTAAGATTTGGTGACAACAATTATGGCATGCCCGATGAGACCAAGATCCAAGAGAGTGGAAAGATTATTGGTTTGTCTTTCCTCTAATCAACTTTTGGAAGCAAGCAAGATAGCACCAATGGTGACTTCGAATGAAATATTTTAGATTTAAGCAACCCAGGTATCTATTATTGAAGATTTTAATCAATTATTATATCTGATTTGACCTATGAGGTTGATATGAATACCCCTACTATGAACCTCCCTATCATCCTTGTTATGAATCATGTTACATCCCTCAACAACCTTGCCACAATTGCTATCAATCTTATGATCCATGGCACCCCATGGTTATCCATTTCCTTCTCCATATGGGTAACTTGTTTTTGGACAGCCCTATGAGGAAGGCTATCAAGAAACCTATCAAGAAGTGCCTTCATATCAATCCCAATACCACTCCTATCAATCATCCCATGATACCTATCAACCTCAAGAGGATTCTTATCAGTCTTGTCATGAGGAATCAAATGACTCCATGGATTGTACATAGATATATCACAATGCAAGATGTAAATTCATATAGGCTAAAATACAACAAGTTAAAGCTAGCTTCAATCCCCACCATTACCCTCGTCTTACTTCAACCCCATCTCATGTTACATCTTTCTTGGCACTCATGCCAAGTTTTCTAGATAGTGAAGATAATATGAGAACATAATGATGAGTTTGATGTGATCCCTAACCATATCATGGAATGGTTAAGAAGTTTTGTTCAAAATTGGATGAATGCATGGGAGGTGGTTGAAGATGAATCTCAATGGGATATCAAAGAGTAGCTATACTTGTCAAAGAAGTGTCTTCAATTCTCAATAGATAGGCTAAGGATGTGGGAAGACAAAGAGTTTAAAAGTGAACATTTAGTTATTGAAGAGCCTCAAGGATGCTATGGGCAAGGTGAAACATTTGTTTAATTAGGTGTCTTTCCTTTTAAACAACCCAACTTGTCATTTCCCCATGAGCTTACTCAAGAGGTCCTTTTTCCCAAATCCATTCACAAGCCATCTACCACATCTCATACTCCATCTTTATCCCATGAGCCTATCCATCATCCTCCTTCCTCATTCCTCCTTGAATGAGAACCCATTCTGAGGGAAGCAAGTGAAGAGGAGCAAGCTCAAGCCACAACTGGTCAAGAGGATGCCTTAAGTGATTATGAAGAATAAATCACCATAGGGACCCCCCTTGGTGAAAGTAAGTGTAATTATAGCTTATTGAGAGAGGAGAAAGACATTTAAGACCTTTTTACAATTGCACACAAGGAATTTGGTCAAATCATGAAAGGATAAGTACTTGACAAAGACCCCATATCTGTTGTCCATGATGAAACAACCCTTGAACATGACAATCATGAGGAGGAAGATCTATGGAAAAAGTTTCATGCCATAAATTAGGAGTTTGAGCAGCTAAGTGAGTCAAATTATTTTCCTAAGAAAGACTCCATATCTGATCATGAGGTTAGTGATTATCTTAACAAGCATGAAGTTGAGTATGTCATCAAGTATAAAAGAGAGATTCTTATTAAGAATGAAGAGAAAGATCAAGTCACTCCTCAAGAAGATACTATCAAAGAAGATGTTGTCCTTGAAGATCACTCAATACCTTAGCCTAATGTTGAACAACCATCAGATGCATTGGAGCCTAAGGAAGACCAACTTGGTGACCTCATATATCGAGAAGAGAAAATTGAAGTGGTGATTCTCAAAGACAAGAAAAACAAGGATGATTGGCAGCAACAAATGAAAATTTTTCAAGATCTTGAAGAACTTTTAAAATTTGACAAAAAAAGTACATGAGAAGGTAGAGCAAAATTTTTCCATGGAATATAATGATCAGGATTGGGTGGACTATGTAGAGCTCCTTGACGAGCTTGAGGAACTTGCAACTAAAAAGAAACCTGATCATATTGAGAGCACCATGGAAGTCAAGAAGGTAGACCTTGTTGAATCACCATTGGATTTTGTAGTTAATGAGTCCTATGAGAAGGTTTAGGCTATTGAAATGCAAGAGATGTTCAATTTCATGAGTGATTTGGTTGTAACTTCCTTGATTTCATTAAACATAATGCCAATGAGGTTGGCAAATATCAAGAATAAGATGGTGAAATCAATTCCAAAGTTCAAAAATCAACATGCCTCATTCACTCCTTCATTTCATGGAGAAATAAAAGCTTCAAAATTCCCCTTTGACCCAAAGGGAAGAGTTTATTTCAGGTTAGTTTGTGTTTGAGTTGTGTGTGATGTTCGATAAGTGCTCATGAAGCACAAGTGTGTGGTGTGTTGTTTTATGTATTGTTTTTTTTATTTTTTATTGTTGGTTTGGTTTCAAGGGTAAATTAAATGTCATATGTGCATATATTACTCCATATTCCAATGGATAAGAGAAGGCTATTGGTCTTTGGTATAACAAACATACCACCCCTAGAAATCATCAAGAATGTTGATTGTTTTGATCACAAGTCAAAATAGGTCAACCCTTTATAGTATAAAAATTGATATATGGGTATATTATAATGTTATAGGGTGTGTCATGGTCTTATTGGATGCCATTTAATGAGCTATTAACCTTGGTCATAGTCAGATCTAGTCATAAGTCATTTTATGTCACATAGGGTCATTTTTAGAGTCATTAATGGAGGTTGTATGGTTTCCTATAGTAGACAAGTGTTATAAAGTCTATTTTTCATTAATTTAAAACATATCCTTATTATGTATGTCATTCCTAACTAAAAAATTGTAAGTTCCTAACTAAAATCAAGAAAATACTTGAAAAAGGGAGGATTTTAGTAGTTGTACAACCTCTAAAGGAATGTGGCATGTGTGGAAAGCTTGTGGAATGACTCTTTATATTCCCTCAATCCATTTATACATTTTATCTACTTTTAAAGTCTCAAAAATGGTTTAAAACTATTATACTCCTCCATCGTTCTTCTTGGCATATAAAACTGGTCAATAGGTTTTCTCTTGGTACAACTAGTAGGAAAGGTTTCAAGTCAAATGCTCTTGTGGGGTGTTATTATACTCAATCCAATTCAATTTCATGGTAGGATTTCAAATATTGTTTTCCCATGCTTTACAAACCATTAGCAATAAGTTGATTATCTTATTTTGCATGTTAATCCCTATACCCTATAGGTTTTCTTCTTGTTTGAGTTGGTCTGTATAATACAATATATTCAATTTATTCTATAACATGTGTAAATATTTATCCCATGGTTTTCATATTTTTTTTCATGTTTGCAGTTGAGTGGATGAGTCAAAATTATCAAGTTGTAGGTTGAGTACACTAATGGACTTACAGTCAGGTTTCACCTAATTACAGAGGCTTCTTGTCCTTTTAGTGGTTTTAGATGAGGGTGATATGTTTTATTTCATGTGTCCCATGTCTTGTGTAATGACTCTTTATATTCCCTCACTCCATTTATACATTTTATCTACTTTGGAAGTCTCAAAAATGGTCCAAAACTATTCTACTCCTCCATCGTTCTTCTTGGCATATAAAACTGGTCAACAAGTTTTTCCTTGGTACGACCAGTAGAAAAAGGTTTCAGGTAAAATAATATTTTGGGGTGTTATTAAAATAATTAAACTTCCATTTCATGGTAGGATTTCAAATATTGGTTTCCCATGCTTTATGAACCATTCTTAAGAAGTTGACTATCTCATTTTACACGATAATCCCCATACCCTACATATTTTCTTCTTGTTTGATCTAATTTATATAATCTAAAAAATGAAATTGATTATATAACATGTGGAAATATTTATCCCATGGTTTCAATCTTTTATTTCATTTTTGGAGTTAAGTGGATGAGTCAAACTTCTCAAGTTACTGGTTGAGTACACTAATGGACTTGCAGTTAGGTTTCACCAATTACAGGGGGTTATTGTCATTTTGGTGGTTTTAGATGAGGGTGATATGTTATATTTCATGTGTCCCATGTATTTTTAATCCCCTCTCTTTCCAATCTTAGTCTCAAAGGTTTCACATATATGAAGTTGCAATCAAACAAATAACATAGTTATCTTTCTGCATGATTGTCATACATAGTCAACTAAGTGAGGTGTATGAGGGTTTTGAGAACATTAATGGAGGTTTCATGAAGATTATTAAGAGGTTGGACACCTTTTTATGACATGATCAGTCAATACAAGCCCCTCAAATGACATATGATAGCATGTGGCAATTAGTTCTCCTACATACACAGTCTTGCACCATTGATGGAGACCTACAAGTGCCTTACAGGAAACCAAACATGTTAAAATGGAACATTTGAACCTATTTGAAGTATTTAAAGGTTGAAAAGGTCAATTTGAATAGTTTAGAGAGGTCTAGAATGGATCATGAGGTCATACACTATGCATACTGTCCATATATCATATTTACTGCCCTGCATCATGCAATTACACCTACAAGTGGCTCTCTTCGAGGCCTGAAGGTGTTTCATGAAGGAGTCTAAGCATGTTGGATACCTTCATAGAGTTTGAGAACATTTAATATGTCATAAAGACCATGTTAAAACCATAGATTGGAAGAAAAACTTAAGGAGTTGTGTTTACAAGTGGATAAGTTTGTTTTAAGGACTTGTTACCTTAAAAGCTCCAAAATAGAGCCTTATCTACATTTGATGCTATTGTATAATGAGGTGACACAGATTATATATGAATGTGAATGATCCTATATTTTAGACATCATATAGGAGTGATACCTTGCAAAAGAGGGTGAGTGGGTTGGCCAATGGAGTATGATGTTAGGAGGCCTCCAAATCATGCAATTCTTCACTATAGAAAGTCAATGTTCTTTACAGTATCTTGAACCTCAAGTGACCCTATAGTCCAAAATGGTAATCTAGGAGCATGTCCCCATAGTAAGTGTCGTTATTTGAGTTGAGGATGGTACCAATAGCTTAGGGAAAAGTCGAGGGAGTTGAAATACAAGATTTAAACCCATATCACAACCTATAGGATCTCTTTTTGGCCCAAGAAAGTACACCTACAGGTTTTCAAAAAAGGTAGCATAATAGAACCTAAAGGTTGAGTGATACTTTTTAGTTCTAAGCATGATATGAATATATTTCACTCATTCAATGGGATAAAAAGATTTAAAGAAGGCATAAACATGAAATTGACTATGCATGACATCCTACAGTTGTCCTTTTGATCCAAGAAAGCCACCTATAGTTTGACTGTAGTGTGATAGTGCACTAGTATAGGGCAGTCTATTCTTGTCTCAAGTCTTAAGCATGAAGTGAGTCATAAGGTTGGTTTGAAATGACCTTGATGACTTAAAGGGAAGCATATGGACATGTAATGAGGTCCAATGTTTTAATACACACCTAAAGGCAGGTCTTCCTCTTGAGCAAATAACACAGTACATAGTCAACCACTCTTACCTAGTCAAGAAAAAGTGAAGACACTTAGAGTTGGCAAGCAAGTATGAGTGCTAGACCTAATTATAACAGATAAAATAGTGACATAACATCTCATGAGACTCTTAGACAATGGAAATATGGCATGATTTAGATTTCAAGAACAACTATATTCAACTCACAAAATCATGCACACACTGAGTTCTCCATAAGTCTGTTTCAGGTTTTATGATGTTTGGAGGCTATAGAGGTATGATTAAACCCTGGAGATTTGTAAAGAGGGTCTATATCACCTAATAAATCCCCTCATATCATAATTTTATTTGAGGAAATAGGGGATATTCCCTCTATTATGTCTTAGATAGAGAGCACTCCTAGATGCACAAACCCTATAGGTTTAGTAAGACATGATGAGAAAGTGAGTTGGGAAGTGTTGAATTATTTAAGAAGGATGTATGGAGTTATATTATACATTAATAAATGTGAATGAGGCCTAATAACCTTTGGAAACTACTCAAGGGTGTGTATTAGTAGTTATGTGCAATCAAGTCCTATTAGGCTGAGACTAGGCCTACTGCCTAAAAGGGGTCCATTTCCATTTATAAAACTAGATGAGCCTTTTAGATAATTGAAGGACATTCATGGTGAGTTATAAGGTGTGTTATAACCTTTGGTTTACATAGGAGACCACAAATAACTATTTTTTGGCTCAAGATCATGACAGGGTGCACAAAATGGAGGAAAGGACTCGAGAGGCCAAGTTTGGAAGCTCGCATTAGTACGTATGCTTAGCATGGGAACTTGAGAAGATAAGATATGTTGGAGAGGGTCTTGAAATTTAATTTATTGGGATATTTTCACAAGTTCAATGTCACAGATATATGAACAATCCTTAGAGGTCAAAACTACCTAAAACCCTCGAAAACCCTTGATAAGGACCCGATCAGAAAGATGAAGAAGGAAAGCATCCAAATGAGCTAGTTTGAACATAAAATCAATTTTAACTTGTATAATACTCCCCAGGGATATTTCCCATCAAGTTGGATTCTACCTTACTTGTACGAACATGGCCCAAAATAGCTTTTCTTGATAGTTTTTTATGTTTTACAGGTACGTAAGGGTTTCAAAAGATGAGGATCACTTGGGGAGGTATAATGAGACCTAATATAACTCTTCATATTTATTTATTACCTCATAAAATCACATAAGTACCTATGCAATCACCTTCACTTCAGCCAGTCCAAACTGGCATAGTGAATGAGAGATGATCGCCAAGTGAGAAGGTGATAACTTCAATTGGGAGGCCTTTTAAGGTTTGCCTAATAAATATAGAGGTAGGAAGACTCTTGAAAAGTGTCACATTACCATTTATATGTACTAGTTTGATAAACTAAAGCACAACTTGGTGCCAAGTGTGAAGGATGAGTGAAATAAAGGTGATTATGATTGCCGATAGTGATAACACTTGGGCAAAAGAATATTGACGATTAAGATCACATCCAATACATGTTGGAACCTATTTATAAACCTTCCCTCATTATGAAATGATCTAATAAGTCCCTAGTCCGTTGTGGAGCATTCAAAGAAGGCCAAATGATGAAGGCAATTTCTAAATAAGTAATTGAAGAGTCCTATGTTAGATTTGAGGAGTTTCATGCTTAGGAGAGACATTTGTCCAAAAAGACCTTGCATGGTCTATCTCATATTCCTTTCTCTTTCAAATGTAACTCTCTCTCTCAACTTGACAAGTGGCTTTGTGACTCTTGGACTTCATTCTTCTCTCTCCTCTCTCACATTCTATAAATACTAGCCATTTTGGCTCTTGTCTAATAATTCTACACCATGTATGGTGAAGCCCTACTAGTTTAATGTTATACTTTGCCTTTGAATAATACAATAAATCTAATTTTGAGTTCATAAACATCTTGTCTAAGTGTTCAAAGTGATGAATGGTGAGGTTAAGCGATTTTATCTTTGCTTCTCCTTATCCTTTCATGTATAGTAGGAGTTCTCATTCTAACAAGTCATATAGAGTGTAGCTAGTGTGTTTGGTTCCCTTAAAGTGTGCAAGTGTCCTTAGATTCAGTAATCTGATCTCTGGTCTACTTACCTTGAGTTGTCTCATGCATATCACCTCTATATTGAAACACTTATGCTAGAACATGTTAGGACTTTGAAGCTAGTTTGTAGGTCTTATTTCTTAGTGAAAGAAGTATCATATCATTGTGAAAATCCTTATGGTGTATCATATCCTTAGAATAGATTTCTTTCATGTATATTTCTTCTCCTTTTCCTTCAAGCAATCAGTTAACATAGATGATAAGCATTTCAAGATCAATTTGTGGAGCTCACCTTTAAATCTAGAGGTTACATATATTATAGGCAACCTACAGGCCTAGAGGTATTCCAATGTTTCCCAAATCTTAGAGTAGGCTTGAACAACTTCCTCTAGGGTGCAATATTTTGTGATAACAGTACATATACAAAGATTGTATAACAAAATTTATTGGGAGGTATACATAACATATTGTGTATACATAGTGACTGTATATTCATTGGGATTTATAGAGAATGCATTGCATTATGATAGTGAAATGGTTTGGAAAAAATAAAAATTGTAAGGTCAAAGATTGGTAATTCATATGAATATGTATGTAGTTATCATTTCACTGAGTCAAAATACTAATTGGTCTTGATATATTTTATTGCATTCAACTGTGTTGAATTGTTGACTGGTCATATATTCTATTGCATTCAATTGCGTATCTAACTTTTATCTAATCATGATACATTTTAATTGTATTTGGTTGTGTATACACTTGACATGCATCGAACAGATATAAAGTTTGACTATGTCTTTCGAGTTGGAAAGTATTACTTAAATCTTGTTGGCTGTGTTCGAATTGATAACTAGTTAAGTTTTACAATTCTAAGCACATTTTAGTCGAAACACTAAAGAAAGAATTGTTTGGTTATGAAGTATAGATGAAAAAATTATAGTTGAGTGTGTTCTATTGGAATAAATGATAATCTAAAGGATAAGGACAATGTACCTTATGCACAATTTAAATGTTTATTGAATGGGGTATTGATCATAAATTGTGTGTTTATTATGTATGTATAAATGTATGGAATATAAAATTGTTTTGATGAATAAATAGTAAATCTGAAACTATATTCCACATAGAGATGTTTATGCTTTGTTTAATATTTGTGACCAGTATTGTACATAACAAGGAATTATGGGTGTTTGTTATGTGTTTGATGTTTGGTTGAAGCATTAAATAGAAGGGAATTAAATGTTAAATATGGATCCTTTGAAGTTGTTAAATAACATGCTTTTGTTATATTTGTGAAATATGAACAAGAAATAAGTTGTGTTTAATATTGTAAAAGTTGATGAAATAAGTTTTAAAGTTACATATTGATGTTTAGTAACTTGTAGTCAAGATATGATTCTTACCTAGATGAGAAGTTTCTATTGAAGACTGTATTTAGATTATATTTATTATTCTGTAAAAAAAATTAGGGAATCTTAGATTCATTACATTTAATTTGATGGACTAAATAAATGTAAATGATATTTTCATATTTAACATATTTTTATTTGCTAATAGGGAATATTTTGATAGTGTGTTAGATATCTACAACACACGGATTCTGGTTTATCACTCTGGATTTCTGCACTATCATTATCTATCCATCCATAAATGGAGGGTCATCCCCCTTGTTGAGAGATAGTGTCGGGGATCTATAGTCTGTGATTGGTGTGGAAAAGCACTCAAACGATGCTCTCCCTCCCGACTAGAGTACTACACTAGAGACTACAATTGAAATTACAAATTGATATTTGAATTGTGAAGACTCATGCTCCCCGGAGCTTTATATCATGTATTAATATTTGAGATATTATGTATTGCTAAAAATTATAATATTTATTCATTATATTTCTACAACAGTCGCTGTAATGTTGTATCAGCCATCACTGAATTTATACTATTTTATTATTGAATTAGATGCAGTATTTATTATTTAATCAACATTGTTCATGATTGTTGTGTCTGTTCATGGTGATCCTTAGCTAAGTGGATTAACTATAAATCTTGTGGTTAACTAAATTAATGCATTTAGTTAAAGATCACTAATTAGATTTTTCATGGTGAAATCTGTAAGATGAATATATGTGATTATTACTATTTTTTAAATTTACTATATTCTGGAAAATCTAATGGAATTGTTACATTTATCATATTGATTCTTAAAATGATTACATCAATTGAATAAAATTACAGCTACAACTATAACAAATCTCTTACAAAAAATTATCCTCTTCTACTCTCTGCTGTCAACAAACTACTTGCCCTATTTTCTGCAGAGTATTGCTGCGTTGGAAAAAGCTCTCCAAGCTCTATTCACTCCTGGCTTCTCTCTCTCTGACTACTGCTGCGTTGAAATATCCTTTGCCACTTCTTTTAGGTGTTGTTTCCCGTGAATATCCTCTGCCCAATTCTCTTTCAGGTACTGCTATGTTAACTTCTATTCTGCTTCTTCCACTCACTGCTGCTATGTCAAAAATCTACAGGGTCTTGCTCTGTTGTTCTTTAGGCTTCTCTCTTTTTCTGACTGTTGTTGTGCTAAAATTCTGCCTTGTCTACTCCTTTATTTTGTCTTCTTTCTTCCTTTTTGTCTCTACTGCCTTCTTACTTTTCCACTTACTTCCTTGTTCCCCCCCCAAAACGCAAAACGGCTCCTAAAAGTTTAAATTTAAACCACTGTGCATCTAATTTGTTTGGTAGCTTAAACGACCCTATTGTAAAAGTCCAAAGTTGGCTGGGTAGGGACTGAGGATAGGAAAAGAATACTATTTTAACACACTTATGAAGACCAATTCATCAACATATTAAAAATTAGTCACTAATTTTAAAGAATTCAACATTTAATAATTTTGAACCAGTAATTGAAACTATTAACTAGTAATAATTGCTACTACATTCATTAATTTCTATTCTATTATGGTTATCAATGTACTTAATATTGAGTTATCTATATAAAAGTTTGAGTCAGCTTCATATTTTCTTTTTTTAATGGATCAGAGAGTGTGATCTATATAATTTTATTAAAACTTTTTTTAATTTTAATGGACTGAGAAAACTTTATGCATTTAAACAAAATATATAAGCATAAATTTAAAACGTTTTCAAACAATGGAGACATTTCCTGACCTTCCATTTTATTTAAGCACAAAATAATCAACAAACGGTCACACTGAAGGAACTATGTAAAGGATCAGAGAGTGCGATCTACACAATTTTTATTTTATTAAAACCTCTTTTTAATTTTTAATGGACTGTGACAATCTTATATATTTAAACAAAATACTGAAAGATATAAACATGAATTTAGAACGTTTTCAAACAATGGAAGCATTTCCCGACCTTCCATTTTATGTAAGGACAAGATAATTAACAAATGGTCACACTGAAGGAGCTAATTCTTCATCGTGTTCTTCATGATCTTGACATAGCAAGATGTCCAATATTTTGTGATAAATTTGAGATGTTAAAGATCTTTGTTTGTGAATAGAATACTACCAGGTGATATCCATGGAAGAGCTTTATTAGTAACCATGAGTGGATGCGTATGCCCGTGTCTGGCTCTGGCTTGAGTGGAGTGCCATTCACTGTTTCATTGGCTAGATTTGGGTTCGCCCCTCCTTCCTCTCTTTTTTTAAAGTTTTTTTTTAGTTTGATTGATTGATGAAGGGACACCTAGACTTCGGTCTATTGACCAGGAAATCTTGGCGTTTAAAAAGCAAGGCTTCTTCCACAACTCCTTTATATGGTATCTTCTTAGAATGCCCAACCCATGCTTTCTGTATGGTCTGCCTTAATGTTTATCTTAACATTTTAGTTGGACTTAAAGGTCAAACTATAAGCCTCTTAAAGTGATAGATACACTTAAAATCCTTTCTGAAACATACAAAACTAGCTATATAGCCTGCATAAATTTGACAATATGGACTTGTATATATTCAGAACTCATAAACAATAGGTGGTGAGACTTAACTAAATTATTGACATTAATTACTTCTTTAAACTTGTAAACTGTAAATTCTCAATGGTTTATCTCACATCTGCCTTGCAAATGGTAAAAACTCTATGGTCTCGCAAACCCAACTTTGTCTTACATGGTGAAAGCCCCATGGTCTTGCCTTGGCCACCTGATAAAAGAGGCTACAATTGATAAATCTAAAGAACTTTAGAAAAATATATATATGTTAAAGAGGGGTTGGTCGTAAAATTAAAGATCCAATAAACTGATATGGACTAAAAATAATTATTGAAATAGAAGATAAGAAATTCAAAGTGGTGAATCATATTTATTATATCTTTTCCTTATTAACAAATATTTAATAATTAGTGTGTTCTCTTACCTTATGACTATTATAAGAAAAAATTTCATTTAAATTATAATTATTTATAGAGGTTATTTAAAACATGATTATAACAAACATAAATATAGAAATATTATAAAAATTGATAATCTAATTAATATGCTGTTTGACACTTTTACCCTTAAAGATTTAAGTTTTAATCATTTCAAGGTGAATTTAAATTTAAATGCACAGGGCTGTTTACTTTCAAGCAGTTCGGTCTACTTGAATGAACTTGGATTAGAATATTTTTGAGTAATTGATTTCTAGGTAAAATTATATACATGATTATTTATTTGAAGTATTTTGAATCACCATTTATAATTTATCATTAAATTTTTTTTGATAATAAATCATGGATGATGATTAATAACGTATTATATCAAAAACCATACTCAATTTAATTCAAAAATTAATTACTCACTCTTATAAATTATTAAAACATCAAAACTTATATAAATCTTCTGAAATGATAGTAATTGATGCTTATTGCTTTAAATGGTAAAAGCCCACAGTCTTGCCTAGTGCACATGATAAAAAGGTTACAAGCTGTTAAAAGTTTAAATAGTAGGTGCTTTCATGTTGATTATTCAATAATTAATAAATTGTTTAATACTTTTAAATATTGGTGAATATTAAGCCGTTCCACCCATTCAACTTAAATACACTGACTGTTTACTTTCAAACAGTTTGATTTACATGAGTGAGCTTGGTTTGAATATTATTTTTAAATCTTCTAAAGTGAACGAGGATGGGGCAATTGAGCTTGGTTTGAATTGTTTTTTTCTGCAACGGTCATGATAAGCTATTTTAATGCGAGTGCATTTAATCTGTTAAAAAACTAATATATAATTGAAATCCCATTTACGTTATAGTTTTAATAAATATTAATGATCGGTTTATAAGGGTCCACCAAAAAAATTCTGCAATCTCCAAAATAGTATAAAATCAATCTCTTTATATATATATATATATTAATATAGGAGGAAAATATTTTAATATATTAATAGCTATGGAAAATTTAAATGCTTCAATTACAAAGACTCGGTACATCCACGCAATCATTCCCAAGTTGGTATGGTAAACTAATGGATAGGAATACCATATAATCATGGATACTTTCAGTTCTTCCCACTAAATGTTTATCTTTTTATTTCGAAAAAAAATTATTCCAAACTATCTGCCCTCCTCATTTCAGTTTCACTATTTCTATCAGCTATAATAGAAGTAGAGGAAAAATCTGCATTATAGAGGATAGGTATTAACACTGCCGATCCCAAGAAAAATGGCAGAGGCCCCAAAACCCAGAGAATCAAAGGAAAAGCCCCATAAAAGGCCCTGTTACCAACTATACTGAAAAGGAAGCCTCTTTCCAACAACTCACAGATATAATCTGTACCATCCAGGCTGGCCAATTCATGTCTTTTCATTGGAGTTGCTATCAAAGAGCTGACTTCACACTTACAGCAGATTGACAGAGAATGGCAGAGAAAAGAGAGGACCATAAACATGAGCATTAGCAAGTATTTTATAGACAATGTAATGCCCTCTTGAGATCCAAAGGTTGTGTCATTCAGAGGTTTTTTTATACTGTAGGTGCTGCTAATCATAGCAGCCAGTCCGCAACCCAACAGAATTGAAGTTGTTGCCATCAGGGTGGACCCCATTATGCTGTTCCTCAGTGTCTGCACTGCTACAACTCCATTCTTATCACTATCCTGTTTAGAGAACACAGCTCACGATTCATCAAGCCGTAAGTGGCAAAATACTTTCAAATTGATAAAAATAAATCACATTCTCTCTTTCAAAGACTAGTTTTTAAGACGCCATCTTTCTACTTCTATTATCTCAAATCATAATCTAGACAATGAAAATTATTTATTGATTGTGTATTTTCTTCTCAGTTTTTCTTTTTTTTTTTTTTTTTTTTTTTTTTTTCTTTTAACTGTGAAGGGATTGTATATATTTATTCTCTGAACCTCCTATATTTTGTTTTCTTAATGAACATGACTACTTTGAGTCAAGCTTTCATTGAAATAAATTAGTAGTTTTATAAGGTCTTACCTTCATCATGCTTTTAACCCAAAGCTTTCTTCCAATACTGTTGACACCAATCACAATCCTGAGAGTGTAATTCCTAACTCTATACCACAAGAAAACCTGGTATAAAATAATTATCAGAATACCCAATGGCACCAAAATAAGATCTAGGAAGCTTTTCTTCCACTCCATTTTTTTGGTTTGGTTTGTATGAAATGTTTAGACTGTAATAGATATACTGAATGGGCAACTTCACAAACCACAAAGATTATATTACATTGATAGCAAGTACTTCGTTAAGCACCTTTGTAATTTATAATCAAGTTTGAGGACATCATCAATATACCTACTGTATCACCACCACCACAACTACCAATGAAATCCAACACCACCATGTAGCTGAACAAGGAAAAGATTCAAATTTAAACCCAACCAATGCAGCCTGTAAGACTCTTAGGTGTAATACACTTCTAATCTCGAGGAATAAAATTCATGTAAAATACAAGTCGGTACCATTAGTACATAAACAATAATATATTGTGGTACATTGAAAGTGGGATAATAACTCCAAACAATATGACCTGTCACATCACTATTTCAATAATAATAGAACTCACTTTCTTGAAAAAAATCTCTTATCATTATCTTTTAAGGAAACGAATCTCTTATCATTTATCTTTAAGCACATAAAAATAAAATAGAAGTGATTTTCATGTCTTGGATTGTTATTATGAAAGTTGTGTAATATTTTTATTTAATAAGTTGATGTTTTACCTTATTTTTTATTAATGAATTTCAAAAGTGTAAAATTTTGAACTAATTCATAATATATGATGTATTACAATTAAGTATAAATTTGAATGTAATAGGTAGAAATTGATTTGAGACTTATATTTGTTAATTATAGAAAATATTAAGACGGATAAGATAATTATCATCTAAATAAAATGTGCAGGTTTTAAACTAAATGCAGGAGGCATAAAAGATAGAAAACTAGATTGTAAGTCACTCATATCATAAATTGGAGTTCTAAGCATGCCTAAACAATAATATTAATGTCTTGTCATTATTGCCTCATGCTAGTGATTGGACTTGACGGTTCCATCTGTGTGAATGTTGCTTCTCTATTCTAGTATAAGGCATTGTGATTGCTTCTCTTCCGTCTGTGTGTGTGGTCCCAATGTTTTATAGTGCACATGATACTTAAAAACTTGTCTCTTTCTCTTGAAACCCTAAGTTTAATTTTGACACTAGGTTTTTCCTTGTAAAAAGGGAAATAAGGTGGATTTATTTGACTTGAACCACTTCCTGTTGAATCACTGAGCACTACCTAAAAATCTAGTACTCTGAAAGGGGAAGTTAAAATGTGTGTAGTTCTCCTCATTAGATGTATGTGTGTAATGGTGATTGTTCAATGTATGCAGCCTATGAATTAGTTTTTGACACTTGTAAATTAAAAAATAGGCTTGGCTTTGAGATGTTTCAAACTTGGCTAAGATATGTTCCTTATGAGTGATTGGTAAATTTAAGAGAATAGGGGGCAGGGGTGAGATGACAGGGGTCCTTTTGAATGTGCATATATATATATATATATATATATATATATATATATATATATATATATATATATATATATGTTTCATTGATGAGTGTTAGACATGGATATAGGTTTATACCTATTGTATATTTATATGGAAGTATTTGGATACTTTCTCATACCACCGACATGTGAAATGTATAGGTTGACCCATAAGGATGATTTGAATTTGAAATATGACTTTTCTTGGCATGAGATGAAATGCCAACTTTATATGGTATTCAAATTTTGGTACTATCTGAATCTTATAGTGTTATCCAAGAGTTATGAATACTATTTTGATGATCTAGAGATGTTTGAGTATGATAATTGATTAGTTTAGCATAGACTAGAGAATTCTTGTAGGTGACTAATAACAACTTTAGAGGATTAGACTCATAAAAAAAAATGTGAGTGTGATAAAATGGTGAATAAGAGTCATATATATGTGCATAATTCATGTAGGATGAAGGTAGGCCAAAACTAACATTGCCAAGTATCTAATATCAAATTTTAGTATCTATAAATTCCCTCATTTTATTACAGTACTGAATTGCAATACAAATGTTACAGTAAAAGGATAGAGAGATGTACCTAAGTGTGTAAAACACACTTTGTCTTTGAGATATGCTTTAAATGTATAGTTTGATTCAAGAAAATTGTAAGTGAGTGAATCGTATTGTCATGTAACTTGTTAGAGATGATTCTTCCTTATTGAAGCATTGGAGAAATATATTTTTCCACTGAAGCACTTAGAGAATGATTCCTCTTGTTGAAAAT
This sequence comes from Torreya grandis, assembly GCA_037957365.1. Lineage (NCBI taxonomy): Eukaryota > Viridiplantae > Streptophyta > Pinopsida > Cupressales > Taxaceae > Torreya > Torreya grandis. The sequence goes on along the minus strand of JARHVA010000453.1, from coordinate 4,345,139 downwards.
TTTGAAGAATCAGGTGTGATAATGATCCAAAACTCAAAAGTTCTGTTTGATAAATATTTTCAGAACACAGAAATAACACAGTAACAATTAATTCTCTGAGAAGAGATGTATTATTACTCAAGATCGCAATACAACTATATGCTTATCTCTGGGAAGAGATGTTTGATTTCTCATTTCGAGTTACATCTTAATTTATACCTATTTTGAAAGCAAGGGGAGGATGTGGAAGGTCACCAATATTGAGGGAGATTAAGTTGTTTTACTTTCATGCTTTAAAATAATATAGAATTTGAGGAATTACTATTTTTATAAACTTACTATTTTTAGACTACACTACTAAAATTGAAATATGGGGCACTTTCATTATGTTTTAAGGGGTCAAAATTCATCAAAAAAATATCCATGCCATCTCACAGTGTTCTCCTCATTCTTATCTTTCCAACGATTCAAACGATGAGTCAATTGGAGCTACAATGCAAAAGTTATGGCTCCCAAAAGTTCTGTCATCAATTGGGGTGGAACTATCACCCGAATTGTCACCTAAATTGCTGCCCAGATCATTCCTCCCTCCTTGAAAAGAAATGGTCCTTATTGCGTCAATGTTCCTCATCAGGTGTGGTAGTTGTGTCTTGATTTGATTCTCTATGAGCCACTCACCTTGGTGGCTAAGCTGGCCCCTTTTGACCACTCGATAAAGCGGAATAGAGCATCTTCTTGTTGTCTTCATCCAGGTGTCCACAATATGATCCTCCTCCACTGGATAAAAACTTTGTGGATCAAGCTCATCAATGTCGAGTTTTTTTTCTATGATTGAAGTGTCCAATAGAGGTGGATGATATGGTTTGAGGAGCTCCACATTGAATATTGGATGCAGACCAAGGTAGGCTGGTAGGTTCAACTCAAAAGCATTTTCTCCAAATTTTTTGGTGATGGTGTAGGGACCATATCATAGAGGCCAAATTTTTTTGTGTGGGCCTGCAAGTCGTTCCTTCTAAAGCTGCAACCAAACCTTATCACCCACAGCAAAATGGTGTGCAATCCTATGTTTGTCATGGCATTGCTTATACTTCTGATTCATCTTGTCCAGGATGTCATGAACTTGTTGCTAGATGTGTTGCATTTTTTCAATGAACTTTGTTGCTTTTGTTGCCTCAGATCTTCCATGAGGTGTGTATTCTATGGTGGAGAATGGAACAGCTATATCAATTGGTGCCATGGGTTAGAACCCAAAGCATACTTGGAATGGATTATGCTTAGTCGAGTTATGTAGGGCTTGATTGTATCCATGTTGTATGAAAAGAAGCCCCTCATCCCATGTTCATGAATGTTTATAGTGATACACCTGAATCATATGAACAATCAAGCGATTCACCACCTCTATTTGACCATCAGTCTGTGGATGGAAGGCTGTGGACTTCATCAACTTGGTATCCATCATCTTCCATAGAGTGGACTAGAAGATGCTCAGGAACCTGCTATCTCGATCTGAGACAATGGACTTGGGGAGACCAAAATGGAGCCATACATAAATAAAATATAGTTGAGCAATTTCTTTAGTAGATATATTTTTCTTACAAGCAATCATGATAGTCATTTTTAAAAAATGATCAACTACCACAAAAATAAAGTCCTTACCATATTTTGAAGTGGCCAAACCTAAGATAAAATCCATTGAGATAGATTCCTAAGGCCTGGTTGGTTCTGGAAATGGTGTGTACAATCCTTGCTTCTTATTTGTTGGCTTGGATATCGCACATGGGGTGCAAGATTTGAGATATCTTTCCACATCCTTTCGCATATGGGGCCAGTAGAAGTGTTTTTGAAGAACTGCCAATGTCTTCTCTCCAAAGTGTCCAGTTGTCCTACTGAAACGTGCTTCCCATATCATCTTCTGTTACTTTGCAGCTGGAACACCGATGTGCCCCATATGACAAAGGACATTATCTTGCAAATAGAAATCAGAAACATGTTTAACTTTTTGAAGCATTTGATATGTATCAGGAAAGATAGGATATGCTTCATATAGAGCACCCCAAGTGGCAGTCTCATGTCCGCACAAGTCAAGAACTATTGTGAGTGTAGTAATTGGTGGATGGCTCAGACAATCTACAGTTGTATTTGAGCTCCCCTTTTTGTGTTTGATTATTAGATGAAATTGTTGAAGATATGTGGCCCACTTTTGGTGCCTCTCATTTCATAGTTTGCTTTATGTGTGGATGAATTCTAGTCATCTGTGGTTAGTGTGGATGACCATCTCTTTTCCCAAGATGTAGTGTTTCCATTGTTTGCAGGCTTGCACAATGACATAGAGATCCTTATCATATGTCAGATATTTATTGACTGTATCAGTGAAAGTTTCACTATGATATGCAACAGGATGGCCATGTTACATGATGACAGCTCCCATGGCATATTCAGATGCATATGTCTTCAACTCAAAAGGTTGATGCAAATCTGGCAAGGCAAGAATAGGGGTTGAGCAAAGTCTGTTCTTCAAATTCTCAAATGCCCTTTGTTGTATTTCACCCCATTGAAATGTAGCTTTAGCTCCTCCTTTAGTCACTTGGGTTAGTGACCAAGCAACATGTGAAAATCCAAGAACAAACTTGCGATAGAAATTTTCAAGACCCAAGAAGCTGCGTAGTTCTGTGAGGGTCTTTGGTGTGGGCCATTCTCGAATAACCCAAATCTTTTCTAGATCAACATGGACCCCTTCCTCATTCACAACATAGCCAAGGTATTGAATTATTTTCATCCTGAATGTGCATTTGTCGAGATTTGCATACAACTTGTGCTCTCGAAGAGTTTGAAGCACCTTACGAACATGTTGCAAATGCTCCTCCCATGTTCTGTTGTAGATGAGTATGTCATCCTAGTAGACAACCACAAATGAGTTGGTGAAGGGTCGTAGGATGTCATCCATCATCCTCATGAAGGTTTCAGGTGTGTTAGTTAAGCCAAAAGGCATAACCAACCATTCAAAGAGCCCCTCCTTAGATTTGAATGCAGTCTTCTAGACATCGGTGGGATTGATGGGAATTTGGTGATAGCCAGATTTGAGATCACTTTTGGTGAAGAACTTCACACCACAGAGTTGGTCCAGTAGGTCATCAATCCTAGGGAGAGGGTAGCGATTCTTCACAGTGATTTTATTCAGGGCTCGGTAGTCAATGCAAAGCCTCTATGTTCCATCTTTCTTTGGTGCCAAGACAATTGGGCTACTACAGGGTGAAGATCTTGGCCTGATGTGACCCTTTTGGATCAATTCTTGAATCTATATTTTTATCTCATCATTCTCTAAAACTGATCTACAATACATATGACTGTTAGGCAAAGGTGATCCTAGGATCAAATCGATAGAATGTTTTACCTGGTAATGTAGTGGAACTCCTGTGGGTGACTTGAATAAGTCATTATATTCTCCTATGATTCATCCTATCTGCTTTTGTTGTTGTGTTGATTGTGTAGTCAGGACTGCAACAACGGCCTTCTTGGGTTTATGTGGTTTAACCACCATGAGAACAAATTGTTTTGTCTTCTCCACCAATCTCTTACATTGCTTAGCACTGATTAGGGAGATAGATGTGGGAGGTGGTATCTCTAGTACCCTGTAGCATCATGTTCCAAGAGTGAGGGTGATTCTTCGGGTTCATGATTCATAGATACCATTTCACTCATACATGAACAACTGACCAAGGAGTACATCACAAACATCTAGATTGACCACATCACACAAGACTTCATCTTGGAAAGGTTTTATTGCATATGAAAGAAGACACTGATGGGTGACACGGAGGTCTCTCCCTGGGCTCAACCATCCAATATTGTGTGGCTTTGGATGAGGCTTCATGGATAGATTTAGACTTTTCACAACTTTAGTAGAGATTAAATTCTTTTGACTCCCACTATCAAGAATGAAATGCAAAGGCTTACCTTTTACCCATAATTTGGAGTGAAACAATCTTTCCTTGTCATCTGGCCTTTCCTCACAGGCCTGTGATGAAGCGATGATGGTGTCAGGCTTAGTGTCTGCAATTTCTTCTTCATCCTCTTCGACTGTGGGTTAAGACAGAGTAGTAGATGTCGAGTATTGTGACTCAAAAAGCAGTGACTTGATGGCTGGACATTCTTCTTTGGAGTGAGTTTTAGTTTTGTGGTAATCACACCATTTTCCAACCTTCCCCTTCTGGGGTTTCTTATCTTGAAACTCCTTTTGCTTCCAATTTTGGCCTCATGTTTGACCTTCCTTATCACTTTTCCATTTTGAGGGCTGACTCTTTGTATTCTTTTTGCCATACTTCTGCTCAATATTCACTGTGAATTTGTATGCCTCACCAAGGGTTTCCAAATTGAAGAGTTCCATTTCCCCCCGTATGTACCATTGTAGTCCACCACGATATTTGAGTCTTATGTTTCTCACTTTCTTGGATGCCCAATATTGCAAATAAAGAATGAAAAATATCTATGTAATCTTGAACAAATTGGTCCTTACCTTAGTGAAGTTGTTGCCACTATATGTACAGATCATCATATGCTCCAATGGGATAGTATTCTTCTTTCATCGCTTCCATAAAATCATCCTAGGTAGGCTCCAGCTCAAGGCCAATGTCATCTGTACTTAACCTCTTTTTGTAAACTTCCCACCAATTTTTCACAGGAAATGATGCTTTCAAAAGAGCAAAAGTGATCTTTTCTCCATCGGTGAATTTGTTTACAGAAAAGTAGGAAGACAATTGATCTAACCAATTTTCTACTGCATCAGCATTGATTTTGCCTTCAAATTTAGGAATATCAAAATTCACCTAAACCTTGAAGGGTGTTGGGGCACTGAAATGATGTTCCATGGATGAGGAGCCAGGAAGTGTAGCTGAGGAGCCGGAATTTCTCATCTGGAGTTGTTGAAGAATTTGGGCAAATTGTTGTAGCATCTATGTTTGTTGCCATTGGAGGGCTTCATTCACCATTTCCTTGAAAGGATCAGATGTCTCAGTGTCATCCACCATTTGAATTTGTTTGGAGTGAATAGGTGGATAGTTTGGAAGCTCTGTTGTTTTCCACCCAAGCTTCTTGTAGCCCGACCTTATCCTCGGGATCATACACTCTGAAGACAAACCACTTTGATACCACTGATCCAAAAATTAGAAGTTCTAGTTGATAAATATTTTAAGAACATAGAAAAAACATAGTAACAATGAATTCTCTAAGAAGAGATGTATTATTACTCAAGATCGCAATATAACTATATGCTTATCTTTGGGAAGAAATGTCTGATTTCCCATTTTAGGTTACATATTAATTTATACCTATTTTGAAAGTAGGGGGAGGATGTGGAAGGTAACCAATCTCAAGGGAGATTAAGTGGTTTGACTTCCATGCTTTAAAACAATATAGAATTTGAGGAATTACTATTTTTAGAAACTTACTATTTTTAGACTACACTACTAAAATTGAAATTTGGGGCACTTCCATTGGGTTTTAGGGGGTAAAACTTAATTTAGAAGATATCCATGCCATCTCATGGTGTTCTCCTCATTCTTATCTTTTCGATGATTCAAACGACGAGTCAATTGGAGCTACGGTGCAAAAGTTATGGCTCCTAGAAGTTCTGTCATCAATTGGGGTGGAACTGTCACCCGAATTGTCGCTTAAATTGCTGTCTAGATCAGATAAATTCCTAATTTGTGTAACTAAGGTAAGGCCATGGGTTAGGAATTTAAATTAGTCAACCCTCACGAATAATTAGTGCTACCAAATCTATTGAGTGTCAGTGAACCTCAACTACACCACTTGTGTAACTAATATTATAAACCTAAGATGAAAGGTGGAAGCCACATATTCAGATTGCTTTGAGAAATGGTAAGGTCATTGAGCCTCAACTACATTACCACAATAAAAATGAATCACTTGCTACATATGGACTTATATATTCAATGTTGTTCATTTTTAGGTACCATCGAATGTGTTTGGAAAGTAGAAAATTGTAATAGTGTGTATGTGCATAAACAAGATTCGTGCCCCATGAATTTCTTCCAATACGATATAAAATACTATACATCTATATGTTATTTTGTGTTTAAAATTTGAGAACATGTATCTCATGATCTTGTAAATGTGTGCATATGCCTCCAAATGTGTCTAAATAGGTGAATATTCAAAAACATGTAACTTATGTTTTTATAAAATTGTGTGAATATGCATGACATATGCATCAAGTGTATTTGAATATGTGAATACCTAAAAAAATACAACTCATTTTGCTATATAAATTGCGTACATATACATATATATATATATATATATATATATATATATATATATATATATATATATATATATATATATATATATATATATATATATATGACATATATCCATAAAATCTATTTTCATGTGTAAATATTTATCTCAATTAGACATTTGACCCATTTTGAAATATTTGAAACCTGTAAACTATTCTAAAATTTGAATTTCTACTCATGGAGGCTTGAGTCTCTATAACAATCCCACTAATATGTCTCCATTTTTGAGGTGAGGGATGTAGCATATGAGTTACTTATCTAAAAATAAAAGAGTTAGTTGTTTCATGTTATGTATATATATGTAATCACATATAATCATGTCAACATCTAGAGAATATGTCATTGTAGTAATGAACAACTCATCAAAGCATGCATGGACCATATGTTGTAAGGCATAAAAGTGTTATGCCAATATGTATATAACAATTAGGCATGTAATAATATCCATTATTAATATAAGCATTGAATAAGACTACGTAATTAAAGGTGCATAATATGTATCATGGAACCATACACAAAAAGATAGGTGTGTAATATGAAAAACAACACCTATAAACTCAACAAAATCAACAAGATAAATATAAAATGTCATTACAATGGTGCACATAACAAAAACAAAGAGACTAATATTGAAAGGTGTGTGGTATGTATCATGAAACCATACACAAAAGGATAGGCGTGTAATATGAAAAACAAAACCTATAGACTCAACAAAATCAACAAGATAAATATAAAATATCATTACAATGGTGCACATAACGAAAACAAATGCAATAACACTCAATATCATACAAGGTCAAGGGTCACATACAATTGATAGTTAATGTTGCACACACAAGGCAAAGGGCCATAAGTAATGGACAATAAATGTTTCACACACAAGCCCAATTGCCACAAATAATGGAAAATAAATGTCACACACATGTCCAAGGGTTGCATACAATAGAAAATATATGTTTCACACACAAGGTCAAGGGCCATAAATAATTGGTGATAAATGTTGCACACACAAGGCTAAAGGCCACATATAATGGACAAGTAATTGTCACAAACAAGGCCAATGACTACATACAATAGATGAAAAATGATTAGCTTATTATGAAAGAGAAACAAAATCAATGAAACATAGAACAAGTAATCTATTCCACACCATCCAAGTATGTCAATGTCACAACATATGAAGGTAACATATCAATGAAATAGAACATTGTATAAAGTATGAGTATTAGAAAGTAGCATGTAAGTAATTATTATAGCTCAACATGGTAAATGAAAATTTCATAGAAATATATAACTTGTATCAATGTAATATGTGGAATAAGACTCGCCCAACATTGGCATGAGCCATCCTTATAATAATGTTCAATATCTATGCATCCATGTATCATATCTAACATGTATGTCTTGTATCTTACTCATGTATACCATGAAATACATGTGCATATAAAAAATGATATGCAATTTACCCAACATGTGATAAATAACATATATGAAAAATATAACTAACAATCATGTCATGTTTAGGTCTTGATTTTTTATTTTTGGAATATTTAAATGTTTTTGTACTTTGTATTTTTATATATTTTTTATTTTTATTTTTAGAATTTTTAGAGTGTGGTTAATGTTAACCAAATTTCCCATCAATGGGATGCTCACATGAAGTCCCTATATTATATGGTGCAAAGGTCACATTTCGTGAGTGAAAAGTTCTATGCGTGGATATAATTGTATTGAATCTTAATCTAAAAAAAGATCTTGTGTTGTAATATTAATACTATCATCACCATTCATAGTTTATTGTATAGGTTTCAAAGCTCGATGGTGAAATATATCTTTTGAAGTCTAATGTATATTAGGAGAAACTTGTGTTTGTGTTCGTTGTAGAACATGTTGAAATGTCAATAACTATAGTCTAGGGTCTGGCACAAATATTGGCTATTTTATGTCTTGAATGACTTTGTAATGAGCACTAAATCACTAGTTGTATTGGAAATTAAACTACTATCCTATAAAATGTATGTTTAGAATGAACCTGAGTAGGATGTATAACTAACTGTGTAGCATGAGTTTGAATATGTGGATTAAATGCATCTATAACATAATATTGAATAGGTGTAGTAACTAATTATATCGAATGATCTTAAATAGGTGTAACAACAAACTAAAATGGCGGTGTGGGTGGAAGAGTAAATGCCTATGGTTGAATATGGTACTCATATGGAATACTTAGAATAAACACCATTTTGTTGCAATGTAATACTTGATAGATCTATACATTGAAGAGTTTATGTATCCTAGGGAGTCCTGACAACATGTCATGTGCTTAGTGAAACTAAGAATGGAGTAGAAAATATTGTAGGGCCTACCTTAATAGGTAGCACAATGTGTCATATGGGGTTTTTTCTATGTTTGTAAAATATTTTGACTATCCTAGTTATTTATTTCAAATTCTCATTTGTGTATCCAAGTGTGTGTACAAGTATTTTCATTTGAACTATTGTCTACCATGATAATATGAGTAGGTTACAAATAAACATAGGCTCGTGCTAATCATGAATTTAAGTATGAGTATCATATATAATGTCACTATCATCAAATGTGGTTTCAGGTCACTGTAATGTTATGTTTGTAGATGTACCAATAAGGTTATCCACTAGGTGATTATATGTCAAAGAAAGAATATGTGCATTGTATTGTAATACACTTTAGAAGTATTATTTTAATTTTGAATTATGTTCATGAGGACACGAACCTATTTTAGATTTGAAATTTGAAATATGTTTGTGTAAATTCAAACCTAGTTAATCCCAATTTCACTTTATTTTTTGCCATTCTATTAACTTAGTACATTTCTAAATGGGATCAACCCATTTGGGTTATATATAAGCAGTTGTTAGGAATACAAAATACAAAGTAATACTAATAAAATAAAGATGGAATTAAAATGTAGAAAACACAACACAAGATAGACACAGATCTAATGTGGTTCACCAAATATGGACTACGTTCACACAAAAATAGCCAGTTCTTCTCTTTATTCAGTCCAACAAAATGGAAGGATAAAACCTGCAATACATCCACTGCAATCTCCTCTTCACTCACATATAGTATGCCTCCATGATTACAATGCCCTCATATCAAAGGAGGGTTACATATTAGGGAAAAAATGCATAAGCATAATTTGTATTGTTAGATCTGCAACTTAATAGTGAATGGTCTAGATTTACTACTAAATTATAATATTTTACAATGCATTTTTAACAAAATTTTGCTTCGAGGGCCCTGCCCCTGAACCCCCGCTAGGGAGGGTTTCCATGTGTGTGTGTGTGTGTAGTAAAACATTATACAAAATAAAGTATATGTGATTTAAAAATAATTACAAGGCACTACAATTCCTAATGTTGAACATATGTGCCAAACAAATCTATTTAATATTGTATTTTTTATTATATTTAGCTTGTGCATTACTTTATTACTAATCCACACTTTTTATAAAAATACATGTGAATCTTGAATAAACTTATCAAAATGGAAGTTAATTATATATTTTATAAAATATCAAAATATGACATATTAAATTTTATATACATAATTATTTCACACCATGAGATAATTTGTATTTTAATTTATAGGTACCAAAAAAATTTAATACATCAATAAATGTTTAAATTGTAGGAATGATTAAATTAAAAATACAAGTTTGACTGTTAGAGTCAATTCTAAATATTAAAAACTAAATTAAAACCAACCCGTAAAAAAATTCTAAATATTTAACTCACGATGATCACATGTGATCATCATCACCATCATTATAATTTGGGTGCTTTGACAAAGTACATTCCCAGGAGTAAAGTTCCCAAGCCTCCTATTCAACCTTTTTATGGGAATTGTATAACAAGCTGCAATCATTACGTGAAAAAGTGTGATCCAGTTCCTCCTATATCCATTCTTCTTCATCCTCCTCCTCCAACTCATCATTCTTACCCTTATCATCTTCACATTCCTCTTCCTTTGCTTCATCCTCTTTGTTTCCTTCATAGACATTAATCTCATGCCTAGCTTCTCATCCTTCTAGAGAGTGATCATTGGAACCCTGCCTTTTGACATCTTCTTTCATGGGCACTAATTTTTTATTAGCTTCTTTCTCTCTCTACCCATCACTTTTTATAAAAATCCTTTATTTTTCTAGGGTGCCACGATTGATTATACAAATAAAGACGTTATAAAAAATTATAAATGAAAATTGAAGAAGATGATGTTGTTGGTAAAATTTATAACTTAAGAGTGATCTATGTATACAATATTTCCATATAGATTTATAAAAGGGTACTTGATTGTGCCTGCAAAGTACATGATTTTTCATATTCATATGTGTTTCAGTAATTGAGATTATTGCACCATTCACTTTGCACTACTAAACTTGTAGGTGAATACATATTCACCAGTAAAAATAAATCAATTTATCATTATATGAGTTATTCTATAGAAAAATACTAATTTCAAGATGAAAATCTATCACTGCACCTGTAAAGTACAATATTTTTCATATTTGTCTATATAGTCATCATTGAGATTATTCCAGTAGTCACCTTGTTGACAAAATTCTTGATAAATTGGTGGAGGTGACTACAAATCCATCAATATGAATAAATTAGTTTAAAATTCTCTGATTTGGCACTCTTGCATATACATATTAATTATAGGACAAAGATATATCAATGCCCCTGCAAAGTACAAGATTTTCCATATCAGTTTGTGCAATCTTAATTGAAATTCTTGCAATAGTTACCTTACTAAAAATATCTGCATATATTGATGGAGGTGATTACACATCCACATGTACATATAAATTAGTTAATCCTTCTCTAAGTGGTTCTTCTACAAGTAAATATTAATGGTGTGGCAAAGATCTATCATTACACCTGCAAAGTATAAGCTTTTCCATAATCCATTTGTGCAATTATAATTAAGATTCATGCAAAATTCACCTTGCAACAATGTTCTCAATATACTGATAGAGTTTAATACACATATACATATACATATAAATCATTTCATCATTCTTTGTGTTATGCTCTTGCATATAAATACTAATGGTATGACAAATATCTATCATTACACCTACAAAGTACAATATATTTTATATCCATTTTTATAGTTGTAATTGAGATTATTGCAACAATTAATGTTATGAAAATATTTTAAATATACTAAAAGAGGTGAATACACATTCACTGATACGTATAAATCAGTTCATCATTCTCTATGTGCTAATCTTGCATATAAATATTAATCGCATGATGAAAATCTATCATCACACCTACAAAATAAAATATTTTCCATATCCATTTGTGATTCATAATCAAGATTATTTCAATGATATGCTTTCTAAAATATTCTTAATATATAAATGGATTTGAATACACATCCACCAGTACGTATAATCTGTAATACTAATGGTGTATGCAATCTAAAATCTAAATATATAGAAAACTATATAAAGAGTTCTAGCTATGTGTACTTCGTAAACTCCAAGGCCAATATTATACGATATCTCATTTTAATACAACCTTAAATATCCTCTAATATTATTAATGTCAAAACTAGTTGAATACAATCACAACAATTTTGATGAAGATCAAAATAACATAGATGATGAAATTGATGTTTTTCAGCCTATGAAAGGGATTTTTTTGTGTCAATGGAGTAGAAGGTCATCATTCAATTGCAGCCCGATGGAGAAGATGACATCTACAATTATCATCACATTAACCCCATAATAAAAATTGAGGATCATATTATGAATGAGGACAACATAAATAGTACTCTGGATCCTACAAGAAGCACTTGTCTATGGTAACAAATTATAAGGCTACCATTCAATAGCAACCCCATTGACATATGCTTTTTCAATTATAAACTTATAGTTGGAGAAATTATGGAAAAGGAAGTTGGTGATAACTCATGACGATAATAATTTATGAATTCGATAATATTTGTGTGTGTGAGAGTGAGTGAGTGATTTTAATTTGTTATTATTATATTAATATATTAAAATTTTCAGTAAAGCATAGTTATTTGAATGCAAAGAGATGATATATCATATGTTCATTCTCTCAACCAATGAAAATTTTGAATTTTAAACATTTTGATCTCTTTGCGAACATTCCTAATTCCCATTTTTTATGTGTTCAAATTGTTTGTTTGTTTGCAAGTCCATTGTAGAACTCTTATATACCAAATTTTATCATGCTCTAACTTACGCATAAAGTAGATCAAAAATTGGTATGGATAATATATTTTAGTATCAATCCTTTTGAGTGCACATACAAATTATTGTGTATAAACTTGCACCAATTTTTATATTTAGATGTACTTTAATCAATAATATATTTGAAATTATTGAGACACACTACATCATTAGCTTGGTATAGACAGAATACTTCCCAAATTGACATAATTCACTAGATAGACATCGATATGTGTGTTGATCATTTGATAACACTCCCACTTATACATAGATAATAATTTGGATGGACAATAGATTTTAGTCTCGACCCACTTGAATGCACTTGCAAATTATTAAATATAAGTACATGCCCAATTACCATATCTAGACGCACATTAACCAATAATATAATTAATATTATTGCAATACACACTATAAGCTTGGTGTACACATAATATTTATCATATTGATAGAAATAACTAGATAGACATTTAGTACACATTAATCAATTGATAATGCTTTGAATGGACTGTATAGATATCGATTTAGACAGAGAATATATTTCAATATCAATCCACTTGAGTGCACATACTAATTATTAAGTATAAGTACACCACTTTCCATAAATAAATCATGTACTACAATCAATAAAATAATTTTGATTTTTTCAACACACTCTATATAAAGGGTTGTATAAGCTAGGTGTGTATAGTAAACTCTCTCGAAGTCCAACTTGATAGGATATAATCTTATTTTAATAAAAATTATTTAATTCCCTTCATTAATATTGATGGAAAAACTAGTTGAAGATAATCATTGCAACAATTCTAAATAAGATCAAAATTTAGATGAAATTGATCATGTGATGTAGCATTTAAGGAGAAAGAACATATATATGTGCCAATCAAGTAGAAGGCCACCATTCCATCATAACCCCACAGATAGCTACGCCTTTATTAGTAAACAATGATTTATCAAACATGAACATATAGAAGAATCAATGTGTGAGTAGATGTATCCAAACGAGAAGAATATACAAGGAAACATTTATCGACTTTGCAAGTGCACATATTGACCACCTTCTACATTTTTATTGATTCCACAAAGTATTTTTACAAAATCGAACCCCCTACCCCTACCACTTACATTGACTAATTCACACTAAAAGTCACAAAAGTGACTCCATAATGGACACCTAACATTTATTCTATAGAGCATAGATGAACAATTATGGACCTCTTGCAGTCAGTATTGATATAACTATAACTTGATGATAATCAAAAGATTAATTAATATTTCATAATCTGATAAGATGATATAATATCGAATTTAGAATTGTACCAGAGTGTAAAATGCAAATTAAATGTAGAGCTTTTAGTTTGGACATATATTATAAGATTCCACCATGTAATTACTAGTAAATAAATGTTTTCATAATTTATTTTGGAAACATATAATCTAATTTTCATATGATGATATAGAAACATTTTTTAATAAATTTTTAATAAATATTATAAAAATCACACATATTCTATGTCACCTTTTATATTAGGAATAATTTCAATAATACTTCACAATTTTTTAATATATATTTTTAATTGTGTAATATCTAGCATAGAAATATTATTGTAAACAATATTAAACAGCGATCGTTAAAAAAGAAATGGAAAAAAAAATGTTTGGATTGATTTTTTTCGCAGCTTAGATGTTGTTATGGCGCTGCGGACCTGCAAAAACAAAGCTAAATAAATAAATAAACTGGTGTTAAGTATTTAAAAATAAAATCTTAAAATACAAATAATTAAAAAATAAATAACATTTAAGAAAATAGAAAAAAAAAATTATGGACCCCTCTCACTTTTTCTAATTGAATTTAATACTAAGGTTATTAAAAGACTTTAAAAGATTAAGATGTTTATTCTTCCTATTTAAAAAATTATTCCAAATTATCTAGCCTTTTTCTTGTATCAGCTACACTATTTCTACCAGCTATAATAGAAGTAGAGGCAAAATCTGCATTATAGAGGATAGGTACCAAGACTGCTGATCCAAGAAATATGGCAGAGGCCCAAAAATCCAGAGAAGCAAAGGAAAATCCCCATAAAAGGCCCTGTTACCAACTATACTGAAAAGCATGCCTCTTTCCAACACTTGAAAAATATAATGTCTACTAAACAGGTTGGCCAATTCATGTCTTTTATTGGAGTTGCTATCAAAGATCTGATTTCACACTTGCAGCAGATTGACAGAGAATGGCAGAGAAAAGAAAAGACAAAAAGCATGAGCATTTCATTGCCAATATGAAGTCCCCTTGAGAGCCAAAGGCTGTGTCACTGAAAGGCATTTTTATACTGTAGGTGCTGCTGATCATGGCAGCCAGTTCGCAACCCAGAATACTTGAAATTGTTGCCATCAGTGTGGACCCCATTATGTTGTTACTTAGTGTCTGCATTGCTATAACCTATAACTCCGTTGTTATCACTATCCTGTTTAGAGAACACAGCTTATGACTCATCAAGCTGTAGGTGGAAAAATACTTTCAAAATGATAAAAAAATCACATTATCTCCTTTCAAAGACTGGTTTTTAAGACACTATCTTCTTCCAATGTTGTTGACACCAATCACAGTCCTGAGAGGGTTATTCCTAATTCTATATCACTAAAAAAACTGGTAGAAAATAGTTATCAGAATACCCGATGGCACAAAAATAAGATCCAAGGAAACATTTCTTCCACTCCATTTTTTTGGTTTGGTCTGTATGAAATGTTTGGACTATAATAGATGTAATGAATGGGTAACTTCACAAACCACAAGATTCTATTACATTGATAGCAAGTGCTTCGTTAAGCACCCTTGTAATTTATAAGCAAGATTGAGGATATCATCAAATATACCTCATGTCTACCACTACCACTACCAATGAAAGCCAACACCACCATGTAGTTGAACTTAGACCATAAGGAAAAGTTTCATAGTTAAACCCAACCAAAGTAGCCCATAAACTTTTGGGTTTAAGTGACTCTTAGGTGTGATACGCTTGTCACCTCGAGGAACAAAATTATGTAAAATAAAGTGGGTACCATTTGTACATATGCAATAATATATTGTGCTACATTGAACTTGGTCATTTTTGTTGTTTTTTCCTATTATTCATATAGGTATTAGTAAGGCCTCTATTGGCAGGGTTAGGAAAGGGGTTTAGCTTAGCATTATAAAGTAAACCAAATAATTGTTTATAATCTATGAAGTTAAAAAATTTAAAGATTGTTATATATATTAATTTAATAGGAAAAAATAAAAAGATTCGAAAGTAATATATACAAAAGTGAAGGTTTATTATGAAGATTAGTAATAGTGAGTGAGGAAGTAAGGAGTTTGGTCAGCGAACGACTTTCAAAATAGTGTGTGTGCATGTGAGTAGAGGGTGGGCATTGGGTGTTGTTGCTTGGGATGGTGAAGAGAAGGGTGGGAGATCAAGGTGAGGCTCAGGGAGAAAAGGTGGCTTAGGGTTTGGTGTTGGACAAGTGCCTTTTGTTAAGGCATCAAGGGGTAGAAAACCTATTTTCTCAAATTGTATAAATGTTTCAAACCCTTACCATAGCTACGACTTATGCAAATCATGAATCATTAACTTGAACCCTAATATTTCTCCACATATGATTTAGAGGAGTATCTTTCAAGCTTTTGATTTTAATAGGGCCAGCATGGTGGAGGATAGGCTCCCTGAGGCAAATGTTGTGTTCGTTACAATTTTGAAGGTGAAGTCATAAGGGGAGGCACAACTTGATTTTGAACTGAATTTTTTTGAGGTCATTGCTTTGGTTTTCTCTAGCGCAACCTCAATTTTAGAGATCAAGGATGATGATCTTCTATCCCTTGACAATGAGTCTAACTATAAAGCCCTTATCTGTAGATGTATGGGGAAGTGTCCTTCTTGGGAGGAGCTTTGTAAGTGGTCAAAAATGATTTGGCTAAATATTTTGGGGCCTTCCTTTCCCTTACTGCCAAATGGTTTCTTTTTGGTTATTTTTTGGTCAGTGGAGGAGTGGACCTTTGTCTAGGAGAATGGATCTTGGTTTTTTGGAAAACAAAGTGTGTTTGTGTGCCATTGGGAACCATTTTTTACCCTACAGACATAGTAATCTCAAAGGCTCCTATATGGGTCAGATTGTACAATATTCATTTGGCCATGAGAGATCTAGGGCTACTGCAACAATTGGTTGAGAAGATGTGTGATTTTCTTAGACTTAATAAGGACTTAGATGCTCAACAAAGTTTTTAAAGGGTTTGTGTCATGGCATACATATCCAGTCCCTTCCATCATTCCTTCAAGATTTGTCTTCTCATGGTTCTTGGACGTAATTTATCAATTTCAAAGGGTTGCCTTTCAGATGTTTTAAATGTAACCATAAGGAAAATTTAGGCATGTTTTAGTTCTCCTCTTTTGAATAAATGGGCTAAGAGG
Organism: Torreya grandis; assembly: GCA_037957365.1. Classification (NCBI taxonomy): domain Eukaryota; kingdom Viridiplantae; phylum Streptophyta; class Pinopsida; order Cupressales; family Taxaceae; genus Torreya; species Torreya grandis. The sequence continues at coordinate 4,328,145 of JARHVA010000453.1, read as the reverse complement.
ATTGATGTAGATGATTAAATTTAGATTTATATGTTCAACTAGTCTTGTGTAATTGACAAATATCACTCAAGGCTTTACTCTTCAGTTTGACCTTCTTTGCAGTCGAAAGGATCACGTTCACCACCTCATTGAGCCTAAATGCTTTCCTAGTCCACCTTTATATTTTGATTATGTAGGTCACATATAACCCATAGAATGCCTAAAATTTGATATATATCCTTCACCGTTAGTTACATAACCTCAACAACTTTCTTCCTTCCTGGATAGTTGCATTCAAAACATGACATTAGTGTCGATGCTATTGTCCATGTTCCAACACAAGTGTCCATGCCCTAAAAACACTCAAATTTATGAAGCTTTCGATGTGTATGGGTTAGACAAATAAGTTCATTGACCCTTCTGTGAGGATCATTTCAAAAGAGCTAATATAAATACAAGTCAAATCAAATTCATTTGGACATCAAGCAATCACCTCTCAAGGTTAGACATACTATTGAAAGTAAAAGCACACAACTAAGTTATTCTTCTTTTTTCATCCCTATTTACATATCAATCATATTAGCAATCATACTATATGTTTGAAATTTCTAAAAGGTAGTCCATGTGCCATATTTGTCAAGTTACAAGTTAGATCATTCTATGCACTTGAATACACAATTGTTCACATACGTACCAACACATAAAGGATAACTACATATGTCTGAGGTCGTCTTTGGAGTATTAGATATGTAGGCAATGCTCATTGATAGAAAGGTCTTTGAGATTAGTTCAACACTGTGAGCCTACTAACCCATTGGTAAGTTAACCTAACCTAAGGTGGAGAGATAGTATTTGAGCTATAAATAGTCATATAGAGCCTGTGTACGTGATCCAAACATATCAATAGAAAGGCAACATAAAACATAAAAGACCCAGGTGGTCACTTCTCAATGCAGTGAATATTATGTACATGATAGTTATGTTGAGATACAAACAATAGTGTTGACATAAGTTTCCACAGGTCGATGCAAGTGTCTAAGCATCCAAAAATGATATTTTTAGAATTTATAGATTGTTTCCTGAACATCAAACAGTCTATTTCCACACTTGTACGTCTTATAACTACTTGTGCATCATTATATAAGCTAAGTATTATTTATTCTTCGTGATTACACAATCAAAACATTGTTGGACATTGTACTTTCTATATTTATCTTTTTTCATAATTTAACACTGTAATTGAATATTATAATTTGTATTATTTAATTGGCTTTCTTTAAGAATAGTTTAATTCATTGTTGATTAGGTTTTTTCCCCCTTAACTCTTTCCAAAAACGGTTAAATAATTGGTTGCCCCAACACAGATATAGTGAATATATTTCAACAACTCGCTACCTCTCGGTGCTAATCCCCAAGCTATGGCAAAGATCCTCAGATTGGGTCGGTTTTTGAACTGGTCAATGGGTTGTGTGTTCTAGATGTTGAAGTTAAGCTCGATTTGTTTACACCATGATTCAAAATGAAGTCTTCTTTTGTCAAGCCTTTGACTAATAAGAATTTCTTACATGGAGGTTTGGTCATAGAAACACAAGGGGCTCCTGAGAAAAACTCTAAATAATTCATTCCTATCAGTAAGAAGGGGGATTTGGATCTTTAAAGTAGGGATGGACTATTTTCTTTGAAACAAGTTATCTTTAGCTAGCAAAAGCGGGCTAGGTAAGCATCATAGTAGGGTTATTTTGCATACGGAAGAAGAAGGCTCTTTGCAAGTAGGTGAACAAGAAGAGGAAGATGCCTCTTTTCAAGAAGAAGAAGAGGATCAATTCGGCTCAAAATATATCTTGACTATTTCCCAACATAAATTCTTACTTTCAAAACTAAATTATGGTAAGAAAAGCAGAAGGGGTAGAAAGTCGAAAGTGAGATGGTTGCAACTAGATGCTCTGAGCTCCATTGATGGAGGTACTCAATGGGCAATGGAAGCCCTTATTTCCATCAGGGGAAGGAGAACTCTTGCCACTTGGTGATGAGGGTACTCTCTTTTGGGATTTCTTTTTTGCTCGTTTGTTGGGTTTTTCTTTGGTTTTATCTTTGATTGCTTTCTTATTCAATGGTCTCTTTTCCTTGGTATTGTGTTTTTATTGGTTCTAGAAGCCTTGTATGATTCGATGTTTAGGGATTCTCATGTATGGTTTTAGTGTTATGTTTCTATTTACAGGTTATGGGTCGACCCTGCACAGGGTTATTAGCTGTTTACATTTTCCAAGGACTTGACCCTTATTGTGCCCTAAATTTGGTTGTAGCTCTGGTAACAAATTATTATCTATCAAATAAAAAATAGAAAAAATTTAATATGCAAATAAGAAAATAAATAACCATTTTTGTTATAATTTTATGATGATTTTATAAACGACATCTCTTTTAAATTAAATTTATAATAAATATTATCATAAAACAAATTTTAAGTCCATTCTAATGAATATATATATAGTGTTATTTTAAATTGTAATGCTAAAATAATTATCTAAACAATGACAAAATTTAGATGAAAAAATTATGTAATGTATAAAATAAATGATCATTTTAAATTCTTGTAGCATTTATATATTATGAATAGGGAGAGAACATAAATCTATATTTTAACATATATTTTATAAAAATATTTACATAGTTGATAATGTTAAAAAAAATTTGTAAGAAATGTTATTATATTTAAAATCTTTATAATTTTAAGAAAATAAATTTATCCCATAAAATAATAATAGAAAAAAAAATGTTTAATTTAAATCATTAAAATGTTTAGAGAATCTATATTACTTATCAATCCTACAATTATTTTAATATATAAAATCATTTTTTTATGAGAAATATTATTAATTAATTCATATCTTTATTTTGAAATTAAACACTCTTCTACAAAACCAACTTAAATATTAAATTATAAAAATAAACAAAATACTCTCACAAAATAATAATGAGAAAGTATGTTTAGTTTTTCTTTTTATTCACAATACATTAGATTATAAGAATGCTGAGAAGAACTATCTCAAATTATAAAATCAATTTTTTTTTTATAAAAAATATTTTCAAATAATTCACATCCTTGAAAGCAAACACTCTTCTACTACAAGACTAACTGAAATAATGAATCAGAGATATAAGTAAGATAGTTTTTTATTTCTTTCAACTCATAATAATACATAGAACGGAACAGTTTTAAGGAAACTGAGTCTATTAAAAGCATCTCAGAAAAAAAATCAACAATATGTCTACTGGTTTTTATGACATGTTTAAAAGAAATGATGCAATTTTATTAAGAACAGCTTTTGAGAAACATATTTATTTAATATCACATAATATGTTGAGAAAAAATAAAAGTTAATAAAAAAATTGGTCAATGAAAAATATTTTTAGAAACAAAATTTGAATAAGGTTATAAGTATTTGAAATCATTTCAACAAGAACGATGAATTAAAAAAGAATGATTCCTGAACCCTATTATTTATATATTTAAAACAATCAAATAAATTTTATAATTAATTAATATTGTATGAACATTTATTTAATAATATTAAACAAGCATAAATTATTAAATTTTATAACTATTTATTTTTATATTTAAATTTATCAATCTTATAATAAACTATAAAGTATGATCCAAACATCTATTTCTAAGAATTTTATCTTAAATACTTTTAAAACAAAATAATAATATTATTATTATTATGGATCTTCAAGTCTGTCTTCTTCTTAGGCCAAAACATATTATGGCAGGAAATTTTCCTCGAGACAAAGGCAGGGAAAATGGAAGAAAATGTGCTACTCTAAGACATGGCAATAAGAGCATGTGTCCTTTTTAGCCACATTTCCTTATATAATTCTTAATACATTTTCAACCCTTCTGAGTTTGGAAATTTGGCTCATATGGAGTTGCAAATGACGATAAACGGCATGGTTATGTTGTGGATTTGCTATTAATTTAAATACGCGGCATGCCCACTTCCTTTTTATTTATAAACAGCTACTTAATTTTAATCTTCCCATATACAAAATTTAAAGAATAGAGTTATATACTTATTAAGCATGATTGCTTTCTTTGCTCGAAGATTTTCAGTTAGTCATAAACCCCAAAACAGTCCTCTAGGACAAATTGGGTTTATTGCTTAAACCCCAAAACACTAATTCTGTTAGTCATTGCTGTAATTTGAATTGACAAGGGAATCTGCCAGGCCAACTGAACTGACTTGCAGATTTCTCAGTCCCAACAGTATGAAAAACATACAACCATCCCTATATATTGTTAGAAACTGAAGATCAGCTAGAGATAATTTTTCCACTTCAGTCTAACTGTTTGTTCCACCTACCTCCTTTTGTCATGCACAGCAGTTAACTATCAGTTAGTTAACAAACAGTGAGTTAAACTGTTAGAGAAGCAGTTTAGTCTCAGTTAGCATGTTAAAGACTGGAGTTAATTTTAGTTAGTTATGCAGTCTATTTTCAGTTATTTCTATATATAAAATAATAGTAATAAAACATTTAAACAAAAGTACAGTATGATAAGTTCCATGAAAGTTTAGGATTCCCTGTAGATTTCCTTCTATATGTTGAAGGCATCTCTAATAAAATTTCATAAAATTAAAAAAAAAGAGTATCAAGATAACTTTTTTATCACATATAAAAATAAGAAAGTTGATCAATTTCTTTAAGGTTAGATTAGAACCTACATAAAAATGTAGTGTTTATCACATTGTATGTTGGGGAAACTGGGCATTCAATCAGTATAAAGGTTAAGAAATAGGATATTCACAGAAAACATAATGGAGTGGTCGGAATCTGTTTTAATATAATACGGGTGTTAAAAAATTAAATATTATATTTATTTTAAAATATGTTGTTACAATTGAAGAGTATAATTATTTTAAAAGTTGTTAAAAAAAATTATTGAAAAAAATAATTTATTAAATTTGAATAAAGTTGAAGATTTAAAATTAAATCTCTCATAAAAACCAATCATCAACATATTAAAATAATTTATTAATTTATAAAAATTGATCACTTAATAAGTTGAAACCATTAAATAGTAATAACTGCTACTTCATTAATTAATTTCTATTTTTATTGTGGTTTCACAAAATTAATATCAATATATTTTAATTGATTGAGCTATTTATATAAAAACTTAAGTCAGCAATTTATACATATCTTCTGGAAACTTACAAACTGTGAAATCTCAATGGTTTCACTCACCTCTGCTCTACAAATAGTAAAAGTCTCATACTTTCGCCTTATCTACTTGATAAAAGAAGTTACAATCTGTAAATCTAAAGAACCTAACTTTTTTTATATAGTAAAAGGGTTTGTTCGACTTAAAATAACTAACGAAATAGAATATTAGAAATTTAAATTGGTGAATAACATTCATGTTCTTTCTTATTAATAAATATTTAATGTACTTATAAATTAAAATGTATTCTCTTATTTTTTCATATTAAAAAATATGAAAAAAATTATTTAAATAATAATTATTAATAAAAATCATTTAAAAATGATTATATAAAATATAAATATAAAAATCTTACAAAAATCAATAATATAATTAATAGTCTATTTAATACTTTTAATCATGAATATCTTTCAATTCTTCCTACTAAATTAATATTATTAATATACCTGATAGTAAGAATATTAAAAGACTTCAAAACATTAAGATGTTTATCTTTCAATTTAAAAAAATTATTCCAAACTATCTTCAGTCTTTCTGGTTTCAGCTTCACTATTTCTATTAGTTATAATAGAAGTAGAGGCAAAATCGGCATTATAGAGGATAGGTATTAACAGTGCTGATCCCAAGAAAAATGGCAGAGGCCCAAAAACCCAGAGAATTAAAGGAAAACCCCCATAAAAGGCTCTGTTACCAACTATACAGAAAAGGAAGCCTCTTTCCAACAACTTACAGATATAGTCTGTACTATCCAGGCTGGCCAATTCATGTCTTTTCATTGGAGTTGCTATCAAAGCGCTGACTTCAGACTTGCAACAGATTGACAGTGAATGACAGAGAAAAGAGAAGACCATAAACATGAGCATTAGCAAGTATTTTATTGACAACGTAATGCCCCCTTGAGAGCCAAAGGTTGTGTCATTCAGAGGCTTTTTTATACTGTAGGTGCTGCTGATCATAGCAGCCAGTCCACAACCCAACAGGATTGAAGTTGTTGCCATCAGGGTGGACCCCATTATGCTGTTCCTCAGTGTCTGCACTGCCAGAACTCCATTCCTATCACTATCCTGTTTAGAGAACACAGCTTATGATTCATCAAGCCGTAGGTGGAAAAATACTTTCAAATTGATAAAAAAAATCACATTATCTCCTTCAAAGACTAGTTATTAAGACACCATCTTTCTACTTCTATTATCTCAAATCATAATCTATACAATGAAAATTATTTATTGATTGTGTATTTTCTTCTAAATTTTTTAGTGTTTGGTTTCCCTTAACTTTGAAGTGAATGTACATATTAGATTCTCTAAACCTTCCATATTTTGTTTTCTTAATGAACATGGCTACTCTGAATCAAGATTTCACTCAAATAAATTAGTAGTTTTATAAGGTCTTACCTTCATCATGCTTTTAACCCAAAGCTCTCTTCCAATACTGTTGACACCAATCACAGTCCTGAGAGGGTAATTCCTAACTCTATACCACAAGAAAACCTGGTATAAAATAGTTATCAGAATACCCAATGGCACCAAAATAAGATCCAGGAAGCTTTTCTTCCACTCCATTTTTTTAGTTTGGGTTGTTATGAAATGTTTAGACTCAAATGGATCTAATGAATGGGCAACTTCACAAACCACAAGATTATATTATGTTAAATTGATAGCAAGCACTTCGTTAAGCGCCTTTGAAATTTATAAGCAAGATTGAGAACGACATCAATATACGTACTGTATCACTACCACTACAACAACCAATGAAATCCATATTGTATCACTACCACTACAAGGACCAATGAAATCCAACATCACCATGTTGCTGAACATCGACCATGATGAAAAGATTCAAAATTAAACCCAACCAAAACAGCCTATAAACTTTTGGGTTTATGTGACTCTTAGATGTGACACACTTTTCACCTCAAGGAACAAAATTAATGGAAAATAAAGTGTACACCATTAGTACATATACAATAATATATTGTGGTACATTGAACTTGGTCATTTTTTTTTGGTGTTCTTTTTTATTATTCATATAGCATTAGTAAGGCCTCTATTGATAAGGCTTTGCTGATAAAGCAAATTTAATATTAAAAGGTTTCATTTGTGAGGAAACTTAGGTTAATATATTATTTATAATTTTTTTTTATTTTTTATTTTTTTTAAATTAGTATTTTATAATGTTTATAAATATTTTATTAATATTATTTACAAATAAAATAGTAAAATTTAATATAAATTAAATATTTTATTCATTATACTGTTTTTTAATATAAATATTTATTAATTTAAAAAAATATATAATAAATATATTAAAATATTCAACTTTTATAAATTGATATATTTATACATAAATCATATATACATATAATTATAATATTTTTTTATTTTATATTTATATTTTTAAAATACAAAAAAAATTCTACTTTAAAAACAAATTAAGACTTTTACTTTGTTAGATTTTATTCATTGTCATAACTTTAGACAAAAAGATTGGCCAACACTATATAAAGTTTTGAAAGTGGTATAATAACTCCAAACAATATGCCTTGTCGTATCACTATATGAATAATAATAGAATTCACTTTGTTGAAAAGAATATCTTATCATTATCTTTAAGTACATAAAAATAAAATGGAAGTGATTTCCATGTCTTTGGATTGCAACCATGAATTTTTTTTAATATTCTAATTAAATAAGTTGATGTTTTACCTTATTTTTTATTAATGAAGTTTAATAAGTTTAAAATTCTGAACTAATTTAGATTATATGATGTAATGTGATAGCTAAAAAATAATTTAACATTTGAATTTATTAATTATAGAAAGTACTAAGAGGGATAAAATACTTAACATTTTATTGAAATGTGTAAGTTTGACACTGAATATAGGTGGTAGAAAAGATATTAGATTATAAGTTGCTCAGATTAGGAACTAGAGTTTTGGATATTTTTGGATAGTAATGTCAACCTCTAGTTGGTACCACCTGACGTTAGTGACTGGACCTGATGATTTTATCTATGTGAATGTTATTTCTCTATCCTAGTACAGGCCATTGTGCCTACTTCTCTTTTATATATGAGTGCAATCCCAAGGTCTAATTGTGCATGCAATACGTAAAAACCTATATCCTTCTCTTGAAACCCCAAGTCCATTTCAACATTAGTTTTTGACTTGTAAAAGGGAAAATAAGGTGGGTTGAGCTTATCCTAACTACTATCCATTAAATGGATGAGTTCTACCAACCTATCCAATACTATGAAGAGGGATTTCAAATTGCATTTAGTTATCCTCATTAGGTGTATGTGTGCAATCATGCTCATTCAATGTATGTAACTTATGATCTAGCTTTTGACAGTTGATAAATGATAAATTTGGATTGGATTTTAGATGTTTCAAACTTGACTAAGACATGTTCCTTATGATTAATTGATAAACTAGAGAGAATAGGGTAGTCCCTTTAAATGTGCATAAGTGTATATGTGTTTCTTTAATGAGTGATAGAGAGAAAAATAGGTTTAGATATATTGTATATTTATATGAAATTCTTTGAGTACTTTCTCATGCCACTAACATGTGAAATGTATGGGTTGATCCATATGAATAATTTCAATTTGAAATACGACTGTTGTTGGGAGTGGGATGAAATTGTTAGGTTTAGATGGTATGGAAATTCTAATATCATTTGAATCTAGGGAAGTTCTCTCCAAGAAAAAAGAATATTAATCTGATAATCTAAAGATGTCTAAGTATGATAATTGATTAGTTTGACATAGACTAATAAATTCTTTTAGGTGACTAATAGCAACATGGAAGGATCAGATTCATGGAAAACATGTGGGTGTGATAAAATTGCAAATAAGAGTCACATATATTCACAATTCATGTAGGATGAAAGTGCGTCAAAAATTACACAGCCAAGTATTTAATACTAGATTTTAGTATCTACAAATTTCCCCATTTTATTATAGCATGGAAATGCAATACATATACTAGAGTAAGAGAATAGAGAGACGTACCTAAGTGTATGTTTTACACTAATTTGTAGTAATAGGTTAGATTAATATAATTAAGTATAACATTGAATATAATTCAAATTAAAATATATAACATTCAATCATACATCTAAATGTAAATGATTGACAATTGATTCTTTTGATTTGATAAGGGCATATGTTAAATATGGAAATTACTAAAGAGATCATGATATTTAACATTTATAGTTGAATGTTTGACTGTGATTGTGTTCTAGAAGTGAGTATTAGGGATAAGCACACTTGTGGTTCACTTGGTTCAGAAACTAATTTATTGTCTACACTAGGTCAGTTCTATAGCATCAAATCAGTATCATTGGTTGGTCCATATTAACCTATTGGTTCAAACTAATATGTGAAAAAGTGTAACACAATGATTATATGGTCACCTAAAATTGCCTTTTCTTTCTCTATGTTTATAATCCTGAACCTCGATGATGCACGTAGATCTATAAATCAACCTCCTTTGCCTTGAAACCTTAAATGTGCTTGTGACGGGTAGAAACCTATAAAAATAAGAGAAGTATAATGGGATAGGTTGACCCCAATCAACATCATCTAATGATTAGTTATTTCCTACATATCTAATACTCCATGGATGAAAATTAAATCACATGTAGTTCTCCCACCTAACTTGTGATTGTGTAATTATGATCCTTCACTATGTGTATGCAACTAATGATTGGTTTTGGTATTTGACAATGCTTTATTTGACCTATATTTATAATGCTTTAGACTTGGATTATGACTACTCCTATTGATAGATATGCAAATTATTAAGAATAAGGAAAATTTGCTTATTGTGCAATACTATATAGATGTATTATAAATAAGTGTTAAATCCATTTTAAATAAGACCTTGCTTTGTTTATATATGGATCCATTTGAATAATTTTCATGCCACTAACATGCTAGGATTATGGCCCAACCCTAAGGATGGGTTTAATTTTATAAAAAATGTTTCTAGGAGTGGGACATTTCCAATTAGTGCAAGTCCTTATTGGTTGGTGATAATGATCATAACTATCAGAACTGACCTATGTACAGTGGATGGTCACTTTGAGAGTCTATATGTATACATGTAGGATATTTAGTAGGTTTGAAACAATCAATGAGGTTCCTTCAGGTGTATAACAACATAAAAAAGGGCTGACTCATAAGATAACATAAAAGAGTGTGAAGATGGTGAAATAAGTGATTGTTTGGGTGCTCAATTCATACATGGTAAATGTGTGTGAAACTTATCATTGTCAAGTACTAAAAACCAAATTTTAGTATCGACAAATTCCCCCTTTTATTCTAGTAATGAAATTACTAAAATAAAAAGAAAAAATATACTTGAGTATGTACAACACACTGTCTTTTGTGATATGGCTCCGATGTACATCTTTGCTCCATGAAAACCTGCAACGAATGTGTAGGCAATGTCCATGTGTGAAATTTTAAATCTAAAAAATTAAAAGAGTAAAGGTTATATTACATGTGTGTGTTGGTGAAAAATCATGTCGTCTTTACAATTTGTTGGATATGATGCTTCCTTATTGAAGCATTAGAGATTTGGGGGTGATCATGACCCAAATTTTTATAACTATGTAGTATCCCAAGTTGGGAAGGAAATATGTCCCAACCCTCATGAATATGGGGAAAAAAACACAATTTACTAGCCCAAATAACTATATAGGAAAAATATAGAGAGAACGATGTATCTAAGTTCAACTCAAAAATAAAACACTACGTAGGTAAAATTAGAGAACTAATTAGAAAAGGTTCGCTCATAAATGAATCCACCACTACATAGATGGTTTATAGATTCAAATAAAATGTTTCACTATATTTCAATAAAGTTTGATCCATGTAAAAAACAAAAAAAAACATGATTGCAAAGGAATTAACAATGTTTATGCCCCCATCATGTATACAAGTTTTGATAAGTGTAAATTGGAATGACAACCATTTTCCATTCAACTATAACTATATTATATATGTGCATGAACTAATATCATGCCCCCTGAATCTATATGTTGAATTTGAGGGCATGTAACCCCAATTTAATGTGAATATGTAACTACAAAATTTTATTCCTATAAACTTCTATAGATATGCCCATGCATATGCCCATATTCCCTATATCAGTGTGCCAATGTCTATCATGTATCTAAAATAATATGATATCTGAATTATTTGAATCTCTAAAATCTATGTAACTTATACTCTACTATGATTTTTTGCTCATGAAATAATATATCTCTAAGACGCGCTCACTGTAATGTCCCCCTTTTGAGTTGAGGGATGTCTCTTATATGCCACTCATATCAAAATAAAAATGAACTACACCATGTCATGTGTAAATATAACATCAGGTAGTGTCATTTGATCATGTGGAGAATACATCATCATGTAATAATCAAGTCATGTAACATATGTAATGCATATCATGTAAGTCTCATGTCTAGATAGGTGTATCAATGAATCATGCAGTATAAGTATATATGAATAAAACTATGTAGTAACAATGCACGATAGAAATCATGGCACCCTTTAATGTTAGAAATTCAACAAACACAAGTGTTACTTATCATACATAGGATAAAGGGATACATACAAAGGACATAAGATGTCACAACAATAAATTCTAAATGCCACTTGTAGAATGACATTAAAATATCACAAACAAGGAGCATCAATGGATGTCACATCAATCAAGTCCAAGGGCCACCCAAAATAGTCACACACAAAGTAATCTATCATGCAAAATAATAATAACATCAATGGAGCGTAGAACAAGGGACTAGTCTACACCATCCATATGTATCAATGACACATCTCAATAAAGCATAATATCCTATATCATTATGTGCAAATTTAGTAACTAACAAGTCATGTGTAATAAATATAGGTGGATCAATATGGTATAAAGGTCATAGAAATATATAACCTGTAATAGTTAAACTTGTGAAACAAGATGCCCCCAGTATCAACATGAAGATTGGGTAGAGAGAGAACCAACATCTATATGTCCATGTGTAATCTGTATGTCTTGCATAACACTCAAATACCATTAAATTCATGTGTGTATATAAATAATATGACATATGTTAAAACATGTGATAAATAATACATGTAAAAATGTAAATTAACCATTATGTCGTGCTCAGGGCCTGATTTTGGAGTTTTTGAATATATAAATGATTTTACATTTTATGATTATTTGATTTTTTTATTTTTCAAATATTTAAAATTTATAAAAACTAACCAATGATGCACTTAATAGGAGGAGTAGGGGAGGTGCCTGTATCAGGTGGTGGAGGGATACTATCTCATGGATGGGATGTATCAACTAGGGATGGGTTAGAGATATAGATCATGTGATGTACCATGACTATCATGCTCAATTATCATGGAAGATAAGGTATGATGAGTGCTCTATAAGGTCAAGGAATTTGTGGTATCCAGTAGACAATATAAGGGTGTCTCTCTGCTTGTGTTCACTATAGAACACACTACACTGTCCACTGTACTAAATGAGTATGTGATATAGAATATAGTTCCCTATGTGGTATTTAAGTAACTCTCTAACATACTCCATGTGGAATAAGTGAATTTATATATGGATCCTGTATATGTGTAAAAATTGACCTTGTATGTTAATCCTAACTATCTGTGTCATCCATATATGAATAACGCTCCTAAATTTGTGTACAATCTAACTCTAAATAATGGTCCCAAATATGTGTATCATCCATATCCTAATAATGATATTAAATATATGTCTAAAACAATCATGGTGATGGTGGGGATAGAGGAGGATATATCATTGACTGAAGGGATACTCATACCATACTCATGTAACTATAACCACTTTGTTGTAAAATATGTACTTTAGACATTAGTGTACTATGGATGGAATGACATGAATTATTTTAATCCATGGACATCCTAACAATGTGTTGAAGACCCCATTAACCTTATTACGAGGAATGGTATGGCTAATATGGTTGATCTTACTTGAAGAGGTAATATTACACATCCTAATGTATTGTGTCTCTATCCATAGAATCATTTAATTAATTTCATTGTATCTTCCAAATAATTTCATGTGTATCCAAGAGTTTAGATAAGTTCCATCATGCACACATTCTCACTTTAGTCATTTTCAATCATAATATTGTATATAGGTTGTTTCTCAATGTAGGAATGTATGAACAATGCATGAAAATCTACATTGTCGTCAACTATCCCTCTATGATCAAATGTAATCACAAGCCATTATGGTGGAATATTGTTGATTGTACCTATGATAGTATATAGTGTATCACCATATGTTGTCACTAGAGGATGAATGTTACATGCATGATGTACCTCTAGGTTGTCTTTAGTTTTTATTGACTCATTTTTAAGGAAGGGATCGTTAAAAATATTCAACTGTTAATTTCCATTGTGTTGTGGTCGAGACTCCTCTATAGGAGTGCCCATATTAATAATTATGTCAATAATGAGATCATGTATCTTGTTTTAGTCTAAAACATTTATTCATTAGATTCCCCACAATCTAATGATACTCAAAATATTCATTGCTATCATAGTACCTTGGTATATAGGTCTACTTAGATTAAGCTATTGTAGAGGAAAGAGTGTGATAAGGTTACACTCGAACAAATTCTTTAGAAGCACATGGGGATGTAATGGTAATTATGAAAACTTCCTCTTTAGTGGAACTTTGCATTTTAATTGGTTCATGGGTTACCATACTGCATTGACTAGTCTTCACCTCATTCCTATTATCATTTGGTTTGACCTTATAATTTGGTTTTATTTGAAACTTCATTGATGAAATCATCACAAGAGTTGATCTATACTTAATTTTGTTCAAAGAAATTAGCTTGACTTATTTTTCCCTCACTTTGTGGCAAAAACCATCAAATGATTTTAATCTCATGAATATGATTGTTTCATAGAGTGGTGGTAGACAACATTGTTTTAAAATATCTTGAAGTTCACTATCAAGCATAACATTGGTCATATTCGCTAGCATGGTCTTGTATCAAATCACATAGTCATTGATTGGTTCATTGGATATTTTCTTTAGCTTAGTAATTTGTTCATAGGATAACTTCTCATCAATATTAATGGAAAGGTGTGTTAAATAATTGGTGAATCAATGGGTTGAATGCTCTTATGAATTGAAGAGGGAGATCATAAAGCCATCTCAATGCATAGTATTCAAGAATCATTGTAAATAACTTGGTCAATATTTTATTGTTGTATACATAATATAGAAAATCTACATGGAATGATCTAATATATTTTTTAGGATCAACTTTAATTTTGTAAAATGGGAGATCGAGAGCTATGAATTTTGTAGGTAAAGCATATGATATTATTTCATAAGCTAATGGGTTATGGAGCAATGCATATGAATCCATGGTATGAATAGCTCTTGATGCACCTTGTTCTAACTACAACACCTTGGTATGTAGAGTTTTAAAAACTTGCTCAAGAGAATGTGTATTCATAAAGGTTGAAAATGGAATGTGCATGGCCATCCTGGATGGGATGAAAGTTACAAGTATAGGAATATACATCCAAATCTCCTAAAATCCTTTTGATTCCCCTAGATTTTGGGTGGATGCCACATACATTACTAAAGGTGTAAGAATGGTAATGTTATCGATAGTGGTGGTCTAAATACCTCATGTGGAAGAAATAACTTAAAATGGTTTTTAATTATGGTAAATTTATATTGTTGAGGATATTGAGATGTATCAATATTAGTTTGTTTTATGACCTTAGATAATGGGATCAATTTGAAAATTCTACCCAACGCTTTAGGACATTGACAAATTTATTCATGAAATTTGGATAAGACTTTAACATGGATAGGACCTACCCTAATAAGTTCATTGGGATCATCTATATCTAAAAATTAATACATATCTTGATCATTATGTTGATTTTTATTATCTTGATTATCATGTTTCAATGGAGGCATATTGACACAATCATCTATTTACACATATTCATGAATAATTACATCATCAAAAGAAGAATAAAAATTCATTGTATCCATTTTAGCTATAGTAATAGAATATTATCATGCTCTATATGAGTGCCACTTAATATATCACTTTGTCTTAGAAACATAAAGGAGATAGCCTTATTACATGGCATAGAATGGTATTATGCAAGTATGAAAGAGGCTAGGGCCAAAGGTGAAAATATTAATTGTCTTTTACATGAGTAAAATAAAAAATTAGATCTAAAACCTTAAGATAAAAACATGAACCCCTAGAAGGATGAAACCCTAAGGGTAGAACTAAGGTTTTGCATTTTTTGATATCTATACAGGTTCACCAATATGTTTTATCCTAATTTAGAATAATGGATTAGATTAATCTAATTAAGATAGAACATTTAAATAGACTTAGATTATAAAATATGGCATTCGAGCATACATATGAATGTAAATGATTGTAAATTTATTATTTTGATTCGATAAAGGCATATTATAAATATGGAAAGTAATAAATATATCATGATACTTAGCTTTTCTCGTTGATTGTCTGACTATGATTATATTTTGGAAGTGGAAATTGGGGATAAACATGCTTATGGTTCATTAATTTCAGAAACTAACATGTTGTCTATGCTAATTTGGTTTCGTAGGATCATGCCAGTATTACTAGTCAATACTAACTTACTAGTTGGAATTGACCTATGCATAAGTGAAGCATAATAACTATATTTTCACATGAGACTATCTTTTCTTGCTTTGTGTTTGTGATCCTAAATCTTGATCAAATGATAGATACAAAAAATTAGTCTCCTTTACCTTGAAACCCTATATGTGTTTGTGAGGGATAGAAACCTACAAATATGGGGGAAATTTAATGGCCTGAGTTAAACTTAATCACCCTCATCTAATTATTGTTTTATGCCTACATATCAAGTACTCTAAATATGGAAATAAAGCCACATGTATTTATCCCACCTAGTGTGATTGTGAAATTGTACTCCTTTGCTATATGTATACAACTAATGATTAGATTTGGTACTTGAAAATTATTAACTTGACTTGGATTTTGAATTCTTCATACTTGGATTATGATTTATCTTAGAGATATATATGAAAATTGGGAAGAATAGGGAATATTTTCTTAGTGTGCAATTGTGTATAGATGTATCACAAATAAGTGTCAGATCCCTTTTGAATGAGACATTGATTTGTTTATATATAGATCCATTTGAATAATTCCTCATGCCACTAACATGCTAAGATTATGTGTTAACCCTAAGGATGGGTTTAATTTTATAAAATAGTATTTTTTGGGAGTGATATGGTTTTAACTAGTGCAGGTCATTATCGACTAGTGATAACAACTGTAATTATTGGAACTAACTCATGTATAAGTGGAATGATCTTAGATTTTAGAGATGTGTGTAGGATTTTTAATAGTTATGAATAGGTATTGAGGTTCATGTAGGTGTATAAAACATAACGTAAAGGTTGAATCATAATATAACATGTAAGTGTGAGAAGATGGTGAATTAGGACTCTATTTGGGTGTTCAAGTCATGTGTGGTAAATGTGTGTTTAGATTTCCATTGTCAAGTATTGAAGACCAAATTTTGGTATATATAGTGTGTACAACACACTTTATATTTGAGAGATGCTTAAAATGTACATCTTTCTTCAAGAAAACTATAATTGGGTGAACCATGTTTTCCTATAACTTGTTGGATATTATTCTTCCTTGTTGAAACATTAGAGAAATGTGTTTTTCTGGTAAAACACTAGGAAAATGGTTCCTCTTGTTGAAACCTTTGTATAATTGGGGGTGATGAAATTATAATTTGTGTAAATAAGGCAAATCCATGGGTTGGGAAGACAAATTCCCCAACCCTCATGAATAGTAAGTAGTGCCAACGTTGTTAAACATCGCTAAACCTCAACTACACCACTTATGTAACTAATCTTGTAAACCTAAGATGAAAGGTGGAAGCAACATATTGGGTTCACTTTGAGAAATGTCAAAGTTTTTTATCATAGTTTAACCTCAACAAAATTACTTCAATAAAAATGAATCAACCACTAAAGATGAACTTATATATTTAAGGGTGCTCACTTCTAGGTACTATTGAGTGTGTTTATAAAGTATAAAATTATAGTAATGTGTATGTGCATGAACAAAATTCATGAACCATGAATTTGTGCCAATATGATATAAAATTTTATACATACAAATCCTATTTTATGTTCCAAATATGAGAACCTATACCTCATGATCTCATAATGTATGTAAACATGTGTGTCAAAATATATGAATATATGTAAACATGTAACTTATATTCCTATAAAATTATGTGCTTATGCATGGAAAATACACCCAAGTGTATTTGAATATGTGAATATTTAAAAAATTATAACTCATATTCTTATAAATTGAGTATATACGTATGGCATATACTAAAAAATATGTCCCAATCTGTAAATATTTGTCTAAATATGATATATGAACCATTTTTAAATCTATGAATCATGTAAATTATGCCAAAATATGTATATTTTCTCATGGAGTATCACATATATATGACAATCCCATTAATATGCCCCCTTTTTGAGGCGAGGGATGTAGCATATGAGTTATTTATCTCAAAAGAAAAGAGATAACTATATCATGTTATGTATAAATATGTAATCATGTATAATCATGTTAGCATGTGGATAATATGTCATTATAATAATGAATATGTCATCAAATCATGTATGGAACATATGTTTTAAGTCATAAAAGTGTTATGTCAAGATGTATATATCAATTAGGCATTTAATAGTAACCTTCACTAATATAAACACTGAATAAGACTACGTAATAAAAGGTGCATGATATGTATCATGGAAACATGCACAAAAAGAGAGTCACCAATCATAATAGGTTTCCTAAGACACATTTAGTGGCACCTACCATAAATCAAAGCAATGTCCATGTTACCACATGCAATACCAATTATGGGACTCGTTATTCTTTCGTGGCCCTCAACCCCTTGTTTTTACTAGAAGAGGAGCGTGACTTTGAGTACACAATTGAAATGATATTTTTCATCAATGAAAATACTCAACATAGAGAAAAATATCCTATAGTCATCTATAACCTCATGATGGGACCTCATATATGAAAACCCCATTCTCCTTCCCCTAGATTTTCATAAGGATTTGGGGAATGCCCTTTCTTTTTGTCCACACATTTTACTCTATCACGTCTCCTTATCATAATATGATATCATCCACTATATATGATTCTACCTCCATGCGAAGTATTTCTAAAAATATGGCAGGTTCAACCACTAGCGGGGCTCTTCAAAATACCCACACCCATACCCATGCTACTAGTGCATCTCATGCTGCTAGTGTTGTTTATGATACTAGTGCATCTCATGATACTAATGCTTCTCATGCCACTAGTGCAATGCATGCCACTAACTCATTACACAGTCATAGTGTGTCTCAAGATCTTAATACCTCGCATAACACTAACGAATCAAATTTTGATTCCACTATCCAAACTAGCATTCAAACCAATCAACTTTTATTACAAATGCTTAACCAAATGCATACATTTCAAATTAATAAAGATAATCAAATGATTCAAATGTAAAATCACTTAATACATCTCCAAAACCAACCCCAAAATGTTCAATTGAGAGCAAAAAATCATAATGCTCCCCACCCCCCCTTAGGGATTCATAGGGTAACCTCATATCACAACCTCCACTTATCAACAAAATTGTTAAAAATTTACAAAATGAACCTATAGTACCTCAAATTTCTAACATTTACATAGGAGGTATCACTCCCACCATCACTAATAATGGATCTACAGATCCTACCCTACATCTAAAAATATTTGGCAACCTTTACAAAGATTGGGTTATGCTTAATATTTTCACTACCACTAAACTAGTGATCCTCCCAAAAACAACTTAGCTCATTTTATCAATTCTAAACAATTAAAAATTGAAATGGCACAAGTTTTCATCAAATGATGGAAAACTTTGTCTAAAAAAGTTGAGTATAATACGGTGGATGAAAACTTATTCCACCTATTTACTAATGCTCTCCACCATAAACTATAAATCATGTGAGGACCCTTTCTCTAAAAAATTTGGAAGAGGCTCTTGACCAAGCCAAATTCCAAGATTTTTTTATACATTAATTTGAACCTCCTCAACCTACAAGGGGAAATCGCATGCTTATCAAAAATAAAAACCATCGTGAAACCAATGATGGTGTTATTGACACCTATGACACCATACACACCATCCAAGCTATTGATCCAAATAATACCATGGAGCATGTCCCTCCAACTAATAACAAGTCTAATCATAATTCCATATTTTCTCAAAATAATCATACTAATGTGCATAAATTTTTGTCATTATCAGAAATTCAAAAATGTCTTCCAAGACCTCTACCACGAGATCTTGACCCCACATGACCTATGAAATAATGGTATTATCCAAATAAATATTGTTGGTTTCATGCAATTTGGGTCCATTCTCATTAGACTTGTATACAATTAATAAATCTTGCAATGGATTTTCTCCTTCGTCCCAACTTTGACCACGAATCCCACATACGCAAATGGCAAAAAATTTATGACATAACACTTATGGCTCATGAGACTCAAACTAGAAATAAATATTTAAACCAAAATAATGCTCATTTAGATATCTACAAGGATCCCTTTCCTAATCACCAAGACAATATTAAACAACCAACCCCTACTAACAACAACATTGAAAGTCTTATAGACCTTAACACCAACGATGAAAATGTGGTTAATACGACTAATACGAGAAGAGTAGTTGCCTATATAGATTCAAACCCCCAACACTTAACCATCACACTTCTTCAACATTTTGCATTATTTAAGACACTTCCTCATCACATCTAATAGAATTGGGGCATGAGTAACTAACACACATAAAAACACCACCCCCAACAAGAAAAATTGACCATACCTCTCATATCATTGATACAACTTCTACTCTTTCCCAAACTTCCATCCATAAATAAAACATCCCTCAAACTTCAAATAATATTTCTTCTTCCCAGCCAAAATAAATACCTCAACAAATAACCACATCACCTAAGGTCAATCAACCTACTTAAAACTAACCTAAACCAACCATACCTTATCAACATAAGTTTCATTGCACATCCAACTACCTTATAATGATCTATTGCAACATTGTTCATCTCTATCTAACAATCCTATCATGGGTTATGATGAATGGGATGTTATTGCAGAACTTTGCCATCTCCCATCTCAAATTCCCTTCTTATAACTAATGCAAACTTATCCCTACCATCATAATTACCTAATGAAATTATTCTTAAAAATGAACATACCTCCTCCTCATACAGGGCAAGATGTTATCTTATCCGAATCTGAATATAGCATACTTAAATAATGTGAAGAGATCTCCATCCATGTTGACAAAATAATGGACTCTTCTCTCTCACTTAAGTTTCTTATCTCTTCTATGAATCCTGATGAGATATTACTTCATGTAGATGATCCTCCTTTTTTATTAGCTTTCAAATAGGTGATATCCATGTTAAGCATGCTTTAATTGATGAAGTCTCAGGCACTTGTGTTGCCTCCCTTGACTTTATTAAAACACTTGCATACTATGAATGTAACCTTAAACCCACATGCAATACATGTCAAGGTTATGGCAAAAGATAAATGCCTTCTCTAGGTTGTGTTTGGATTCCCATTACCATTACTCCCATTATAATATATGTGAAATTCATGATATTTAACTTTCCACTTTATTATAATATCTTACTTGGTTGACCTTGGACTCATTGTATGAGATCAGTTGCTTCATCTGCATGCCAATGTGTCAAATTCCTTTACAATGGTTTTATTTAAAATATTCAAGGGGACACAAATCCTTGGAATTTTAAATAATTTCAAGAATGAGGTGTTTTTAAAATACCCACCCTTGAACCCTTACTTAGCATTCCATTTTGTGAATCAGGACACTTTAACTATCCCATCAACTCCACTAAAGGTTTTAATGGTCACCCAAAATTAATTATAAATATTCCACCTAAAATTTTAGACTCTGATGATGATGAACTAGATGAGGTAAGCCTCAAGATCAAAAATTTTGATCTCTTCCCAAACATCATCGCTCAACTTCCTCCTCTTCAATCTCAATCCCATCAATAATCGTTTGATGACATACCAGTTAATTTAAATAAATCTAGACATTCCATTCACCATGCTTCCTCGATCGAAAAAATAATTCATGTTGACCAAATTTGACCCCAAGTAAAATTTGGGTCACCACCTATAATTTTTACTTTGATATAGGTGTCTAATGTTTTTCATAGTCTTGTCATGGTTCCAAGTGGTCTTAGATAGTCCCATATGGTCATATGGGTCCTTGTTTATCATTGTCCAAGTTATGGTCTTAGTTCCACTTGTCTATTCCTATGGTCAAGTACAAGTTATTGTATAGGAAAACTTAGACAAAGGTCTAATATGGTCTAGAGTCATTTTAAAAAGTTATTTGGATGTCATTTAATGAAATATTATCATGCACTAACCTTTGTTTGATTCTCAATTGCAAAAAATGTTAATTTGGCCACTTTTTGGCCCATGTAGAAGAGATGGATGTACCATTTCAAGCTAAGAATTTTTAAAAAGGATTTAAAACATCCTTGATGCTATAGGTTTTTTATATAATGCTTAGGAGTAGTCAGAGACTAACATAATCTATAGTTCAACTCCTAATCTTGGAAAAATGATAATTTTCAATCATTTGTATGGACTTCCAACATCAATTTTTAGTTTAAAATGGTTTGGAAGTGACCCTTGGGGTCCCTTAGACCATTTTTAATCTCCAGACCAAGTTTTAATTTAAACTGACACTCCAAACACTTTTTCTCCTCCATCATTGCCTTCACAAGCTCAAGAAGGCAATTTTGCATTCAATGGTATGGATAGGAGAGAGAGAGAGAGAGTTACGAGATAAAACTTTGGCCACATTTAGGGGACAAGGAAAAATTTAAATAAGTGGAATTAGTTTGTAGATTGGTGACTTCTTCTTTATGAATTATTTCTATGAGTGATTGCAGGTGACTATGGCTTATGCATCTGAGACAAGTCTGTTCTTACACCTATTTCTCCAACTCAAAAATTGATAGAGAGGAATGATTTTTAGGGTGGTTTATAGAGATCTCATTCTCATGATGGTTTGATTAGTTTAATCATCTCCATTAATTAATTTCACTTGAAGGAAGAATGCCTTAGTGTACAAGTTGTTTTAGTGAATTTTGCTGCAAGTCTTTGTTTTATCTTCATGGTAATGATTCTTAGAGGTTTACTGTGCTTAATTTTTCATTGAAACTTTCTTAGTTTCTTGGATTCATTATTATTTTGTCTTAGATGTGTTTTGGTCCATCTTCTTCAATTACTTGCTCTTTGGAAGACATAGTCTATTTTTGAATAGTTTAATGGACGTTTGAAGTTCCAATTTGATTCAAATACCACTGATACATCATGGTATAAGTTTTGAGACCTTATTGTATCATTGGAATCATGAGAAAGACCATGATAAAGATCCCAAACACACTTTACAAGGAGAGTTCAAAATTGCTTCCTTCACATACATGTTTTATGGATTGTACGGATAGGTGAGAGAGGATCAAGAGTCATGGAGAGGCCTAATTCATATATCCATGCATTAAATGGTATATAAACACCTCACTTCTATCACTAAGTTTCTTCAAACTGACTATAGTCTCCAATTCTATACTCATAGGGCTTATACGTAAGAATATTATGTATGCAGTTTGTATAAGACTATAAGGTGAGTCTGAGGTGATGAGAAGCATGGTAATGAACCTTTGTAGACCATTGAGAAGTTTTTAGGAGGTATGAACTTGCTTCATAGACTTTATAGGCTCAGACACCCAAGAGATGGCTTTATATCCCTAAATTATCCAATAGTGGCCTATAAGCCTCAAGCCTATAGATCCTCATTTGGACCAAGATCAACATCATCTATTCAATAGAAGTGAGCTTCAAGGTATAAGGTTCAACTATAATGCATATGCAGACAATATCACAAACCATGAAGAAGACACTAGGTCACTCAAAGTCAAGATGATAATAAAACTGAGTTGACATTCCTAAATATCCATCTATAGTACCCTGTACAGGATGAACAAGGACAAATGGTTTAAAGTGTTAGCAGAGGTGTTGAGACATGTTTGAAGGTTTCTTGAACTTAATTAGAGACCTCAAGCAGATTCAAGCATGTTTAAAGGTTGATGATGTGAGAGCAAGGTCTCAAACATATAATATGCAGTCATAGCCCTTGAGCACCACCTACATGCATTTTTGAAGGGTCAACTCAATTTTAAACATGAAAGAGAGCTGACAGAGGTGTATGGAGGAGGTTTAAATCCATTCAAGACTTCAGCTAACTCTTATGGACCATTGGGAGGTTTTTAGTGTTGGAGGAGAGGCCTAAAGCACTTAATACAGTCAAGTAGCCCTAATGAGCATCTACAGGTAGAAACTAGACAATGGGCTAGTGATAAGTCTAAAAAATGAATGGACAGAAGTATGAAGGGAAATTTAACCAAATTGAGACTATGAATAGGTTCATGATCCTAGTTCAAGATAATTTAAAGGTTAGTAGTGATAAGGGCAAGGACCTAAAAACCCTACATACAACCAAGATGATTTTAATAGTCACCTACAGGTGGTGAACTAGGTAGTTGGTCTTTAGGACAAAGGAGAAAAAGATTTGAGGTATGTAGAATATCCTTGAGTCTAATTTGAGACTTCAACTAAGTCATAGAGCATTTTAAGGTTAGATTTAGGAGATGTGAAGTCCTAAACATAGAAAAGATAGTCATGGTCTCTTAGAAGTCACCTACATATGGCTAATAGATTGAACTAGTCTTGGGCCTAAGTAAAGAGACTAAGGGTTTGGAAGGTTTTTAAACCTAATTTAATACCTCAACTAAGTCAAGAGCTTTGATTAGATCAATGGTATTAAGGTAAAGTCTAAACTTACCTTATACATAGTCAAATGACCCAAATAAAAGCACCTACAGGGTACCCTAGTGACAATTGGTCTAAAGCCTAATTAAGAGGCAGAGAGGTTTAGACATGCTCTTGAAAACTATTTGGTACTTCCATATAAGTTTATGAACTATTTATTAGGTTAATACTGGTGTAAGTCTGAGATCTTGATACCCTAAACACAGTCAGCATAACCTACAAGTCTATTTTTGAGTGTTTTTCTTGTTTTAAGAAAGGTGAGGACTGTGAGAGGTAATAAAAGGGTGAATAATCTTTGATATATGAATTTTTGATGCAATAAACATATTATATAGCTAATCAAACCTATCCATGAAGGTCAAAGCATAGTCTAAAAGATCAAAAGTTGGTCTAAGCCTAAAACCTTGCAGTCACACTAGTAGACCCTGCCTATCATGAGAGAAATTATTGTGTTGAAACATCCATGGTCTCCTTGAAGTCAGAAAAATAGTGGAATTACTCATTGTTTTGTCTCAAACCTTGCCCATTTCTTAGGCAAGGGGCAGTCAAGAGACTTAGGGATCCACTTGAGCTCTAAGAGCATGAAACAAGTTACAAGAAATAATGAATGGAATTTTATGGAATTTAAAATTCATATAAGATATATCCATACATTCTTAGGTGGAAACAAACTTTAATGTTCATTCCAAGGCCCTTGAAGGCTAGCAAGAAGGAGATAGGTCTTAAACCCCAATACCCTAACCAGTATACTTGATTGATACAGAGGGGTAATGAACACTTAAAAATAATTTTTAATAATTTATAGGGATGTTTAAAATGTGTATTAACTATTCCCATCAATAGAATTAGGTTTTGAGACCCAAAACTCAAAATAGACCTATCTAACGCTCAAAAAATACTAAGCAAGCTACCCAAAGAACAACTTCAAATACTCATACTATTACCCACACTTTGAATGGAAGTATGATTTTTTTATAAAATTTTAATGGGTATAACAATAATTTTTTACAATTTTAAGGAATTCATTTAATTATATTTTCTTTATGAACAATCGTTAAGATCCCAAACAGGTTTAAAACCTCTCTTAAAACCTGATAGTGACCAGTCATGGGAAAAAGAGATCAAAAGTGCATTTTATGACATATTTTGCTCCTTAAACCTCTTAAAAGTTTTTTATGACTCCAATTAGGTTACCCCATTTAAATTTTAAGCTGATGTCACTTGTGCGGATTGGTGCAAATTCCCTATTTTTGCATGTTTTTAGTGTTTTATAGGTGTTCTGAGAAGGGGAGGATTCAAAATCATGGGAAAAGGTAATTTGGGACTTTTAATATTCATTAAAGTCCAAAAAAATTCATAATATATTATATAGAATACCAAAATAGACCCATTTTTCAAGGCAATCTCAAACAAACTCAAAACAAGACTAGGTGGTAAAGCCATTTCTTGGTTTGCATACTTCCACAGGGTCTCAAGACCCAAAAATTGATATGAAGGTTTGTGTGGTCCTATTGAAAGTGAATCACATTTTTTTTTTTGTGATTTCATGTGTTTGTAAGACTTATAGAATAATAAAACAACATCCAAAGCAAGGAGGGCTAATTCAAGAGAGAAAGGTAGAAAAATAGGCTTCCACTCAAAATATGAAGATGTAATTTGACATGTAACTAGAAGGCAATATAGGTTCCTATAATATTCCATTATTTTTTTAGTATCATCCTTAAAAATCCCTACATAATGAGTTTACATGAAAAAATGGGCTATAAAGAAACTAGGCCTAGCGAATGCTTAGGAGCAAAATGAATTCTTGGGAGTTGGTCCAAGAAAAAAATGGTTTGTTTCATAATTGATAACATATTTTAATACTATTCATCTAGTTTTTATGAGTTTAATAAGATGCACTTGATGTTTGGGTCACTTGGACTAATCTAGGCATGGGAAATGAAGAGTTTCAAGACACCTATGCACTTAAATGATGGAATTAAAGGTCATAGGAGTTTATTAAGGAATATCAAATATCCAATGAGTTTTTTGGATCATTAAAAATTAAATTCATGGTTGTAAGTTCCATTAATCACTCCTTTCATGCAAGGAAAGGCAGTTTTCAAAGAGCTAGTCAAGGTGTCAAGACAATTTGTAACCCCCATGCCACTTGAAAGGTTGAAGTTACTTAAATAATGAGACACATGTCATTTTAGGTCTACTATATTGTATCATAAATCCTCTTATTTTTTAACTCTCATGTACACTTGTCACTTCTTCTCTACCACCTCTCTCTCTCTCTCTCTTCACCATTTTCTATAAGAGTAGCCATTTTTAGCTAAGTTAGAAGATCCACACCTGGTATGGTGAAGCCCTGATGGTTTGAATAATATATTTGACTTTGAAATAAATATTTCCAATCTGATTTTATTTTATAATTTCTTTTCTAAGTGTGTAAAGTAGTGCATAATTGAATGACAAGTGATAATCATCTATCCTTGTGTTCACATTACTCTTTCAAGTTTTGTGCAAGTAGTATACTCTCTAATAGGTCACATGAAGTGTAGTTAGTGTCGTTATCTATATCTAAGTGTAACAAATTTAATTATTTTCTACAATAATACCTCTTGTTAATTCACCTTGAGAAGTGTAATGCATATCACCTTCATGTTTGAAACACTTATGTTAGAGTAATCTTGGATATTGAAGATGGTCTTGTGAGTCATATTTCATAGTGAAATTACATGGTAGTATTTTGGAGATCAATTTGGTGCATCACCTCTTTATAATAGGTTAATTTCATGTTCTCTCTATCTCTTTTCATCCAATAAATCAAAGTAGTATAGGTGATAAGCTATCAAAGATAAATCTAGGGAGCTAGCCCTTTAATCTAGAGGTTTGCCTCTATTATAAGCAACCCACAAGCCTAGAGGTAATTCGATGTTTCAATAAATTTTGAGAAGTTATGAAATACCTCTCCAAGGGTGAAAATTTGAGTTATAATGGTTCTGGCATGCCTAGTGGGACTAATATCTCAAGCACATCTTGTCAAGGTGAATGTTGGTCTTAACAACACCACAACTTCATAAGTGTGTTATACTCAACATTTTGTAACTCCACTAAAGGTAATATATGGTTGTAGACCAAGTTTTATTATTCCTTTTATTAATGATTCATGGTCCTTACTAAGTTAGCTTCTAGTAGAAGTAACCATCTCATAAATCCACCCCCTCAACCCGAACTTCCTCTTGAAGTTCAGTACCCTGAGCCTATCTTGGCATTTGAAGAGCAAGAAGATTTTACAAGTCAATAAGAGAAAGAGAGTGAAGAGGAATTTAAGGGAAACATGGCTAGGCAACATTCTTTCCTAGATTTCAATACTATAAATCATATAAACCTTAATGCCTATGATGATATCCATCCCAATGCTACCAAGAGTGTTCCCACCTTCAATGGGGAAGGTCCTATCACCCCAAGTGAGCATATTACGGACATATCTAACTTATAAAAAATTTATAATGTCACTAACATTGACATTTCAGTTAGATTACTTTCTATATCTCTTAGGGAAAAATCCATTTATTGGTATAGAACATTACTGGGGGGATATATCATTACTTGGGATGAGTCTAGGGAGTTGTTGACTCAAATATTTGAAGATAAGAGTGATCACACATCACTCATACATCAGCTAAATATCATTCAAAGAGGGATCAAAGAGACTATGCATGATTTAAATATAGGTTTCAAAGAACATGGAATAAGCTACCACTTCACATGAGACCCCCTACAAGTTTTATTTTCCCAGCATACCTTAGAGCTATTAGGATTTATATAGTTATCATGTTGCAGTCTATGGATGGGTACACTTTGCCTGAAGCCTATGACATAGCCATTAAAGTTGATAATGGTATGATCCAAGATGATAAAATTCTTCCAAAATTATCTATGTCCATATTTCCTAATATGTTTTCTACTCCTTAAAACCTTTCTCCAATTTCAAGTTCAAGCAACAAGTCTAGAGCTGCTCCAAAGAAATCATAAGATACCATTGATTAGGAAGCAAGATGTAAGGCTTTTGCAACTCAAGTTAGATAATAAAATCAATAGTTTGGAGTTTAATAAAATCCCTACTCCTATCATCCACAATAAAATAGATCCCCACCTTAGCAATATGGTCAAGGGAGGGGACAAGGTTAGTCTAACTTCAATAGGCCACCCAGTGCCTATAATCCTAATCTACTCCCAACACAAGAGCCATGGTTCTAGTCCATAGTAACTTGGTTTAAGGATAATAATGACATCCTCAAGGATAGTATATGAATGCCAATTAAGGTGAAGGACAATCTTTGGTAGCTCAAGGAGGGCCTACTCCTCAATTGGTAGTAGAAGATGAGAGCTTTATGCAAGCAAAAACAAATGGAGAGTATGATAGCCAAAGAGTGAGCTTGGCATAATTTCAAGTGGAAGATAGACTTGTCCTAAATCAAAGTACCTCAGTTGCATAAAACACAAGGTCAAATAGAATATATTTTGTAGATGTTTATGATGTGGATACAAGTTCAAAAAATCTTTCTCCAAGGCCACAAGGTGTGAATGAAAATGTGGCAGCCTCTACCAGTCTTACACCTCTTCAAAATTAGCACTTGGAAAGGGTGATTCAAAATACTCCATTTCCTCAAGATCAAGGCATTTCATTTCCTACAAGTATTCAAAAAAAGGTGAGTGTTCCTTATTTGAATACCATTGATTCTTTGAATATTACAAAGACTAGTGTACCTCTTTGGGAAGTGTTCCACATGCCCGGTCAAAAATAAATAGTTCAAGAGTAGCTGTCCCAAATACATATCAATCCTCAACCATAAAGACATGGTGGTGTATCCCTTACAATTTCACCTACCCATATTTTTTAACCCTCTACCAAATCTAAAAATCCCCCACCTTTCTATCTTACCCTCATTGTGGGAGATAACCTTGTTCATAATTGCATTGTGGATAGTGGGGCAAGTACTTCAATTATGCCCAAACCATTTGTAGACAAATTGGCCTTAAAATATGAGCCATATAGTAAAGGAATGTTGTAACTTGATGGGACACTATCTAAGTCAATAGGGCTCATCAAAATTTTGAAGGTATTATTGCATGACTGTCTAAGCTTTCCAATTTTACAAGACATAGTGGTAGTTGATGCTTACTCATTTTGTTATTTATATATCAAGAGACTTCATCACCAAGATAAGAGGATATATCTCATCTGATTGGTACTTTTTGGCCTTTAGAAAAAGGCATGGAATAAAGGTGACTATAATAACACTACCATTGGCCATGTTTCACATTGAGCCACTATTAGTGAAGGTTTTTATTTTTCCCTATTTATTAATTAGGGAAATTGTATTTTTTGTGCATACATGGAGTTTTCCTACATTTGTGAGATAGGCTAGCTTATGTGGAGGTGTGTGTCATAGATGTGTCATAAGTGTCATAAGAATGTCATAAGTAACTCCCTTGATGGGAGTTACTTCTCTATTCTTAGCACCTTGTCACCACCTTTCATGGAAGAGTTATTGTCTATTCTTGGGGTGCCTTGTCCACCTTTTATGGAGGAGTTACTTACATACTCTCCTATTTGTAGTCCTCACTTTGGCCATCTCATGTTAATCAGATTTTGGTTTTCTCCATTTTGTCTTGTGCAATTTATCTTCTTGTGTTATTTTCAAATTGCTTTAACATCTATGTGGTGTGCACTTGCTTCATCTCGTGTGATCACGTCTCCATTGCACTCGCATTATCTGGATTCTGGCAACAACTCCGATATGGTATCAAAGCAAGAATGGTAATTGTGTGTATGGTTATGCTTTTAGTTCATTTTGAAATCAAGAGGAGTGGAGTTCTCTTTGTTTTTTTATTTTCTAGATTTGATCTAAGATAAAAAAATATATATCGTTTCTGGTATCGTTTTCTTGGGAATCCTTGGCCTTTGGGTGTCTTGGTTGTCTTCACTTCAGGGGCTGGTTCATCAGTTAGCTTGGGTGCCATTGTTGTATGGAGCAACAGAGGGAGGAGCATTTAGCACTCACACAGTCCACGCCAAGCTTTTGCATTATGTGCCAACTTTTTTCAAAACTGTGCACTTTTCTTGGTAAGAGGTCTGCAGATTATTATTTTTTTCTTATTTTTTCCAGCCTAAGGAAAGAGGTGAGGCTGCCCAGTTTAGGCGCTACCCAGTCCAGGCATTGTTTCAGGCACTGCTGTGATGTTTTAGGCACTGTTTCAGGCGTTATCGTGATACTTTAGGCAATGTTTTAGGCGATGTTGTTGTTGGCTGACTCACCTTTGTCCTTGCATCAGTCATAGTGCCATCTGAAAGCCATCAAACCTTGCATCGACTGAGGTGTCTTTTTTAACACATCCAACATCTGTTGTTTTTTGAAAAATGGTGCTCCTTTTTGGCTTCCAACGCCCATGTGGTGGGCCCTCTCTCTCTCTCTCTTACTGTTCATTTGGTAAATCTGCCTTTTTAAATTATTCTAATCTAAATTAGTAATTTGAATGTTTGATTTAAAATCAAATTTGAAATTAGCATTCAAAAAGGCAGTTTAGAGGTTTTTTTTTTTTTAACTTGTATCTTCAACCTACGAAGACGAAGGGTGAGGCCTGGGTTGGCGGGAGGCCAATTCCCCCTCACACAAACCTCCTTTGGATTCCTCATTCTATCCCAAATCTAATGAGTGATTGGAAGGCCACTTTCTCTCTCAAAATAGGCATTTTTTTAATGTTTTAGTGCTTTTTTTGCAAAAAACACTAGTTTACGAAAAAATTGAACCTTTAATATCTTGCAAACAGTAGCTCAAATTTGGGTGCCATTTTTTTTCAAAAGTGTTTTTAATTCAATTCTTCATAGTGTATAATTTTTATTTGTCAAAAATGCACTAGTTTATAAAGTGCCAAAAATTTGGGTCTCTCAAGACGCATTTTCGGCTGAGTCCGGCGTCCTGTTTGCTTTAGTCTTGCACTGATTGCTCTAAGACACATTCTCAACTGAGTCTGATATATTTTGAGCATGCACTAGCATATTTAGGGGGGGCTCAATATTTAGAGGGGGGTGTGATTGCTTTTCACAACTTGCATATCTTTGCTTTCATTCTCCTTTCTGCATAAATTCACAACTTGCAATCAACACAACTTCACCTAAATTCAGCTAAAAATGGATTATTTTCAAATTAAACCCCTAACACCCTTCAAATATCATTAATGGAAGGTTAAAATGTCAATCATTCTTAGAAGCAAAGGGTTGTATAGGATCACCATGGGTACTAAAGTAGAACCCAACACTAATGCTGAAAATGTCAAGTGGTACAACCATAGTGATGAAGCCTATGGATTACTAATTTTGTTTGTGTCTCCAAAACTTATCTTCCATTTATAATCCTCCCAGACTCCTAATGACATATGGGACACCTTATAAAAGTTATTTGGGAAGCTTGATGAGATGAGAGGTCATGAGCTCAAAAACAAACTCATAAGTCTAAGTTTTAGAAACTTTGACACCCTACAAGACTTCTTCACTAAGTTTAAGGCCCTTAGATTGAAATTGAAAGAGTTCAGGATAGAGAAGAAATATGATCAACTCATACTTTCTATTCTTGCAAAGTTAGGTCCAAGCTATTCAGTCTTTGTCTCCACTTTCCATGCTACAAAAAGTGCCCTTGGCACTACATGGAAAATGCCTTCTTTGGATTCATTCATTGCCAACTTGACTAGGGAGCAAGATAAGCTAATTCAAATGGGCACAATGAAGTCTACTCAACCCCAAGCTTTGATAGCTGGAAATGGTAAGGATAAGACTTCAACAAAGGAGAAGAAGAAAAAGAACAAGGACCAGGAGAAGAAAGAAAACACCAATCCTGCCAAAAATAACACTAAATCTTCATCTTCAAATGCTAAATCTAAGAAGGAGAAGGTTAAGTGTGCCTATTGTAAAAATATAGGGCATGATGAACACAAATGCATGACGAAACAAATAGATCACCTAACTCATCTTCTAGAGAAGAACAACATAGGTGTTCCTGAGTCGATCAAGTAGAATTCATCTACCCAAGATTATACCAAGGCAAAATGCAAGGGTAAGGAGAAAGAAAAGGGCAAGGCCCTTGTAGCTACAACAACTTCTACATCTTCATGGGTCATCGACTCGGGTGCTTCTCACCACATGGGCTCTTCACTAGTTGAGTTTTCATCTTTAGAGCCTTGTAGCATGACTTCAATTAGTTTGGGTGATGACACATTAGTTTCCATTGTAGGGAGAGGGTCAATTGAAATGGAAGGAGGAACATTCAACAATGTTCTAAGTGTTCCTTCTCTTTCAACCAATCTCCTATCAGTGTACCAAATCACCCACATTGGTCGGGGTATGAGAGTTGAGTTTTCACCAGATTCAGTGGCTATCAGGGAGTTACATAGTGATACTATAGTGGCAGTGGGTAGGGCAGATCACCAAGCCAGGTTATACACCTTCTCACATTTTGCATCAGATTCTTCTCCAAGAACATTTTTGACTCATTCAGATGGAGTTAGCAAATTGTGGCATGAGCAGTTTGGCCACCTTAACTACCGCTACCTTGAGAAACTTTGAAAACATGACATGGTCATTGGCTTGCCTCGTGTCCAATTCTCAAAAGGACTTTGCGAGGGGTGCTCCCTTGGGACGCTTCCTGAAGCAACATTTGACAAAGGCAAAGCTTGGAGGGCTTCACAACCTTTGGAGTTAGTCCATAGTGATGTATTGGGACCCTTTCCCAAACCATCTTTCACAAGGGCCAAGTACATCCTCACTTTCATTGATGATTTCTCTAGGTACACTTGGATATATTTTCTCAAACAAAAGTCTGAAGTGTTTGAAAATTTTCTAGACTTCAAAGCTCTTGTTGAGAAACAGAGTGAGAAATCCATCAAGGTTCTTCAAACTGATAATGGAGGGGAGTATGTTAGCATCAAGTTTGAGTAGTTTTGCACTACATAAGGGATTGATTGATAGCATACAGTCACTTACAGTCCTTCATAAAATGGGGTTGCAGAACGCAAGAATAGGTTCTTGAAAGAGATGGGTAGCTGTATGATTCACTCCAAATCCTTAGCACCACAGTACTAGGCTAAAGCCATCAATTGTGCTTGCTACATTCAAAATAGGGTTCCTCATAAAGCTTTGAAAGGGATAACACCCTTTGACGCTTGGCATAAAAGGAAACCTGATGTTGAGCACCTTAGAGTTTTTGGATCCCCAGCCATGGCCAACATTCTAAAGAAGAAACACAAAGCTATGGAACGTTAGTCCAAGCCTTGCATCTTTGTAGGATATCTAGATGGTATTAAGGGATATCGCCTTCTAGATCTAGTCACTCATGAGTTGTTCATCGAGAGAAGTGTCCATTTTCAAGAGAGTCCTAGAGACTCAACACTTGAGACTTCTTCTCCCTCATCAGATCTACTTCTTCATGATGATTCCTCATCAGATTCAGATCAGCCATAGTAGGTTCTTGAGCTAAAGACATCTTCTTCTTTCAGTTCAGATAGATGCAGAGTCATCCACCTCTAGTCAGTCAGAGGATGAGGAGTTAGCACCTGACTCGCCCACTTTCAGGCCACTTTGGGCCAGATAGACACTTGAGAGTGTTGGCACTTGGGTAGGAGATCCCGCAGATGATAGACGTACTAGGGGGGATTTTTAGAGAGATCTACATGCCTTCATTGCTTCAATTTTAGATCCATAGACTTTTCAAGAGGCATCGGGGGTACCTGAGTGGGATAATGCTATGGAGGAAGAATATTCTTCCTTAATCAAAAATCACACTTAGGACTTGACTTTACTTCCTAAGGGAAGAAAGATGGTTCGATGTAGGTGGATATATCAGACCAAGTTTGTAGCAGATGGGTCAGTTGATAAGTACAAGACTTGATTGGTTGCCAAGGGTTTCTCACAGGTGGTAGGCATTGACTACTCAGACCTTTGCACCCATTGCAAAGATGACTTCTATCCGACTCACCTTGGCTATTGCCGCAGCACATGGTTGGGATGTGCATCAGATGGATGTGAAGAGTGCCTTTCTTCACGGAGACCTAGAGGAGGAGATCTACATGGAGTAGCCACCAAGATTTGTTCAAGATTTTTTCTTAGTATGCAGACTTAGAAAATCTATCTATGGCCTCTAATAGGCCCCTCAGGCTTGGTATGCCAAGATGGATTCCTTCCTTCTCACAGCGGGTTTCACTAGGTGCCATTCTGATCCCACTGTCTACTTCTTACAATAGGATGATTCGCTCTTGATTTTGGTTTTATATGTTGATGACCTTTTGATCACTAGGAGTTATTCATTGGCTATTGTAGCGGTGAAGGCATCTCTTCAAGATAGATTTGACATGACAGACTTGGATTTGTTGCACTACTTCCTTGGCATCGAGATCTCACAATTAGATTCAGGGATTTCTCTTGCACAGCCTAAGTATACTCTTGACTTATTGGCTCAGTTTCACATGGTTGATTGCAAACCATCTCCGACTCCATTTATATCAGGAGTCAAGCTTGAGGCTGATTATTCTTCACCATTGGTTGATGCCACTCGGTATCGACAACTTGTTGGTATTCTCATCTACTTGACTCACACCAGGCCCGACATGTCATATACAGTGGGACTTGTCTCCAGATTCATGCAGGAACCTCATGAGTTGCATTGGAAAGAAGCTAATAGGATCTTGCATTACATACAAGGTTCACATAGATATGGGATTCATTATAGATTTGGCATAGAGGTTGACTTGGTTGGATATACATATTCAGATTGGGCTGGCAATTCACAGACTTGCAAGTCCACTTATAGTTACAATTTCTCTCTAGATTTTGGTCCTATCAGTTGGTCTAGCAGGAAGCAGAATGTTATTGCTATATCATCCATAGAGGCATAGTACAGGGGAGCTATTAATGCAGCTACTGAGGCTATTTGGCTTCAAAGGATTCTTTTTGAGTTTGGCATTCCTATCAGGCAACCCACCATCATTTATTGTGACAACCAAAGTACCATTTAGATTTGCAGGAATCCAGTTTGGCACCATCGAACCAAGCACATAGAGATTCACACGCATTTCATTTGGGAGCTTATTCATTGTTAGGTCATTGACTTGATATTTTACCAGTTTTCAAAGCAGGTTTTAGACATCTTTACCAAACCTTTCACTAAGAGCAAGTTCATTCATCTATGAGTTCTTCTTGGGGTGCGGTCTACATCTGTAGCAACATCATCTTTAGGGGGCCCACTAGCCTCTTCTTTATTTTATGTCTCTCTTTTGGGGGGAAGTTTTTTCCTATGGGTTTTCTCCTTTTCTCTATCTTATGGGAGATTGCATTTGTACATGGGTACCTCATCAGGCCTAGTTGTCGGGACCCATTTTATATTTCCACACTGCCCACCTAAGTTGTGCTTATGGGGGTATTAGTGTAGGTTTTTATTTTTCCCTATTTATTAATTAGAAAAATTGTATTTCTTGTGCATACATGGAGTTTTCCTACATTTGTGGGATAGGCTAGCTTATGTGGAGGTGTGTGTCATAGATGTGTCATAAGTGTCATAAGAATGTCATAAGTAACTCCCTTGATGGGAGTTACTTCTCTATTCTTAGCACCTTGTCACCACCTTTCATGGAGGAGTTACTATCTATTCTTGGGGTGCCTTGTCCACCTTTTGTGGAGGAATTACTTACGTACTCTCTTATTTGTAGTCCTCACTTTGGCCATCTCATGTTAATCATATTTTGGTTTTGTCCATTTTGTCTTGTGTAATTTATCTTCTTGTGTTATTTTCAAATTAATTTAGCATCTATGTGGTGTGCACTTGCTTCAACTCGTGTGATCATGTCTCCATCGCACTCACATTATCCGGATTCTAGCAACAACTCTTATAGCCACATGTGGAAGAAAGTTCTAATCTAAATTATTTTATCCATGAAGAGCAGGAGCATGTCATAAATGATGTAACATCTTCCAAACTTGAAGGTATCTTTGATATTTTCCTAAATGAGTATGGTGCTGAAACTTATGGGGATAATCCATATGATTTCATTGAAGATACAAGTCTTGACACATACATCATTCATGATAAAGGTGATGAACATTTTGAGGTGAGTCTCGATGATCCTCTTCAATAAGTTGTAAAAGGTAACTATCTTATTCACATGTATGATGATGTTGAGTTTCAAAGTATAATATAACATGATGATAAGGAAGATGATGCAATTCTTCCTGCTTAAAAGGAATAAGTTCATAAATGTGATAGTCATGAAGAAGAATATGATTTATAGTAGCAGTTTCATACCATAGTAAAAGATTTTGAGCAAGTGAGTAATCCAGCCCTTCCTCAAAATAAGAATGAGCTTGAGAGTGAGGCTAATTGTGGACCTAAGAAGCATGAAGAGAAGTATCCAATCATTTTCAAGCAAGTTGTAGTCATGAAGGAGTTCAATCAGGCCAAGGTAGAAAGTTGTGTAGTCAAATAGCAGCTTAAGTCTCAATCCGATGTTGAGCCACTTATAGACATGTTTGATCAACAAGAAGACATGTTTGATGATCATAGACATAAAAAACATCATAGTCTACATGAAGGTGAAGTTGACGAAGATTTCGTGGTTCTTAATAAGCAAGTTGACAAGCATCAAATAGACATCAAGGAGATCAAGAAGACTACACTGTTAAGTAATCCTAATAGATAACTAAGAGGACCATTCCATGAAGTTTCAAATGGTATACTTATAGCTAGCAGAGGTCTTATGATTGGTAAGTCTCTTGACCATCTTCACATGAAAAACAAAAACTCAACAAGTATTCATCATATGGTGACTTACTCTCATGGAGCAGTTGTGACTCAATAAACATCCTATTTGATCCTAGTTGAAGCAAGAGAATGTGTTTCATAACCTCAAACATGTTTTGAGGTATGTATATATTAGTATAGGTGTGTTATTTTGAGTCTTTGTGTGTGTTTTCCCAAAATGTTTTGAGCATAGTATGTGTTTATTTATTATAGAATTATGTGGTATGATTTTAAAGTCTTTGAAATTCATATTAGTTTCAAATTGTAGTAGAAGAGTGACTCCATATCTCATTGAAAGGAAGAGGTGATTGGTCCATTAGCATTGCAAGCATGCTACCCCTATGAATCTCCAATAATGTTGACCAAATTTGACCCCAAGTCAAATTTGGGTCACCCCCTATAGTTTTAAATTTCATAGAGGTGTCTAATTTTTGTCATGGTCTTATTATGTCCCAAGTGGTCTTAAATAGTCCCATATGGTCATATGTGTCCTTGTTTATCATTGTCCAAGTTCTAGTCTTAGTTCCACTTGTTTAATCTTAGGTCTTGTATATTCAAACTTGGTAAAAGGTCCAATATGGTCTAGAGTCATTTTAAAAGGTTATTTGGATGTCATTTAATAAAATATTTCATGCACTAACCTTTGTTTGATTCTCAATTGCAAGAAATGTCAATTTGGCCACTTTTGGCCCATGTAGAAGAGGTATACGTACCATTTCAAGAGGATAATGTTTAAAAAATATTAAAACATCCATAATGTCATAGGTTGGTCATATAATGCTCAAGAGTAATTAGAGTCTGATAGAATCTATAGTTCAACTCCTAATCTTGGTAAAAGGACACTTTTCAAGCACTTGTATGGCCTTCCAAGATCAGTTTTAAGTTAAAAATGATTTTGAAGTGACCCTTGGGATCTATCAAACCATTTTATGGATCTAGACCAAGTTTTAACTGGAACTAACACTCCAAACATTTTTTCTCCTCTATCCCTACCTTCACAAGCTTAGGAAGGCAAATTTACATTGAATGGTATGGCCAGTAAAGAGAGACTTAAGATATAAAACTCTATAAATTGTTAGGGGTCCAAGAAATATTAAAATGAGTGTCATTTTTTTTGTATTGGTGGCCTCTTCTTTATGAACGATCACTAAGAGTGATAGCAATTCACTGTGGCTTATGCATCTGAGAGTGGTATGTTCTTTAACCTATTTCTCTAGATCATAAATTGATGGAGAGGAAAGATTTTTAGGGTCTTTTTTATAGTTTTTGGATCTCCTTTTAATGGTAATTTCATCAGTTGAATCATCTCCATGAATTACTTTCACTTGAAGGAATAATGTCTTAGTGTACACACCATTTCAATAAATTATGCTACAAGTCTTTGTTTTATCTTCATGGTAGTGATTCTCAGAGGTTTATTGTGCTTAATTATTCATGAAAACTCCCTCAATTTCATGTATTCATTGTTATTTTATCTCAGATGTGTTTTGATCTATCTTCTTCAAGTACTTGATCTTTGGAAGATATAGTCTATTTTTTAACAGTCTAATAGAGGTTTGAAGTTCCAATTTGATTCAAATACCACTGATACATCATGGTATAAGTTATAAAACCTTATTTCATCATATGAAGCATGATAAATACCATCATAAAGATCCCAAATACACTTTTTAAGGAGAGTTTATAGTTGCTTCCTTCACATATATGTTTTACAGACTGTAAGGATAGGTGGGAGATGATCAAGAGTCATGGTGAGGCCTAATTCATATCTCCATGCATTCAATGGTCTATAAACACTTCATGTTATCACTAATTTCTTCCAACTGACTATAGTCTCTAATTCTATACTCATAGGGCTTATGTGTAAGAATACTATGTATACAGTTCATATAAGACTATAAGGTGAGTTTGAGGTGATGAGAAGTATGGTCATGAACCTTTAGAGACCATTGAGAAGTTTCTATGAGGTATGAACTTGCTTGATAGGCTTTGTAGGCTCAGACACCCAAGAGATGGCTTTGTAGCCCTAAATTATCCAATAGTGACCTACAAGCCTCAAGCCTATAAGTCTTTATTTGGACTAAGATCAACATCATCCAGTCTATATAAGTGAGCTTTAAGGAATAAGTTTCAACTACAATGTAGATGCATACAATGTCATAAACCATGACAATAAAACTAAGTTGACATTCCTAAATATCCATCTACAGTACCCTGTATGGAATGAACAAGGACAAATGGTTTGAAATGTTAGCAGAGGTGTTGAGACATGTTTTAAGGGTTCTTGAATTTAATTGGTGAGCTCAAGAATATTCAAGAGTGTTGAAATGCTGATGATATGAGAGCAAGGTTTCAAACATACAAGATGCAGTCATAGCCTTTGAACACCACCTACAAGACTGTTTGAAGGGCCAAATCAGTTTTAAACCTATAAGAGAGATAATAGAGGTGTATGGAGGAGGTTTGAATCCATTAAATACTTCAACTAACTCTTATATACCATTGGGAGGTTGGTATTGTTGGAGGAGAGGCCTAAAGCACCTAATACAGTCAAGTGGCCCTAATGAGCATCTATAGGTAGAAACTAGACAATGGGCTATTGCTAAGTCTAAAAAATGAATGGATAGAGGTATGAATGGTGCTTGAACCCAAATAATAATATGATTAGGTTCATTAACCTAGTTCAATATCATTTGGAAGCTAGTAATGACAATGGCAAAGACCTAAAAACCCTACATATAACCAAGATGATTCTAATAGTCACCTATAGGTGGTGAACTAGGAAGTTAGTCTTAAGGCCAAAGGAGAAAAGGAGTTGAGGTCTATAGAATATCCCTGATTTAATTTTAGATTTTAACTGTGTCATAAATCATTTTAAGGTTAGCTTTGGGAGATGTGTATTCTTAAACACAGAAAAGGCAATCATGGTCTCTTAGAAGTCACCTATAGGTGGCTAATGGAATGAATTAGTCTTGGGCCTAAGTAAAGAGACTGAGAGTTTTAAAATGTTTTTAAACCTAACTTAAGACCTAAAAAAATTCAATATATTTGAGGTGATTAATGATATGAATGCAAAGTCTAAACACACCTTATGTACAATCAAATGATCCCAAGAAAAGCACTTACAGGTTACCCTAGTGATAGTTGGTATTAAGCCTAATGAAGAGGCATAGAGGCTGGGAGATTAAGACTCTTGAAAAATCTTTATGAATTCCATCTAGGTTTATTAACTATTGAGGAGGTTAAGACTGGTGTAATTCTGAGATCTTGATACCCTAAACATAGTGAGAATAACCTACAGGTTTATTTTTGAGTGCTTTACTTGTTTTGAGAAAGGTGAGGATTATGAGAGGTCTATAAAAGGGTAAAGATTATTTGATATATGAATTTGTTATGAAATAAACATATATATAACTAATAAAGCCTGATAATTAAGGTTAAATCACAATCTAAAAGCTCAAAATTTAGTCTAAGCCTAAAACCCTGCAGTCACACTAGCAGACCCTGCCTGTCATGAGAGAAATTCTTGTGTTGAGGCCTCTAAAGACATGACCATACCTTGAAAATTGGTGCAGAGGGTTTTTTTGAGTTTAAAGAGACATCCATGGTATCCTTGAAGTCATACAAATAGTTTAATTACTCATTGTTTTGTCTCAGACCTTGCCCACTCCTTGGGCAAGGGGCAATCAAGAGACTTAGGTGTCCACTTGAGCTCTAAGGACATGAAACAAGTTAATAGACCTCATGAATGGACCCTAAGGGAATTTAATAGTCATATAATATATATCCATACATTCTCAATTGTAAATAAAATTTAGTGTTCACTCTAAGGCCCTTGAAGGCTAATAAGAAGGAGATAGGTCTTAAACCCCAAGACCCTAACCAATATACTATATTGATAAAGAGGTGTAATGAACACTTTAAAATCATTTGGAATAATTTATAGGTATGTTTAAAATTTTTATAAATTATTCCCATAAATATAATGAGGTTTTGATACCCAAAACTCAAAATAGACCTAGTTCATGCTGAAGAAACTATAAGCAAGCCACCCAAAGAGCAACTTTAGATGCTCATACCATTTCCCACACTTTATATATGAGTATGATAATTTTGTAATAGTTTAAGGGATATACTAAGAAGTTTTTCCAGGTGGAAGTAATTAATTTAATGATCTTTTCTTTATGAACCATTTTTTAGACCCCAAACATGTCTAAAACATCTCTTAAACCTTGATAGTGACTAGTCATGGGGAAAAGATCTCAAAATCATATATGATGACATAGTTTTCTCCTAAAACCTATTTTATGTTGTTTAATACTAAAATTATGTTACCCCCATAAACTTTTATTCTAATTTCACTTGTATGGATTGGTACAAATTTTACATGTTTTTGGTGTTTTGCAGGTGTTATGAGAAAGGGAGAGCTTCCAAATCATGGGATGAGGTAATTTGGGAATTTTCCTATCCATTAAAGTCCAAAAAATTTCACAATAGATTATGTAGGAGACCAAACTAGGCCCATTTTTTAAGGCATTCAAACAAGCTCAAAATGAAACTAGATGGTAAGGCCATTTCTTAGTTTGCATACTTCCACATGGTCTCAGGGCCCCAAAATTGACATGGAGGTTGGTGTGGGCTTGGGTAAATTTAATCACATGATTTTTGGTGATTTCAAATGTGTGTAGTAAGTTTGTATAAATAAAATAGGGTCCAAAGCAAGGAGGCCTAACTGAGGCTTAATTCAAGAGAGAGAAAGGCAAAAAAATGGTCTTCCACTCAAAATCTAAAGATGAAATATGACATTAAGCTATAAGGACATATAGGGTCCTATAATATTCTCTTATTTTGTCAATATCATGCATACAAATCCCTACACAAGGATTTTACATTAAAAAGGGCTATAAGGAAACTAGGCCTAGTGAAGGCTTAAGGAGAAAAATGAGTTCTTGGGAGTTGGTCCAAGAACCAAAATGGTTTGTTTTAGATCTAAAACATATTTGTATAACTGAGAAAATATTTTGTTTCAGAGGTCTTGAATTATAGGTAACATTTTATGAGAAGCTAGGTCCATTTTACTTTCCGTATTTATATAACCATCATGAGTTGATCTTAGTATTCCACCTATTTGCCTATACAACTTTGTGATTATTATGTGTAGGAATCCTTTGTAGTTCGATGGTCACTAGACTCTTAGTGTCTTTATTTCTTACCTAGTATGCCTCATGTTTACTAAGGTTTTCTCATAAAATTCTTATGTCATGCTTTTTACACTCCTTATTTCATTACCACAATCCTAATATTTCCCTTTTATGAATAATATTTTGTTAAAAGATCATACCCCTAGGGTTTTCCCTTTGTAAGTTGCATTGTAAGACCTTGAATAGGACCAAGCATTCCTCACAGAATATTTTCTTATTTTTTCCCTTATCACCATTCACCTCATTGGTGTTCACCTTGTGAGTTGAAGTGTAAGACCTTGGATAAGACCATACATTCCTCATGTATTAACACATTAAATCCCATTAAATTGTTCCAACACTTGTATCAACTTCATTGGTGTTCCCTTTGTGAGTTTTAGTGTAATACCTAGGATAGGACTAGGCATTCCTCATAAAATATTCCAATAAATTTCAAACTATGACCAAGTCATAATAACATT
Source organism: Torreya grandis (assembly GCA_037957365.1). Lineage (NCBI taxonomy): Eukaryota > Viridiplantae > Streptophyta > Pinopsida > Cupressales > Taxaceae > Torreya > Torreya grandis. The sequence goes on along the minus strand of JARHVA010000453.1, from coordinate 4,285,326 downwards.
ACATGCTCCAAATTTGAGATAATTTGTGTCACTGATTTAACTTTTTTAGGAATAATGGAGTCTTATTCCTATTTTATTTAAGGGTCTAGATTAATAAATTAGTAATGAATATAGAAAAAATTATAGTCTTGATTTGTATAATTTATGTGTATTTTTTACCTTTCTAATAATAGCAATAATTAAGAAGAAATAATGAATTAGTTGGAAACAAGCTAAGACAACTGAGACAAGGTTTAAAACTAATTGTGTAGGACTGGGACAATATCACAAATCAGAGTCTGGCTTTCATTCAATGAAAGGATAGGACCACCAAAAATAGGACACTTTGGGGTTTGGTGTTGTTGTCAACTTCTACCGCGATTGTCCAAACTGGTCACAGAGACCTGAAACTTACAAGGTTTTTATGTTGTGTTGGTATGAGCCTGCCTATGAAATATTGAGTAATGAATGTCAACACAACTCACTGTAGAGATGGTTTAATGTTCAAACCCTAACCTTCCATCATGCTTGATAAATAGGGTTCGAATCATTTGAAAATGGGAGGTTAGTGTGTGTAAGATGCATTGAACATGTGATCCACACCCCTTGTATGGGCACACTACCTACTTACCAATAATTTGAAGAGAGATCAATCCATATGTAGTTCTCCCACCTAATGTTCTTTGTACAATTGTGTGATGCGTATGCAAAAATGCCAAATTGAGAGTGCCTGAGGTGGCTAGGGATGGGTATGATGGTTTGAGTATGTTTTCAACTATGTTGAGTGATTATATGGAGAGAATAGAAAAGTTTTTCTTAGTATTTTGCTTATATTCTTACTTTCTTTGTAAGCTTTATCACCTCCTTTCATAAATGAACTTTGAATGGGATTTCATAGGGAACTATTGGTCATGGCTTAAATGTATTCATGCTAAGCTGACATGATGAAAGATAGGAATCAAATGAAATTGATCATTTAGACTTAAATTATGATTAGACAGGAGAGCCAAAAATGGGACACCCTAGGGTATGGTGTTGTAGTCTAGGTATAACACTCCTGTCCTATAGGCTCAGGACCTAGGGGATAGGATTGGCCTAGAAAATAGAGTTTTGTTGAGCTAGAATGATCATTTAGAAGGATAAGAATGACCGACAATGAGAAAAAAGTGTTTAGGAGGGTCACAAGAGTGTGTAAGAAGGAACTATGGATAAGGTGTCATAATTCACACTCAAACTACCAATTTGGACATTTTATATGACTACATTTGCCCCAAATTTATTCTAGTGATGTAGTAAAGTGAAATACTAGGATAAAGGAAAAATAGAAAGCGTACTTAAACTTACATAAAAGGGTGAAGTCCATGAATTTGTGTGATGTTGAGTGTGTGTATAGAAAACACACTATGAAGTGTAAATATGCAAGAGAAAACAAAGAGTAGATCAGCTCTTACTAGACACACTATGTCTAAAATAAGAACATACAAAGACTATGTAAAAAAGAGAGAAAGATAAAGAAACAAATACACCTCGTTGAGTACATGAACCAATACAAAACCTGTTGTGATGTTGAGTGATGTTGGGTATGTGTTATACCAAGAGTAATATCATGAATGGAGCTAAGTGCTCAATTCCTCAAGGGTGGCTCAAGAATGTAAAGGTTGGCCCTTTGGCTCCATCATCACCCACTAAGTGAAGCTATGTGATCATGTGTGTGATAATTGATTTTTGAACCATGTGTCCAATCCCTTTGAGTAGGTGGCTCAAAAATACAAAGGCTAGCTACTCCTTTGGCTCCATCACTACCCACTAAGTGAAGCTATGAACTGATACTGATATGAATGTGTGTCATATGAGATGGCTCTTGAAGCCCATGAATGCTCTATAATTTGACAATGTGGCATGGATAGCCAAATGTGTTATGATAACTAGACCAATATAAGCCACTCTAAAAGGCAAAGAGTAGGCTTGTATGAAAGCCACTCCAAAATTGGGAACTAGGCTTATATGAAAGCTACTCTGAAATGATGCCAACCACTTGAAATGGAATAAGGCATGAAACTACTAAGAATACCTGGGTTATCTAATGAAATAAAAAGAAAATAAGGCAAATGTGTTATGCACATTTCCCCTAATCACTGGTGTCTATAACATGGATTTTGATTTGGAAGTTGTACTAACTATCCAATCTAAACTGGAAGCGAGAGCCATCATGTTGCACATGATGCCCCCTATATCTGGATTCTCTAAAAAAACTATACTAAAACTACCCAATCTAAACTAAATTTTAGTTGATAAAACTATAATTGAACTCACCTTTCTATCTATTTCTATAAAATCTAGTTTTTTATTGTTTGGATAGGAGTACCGAAAATAGGACACTTTATTTTTTGGTGTTGTAGTCCAAGTATGACACTCTTATCCTTTGTTGTTTTTTATTACTTTTTTTTATTTGTCACTATTTTCCTAGTCTATTCTGCCTAGTTTGGGTTTTAGTTTCTATTCTGAGTGTTTTGAAATTGCTTTTTGACTAGTAGAGGCTCTAATATTCATGACAAAACTCCTAATTATTGCCCCCTCTTTTGAGGGTAGGAATGAAGACCCTTCAATAATTTCCCTTAGAAGAAAGAGCCCTACATGTGTGTTATGCTATGAAATATATGATATATCAATCATAATTGAAAATATGTCTCAAGATATAGCATAATTTGTATTAGATATTGTTAGATTAATAGGGATATGCCTAGATAGATGTAACAATGTAATAGCATGTGCAGTATACTAAACTAGAAATAGAAATCTAGTTAGTTATTAGTTGATAATTTTTAGTTGTCAAGGAGGGATGGAGCATTATGTCCATCATGGCATCCAATAAATCAAGATAATGCATGATGTGGATCATGGAATTACAAACAATGAGAATCAAACAAGCAACAAGCATGCAAAGGCAAGAAGCAAGAATCAAGAAGCAAGAAGCACACAAAAGTGGCCCAAGGGCCAAGAAAAGAAGGGACATGGGCACATGTCACTCAAACTTGGAAATCAAGCATATAAAGCATGCTCAAATTCCACATACACATATAATTGAAAATAAGTAAGGTTGACACGAGGGCCACAAGTACATAGAAGGGTACAAGCAAAGGACATTGGCAAATGTCCTAAGGCACACACAAGAATAGAATCAAAGGACATTGGCAAATGTCCTAAGGCACACACAAGAATAGAATCAAAGGACATTGGAAATTTCCTAAGGCACACATAAGATATAAAACAAGAACTAAGAAATGCAATCATATCTAGCTACACAAAGCAAGAGAGGAAGGCATGTAAATGCTGGAAATACAATCGCATCTAACTAATCAAAGAAAAAAGTGAAAGTATGCAAAACATGTAGTACAAGACTAGGTAGATACTAAGAAATACACAAGTGTTATATACTAGTGAGTGTTGATAGAATAATTTTTGTAAGCTAGTAAGTAATGTACTTCATCATGATAACTAGAGTGTGTGGTGTAAGAATGGCATAACTTGGATGGTGTAGTTATGTAGAAGATGCCCCCAATGGGTAGATATGTCGATGTGTATCTCAAATGTAGAAATAGGATGCCCCTTCAATGGGTAGAGTGAAGGAATCAAGGATTTGGGTGTCACTACACACACTCAAATAAGATCAAGTGAAGCATGGTAATATAGATAAATTGACAAACAATAGCATAGAATATAAAAATGTAAGTCTAGCATGGTAGTAGAAATATAAACGTGGATGATTCATATAGTTGAAATATTTTTTGGTGTTTTTTGATTTATTTGAATGCTATTATATTTTGAGTTATTTTAATGTTTTTTTTTTTTTTTTTGACATATTTGAATGTTTTTATATTTTGAAATATTATATTTTTTTTGGTATTTTGATAATAAGCTATGTACAAGTAATCAAAAGGAAACTATATACAAAAAGGCTAAGAAATTATGTATAAGTAAAAATAAACTATATACAAGTAAGCTAAGAAATTATATACAAGTGAAAAGAAATTATGTACAAGCAGAAAGAACTGATACTAACTGATGAGTCTCATAAGAGACTCCCTATCATGTTGTCTTGTATCAAGGAGAGGGATCGTGCATGATCATGAAGCATGATAGAAGGGATGAGACTATGAATCTAAAAGCTATGTATACTATAAGTGCTTTTAAATCTCTATAGTGGAAACTGACTATGGGGTCCCCCTATAACTATGAGAAGTGTATAAAACTATGGCTTCTTAAGGACCCATCTGGTAGTAGAAGAAGCTCTCTAAAAATGTGCTCTATGTGTAGAGGCATGAGACCTTAATGATACTACTATGGGTGTGAATACTGTAGCTAAAAACTATCTATAATCTTGAAACTATTGATGATGTAGTGGTCACTCTAAGAGAGGCCTCCGTGGAATTTATGAACTCTTTGTGCTAATGAGGGAGGCCTTGATTGTGTCTAAATCTCAATTAGAAGAAGAATTGTAACTAATAGAGGAGCTGAAACTATATCATAAGGGGTTCTAATCTAAGTGACAAAGCTATAGCCATTGGTGAAATCAACTTACCTATCTTCATAAACATGGGTGATAGCATGTATCACATTATCTACTATAGGTATATATCTAGTAGTAGGTGCGGGATAAGAGCTAGGTGAACTAAGTTTCATGGGAGGAGGGATAGATATAACTTATACTTTTTTTGTGTCTAGTAGTGATAGGAAGATACTCAAAAGTAACCAAAGATTTATATACATCTAGGTATAAACCATGTATTTGGGATGGAATGCATGCAATTGAAGTTATAATTTGTATAGCTATATGATTATAAGGAACATTCCACATGAGAGATAGCAAACAAGGGATAAAGAGCATGGAACTTTGCACTAATGCATAGAAAACTTTGACTTGTAACATGACATTTATAACATGTTTAGCAAGATAGAGTTGAAAATTATTTCACATGAGAGAGAGAGAAAGAGAGAGTATATAAAATCAATAATGAAACCTTGTATTAAATAAAAGTAAACATTGATTTAAAGGAAAGGGATCTTAAAATGTTTAGTAATAAATTTTTGAATATCATCCCATATTATAAAATATAACCATGAAATGGAAAGAATGAAGCTTTGTATTAACATATAGTAAAATTCATCATTCATATACATGATAGGACTGAGTATGGACTCCTTATTGTTTGCAATAATTTTTTTGAAATAAGTGAGATCTATTTTTTATTTTATGTGAAATTTGATTTAGATGTAAAGTGATACCTCAAGAAGCAAAGGGACCTAGTATATTCAACTAGGGTTTGAAATAAATTATTTTTAAAATTACTAAGGTGAATTTAAAAAAAATTGTGAAATTTTGGTTTATATATGCAAGAAAAATCAGAATAAATAGTGGAAAAATGAGCAAGAAATTTTTACTAGGGTTTCTAGGGTTTTTGTGTGCAAATAAAGTAAGTCAGGTTCACCAAATGTTTTAAATTTTTTGGGAATAATGGAGTCTTATTCCTACTTTAGTTAAGGGTCTAGATTAATAAATTAGTAAATAATATATAAATAATTATAGTCCTAATTTGTTTAATTTATGTGTCTTTTTTAACTTTCTAATAATAATAATAAATAAGGAGAAATAATGACTTACTAGAAATAAGCTGAGATGACTAAGATAAGGTCTAAAGCTGGCTATGAAGGACCCAGATAATGTCACAAATTAGAATCTAGTTTTTGTTTAGTGAAAGGATATGACCACAAAAAATAGAACACTTCGAGGTCTAATACTATTTTCCACTTCTGCCGCTATTGTCCAAATTGATCACAGAGACCTGAAACTTACTAGGTTTTTGCATTCTGTTAGTATGAGCCTACTTGTAAAATCTTGAGTATTGAATGTTGATAGAGCTCACTATAGAGATGATTTAATCTTCAAACCTTAACCTTCTATCATGATTGATAAACAAGATTTTAATCACTTGAAAATGGTGGGTTAGTGTGTGTACTATGCATTGAATGTGTGATACACACCCCTTGTGTGGGCACACTGCCTACATACTAATACTCTGAAAAGGGATCAAGCCATATGTAGTTCTTCCACCTAATGTGCTTTGTACAATAGTGTGATGTAGATGCAAAAATGGCAAATTGAGAGTGTTTGAGGTGGTTAGGGACCGGTATGATGGTTTGAGTATGCTTTTAGTTGTGTTGGGTGATTGTATGTAGAGAATAAGAAAGTTTGCCTTAGTAGTTTTCTTCTATTCTTTCTTGATTTGTAAGATTTGTCACCTCTCTTTGTAAATAAACTTTGAATGGGATTTTATAGGGAACTATTGGTCATGGGTTAAATGTATTTATGCTAGGCCAACATGATGAAAGATAGGAATCAGTTGAAATTGACTGTTTGGGTTCAAATTGTGATTGGATAAGAGTGCCAAAAATGGGATACCCTAGGATCCGACGCTGTAGTCTAGGTATGGTTCTCCTATCTTACAGGCTCAAGACCTATGGGGATAGGATTGGCCTAGTAAATAGAGTATGGCTAAGATGGAATGACCATCTAGAAGTCTATGGATGACTGATAATGAGCAAAAAGGTGTCTACGAGGGTTACGAGAGCATGCAAGGAGCTATGGATAGGGTGTCACAAGTCACACTCAAAATACCAATTTGGACATTTTATATGACTACAATCACTCTATGATTTACATATCATTTACATACTTCCCATCTTGATTTAGTATCTTTTATGCTTATTTCATAAACAATTCACTTTTATCTTCATATTTTTTTATTGTGTGTATGTTTACAACTATTTTATTAAATTTATCATACTTACCATCTTGGTTTAGTATGATTAATTTAATTTATACTTACATTTTGTTTTTATTTTCATACTTTCCATCTTGATTTAGTATGATTGATTAAATTTATTGTTCATTTGTTTTTATACCATTTATTATAACATGTTTTCCACTTTATTACAAATTTTCATACTTCCCAACTTGGTATAATATGTTTATATTTGTTTTAATTTGGTAAATTTTTTACTTATACATGGTTTGAAAATATTTATTTCCTTTACTTTACCATTTTGGTTTATTATATTTATTCATCCTTTATTTTTACACATTTCCCATCGTGATATAGTGTGTATTACATTTTATGATTATTTATATACTTTTCCATGTTATTTGCTTTTATTTTTAACCATGCATGTGTGCCACATAATGCTCGAAAAGAAAACATACATAACATATTTTCCATAACATATACAACAAAACTAAAAAACATGTGATAGAAAGGAAATACATCAATACATCCTTCAGTACAACTCATAGATCAAGAAATGTCCATATCAATATGTATAACATGAGTTTGATACAACATAATACAAATATAAAATACAATAGCTAAATTTCTAAGGTTATGCTCCATCATGTCTATCTTTTATCCAAGACACACTATCCATATATGCTTATGATTGACCCCTCTAAGTGGTACACTATAATGTGGTCGTCTAGGATCTAAAACCATCAATCTATCCTTATAGATTGGCCACTTGGGCCTACACATGTCCAATTTCTATAGTCATCACCATATGGGTAGCTTGTTCCTATGCCAATGCCTACCAAGATCGAGCCTCTCCCTCTCTAACTCTTTTAAGTAGTTTTAGGTCATCCCCCATGATTATAACTATCGAGCTACCTCCCCCACCAATCAAAACTAGGTAGCATAAGCTAGAGCAGATGGTACCACAAGATCCACCAATATGGATGGCTTATAATATAATAACACCCCATCTAAAATATCATGGTGTGTGGACATAATCATGGCACTCCATCTAATCTCTTCTATAATAGTACTTACAAAACAAAACCAAATCTACATTAGATTGCATATGTATATATATCTCCAAACCATCTATTTATACCAAGCACATAAAACAACAATACAACTAGTGATCTATTTCAAAAACATAAAACCTCAAATCATTTCTTACCAGTGCTAGTGTCACCAACCATGGTCTCCCTATTATCCTAACCACTAAGCACCTCCTTTTTAGGATACTTACATACAATTAAAATCTTGAGTCACCACCTTTGTGTGTTGTGTTCCTCTCCTCATATGCCTCTCTATGTCCCAGCTGTGCCTAGCCTCCATTATAGGATCTCTATGTACAACTGCTCTCTCCAATGTCCTCTCCCTCTGATGGTGCCTCCATTATTATATGCTCATGGTGGTAGTTTTATTCCATGTTATGGATCCATAGTAGCCTCACTTGCATCCTCACCCTCTACATCCAAAACTACAACATCCCCTATCTCAGGTCTAGTTTTCACTATTGTTGTGCATGACTTGCCCAAGGTATCACTCACTAAGGCCTAATGACTAGTATCTCTATAATCACTCATACACCCCATCTACCTCTAGGCTCTCTATCATGTCATGCCCAATAAGCAAGCACTATTAGGGGAACCATTATATGTGGTAAGCCCAATTGTCCAAGTACATGAGCTATAGGATGTGGGTCCATCCATGAGGCATAATGTCCAATAGTGTGAACATATGCTAATCTAGTAAGAACAATATCCAAAGATGGATAACTCATTATAATATCAGTATAGGGTTGTCATGCTATCTACCTACCAAGTAATGATCTATAAAGTTAGGGCATGGACCATGACATGCTCTGCATGATCCTACTTCCATATCACTACCCTAGGTATCCTATCATCCATTTCAAAGGTCAACCCGACCAACCCATACATAAGAAACCTATCATAAATCCAAGCACTCAAAAAAATCACAAGGCCCATAGTCTTTTACCCTTAGTCAACATATTATACATGTCATGTATGAGTTGCACCCAAATGATAGAACCCCAATCATATAGAGCACTCTTCTATAGGATAGACTGACATAAGGATACCATATATAATGGTGCCTTCCCATCTAAATTGTGACATAAAAAACATGTTATCATAAGTCCTATCAAATCCTTTCAAATATCTGAAATGGTTGAGATATATACATGAAAATTTTTAACTTATAATCTAGGTTAAATCCTATCTAAACCAATTACCTAAAGGGGTAGGGTTCGCATCTATCTTCCTCTTTTGGTGCATCATAAATGATAGGAGTCCTAAAAAAGGGTAGTCTAAATAAGTCATGGACATCTTCCAAGGTGATTCCCACCTTTATGGTATCCCCCTCCACCTCACATTAGAAAGTGTTGGTCAATCACTCCCATGCTCCTAGGAACATGATGACTAGATCAACACTAAGAGGGATCCTCTGCATCTCCATGATACATCTAAATCCTAAAGAAACTAGTCACTCTTGATCCACATCTAACAGTCACTCTAATAAATTTGGTAGCCATAGTACATCCACCAGGCACCAAAATATTTGTCATCTCTACAAAATATCAAAAAACATAGAATGTATTAGATCTCGATGTACAAATAATCAACATACATTATTAAAATTCTTAAATTATTAAAAATTAACTACTTCATTATCCTATTTTTCTATTTTTCACCTTTTTCCTACACAGTCAACCCTTTTGATATTAAATTGACCCTATTAACCCTCTTTCCTAACTATGTCGGCCCTCTGCTATGTAGTCGGCCCATTCCTACAAACATAATCAACATTTTTGATACTAAGTCAACCCTTTCCCATCTTTTGCATACCATATCAGCCCTTTACTATATAGTCAGTCTCATTTAAAAAACTATATCAGTCACCTACTACATATTACATCGAATAGAATGCACTGAGTTAGCCATGTCCATCTTTCCAACTAAGTTGGCCCTCTACTACGTAGTCAACCATGCCCAGTAATACTAATTCATCCTATAATATGCAGTTGACCACCTTTTTAAATCTTGCCTTTTCCAATTGAGATGGTAGAGCTGACTCTATTCAAAATTTGTAGCAACTTTTCAACCATTTACCATAAATACCTTAGACATTTATTGGTCTGACTCTTTCCTACCCAATATCTCATTTTGTTCCTAGTTTACCTAAAAATTTCCTAAGGTAATTTTTGGTACCTACATTTCCCTTAACACCTATTTCTTTACATCTAGTTTAATTTCAATTAAAATTACCATTTTTTTAAAAATTCATACACCATTTACTTGAGTGACACTGGTTGCATCCACTAGGCATCTTCCATGTCATAGTTGTCATCTCCTCACCATTGTCGCTCTCTGGGCTCAACTAGACCTCTCAAATCAGTATTTTCTTGTAATAATAAAAATTACAAATGAATTAATTTTCACCCTATTTATAGTTACTTTCAAAATTACTTACCTATCAATTATTTACCACTAGATTTTGTTTTTCACCCATAACTTTGTTTCTAATAGCTCTTTTTCTAAATTGTAAGATGTTCTAGAATCTCAACATCATAGAAAAAAATTCCACGTAATATATTTATATTTTTCAAAAACTTCAAATTTTCACTTATTTTATGGTTTGCCTGATGTTCCCTGCATTAGACACATTTTCATTTCTATCACTTCATTTATACTCTACAACACTAAGTAAAGTTATGTATTTTTCAATTTTGTCTTTTCATTTATCTTATTCACTTCTTACAACAATTTACTTAGCTCATTATTGTGTGTTGTTGTGTTCCTTTACTGAAGTACCATCCCATGTTATAACTACATGACACGTGATGAGATTGGATTGGAGTATATATATACACATAATATTTTTAAACTTTATCAATTACTAATACTTTCTCTTTTTCATAAACTCATCGAGTCTCAATCTCTCTGAGTGCACACCTTAAAGGGTGCACTAGGAAAGGGTTGGGTAGACCTTTGTTGATTCACAAGATTGTTGTTCCCTATACCACCACTTAAAACTAACACAAGCCTCTCCTATACATTTTCCTAAGTTTTGACACCTCCCTTACATGTTATTCCAAGCAATTCACCACCTTAAATTGCCCTTACCTAAGCCAAAACCTATTTTTACCATCCTCCAAACACAGTCAAATGGACTGAACCTATTTTACAAAATGAGCATGTTACAAGACTAAGTCAGCTTATCTAACTTAGTCCAAGACCCAGCTACTTTATTTCTTAAAAAACTATCACTGGGTTGACAATGTCGATTAAAACTTTGGAAGGGTTTAGGGTTAGATCCAGCTTTATAAAATTTGGAAGGGTTTAGGAAGAGAGATATAGATAGAATCATTCATTTTTGCATCTGCTTATCCACCATTCCACATGAGGACCCATTGTTTAGGGTTTCATACTTCCTTTGTAGAGAATAATATTATCTTTTGAGAAAGTATTTTTAATGCATAAGAAAAGTTTTGTAGCCTAAATCTGACCTATCTTTGTTATTCTAATGAATCAAAATAACCTCTTGCAAAGCACCATTGGCCAAAGGATATATTGAGGCTCGATGCATTCATCTCCAAAGTAAGTGTTCCTAACTCTTGCTCCTCTTGTATTAGTAGATAGATTTGTATGTTGGCTTATGAATATATTTCTCTCTTCATTAATTAGGATTACCTCTATATTGACTTGAGAAGAGTTCTTCTTTGCTTGTTTACTTTTATATTTATTATCCCCTATTTTTACACAAGCTTTGGTGAGCACTAGATTATATATTTTTTACTTTGTTACTACTTTGTTAGAAACCATAGGATCTATTTAGGGTTATTGTGTGGTATTGCTTGACTAGAGGCTTTGGAACCCTCTCTAGTGATATTGTGTGGTATAATATATCTTAGTTAGGTCTAGTGGATCCATATTGGTCATGACTTCAATTTTCTAAATGTACCAAAAAGCACAAGGGATAGTTTGATTTATGTTCTTCAAGCTAAGATTGATTTGTAGATCAGCTTCACTTTCCTTTGTATATAGTTTCAAATCTTGAAATAGATGGGTTTATCATAGCTAGCAAAACCATATATATTCATAAGGTGGTGGTTACACAACCACCCCAAAAGTTATGTAGCCTTAGATGTTTCTAGGACATAGTAGTTTAACCTCCCTAGTGGTTGGGTAACCACTATGATTGTTTAAAAACTACACTCGTGATTTCACAATAAGAAAAAGTATAAGAATGGGAAAACTTAAAAATGTTTATAATTCTTGAATGACGGTTCATTTGAGCTTCTTAGAGAAATCTAAATTGAAGAGACCATAAATGAAATTCTTGTGCAAGTTATGAAACATCATAAAATTTAATATTAAATCTTCAATTTGGATTCACATTGCAAGTTACAAATTTGTGTCTTTGTTCTTGTTTTTTTATTTTTTCCTAGTTGTATATGGTTGATTCAACTATGTTGGAGTTATGATAAGTGTAGATAAATATTTTGTGTAAATTTTAGATATAGTAGTAGTGATAATTTTATCCATTAATGACATGTTTGGTAGTAATTTTTATATTTCTTGAATTACATATTGGAAGGGGGAGTGCAATTGCCTAACCCAATGGTGTTTTACCCATGTAGTGTTTCTCCATGATAAATCATATGTTCATTTTTGGATCTGCTTATTCTTACACTTCATGTTCATGTGAAATATAATGTGTTTTCCATTTATATTACTTGTTTATCTAAGTTTTGTCTTTGTGAATACCCTATAACACTCATCTTCTAATAATTGTTGAGCAAGGAGTTATAAGATCTGTGTTGGTGAAACTTAGTGTGGAATATCTACCTAGTTTACGACTCAATTTTCCTCCACCACTCTTATCTTAAAAGGATTTAAAATTAAAAAACCTTTATTTGAATATGGTTAAAAAAAACCTTTGTTTGAACCCCATGTATAAGGTATACATGGAATTTTAAAAAGGGGGGTTTTGTTTGAACCCCATTTTTTAATTTTTAATGTTTCTCGATTCGGTCACCAAGTAGGAGTCACCTCTGTTCTTTAACCCAGTGATAGGATTCTTATGAAATTATTTTCTAAAATTTTAAAGGGTCGCGCTCTTGAATGGTTCATAACCTTAGATACAGTACCAAAATTTTAAACCATGTCTAAATCATTACTTCAATTTTTACAATACAATTATTTTACTCAAATTTTGCTTTTTATCTATTATAGATGAAAGGTAAAATTGAAAGAGGGGTGGAGTTTGGTATAACTTAGATGGGTGTGCACTCTGTAATCTAGATAATTGTAGATACTCTTCTTTGGCTTGGTAAGATGTCTTGTAATAAAAGAGAACTATAAAAAGGTTGATTAGTTAAGTAGATGGGTGGATTGCCTAGCAAGCTAGATCCAAGAAGCGTGAGCTATCTAGGAGGTTGTCAATCCACCTTTTAAGACAAGTTAATGTTGAAAATAAATGTTGCATAACATAAAAGTACTAGATCTAAAGAAATAAATACTTTACAAATAAATGCTAGTGTTTTAATCAAATAACATTAAAGTAAATGTTAAACTATTAAATGGTAGGTTCAAGTTAAGGTCAGGTTATTGTTTCTAATCCATGAGGTGACAGAGGTTAATAAAATAGGGTTTTAGTTAAGGTTTGGGGTCGATTGATGCTTGTTGGTTTGGTTGTAGGTTTGATTCACACAATGATCATTAGTGGTCAGGGTGACCATCAACAGTTAGAGAACCATTAGTAGTTGGGCAACTATCAGTAGTTTGATAGTCAACCATTGGAGATTAGGGTGAATGTCAGTAGTTTGATAGTTCACTGTAGGTGGTTGGGGTGACTGTCAGTAGTTTGACAGCTGATCATCAGTGATTAAGGTGACTATCGATGGTTACTGTTGATAGGTCTGGTTAAGGTAAAAGGTTGGACTATGGATAAATTTTAGATAGATTGGCAAGTTGGTGGAGGTTTGGTTAAGAGTTAGAAGGGGTCAGAAGGTGGTGTTTAGAAAGTAGAAAAGAATAAAACAAAGAAACTAATTGTTGATCCTGATAAGAGATAGATACTTAGCTTGATTTTTGAGGTCTACAATAATTTAGATAGAGTAATAGTTGGTTGATTGGTGAAGTCTGGAGTGATTTTGGTAGCACCTCGGGTCTATGTTGCAAAATAATTTTGTCAGAGTGTTACATCTCTATTATGTTGGTTGAAAGGAAGACCTAAAAAAGAAAATCTTGATGAATAAGCCTTGTCTAAAAAGATCATTGATCATGAAGCCCCTTTCTTGGTTCTACTATCCTTCTTTTATAGGCAAAGAGATGAAGGTAGAAGGTTTTATAGGAGGTTTGGTTGCCTAAATTTATTTTTCATGATGCACTAGCTTACCACTTGTATTCAATTTTTGATGTATTAGCTCGCACATAGATCAAGTAAGTAATTTCAAGTACTGATCATCAACAATCAGAGTGCTGACCATCAACAGTCAGAGTGTTGACTGTCAATAATCAGAGTGACCATCGATAGTCGAGGGTTGAAGGGTGAAGGGTTCAGTTTGGTCAAGGTAGGTTAGAAGGTGAGTTGGTTAAAGAGTATTTTGACTCAAGTTTGTGGTTGAAAGGGTGTGAATGGTAGGTTAGGAATCTAGGGGTATTTTAAAATCTAGAATCATATTGTCCAATTTTCTAGTGTATACATTTTGCCTTTTTTTGTTATGAAGTTTGTATCAACACATTGTAAAATAAAAATAGATTATGGTTCAAAAGTTCATTTACCTTAAGTATGGGAGGAGGTGATCCCCCTCAAACTGGGAGTTGATGAGGTGAAATAAAATTGGGTTCAAGTTTGATGAGTGGTTAAGTGGGTAAAAAGATAGGTGATAAGGGCGGTTGGTGAGGTTGGGCATTGAGGTGCAAACATGTGCACAAAATGTGACTAAGTTTGATATTCAAGATCATGCATAAATTAAGTTACCATAGTTGGTAAAACTATGTTTAGTTTTAGAAGGACAAGTGATAGGGTAACTAGGTCCCAATGTTAGGCATAACTGGTCGAGTTACTCTATAAGTCTCCTAGATAAGGTCAGTGTCTCATAGGTATCCAAGGTAGGAAGTGTTCTTAGGAAGACACAAAATGATTGGTTGTGCATGAGGTGGTTCAAATTCAAATGTTTAACATGGAAAGGTAATCAGTGCGATCAAAAGGACCAAGGTAAGGTTATCACAAAATATTTAAAAGTTTGGGCCAAAAATGGCCAACATCAAGGTGGATGTGGTTGGATGGTTGGTTGGTTGGAGAGGGTGTTCTCCAATGGTTCATGGTTTATTTGTGGATAATAGGTGCTCTTTGAAGGCTGGTTAGTGGTGTTTAAATGGGTTACCCTATTTTCATGTACCACTTGGTTTGGTTAGGTAAAAGGTTTGGTGGAGAAGGGTAATATCCAATAGTTAAAGCTTTAAGGAGAAGGTAATTTCTAAAGATTTGGGGAGAAGGTGACTCCCTAATGGTTGGGTGGTGTTTCAAATGGGTTGCCCCAATTTGATGTACCACTTGGTTTGGGTTTGGTAGGATAAGGGTGTTGTCCAATGGTTTATGGTTAAAATAAGTGTAGGTTGGAGAAGGGTAATCTCCAAAGGTTGGGTTTGGTTTGGTAAGAGAAGGGTAATCTCCAATGGTTTATAGTTAAGGTAAATGTAGGTTGGTTAGTGGTGAAGGTGACTCCAAAAGGGGGAAGAAGGTGACTCCCAAATAGGTTCAAGGATTTGGTAGCTTTATGGGTTGGTTTTAATGACTCACAAGGGGGAAAATATGTCTTCCTAAGTGGTCATGAAAGTATAAGGAGGAGGATAAATGCTCTGATTGATAAAGACCATGATGACAAGATGGGTGGGCTTATGAAAATAAACCCTTACCATGTTTTTGTTTTGTTTTTAGTTAGATGGTTAAAAAAAGGTAGCTTGATCACATTATGTCAATTAATCTCAAAAATATCTTGATTTGTGGAGGACGAAATGTGAAATGAATGATAGGTAGTGGGTGATAGGTAGGTTAACCTTATTGTGGGGATGGCTTTCCCCTTCTATAAGTGACCTAAGAACCATGATATACATGTCCATGTTGTATGTTAGGTGTAGACTGATTGATGTAGGAAGTCTACTGATGCTATTGTGAAAGCTAATTGCATCTTTCTTGGCATAGCTTGTTTTGATTTTGATATAAGGTCTATTATTACTTTATTTTGATAGGTTTGTTACATTGATCGATGTGAGAAGCTTCAAATAATTTTTTTGACAAATTTGACTTAGCCATCCTTCAAAGGAGTGGTCTAAGTTTGGATTTGTTCATGTTTGATATTTGTCCTTCAAAGGAGCAGTCTGCCTTAATTTTAAGCAATTTTGATTGTTTTGGGGGAAGTTCTCCTTCAAGAGAGCAGTCAGCATGCTAGAGATGTTGACCCAAGTGATATTTTGGTATCCCAAATTATTTATATGTTGGTTTAGACATGGACTATCTATATAAGCCTAAGGTTTTACTTTATGGAGGCAAAGCCATAGCACAAGGAGGTTGATGATGAGTAAAAGAGGTGATTTAAGTGATAACAACCAAGGGAATACATCTTTAAAATGTTGGAAAGTATCATGAAGATCATGTCATGGGTGGAACCATGGTATCCATGCTTAGGATTAGGCTAAGTTTGTGATGGATAATCACATGATCCTATTTTTAACCGGTTGTCCTTAAATATAAGGAGATGAAGGTGATTGAAAACAAGGGATGAGATTAAGTTAGACACAAGATGACAAGGAACTTAGTTTAACCAAAGAACAAGCGTGTAAATGAAAAATCATTTAAGGAAGTTGAGGTTCTGATATGCCCCAGATCCATGCTTGCATAAATGGTTGATGTCAATTAGGAGAGTATATGTCCCCCAGTCACTTTCTAGCACTTGATTATATGTGGAAAATATTTGTATTGAAAAAAAGGTGAGGTTGGTTAGGTGATAGTTTGGTGGAGAAGGGTAATCTACAATGGTTGGGGGAGAAGGAGACTCCCAGATAGGCTAGGTGGTGCTCAAATGGGTTGCCCCCAATTTGATGTGTCACTTGGGTTGGGTTGGGTTGATGGAACTCAAATGGTTTACTCCAGTTTGATGTACCACATGGTTTGGTTTGGTCACAAAAGGTGTCCCAGAATGACTAAGGTTAAAGTCATTTGGTTTGTTGGTTGGTTGATGGAGAAGGGTAATCTCCAATGATTTTATGGTTAAGGTAAGGTGGTTGGTTGGTGATTTCTCAAGTATCCAAGGTAGGATGTGATCCTAAGAAAGTATCAATGGTTGCTAAAGTGGAGAAGGGTAATATCCAAAGGTTAGGTAGATTGGTGGAGAAGGTGACTCCACTAGGTAGGGGGAGAAGGTGATTCTCTAATAAGTTTGGTTTGGTGAAGGAGAAAGGTAATCTCTAACAGTTTAGGGTTGGTTGGTTGATAGGTTGAGGCAAAAAAATGCCACATGTTAGTTTGGTTAATTGTTAAAGTGTGGTTTGGGTTGATAAATGGTCAAATATTTATGGAGGGAGAGTTTTCTCAGTTTGCTCTTTCCATGGATGGTCGAAGTGGGAAAAATATCTCAAAATGAGCTACTAGTTAATAAGAGGGTTTAGGAGGGGTGAATATGACTTAATCCACCTCTAAAAAGGGGTGTTATTTGTTAGTCATTAGGTTTTAGTGGTTAGTGGTCAGTGGGTTCAAGTTGTAGGTGGTGGTTCAAGTGGGACTTCCTTTATTGCACCAAGGCGAGGAAAATGTAGTTGGATTTGATTTAGGTAGGTTAGGGTAGGTTTGGTAGGTTTGATGGGTTGATCTTGGTTTGTTTTATTAGATATGTTGGTTATGGTTGAGTTAAAAGGTATGTTGATTTTAGTTGATTGATTTGGTGTAGAGGTTGGTATGATTGGTTGAGAGAGGTAAGATAAATGGTTGAGTTGGTTTGTTGGTTGGGTTGGTTTGGTTTGGTTGGTGAGGTAAGGTTGGGTGGATGGTTATAGGTAAGGTTAGGTTGATGGTAATTTTGGTTGGGTTAATGTTAGGTTTGGTTTGGTTGATGGTAGGTGAGGTGGGGTTAATGGTTGTTAAGGTTGGGTTGATGGATGGTAAGGTAGGGTTGATGGTTTCCACATGGGTGAGTGGAAAAGGTTGATTGGTTGGTTCCACATGGGTAGGTAGAAGAGCTTGATTGGTTGGTTACACATGGGTGAGTAGAATAAGTTGATTGGTTGGTTCCACATGGGTGAGTGGAAGAGGTTGATTGATTGGTTCTACATGAGTGAGTGAAAGAGATTGATTGGTTGGTTCCACATGGGTGAGTGGAAGAGGTTGGTTGGTTATTTGAGGTTGATCCACTAATAGGTGGAGTGAATGATGTTGGTTAGTTGGTTTCACATGGGTAAGTGGAAGAGGTTGGTAAGATTGTTCCACATGGGTAAGTGAAAGAGGTTGATTGGTTGGTTCCACATGGGTAGGTGAAAGAGGTTGGTTGGTTGGTTCCACATGGGTAAGTGAAAGAGGTGGAATGGTTTCTTTTATTTTGATTTCAAAAGAAAGTTGAGAATGCTCCACTTGGTTACCAAGTGGTTTAGTTAAGGGCTAGATTATGGTTCTTTAGTTATAGGTTAACTAAGAACCCAATATAATGGATGGCCCTCACTAGTTTGAGCACTTTGGTTATTGGTGTGCACAATAATGAGTGAAAAAAGAGGTTCAATGATGGATTGATCTTGAGTTTGTGAGCTAATAAATTGGTTTGATGAGGTTAGTTGTTTTGATAGGTTTGGTTGAGTTGATAGGTTGGGTGGGTTTGATTTCTTGGGTAAACTTGATAAGGTGGGCTGGTTTGATAGGTTATGTAAGGTTGATAAATTAGTTTGATAGTTATTAGTTGTATGGAAAAGAAGATAGACCAAATCTTGGTGTTGAGATAAATAGGGCTGCTTCAAAATGGGTTGGGGTAATTGAAATGATTGTTTGGGTAGGGGACCCAATGGTTGATAATGTTGGATAGGTTGAAGATAAGGTTGGTTATGATAATTTTTAAGTTGGTGGTGAGGGGTCGTTGGTTGGGTATGATAATGGTTAAATGGTTGTTGATAGGTTATTGGTTGGTTGTATTTGAAATTTTATTGGTTGTAGGTGAGAGTTGATTGATCATGGGTACTAGAAATAGATGACTCTACTTTGATTATTTGATTCATTAACATTGTAGCCAGTTCAAGTGGTAGTTGATAGTTTGTTGGTTGGTTGTAGTTGATGTTTGATAGGTGATAGGTAGGGTTTAATTGATTTTGGGTGAGGTTAGGTTGTTTGTAGGTAAGGTTAGATTGGTTGTAGGTAAGGTTAGGAACACAAGTGGCTCGTGATGCAAGGTATCACTCTAAGGTGAGATGGTTGTTCTCCAAGATCCTAACAAAGTTAGAATCTTCAAGCAAGAATATAGGCTATTTCTCTATTGGACAAGGAAATGGAGGCAATATGGTGGAAGGTAGGTTTCTCAAAAAATAAAACAAATAGCAAACAAGAAAAAGTCAAAAAGGCAAAACACACACTGAAGTACGTTACCTCCTAAGGTTATTTTTAGTCTCTCTTTTGGCTTATGCCTTGAGTTAGAAAGAATATGTGAAGACTTGGTTTGTAGAGTAGGTACTATAAGAGAAGTCTATGGTTGGTTTTAGGTTAGTTATATCTCTCAAAATCTATATTGAAAGTAAGTACGTGGCTTGATATTTGGGTATACCCCATCACTTCACACACTGTAGTGATAAGGCTATCAAGTGCTTAGCTAGGATATACTAATTTTAAAAGTTTAGACTCAATCAAAGATCTAAGTTTTGGTTTGTCTTATTGGTAGTGAATTCCAAGTAATATAGCCAAAGGGTGAAGGTTTACCACTAGGTGATGAAATCATAGTTGGGCCTTATGTCAGGTGTTAAGATGTGTTGATTGATAAGTGGTTTGGTATGGTGTGTGATAAAGAGGTGAAGCTATGATTGATTACTTTGATTTTAATTTAACTAAATGAGATAAAAATGCAACCAATGTATATAGTTAATTTTATACCCAAAAAAAAAATTCAATTTTGTTGTATGAGCATAGAATAAAGAATAAAAGGGGGCTAGATGTAACTAGGTCCCACTAGGCATGCCAAAATGTTTTACTCAAATTTTTATTTTATCTATTATAGAAGAAAGGTAAAATTGAAAGAGGGGTGGAAGTTGGTAGAACTTTTATGGGTGTGCTCTCTGTAATCCAGACAGTGTTAGATACTTTTCTTTGGCTTGGGAAGATGACATGTAATAAAAGAGAACTAGAAAATGGTTGGTTAGTTAAGTAGATGGGTGGATTGCCTAGAAAGATAGATCCAAGAAGCATGAGCTATCTAAGAGGCTGTAAATCTACCTTTTAATACAATTTAATGTTGAAAATAAATCTTGCATAACATAAAATTACTAGATATAAAGAAATAAATACTTTACAAATGAATGCTAGTGTTTTAACAAATTAACAATAAGATAAATGTTAAATTGTTAAAGGGTAGGATCAAGTTAAGGTCAGTTTGTTATTTTTGATCCATGAGGTGATAGATGTCAAGAAAATAGGGTTTTATTTGAGGTTTGGGTTTGATAGATGCTTGCTAGTTTGGTTGTTGGTTTGGTTCACACAGTGATCGTCGATGGTCAGGGTGACCATCGACAGTTAGAAAACTATCGATAATTGGATGACTATCGATAGTTTAATAATTAATCATCAATGATCAAGGTGACTATCAATAGTTTTATAGTCAACCATCAATGGTTAGGGTGACTGTCAATAGTTTGATAGTCGATTGTCAGTGGTCAGGGTAATCATCGATGGTTACTATTGAAAAATCTGGTTAAGGTAAAGGTTGGACTATAGATAAATTGTAGATGGATTGGAAGGTTGGTGGAGGTCTGGTTACGGGTCATAAGGGGTTAGAAGGTGGTGTTCAATAAGTAGTAAAGAATAAAATAAAGAAACTAATTATTGATCCCAATAAGAGATAGATACTTAGTTTGATTGTTGACGTCTAGAAATTTTTTGACAAAGTAATAACTAGTTAATTGGTGAAGTCTAGAGTGATTTCAGTAGCACCTTGGGTCTATGTTGCAAATAAATTTTGGTAGAGTGTTATGTATCTATTATGTTGGTTGGTTGGCTGGAAGGAAAACTTACAAAAGAAAATCCTGATGAAGAAGCCTTACTTAAAAAGATCATCGATCATGAAGCCCCTTTCTTAGTCCTGCTCTCCTTTTATAGGCAAAGAGAGATGGAGGTAGAAGGGTCCATAAGAGGTTTGGTTGCCTAAAATTAATATTCATGATGCACTAGCCACCTACATTCAATTTTTAATGCATTAGCTCTCACATGCATCAAGTAAGTTTAGGTACTGACCATCGGTTGTCGGAGTGTCAACCATCAGTAGTTAAATTAATGATCATCGGTGGTCAGAGTAACCATGCACAGTCAAGGGTTGAAGGGTGAAGGATTAAGTTTGGTCAAGGTGGGTTAAAAGGTGAGTTGGTCAAAGAGTTTTTTGACTTGGGTTTTTGGTCAAAAGGGTGTGAATGGTAGGTTGGGCATCCAGGGGTATTTTGACATCTAGAACTATAGTGTGCAGTTTTCTAGTGTCCACAACAATATTTATCCTAAGGTATTTGCATTCATTGTTTGATTGATCCATGTATTTTCAATCCACCTGGATTTGCACATGTACATCAAGTTCCCTTAGATCTACTATTAAGGATTCAAATTTCAACAAATATTTTCACGTGAATATGTATACCTCCAATATATAAAGTGACTAATGCATGAAAAAATATGATGATGTAAATCATACATTATATAGGAGATATAAACCTCAAAAAGTGGCAGTGTCTTCTCAAGGAGTGAATAATAAAATTATTATTTAAAATCTCCCACTCGCTTTTAGGATCAAGGTGTATGCAACAAAATATTATGATATCATATATTACCCTCAAATTACCAAATTAAAAATATGTGTCCTTTAGCTACTCAAAATGTCAACTCTATAAGGATTTAATAAAAATAATGGTACCTACTGATACTCAAACTTATATCTTTATGATGTAATTGTGGATTATTTAATGATGTAATTGTGGATTTTTTACATTTAAATAAAATTATTTTTGTTCAAAAAATATTATGGATCAAAACCTACCTTTATACATCCATGTGTCTGAAGGAACCACCTGAATCAAGTGAATTATTGTGTATAATGGTTTGAGATGAAAAATTTGTTCTGAATGTTTAATCCAACAGATTGATAGTGGCATAGAGGCCTTAGCTAGATAAATTATCATTACAAAAGGGTTTCACAATTGAAAATTAAATATCCCTTGGTAAAATTACATATAGCCTATCTCATGGGCAAAAAAAACATTGTGTCATGTCATACCTGACAATGTAAATAATAATATTTTGTTTGGGAGACATTCGACTGATGTTCTAGATATTGTAAGTTCTACCTTACACAAAAACCTAAATTTTATACATGGAAATCTAATTTATCAATTCGATCTAGCGATAATAATTTCTAAAATTAAAAATTAGATGAACCTTAGATTAGTTTTACCTCATTTAGATAGGAATCAAATAATATTTTTAAAATCAAACCATGTAGATAAATAATCATCATTTTATCTAGAGAATGTATCAATACAAAGGGAGACAATAAAGATTAAATAAATAATATTTATGAAATATTATGAAAAGTAAATTTCACTCTAATAGGTCCAGGAGAATACACTATCCATATGGATATATATGACATGTAAAATCAAGAAAGGATTCAATAAATATAATAAAAAATGTGAATAAAGATGAAGATAGCAGGTTCGAGGATGGTCTCTAGGTCTGATGAAGAGGAAACAAAGAAGTTTACCTTGAAGTTGCAAAAGATTGTAAGAAGAATTTGAAGATTCATGAATAAATAAGAGATTTTGGAGATGTTGATTTTTGTCCCATAATTATTCAAATGTATTTTTATGTATTATAATCCTTCATTCATCTTGGTTAATGTTATGATGTTGTTTACTTAAGTGACTGAAATTAGATATCTAGAAACTACAAAACATGATTTTGCCAGTCTTTAGAAGAACATTTTTGTCCTTTATGTGATTGATTAAGCATAAATATTGGTAATAAGAGTGATATATACTTTTTAATGGTCTATTTACACCATAAAGGATCTAAATTAGTCCATGAAATCTGAATTTGCTTGTCATTTTCAATTCAATCTCAACACAGAGTACAATATAGAGATAATTAGTCAAAAAATGATATGATTTGTGATTAAATTAATGTTTACAGTATTACATGAAGTGAAATTAAGGTATTATATGTCTCCTTAAATCAATAAAAGTCATTAATTAATCTTAAACTTTAAATTTTCCCTATATTTCAACTCATTGTCTAAACACACTACTACACAACTTGTAACAGTCAAGAAGTTTGTTCTTTATGTTCATTTTGAAGTGTTTCAAGAAAATAAAAAGTTTGATAAGGCAATATCATAGTGTTAATATGATTTTTCAGTCAAAAATAATCATAAATTTTTTTAAGAATAAGAACTATTATTTTTATATGCTCTCAGTTTTAGTCAGACCCGCAAACCCTAGTTTAGGGTTTTAGAGAACTAAAACACTCATAACTTGATATTTAATGGGAAAAAATACTTAAAACTTGGTAATTTGATGCTATAATAAGTTTATAAATATTTTAAAGTGGTTTCATAGTTTTAAGATACCTACAGAAGGAAATATTGATAAATCTTAGTCAATGGGTCTGTGTGTTATTATTAAGACCTTATTTAAGAGCACAAAAGTAAGCTTAAATTTTAAAGGATTAATCTTAAGCGTGTGAAACTTGGACGGGATATAGGGAAAAAAATAAAGGTTATAAAAGTGGTGAAAATTTTATAAATTATATTGAATTGTATTTATACTAATTGTAGTACTTGCAAGCCTACATGATTAAGCCTAAAATAGGGCTTAGGAGTACTAAAGGTTCTATAAGTTGAGATCTAGTATTACAAAACACCTAAAACTTATTGAATAGGTGTACCATGATGAATTTATAATTTAAATTTTTGGTATTTATTTACAAGGTTTTAAGCATCTAGGGAAAGATTTACCCCTATTTCTTAGTCAGTTGATTTGTTTTAAGCTTCAAAACCTTGTTTTGAGAGTTGAAACGAAAGCATAACTTTAAAATGATTGAAAAAGAGAGATTGAAACTTTGTATGGAGATAAATAAATGTGTTTATGAAGTTTTAAAGGTATTTTAAATGTTTTATAACCTGTTCATTTCAATTTATATTAAATTTACTAGTTAGCAAGTCTGTTTGGAAGATGATCAAACAAAGGAAAGAGTTTTGTTTCTTAATTAAAGGTATAATGCATAGATGAGTTAAAAGGTATGGATAGAGGTATAAGATTAAAAATAACCTATTTATGCATCATACAACCAATTTGAGATCAAGATCCATATTGAGGACTAGTATCCATTGAAGAAGGTTGTTATCTATAGGCCTATTTGTAAAGTCTTAATAACAAGATTATTTGTGTGTTTGGTGGAACTATGAGTAAGATAAAGTAAGGTCTTGGATAAGTATAAAAATAAAGGATGTTTATAAAACACCTTATGAATAATAAATATTTAGAATAGAGAAAATAGATTCTTGTAAAAAGGTACAATCAAGTACAAGCAGGCTACAAGGCTTCCAAGAGACCAAAGAAACTAAACAAGGTAAGAAGACCCTTATAAAAAAAATTAGATAAAAATATTTATTTAAGTCAGATTTGAGAAGGTATTAATAGTGTATATAGGTCCAAATAGTACTGAAGTGACTATAAGACATAGAAATCCTATTGCAATAGAATCATGTCAACCACTAAAATTGGTAAGCTACTGGGGGTGTATGAAAGAAGCACTAGTGGTTCTTGACCATAGACTCCTTCATATGGAGTCATTTTAATTGAAGTGTGGTAGGAGGTATTGTACCACCATTCAGTGAGAGGGATCCACTTTTCCCACTGATGTTGTTGTTTTGAGGTGAATCAACTAAGGAAAGTTTCCAAGCATTTGTTGACATTTTCAGTCTGGCCATCCATTTATGGATGATAC
This sequence comes from Torreya grandis, assembly GCA_037957365.1. NCBI lineage: Eukaryota > Viridiplantae > Streptophyta > Pinopsida > Cupressales > Taxaceae > Torreya > Torreya grandis. Next base: position 4,260,259 of record JARHVA010000453.1, on the reverse strand, counting down.
CTGAAATTCATCTTCAGTTGGGTGCTAGTGCATCAAAATAGTTCTATCTAAAAATAGTCAATGAAGGTTGCATCTTGATCTGAGATAATTGAATAAGGAATGCCATGAAGATGGAAAATCTAGTCCAAGAAAATTTGTGTGAATGTAGAGGTAGTATAAGGATGGCTGAGGGCACAAAAATGAATATATTTGGAAAGGTGATTAACCACAATCAAGATTATTGTTTTCCCTCCAAATTTAGGGATACCCTCAATTAAATCCATATAAATATCTATCCAAATTCTGATAGGGATGGTAAATTATTTGATCAACCCTAGAATGAGTGTTATTTCACCCTTGTTACATTGGCAGGTATCACATTCAGCCACCATCTATTAAATTACCTTTTTCATTCCCTTCAAAAAGAAGTTACATCATGCCCACTCATAAGTTTTGAAAACTTTGAGTGCCCTATGGATGGAGAAGCATAGAGTTCATACAATACATTTTGCTAAAGATCTAGGCTCTAAGAAAACACTAGATGGCCCTTGTATCATAGAGAATCACCATCTCAAGAATAATTCAATATGGTATAAGGGTTAGTGGCCAACCATTGAATGATTTGAGACAATGAGGAATCATTGACATACCCCTACTATACAATGTCCAACCAATTCAGAATAGGCATGAAAATAGCTAAAAGGGAAGCTTGGTTTGCAAATGTGTGAGATAGAGCATCAACCATAATATTATCTTTAACCTTCTTGTAATTGATCTCATAGTCACAACCCATGATTTTTTTGACCCATTTATGTTATGATGGGGTGGAGACCCTTTTATTTCAGGAAATATTTCAAACTTTGGTGATCAATTTTGATGAAAAAATGCTTCCCCAATAGGTATGGCCACCACTTTTGTACTTCATGCAAAATGTCCATCATTTCCTTCTCATAAGTAGAGAGTAATAAATTCTTACCAGAAAGGGATTTACTAATGAATGCAATGGGGCATCCTTCTTAGAGGAGAACAATACCAAGTCCATTATCATAGCATTGCTCTTGATAGTGAAGGTCTTGGCAAAATCTCGCATAACTAGAATAGGTGTAGTACATGTAGCTTATTTTTGTTCTTCAAATGCACACTTAGCAGCTTGTGTCCATTTAAAATCATCATTGTTAACATAGTTTTCAGTGGAGCTACAAGCTTCCCGTAATCCCTAACAAACTTGTGATAGTATCTAGTCAGGCCCAAAAAATCATGAAGGCTATTGAGTGTCTGAGGATGAGGCTAATTTTTTATTGTGTTTATTTTTTTAGGATCCACCTAAACCCCTTGGGCTGAAACAATATGCTCGAGATACTCCACTTTGTCCTAGCCAAAAGCACATTTGAATTATTTTACATAGAGATGATGATCAGAGAGAAGTTGCAGTGCGAGGGCAATTTTAAAAGTGAAAATGGAAAAACTATAAAATTGATCAAAGAGGGACAATGGAGAAAAAAATAGAGATGAACATTGTGAAATTTTTTGAGGCAAATGGATAAAAATAGAAGTTATGGAAAAAAACAAAAAAAGGGAAAATTGAGATTTACAAGAATTAGAAGTGGAATCAAGATATGGGACCTCAAGAAAGAAAATGTGGAAAATGGAATTTTATGTATTCAAATAAATTTTGAGAATCAACGAGGCTATAGATGGAGAGATATGACAAAAAACAAAAAAACAATACTCTTTCTATTTTATGTCAAATGTATGGTGGCAAGTCCTCTAATAGTCTTCTGATACTCTACTGATAGTTTTCTGAAACTAATAGGATGAATATTTTTTGGTCTCTTATTTCTATAAAATATCTAACTACAAGTCCTCTGAGAGTCTTCTAATACTTTGTTGATTGATTTTTTGATAGTCTATTGGGAATATTCTGAAACTAGTAGGAATGGGCCCCAAGTTTCAATGGTTGCCTAAGGTTTTAAAGATATATCTTTGGCCACCAATGTCATCTGAGTGAGTATCACACTCTAAAAAAAAATTGGCCATGGGTTTACCCCTAAACTAAGGCTCTTGGTTTTCCTCAAAGATGGGAACTAGTCAATCAGGAAGGGGCCATTACCCATTTTGCTAGCAGGGCCTCTCAATGGGACAACTACTTTAGGGTTCCTATGGTACTCCTCATAATGAGTTTTACAGATTTCATCCAAGCACTTCTCAAAGTTATGCAAATAAGTTTTTACCCTAATCTGAAATAGATTATTGTGATATATAAAAATACTTAAATGAATTATGCAATAGAATAGAATGAAGACTTTTTGAGAAAAATACTTAAATCAATTATGCAGTAGAATAGAGTTAAGACTTTCTAGAAAAAAAATTGGACTTGAAAAGTGCTCTGATACTAGATGAGATGATTCTCCTACAAAATATTAGTTAATATGCATGAAATAATAGATTTATGTAATTATCAGAAGCATTGAAAGGATTATATTGATTACAGGCCACTTCGAGGGGGCAACCTCCTTTGAGCAAGCTCAATGCAATAAATTTGTGGATACCTTCATTAGCCTCAACACTTACTAATATACTAATTCTAATATAATAAACTAATACTTACCATGAATGTGGGATAAAATATAATGCTCATGGGATGACTTAAAAATCATATGCATCCATAGCAACTAATATACTAACAAAGTAAAGAGAAGGGGTAGCACGGGTTCTTAACAAATAGTCAAGAAGTTTGTTCTTTGTGTTTATTTTGAAGTGTTTCAAGAAAAAAAAATGTTGATAAGTAAATATCACAATGTAGTATGATTTTTAAGTCAAAATTAATCATAAATTGGTCTAAGAATAAGAATTATTCATTTTATATGCTCTCAGGTTTGATGTAGGCAGAAAACCCTAAATCAGGGTTTTAAGTCATAAAAGCTATCCTAAAACACAAACAAACTAGATAAAAAATATGAACTTTGTGGAATGATGAATCATAATTTTTTTTAGGTGATTTATGTTTTTATAAAGTGATTTTATCTCTTGGAGATAAGTTATTACAAATTTTTAGTCTATAGGCCTGTGTATGCAGTCTAGTGAACTTTGTTTCTTATTTCTTCATTCAAGTTCAACTCTTTGAATACCATGAAGTTTTATAAAGATATAATAGGACTAAGGTGTATTTTTTGACTTGATTATATTGTTTGGAAACACCATCAATAGGAGATATAATAATAATATAGTCTGCATAAATAAGAATTGTAGTCATAACCTTGTTTGAAAGCTCTAGATAACACATAACTCCTAAAGGGCTAATTCTCAGTGTATGAAACTTGTAATGGATATGGTATTAAATTTTTTAAAATTATTAGAAGTGATTTAAATATGAAATATTGTATATAAATATATTTTTTCTAGTTACAGTACCTACAGACCTGTAAAAGAAGGTATAAAAACCTGATTTTCTGTATTTGCTCAAGAATGGAGTTTAGAAAATGATGAAGGTATATGTGACAATTTATGAAATGAATTATTGAATTAATAAACCCTATTAAATGCCTAAATAATATAGGTATTAAATAATAATAATAGTTTTAAAGCTGAAGAGAATTAATTGGTAGGCCTAAAAGCTTATGTACAGGACTGAATACTGTTATTTGTAAAATTGCATATGATAGTGAGGTTTAAAGTCATATTCAGAGTTAGAAAGACATAATGATAGGTAAATAATATCATGAATCAAATATCTCAATTTAATAATGATAGATCCAAAGAAAGAAAGGCTCAAAAAGTCTGTGTGTATTGTATTAGATAAAAATTAGAGGTAAAGGTGTTTCATGTAAATTTTCACTTAAGTTATAAAGAAAGAGAGAAAAGAAGCTCGATACAAGTATGGTTGAAAAAACTATTTGGTTTTATGTGCACTAAATCATAATATTGTGATAACGCTTCTTTGGCTTGGGAGGAAGACCTACAGATAAGAAAGTAATAAGAAGATTTGTTTTTTAGACAGATAGGAAGGTAGATTGCCTAACAAGCTAGATCCAAGAAGCACATGACTTCCTTAGAGGTTGTCAATCCACCTTTTAAAACAAGTTAATGTTGTTGATAAAATAAGGTTGCATAACATAAATGAAATTACTCCATCAAAGGAAATAAATAATTTTCAAAATAAATGCTTATTTTAACAAGATAACATTAAGGTGAATGCTAAACTATCAAAATATGGTTCAGGTATGTTCAGAAGTCAAGAAAATCGGGTTTTAGTTGACGTTGTGGAGTGGTTTCTACTTTCTAATTTTTAGTGTCTGATTTTACATAATGACCATTAGTAGTTTGGATTGAAGGTGAAGGTGATTGTCAGCAAACAGGATGACCATCGACAGTGATTGTGGGTTTTTCATAGCTTATTGATTTTAGACAGAATAGATTATGGGTTGGTTATAAAAAGGTTTTATAGGTTTTTGGAGGTTGGTTAATGGTTATGAGGGCTAGAGAGAGATTCAAAAGGTATCAAGGGTAAAGGTTTGGTGTTCAGGTGGTTGAGAATGGTTAAGGGATGTTCGACAGAGACAGGGTGTTTGAAGTTACAAAACTATTAAAACTAAATAATTAAAACTTAAAACAAGAATAATATACTTAGCTTGTGGTTGATGATTGATAGCTTGGGTAAGTTATGGAGCTGGATAAAGATGATTACTAATGAAGAGATACCTATATAACAAGTTGATGATGATTGATGACTTGTTCTTGATGATCTGTGCACCTCTTTTTTCTCCCTCTAGTTTTCCTCCTCTCTTCTCTTTATATAGGAAAAGAAGAGAGGCTCAACAAGATGTTAAATAAGAGGTTCAAGAGCTACTCTAAAATTAACTTGATCATGCAAAAAATTTCATATGGATATGGATAAGCTAATTATAAAAAAATCAAAGCAAAGTGATGTGCATTTTGAATGTTTAAGTAGTGTACCCTGATCATCAATGGCCAGGGTTTCCCAAGGGTGACCGTCGGTGGTTACCCTAATCATTGGCAGTCAAGTCCCAAAGGAAAAAGGGGCTAAAGTCTAGATTGATTCAATTTTTAAAACTAACTTTGGATGATCTTGGTTAGGCCAGATTAGTGTAGATTGGTTCCAAGAGGGTCCTAGGTAGTCCAGAGATTCTTTTGACATTTTAAGTAATATTGTGCATATTTTTAGTGTCTACATTTTACCTCTTTTTATTGTGTGGCTTGTGTGAATGAGTTGCAAAACAAAAATAGAGTATGGGTCAAAGGTTTGGTTTCCCTGAGAGTAGGAGGAAGTGTTCCCCCTCAAAGTGGGAGTTGATGAGGTGAAACCACAATTGGATCAGGGTTGATAAATGGTATATGTTGAGTCATGAGGTGGTGACATGAGGTTGGGCATTTGAAATTCAAACTTGGATACAAAATGTAACTAACTATGATTAGTTAAGATCATGAAAAGACTAAAGTTGCCAATATTGGTAAAAAATTTAAGGTCAGTGCTAAGAAGGACAAGTGACAAGTGAACTATGTGACCGTCGATAGGCATGGTAGTTAGGAACACTCGTATACACAAATATCTTAAGTAATTTCTATGTTTCCAATGGGTATCCAAGGTAGGAAGTGCTCTCAGGGAAAACACAAATGGGTCAAGTGTCATGAGTATCTGTGGTAGGAAGTGCTCCCAAAAATATACAAGCGAGTCTAGTATGCATGAGGTGGCACAAAATTCAAAAGGGTCAACATGGCAATGTTGTCATTATAGTAAAAAAAATAGGCAAAAAACATCGTAAAAATGTGCACTATTTAGGTTGAAATAGACCAATGGCAAGGTGATGAGGTGGTTGGGGTATGCAGAGAAGGTAACTCTATGGGTGGGTGATGGTCAGTGGAGAAGGGTGAATACCAATGGTTAGTTTAGGTAATGGTACAAAAAGGGAAGGGTGGGTTGTAGAGAAAGGTGATCTCCAGTTGTTAGTTATTGGAGAAAGGTAATCTTCAATGGTTGGTGGTGTTTAAATTGGTTGCCTAATTTAGGGTACCACTTGGTCTGGTAAAAAGGTACCCCATTTCCTGGTGAAAGGGTTAAAAGTGGGTAGTTAGGGGCATTAATGACCCAAAAAAGGATGGAATATGTCTTGATAAGGTTGTCATGAAAGTAGAAGGAGTAGGCTAAACGCTCCAATTGGCAAATACCATAACAGTAAGATGGTTAGGCTTATGAATATAAGCCCCTTTCATGTATTACATTGGTGTTAGTTCATTGGTTAAAAGAAGTGGTTTGATCTCATAGTGTCAAGTAAGCTCAAAATCCATTGCTTATAATGTATAAAGGGGATATGGATAAAAATAGAACCTTCTTATGAGACAAACATGCCTCTTCTGTAGGTTTTGAAAGAGTCAATGTAAACAAGTCTATGTCATATAAAGTGTAGACTGATCGATGCAAGAAGTCTACTTGGGAGAGCTAATTTTGGCTTTCCAAGATTAGTGTTTTTATGAGAGCTGATTACAACTTTCAAAATTCTTTTATTTTTGCTTGTGGGTCTTTTTCTATTTTGATTTTGTTTTAGGGTTGGGAAATCTGATCGATGTGGGAAGCTTCCAAGAAATTGCTAAATTTGATAGATTCTTTACTCAGCCATCCTTCAAAGGAGTGCTCTAAGTTTATGTGCTTAGTTCAAATGCTTTTGATAGCTATCCTTCGAGGGAGTAGTCCACCTTACGTTTTACAATTTGGAATAAGTTTTCAATAGCTATCCTTCGAGGGAGTAGTCCACCTTACGTTTTACAATTTGGGAATAGTCTGTGAATGCTAAGAATGACCCATGATTTATTTTTGACTTTGATATTGCTTTTGATTTTGTTTTATTTTTATTGACATAGACTTGCTTAAACATGTTCAAAGAGTTACCTTTATGAAGGTGAAACTAAGAATACAAGAAGGTTCAGTAGGTGAAAAGAGGTTTAGGTGATGATGACCATGGGAATCTATCCCGAAGAAGGATAGAAAGTACCATGAGAATCATGCCATGGGTAGAGCCGTGGTACCCATATTCAATATTAGGCTAAATTTGTGATGAATAATCACATGATCCTATTTTAATTGGTTTCCCTTAGAATAACATGATGAATGTGGATGAAAATAAGGGATGAGCTTAAGTTAAACAGAAGGTGACCATAAAACTTGGTTTAACAAAATAACATGATGTGAACACAAAGCATTTAGGGGTTTAAGTTCTGATATGCCCTAGATCCATGCTTACATAAATGGTTGATGTCAATCAGTAGAGTAGATGTCCCCCAATTACTTTCCAACACTTGATGAGACATGAAAAATAGTTGGGTTGACAAAGAGGTGAGGTTGGTTAGGTGATAGTTTGGTGGAGAAGGGTAATCTCAAATGGTTTATTTTGTGGTGGAGAAGGGTAATCTCCAATGGTTAGTGGAGAAGGGTAATATCCAATGGTTGGGGTGGAGGGTGACTTCCAAATAGGTTGGGTGGTATACAAAAAGGTTTCCCCAATTTGATATACCACTTGGTTCAGGTTGGGTTGACGAGGAAGGTGACTCCTAAATAGGTTGGGTGGTGTCCAAATGGATTGCCCCAATTTGGTATACCACTTGGTTTAGGTCGGGTTAATGAAAAATGTATTCTCCAAAGGTTGGGGAGAAGGTGACTCTAAAATAGGTTTGGTTGGGTGAAGGAGAAAGGTAATCTCCAACAGTTCAGGGTTGGTTGGTTGATAGATTGAGGCAAAAATGCCAAGGGTTAGTTTGGTTAATTTTTAAGGTATGGTTTGGGTTGATAAATGGTCAAAGCCATACGGAGGGAAATTTCCCCTAGTTTTCTCTTTCCATAGATGGTGGAAGATGGGAAAATGATCCCAAGGTGAGGTGTTGTTTAATAAGAGGGTTTAGGAGGGGTGGAGATGACTTCATCCACTCTCCAAAAGGGGGTATTAGTTGTTAGTGGTTAGTGGTAAGTAGGTCATGTTTATAGGTGGTGGTTTAGGTGGGATTGTTGTTATGGTGATATGGCAAGGAAAACATTTTTGGGTCTGATTTGGATAGGTTTGAGGTCCAAAAATGATGTTGGGAACAACATCCTAAAATAGAGGTAGGGTGGACAAGAGTGTTGAATTGCCCAATGAGGGAACTTAAATGAGGTGTGGGTAGTTTGGATAAAAGGGTATCTGAGATTCAATAAATCTTGAATGGAGGGTTGATGTTGATTTATTTTGTTAGATAAATTATTTATGGATGGATTAAAATTTGGGTTGATCATGGTTGATTGATTTGGTTTAGAGGTTGGTTTGATTGGTTGATGGAGGTAGCATGGGTGGTTAATCCAGCGTATTGGTTGTTTTGCTTATTTATTTGGTTTGTTTGGTAACATAAGGTGACAAATATTTGACCCTATTAAAAAGGGAATCAAACGAAAGACAATGTCATTAGGTAGATGAAAACTAGTAAATTATAGGGGAATTGAAGGGTTTGATTTTAATTGAGGTTGGGTTGGATTTAATTATAAAAGAGATTTTTTGAGCTTGGGTTGGCTCCATTAAAAGGGGAATTGGAAGAGGTGGTTTGGTTTCCTTAATGATAGTTTTAAAGGAAAGTTGAGAAAGCTCTTCTTGGTCAACAAGTGGGTGGTTTAAGGTTGATTCTTCCTTAGTGATGATTTCAAAAGGAAGTTGAAAAGGGTGTACTTGGTTAAAAAGTGGATCAGTTGGGGTTTTGATTATGGTTCCTCTAGTTATAGATGCACTAAGGACCAAATCTAATGAAGGGACCTTATTGTGTTGAGGGATTTGATCATGGGCTTACACAATAATGGTGTAGAAAAAGGTTCAATGATTGATTGCTTGAAGACATTCAAGGCTAGGTTGGGAGCAACATGGATAATATCATTTGGAACCTCTTTTTGATTGATAAGGTTTTGGATGATCATCTTAAAAGACCACATATGTCTACCATATGTCCATTTATATGATGATACATTCAAAACTCATTCTCTATGAACCAAATGGGTTTTGCAATAGAAACATTGATGGGTTTGATTTGAGGGAGTCTAATGACAAAATCCCTTAAAAGTTTGTCAAAGATCAAGGTATATTATTCCCCTAGTGGGGTATAATGCTTTGGAAGAGGGTACACCAATGGCTCTTGAGGTTGCGCACTAGTTGATTGGTTTGGTAAAGTTGGTTGGTCGAATAAGTTTGGTAGATTTGATAAGTTTAAGTGATGTGATGGGTTGGGTATGCTTGATAAAGTTAGTAGGTTGGAAAAATTTGGTTAATAGTTAGTGGTTTGATTTGGTGAGGTTGGTTGGTTTAATAATATTGGTGGGTTTGAAAATTTTGGTTGGTTGGATAAGGTAGACAAGGTAGTTTTATTTGAGAGGTTGGATGAGGTTGATGTATTTGATAGTTTTGACATGGTTGATATGGTGGGTAGGTTTGATATGGTTGGTTGGTTTAAGAAGTTTGGTTGGTTCAATATGATAGGTTGATAGTCAGTGGTTGGATTTGATGGGGTTGATAAGGTAGGTTGATATTGGTTGGTTTGATAGTGGTTGGGTTGATAGTTGTTGGTGGTATGACTAGGGGGATAGACCAAGTCTTGGTTTTGAGATAAAGAAGGTTGCCACAAAGGGGGTCTTGATGATTGATATGATGGTTGAGGAAGGTAATAAATTTTTTGATGTAGTTAAAGTAATTGATATGATAGTTGGGATGGGTAACCCAAAGATTGGTGAGGTTGAGATAGTTGAGGTGCATTATGACAAGGGTCTAATAAGGGTTGAAAGGTTATTAGTTGGTTGAGCTGATGATCAAGTGGTTGTTGAAGGGTTGTCAATTGGTTGTAGTTGAGGTTGAATTGATTGTTGGCAAAGTTGGGTTGGTTATAAGTCAGGTTAGGTTGATTGTAGGTGAGTTTAGGTTTATTGTAGGTGAGTTCATGTTGGTTGTAGACATGGTTGGGTTGATTATAGGTAAGGTTAGGTTGGTTTTAGGTAGGGTTGGGGGTATAAGTGGTTCTTAATGCAAGGTAGTGTTCTAAGGCAAGAGGGTTGTCTTTTAGGAGTATAATGAAGTTAGGATCTCCTGGAGAGAATATAGATGGGTTCCCTATTAAACAAGGCAATGTAAATGAGGTAGGTGAAGTTAATATGGTATAACATTACCAAAAAGAGTTAGATTCCTCACAACTTAAACAAAGAAAAAGCAAGAAAATGATCAAATAAATTTAACACACATTAAAGTATGTTAAATCTTGTGGTTAATTCTAATCTCGCTTTTGACTTATGCCTTAAGTTATAAGAAAGTGTGATATAAGTTGGATTGTAGATCAGATACTATAGAAGCAATCTATGGTTGGTTTCAGGATGTTTAGGTGGTCAAAAAAATCTATATTGGAATCAATAGGTGGCTTGGTATTAGGGCATGCCCCCTCACTTCATGGTCCCATAGTGGTAAGAGTGTCAGGTTCTTAGCCAATATATTGATATCTAGAGATTATATTCAACCAGAGAGTTGAGTTAGTTCTCCCCTTGGTAATGACCTCCAAGTAGGATTGTCAGGAAAGGGTAAGGTGACCGCTATGTGATGAAATTCTAGTCAGGACTTGTCTCAAATCATTTTGATGCTTGATTGATTAAAGTGGTTTGGATAGTGTATAAAAGTGATGCTACAATAAGATTATTGTGATGTAATTTAAAATAAGCTCAAATTAGAAGCAAGCAATGGATGCACTTTATTTTAAGACCAAAAGAATTTTATTTTTTAATTATGAGCATAGATAGAGATAAGAGCATATAAATGCAAAGAAAAGTGTGAGTAGAGACTCAAGGTCCCACTAGGCATGTCTGAATGTTTTATGTAAATTTTTACTTAAGTTCTAAAGAAAGAGAGAAAATAAACTCGATATAGTTATGGTTGAAAAACCTGTTTGGTTGTGCATGTGTTGAGTCAGAAAATTTTGAATAGCTCCTCTTTGGCTTGGGAGGAAGACCTATAGATAAGAAAGTACTAAGAAGATTTTTTTGTTAGACAGAGAAGAAGGTGGATTGCCTAGCAAGCTAGACCCAAGAAGCACACAACTTCCTTGGAGGCTGGTAATCCACCTTTTAAAACAAGTTGATTTTGTTGATAAAATAAGGTTTCACAACATAAATGAAAGTACTTCAACAAAATAAATAAATTATTTTCAAAAGAAATATGTATTTTAACAAGATAACATTAAGGTGAATGTTAAACTATCAAAATATGGTTCAAGTATGGTCAGAAGTCAAGAAAATAGGATTTTCATTGAGGTTGAAGAGTGGTTTATGCTTGCTAATTTTTAGTGTCTAATTTTACACAGTGACCATCGATGGTTAGGATTGAAGGTGAAGGTGATCGTCGGTGGTCAGGATGACCATCGATAGTTACTATGGGTTTTTCACATCTTATTGATTCTGGATAGAATAGATTATGGGTTGGTTATAAAAAGGTCATGTAGGTTGATGGAGGTTGTTTGATGGTTGTGAGGGCTAGAGAGCCTCAAAGGTATCAAGGGTAAAGGTTTGGTACTCATGTGGTTGAGAATGGTTAAGGATGCTCGGTAGAGACATCGTGTTTGGAGCTGCAAAACTATTAAAACTAAATAACTAAAACTTAAAATAAAAATAATATACTTATCTTGTGGTTGATGATTGATAGCTTGGGGAAGTTCTAGAGCTAGCTGAAGATGATTACTAATGAAGAGATACCTGCGTAACAAGTTGATGATGACTGATGACTTGCTCTTGATGATTTGTGCACCTCTTTTTTCTCCCTCTAGTTGTCCTCATGTCTTCTCTTTATATAGGAAAAGAGGAGAGGCTCAATAATATGTTAAACAAAAGGTTCTAGAGTTGCTCTAAAATTAACTTGATCATGCATGAATTTGCATATGGATATGGATAAGATAATTATAAAAAAATCAAGGTAGAGTGATGTGCATTTTGAATGTTCAGGTGGTGCACCCTAGCCATTGATGTTCAGGGTTCCCCAAGGGTGACCATTGGCAGTTACCCTAATCGTAGATGGTTAGGTCCCAAAGGAAAAAGGGGTTGAAGGCTAGGTTGAGCTAGTTTGTAAAACTGAATGCGGATGAACTTGGTTAGGCCAGATTGATGTAGATTGGTCCCAAGAGGTTCCTAGGTAGTCGACGGGGTTTTTTGACATTCAAAATTATAGTGTGCATATTTTCAGTGTCTAGAAAAGGATCAATATTTGTTAGTGTAAGATTAAGACAATAAGGATTGAAAACATAACAGTGAGTTTCCAAACCCAAATAAGAACACAAGTATCTAATTAAATATAGAATTCCTCAAGCATTATTGAAAAGACAAAATAGACCTAGTTATGTCAAAGACTATAGTATCCTTATTGATATCAAATTATCATAAGAGAGATTGATGACATAATTTTTGTGAATAAATACTAATAGAAAAGGAAAATTTGTAATGTTGTGTTAACATAACTCTTTGGAAAAGGAGACCCAAAGGTTCAAGGAGACTTATACCAATAGAAGAATTGGTATTTAATACTTTTATATATAACAAGTTAATAGTGTGTTGCTTTGGATTGTCATAAAAAGGGGCTATATTGAAGATATTGTAAGTAGGCTACTTACATCAAAAAATTATGTCAATTCTATGACATTATTGATAGGCCAAATGACCATCAATTTTAAGCAAGTGAAATGCTAACATGTATGTCATCACTATGTCCAATTGGTATTCAATGCCACATGGCATCATTCAAGGCATGATTTAGTTTTTAATTGGACTGATGAGTTGTATACTCTTGGTGAAATGATATCTTGACAGGTGTACAAATATCATTCACTTGAGGCCTAATGTGAGAGTTATAAACATACAAACTACCCTAGGGGCCTAGAGAAATAAGATCATGCCACTCTGCATGATCTTAGGAATCTAGAGGGTTGACTATCATTTGGGAGTATATGGACTACCTTGGGGTCCCATAAAAGCAGGAACACACCACATGGTATGATATTGCATATCTAGGAGGTCCAAGTGTTGTTAAATAAACTAAGGGGGAATAATGAAATGGAAGTGTTCCATGTGGCATGATCTCAAGCACCCAAAGAGTTTAGGCAAAAATGGCTAAGTCAAAAGAGTCTCAAAAAAGTGTGTCAGTGATAAGTGGTAGCTCCTCATTTTCTCGATGACTTTCAAGGAAGCTCATATGACTATTGACTCATGAGGAAATCCCATAGCTATCAGATTTTGAAGATATGAATTTGAATTAAAATGGCAGAGTTTATTTAAATAAAAATGACTAAGTCCTGAATAAAACCTTGCAAATATTTGGACATTTAATTGATCCCATAGCTAAATAAACCCATTTTTTTAAAAATGACTAAGTAAAGGAGATTACATGAACACTTAGTCATTTTAGATGGAAATAAATCATAAATGGATCAAATTACTTAGGAAAAGAAGTAGAGAACTCTAAAATAGTTAAATAATTTTAATGAATCTGAGGTGAAATGATTTGGAAATGGGAACTTTAATGTCATTCAAAACATGCAAAATTGACTAAGACTTGTTAGATTTAAACAAGATCATAAAGTTAAATCAATATAGATTTAATTGCTAATACCCAACTCTTTTAAACAAAATATATACAATGGATACTTTAAGTTTAGACCTAGTGCAAAGAGTAAAGCCAATGCAATACCAAACCTAAAACTTCTCAAAAAACTTTTCAATCAAACCATGAATAATAGAGAGAGCCAGAACTAATTAGACCAGAAGACTAGACCCTAGATAAAAAGTAGGTTCTATGATTTCAGTGATGAAATCAGCATGTGTTGTGTAAGCAATAACAAATGAAAACTTTGATAGAAAATACTCCCAAGTATTTATAATCCAATAAACAATTTAAGAACCTAGAATATTTAGATAAAAAAATGCATGGGTCATGAACAAATCCAAGAATGGATAAGATGGGTAGCAACTAAATGACTAAATCAGGTATCCTTATTGACCTAGTGTGTGCAAAAATGAGTTGATTTACCATTTCATAAGATCTAGAAGGTTTAATTGTTATGGTTTCAACTATCAAGCTAGTGAGTCCTACCTTAAATACATTTACCTGGACATTACCCCACTACCATCCATGCATCTATAGACCTAAGGGAGTTACCTTTGATCCCACTCAAGGCCTTGATCTACTACCAACTAAGCATCCCTAACCCTGGTAGAGGTTGGCTAAATCACTTAAAACTAGTTTTTTATAAAATTGATTTTGTTTTATATTCTTATTTTATTTTCTCTTTTACTTTTTATGTCTCGATTTAGGGTTGGGGATCACTATGTAAAATGAAAGGTATAACTATGGATTTTTCACCCTAGGTCTTCATCGCAGTAGGTTCACCCAAGCATACTTAGAAACATTTTAAGATGTGAAATTTGTGTTTGGTTTCAAGATGATACCTTCAATAACCACCTAGTTTTACCCAAACTTACCCACACAAGAATAAGTCCAAGATATATACAATAGTCTCAACCTTGATGATTAACCCAATAATAGGATCTAAGGTCACATAATAACTTAGGAAGCACCTTTCACACAAAAATTCAGTTGTGTTACCTAATTGAGGGATTTCACTTCATCACTTTTCATTGAATAACATGGAACCACAAAACAAAAAAGTTGGAACAAACCCAACAAGGAAAACAAAAAGACAAGATAAGAAAATAGACCTAAACTAAACAACAAAATATAAAATTGAAACAAGGAAGGAAAAAAATTACAAGATCATTCCAAACCATATCAAACTTAGAAGTAGGGGTTGAGGAGATGTCTTTTGACAAGCAATAAGATCTCCTTACTAGTTAGACACCTGAAACATAACATAGTTATGTTTAAGATTTTGAGAAGGTTAGTAGGAATACTACCGAGGAAATAAATGTACTTGCATCTATGTTGTCATTTTCATTGAAAAACATTATCCCAAATAATTTTATTAACATTTTTTTCATTCAATTTAATCAAATTTATGTTATAAAACTCAAGAATATTATTACATTCCATTGACATGAATCACCGAGGATAAAGTTTAAGAAATAAATATGCCCAAACATTAAACTATGGTGAGGAATAAGGGTGGGAATCAATACATACCATAATAACTTGTATACCCAACCTAGTAGAGACGTTTTCTTTATGACAACCTAGTGGTGAATCCACTATTGGTTGCTTTTTAACTAATATGGGCACTTTGGTAATATCCATCTTATCATTTTTTCATCCAGAAGATGTGGAATTAGTTCTTCCCAAGTCAAGGTTGTTGACTTCATCATTAGTGGTTAAAGTATGTGGAGATCTATATTGGATTAGGTCATTGTTAGCTTTAACTCTCATTGGCTTCATTGACTCATTCAAACCATTGTGTTCATGACTACTCCTATCAAACTTGATTGTGTCTATTATTGAGAGAATCTCATGGTTGTTACAGTCCCATTTTATAGGTTGATCCAAATATTCCAAGTCTTTATATGCAAGGATAACCACTTGAATCTTCTACTTCCTCCATCTCTAATAAAGGGATGGGTGTCAATTAGATACCACCAAGTTGTTGATATTCTGGATCCAACTTGCCAAATGTACGAGAAACAACATACGACATGGGTATTTCATATACATAACATACATATTCTTCATCTATATGTTCCAACTCTTCTATTTCATCTTTATGATAACTTTCTTCATCTATCTACTCCAACTCTTCTATTTCATCTTTATGATAACTATAATAAATGTTTTATCTCCTTCTTGTTCACATAACTCTTTGCTACTTGAATCTTCATATGGTAAGTCACCTAAAATGATTGTTCTCTCTTCATCATCAGAATCATCATCATCACTACTCTTAGGGACAATTTTTTTCCTTTTTAATGGTACATTCTTAGTCAACATGACTACTTCAACATCTATTCCATTTCTACAGCTATATACTCCAAGTTTTGAACCTAAAAATGTAGTCTCATAATTCATCCCATGTATTGTTTGTGTTGCACTTCCTACAACAAATGACTTGGTAAATAAAAGCACCAAAGGACACTTGATTATTAACACAAGGTAAAATAACTTGTTGATCAAGAGTTGAATAATCATAATCATTTGCATTTAGATCCACAATAGGTTTATTTTTTTATCATAGGAAAGTCTAATTGGACATATGATTAAGGTACAATTTGATTATAAGGTACACATTGGTCCATAGGTTGACATATAGGCAGATGAATCTGAATATTTTGGGTGTGGACACTTAGTTGTTCTAACGAGTAGAGTGTATCAACATCATAACTATGTGGCATAGCTTATTGTTCAATGATGAATGCATCTTGATAATTGGATGCCAAGGATGTGAGTGCATATGGGGTACTCTTAATAAGCATATAAGTTAGGGGTTTTGATGCTCTAAGATAAACTTTGATATCCATCAACTTTGTTTATATGAATGGGTCTTTAACCTCATGTATAGCTTATGAAAATGACTGTTTAATGAACTTATAAATTCATTAGGTTCACTACAAGCTGTAGAAAACTGAGAGTACAAGGTAGTAGGGTCAATAGGCACACTAAAATGGTTGAAAAATAGATTTTCAAATATATTCCATGAAGTGATGTATCTATTTGGCAAACCTATGTACCAATGGTAAGCATATTAATCTAGAGAATAAGTAAATAGGTGGCAAGCCACGTCTTCATGTTGGATATGGGTTCAGATGATGGCCTCTTTAAATGCCTAAATGTGTTTTTCAATAATTTTAATCCCACTATGGATATATTTTGAACAAAATTTGTTAGGATTTATAGGCAAATCATGAGTAGAACCTAGAATTTTCATAGGGTATGAACTTCCACCCAGCCAAGCTAGGGATATAGGTGGGTTTAAAGGTAAGTAACAAGATCAAGAAAAAACAAAAACATTTGATAGTATCCTATTCAACCTTCCTTATTTTACCAAGTTATTGGTATGTTATTTAGGCACACAATAGGGTATGGAAAACATAACAACAAGACTAAAACTAGTCTTAAACCTAAATGAATATTCCAAATCAGGCCCTCCTATTGGTGGTATGTTTTGCATAGACACACCAACTCTAAGGGAAAAGAGGAAAAGTAAAGGCTTAACTAGTGAGGATTCTATTTGAAACACAATGACTGAGAGGGGGGTGAATTAGTCTTTTAAAAACTTTCTTTCACATGAACTTTAATATTCATTGAACCATCAAAGCAATATAGAGATATAGCAATGCATAGAGAGTCATTCACATGAGCATAACACAAAAAATACATATATAAATGGGAAACCATCAAGGGGAAAAAAAATCTACTAATATTTGAAAATGGACTACATTCCTATAAGACAAACATCAAGATTTGGTGAAGCACCAACTTTACATGGAGCACCAACCCCTCTAGCTAAGCACCCACTTAAATAAGCTTTAGCAAGTACCCACTTGCAAGGAGGCACCAACCCCCTAGATGAATCAGAACCAACTCAACCACCTAATTACTTTGATCACCTTCATATCACCTTGTTTCTCAACCAAATAATGATGACCACCTCTTCATCTCTTCACACTCTTATCCCTCTCAAACTGCCTTCTAGGCCTCTTTACTCAACTAGGCCTCTTCTTGACTTTCATACATAGTAACCCTATCATCTAACCTTGATTTTCACACATAGTAACTCTATCATATATTCATGATAGTTTATTTTCACCCTTATTATGGTATACAATACCTCCTTCAACTATTCAAAGTTTTATATCATTCACTTCAACTCACTCTTTTTCTAGCTAGACAATTAGGCCTACTAGACATTATTCTTATACTAGGCTCTTGCTCATACACCTATTGGTTAAAAATACACACTTTACCACTTATATGTTTAATAAAATAGGCCTTATTACATGCCAAAAAAATTAATAAAAAATTATAATAGGTCGGTCATAGCATATAGGACCAAAACCTCTTTTAGGTCTTAAGGAGACCTAATTCAATTAGGCCTTCATTAGCTCATGTTACCCTTTAAACTCCTTGGAAAACTTTAAAACTTATCACATGGTAAGAACATATTATATGTAACTCAAATAGACCCATAATAATTTAATCTTAGTTCCATGACACCTTTTATCTCCAATCACCACTTGAAGCACGCCATTAGCACTGTTCACAACTAGGCCTTTGTACACCCAAAAAGTTTGTCTTGAATAACTAAAGTATAAACACAATTTTTCCAAATAAAAATGGAAAAAAATCACATATAAAGAAGATAAATTACCTTATGGTCATCACCATGTGATTTATACTTCACAACTCGAGACAAAATGATGCAAACCCTTCTCTATAAAATGCTCACTCTGAACTGCCAACTGGTCGCAAACACGATCATGGAAATAATGACCTTCAACACTTATAGGACCACTTTCAGAGACTTAAAATGCATGTATATTATCCTATTATTTAATTTACCATTATTATATATATATAATATGTTAAAATGGTAATATTAGTCTTGTAGACCAGTCTCATAGTCTTGTACCTCACTGTCTCATATGAACTAGACAGGTCAAATTATGAACAACATTTTCATCATATCCACTATCCTAAAAAACTTGTATCCAATATGAATGTGTCTTAAAATTATTTAATAATGTATTCATTTACTTGGATTCACCCTTTTTCCATGATAACACATCCCTAATCAACTTCTCACATATGCTTGGTTTTCTCACTGTTTGCACCATTAGGTTTGTTAGCGACTAGTCAACTTGAATGACCATTTTATCAAACTTGATGTATATAAAATACTCATAAACCAACATGAAAATTAAATATAAGTCTCAATATTTTTCTTCCATCTATTTATCAACTTTGACTTGGTCAACTTTGATTGTTATAGTAAATCTCTAAGAAACAAGGCCTTTCCTATAAGGTCCACTCACTCACCTGACAAACCAATCACACTTACAGGTGCCTAGGAGAGTTTAATACAACATACAATAACTTTAATATCCATATAAATCAATTTTGATCACTTTATAACAATATATTTCACATTGGGTCATTGTTAGGGTTTTAGAGAGGGTTAACATTATTTCTGGTGTTAATGATTGTTCATAAAAGATTGCCCCTCATTTCCAAAAATAATGCTTAAAAATATTATATATAACATTTTCCCATCTCTCCTCAATATATCAAGTTACCATGCAGAGGTTACACATGCTAATTAGCACCTAAAATTCCTTCTCAAGTTGAGAACCCTCCATTATGTGCACTCGAGAGAACTCAAAACACTTTTTCAAGCCTAAAGCTTCAAAATTTTACCTTATATATGGTAAAAACACATAAAAAAATCAATCACACTACTGAAAATTTTCATATTCTCATTATTATCTTCAAATCTGAAACTCATACCTCATTTGGCCACCATCTCTCTCTTTGCTTGCTTAGACTTTGACCTACAAGTCACATTAGGCCTTGAAACTAACCTTCTAATGATCATCCAATCTCTAAAAACCTCATATACATGTTAAAAAAAATATCACATGCTCAAAAAATGCCAAACATCCTTCATATGTCTTTTCAACATCTCATGATGCCTCATTAGGCCAAGCATGGTCTAGAGGTGGTCAAGTTGCATACTAGGTTTGTAGGTCCTACCCCTGTAGGCTCACCCTGAGACTCATATGAGTGTTCCAATGTCTCACATACATGTTAAATCAACCTCATATATCTTCTTATGCCTTTTTTTAATTATCTCATCAAGCCACCATTCTCAAATCTTATCACTAGGACTCTTCATGTTATGACTAGTGTCATGACTAGGCTTCTCAAGCACTTGAAACTTGATAACTAACCTTGAAACAATTTTTTATGCTCTTATACCTTACTCATGTGTCTTACATGATCCTCAAAAAAATTCATACATCTCAATGATGCTATCAAACAAGAACATTCTTCAATGACTTGATAAACAACTTTCTTAATAACCTTTGACATCAATGACAACATAAATGCCAAACTTCAACAACAAGAACAATGCTTAACAATATCCCCTTTTGTCATTAATGGAAAAAATATTGTATACTAATCATTCTTATCTCCCCTTTATGATCTTTCTCCCCTTTTGACATAAATGACAAAGTGTTGTCTACAACTCCTTGGATCATACTCCTTACGACTAAAATACTCAACACACATGACTTATGAGTATATGAGACATGATAAAAACATGCTCTCCCTATCTCCATGCATACCTTATCAGAACAACTTACCTATTTTTGGATCCAATGATGTATGCAGTAACTACACCCAATTCTTGTCTTAGGTGATCAAAAGTTACCTTTGGAAGTGGTTCGGTCAAGATGTATGCAATATGATATTGTGTAGAAACATATTCAAGTTTGACACTTTGTTCACTTACCTACTCTATTATAAAATGATACGTGATGGTAATGTGCTTGGTTTTTGAGTGCATGACAAGTTTCTTTGAAACACATATAGAACTTGTATTATCACAATAAATAGGGCTAGGACCATCATACTCCACCTTGTAGTCTTTTAGGGTCTATCTCATCCATAGGACCTAAGTGCAACATGAAGTTGTTGTAATGTACTTAGCCTCACAAGTGGAAAATTATACTGATGGTTGCTTCTTTTTTTATCCATGAAACTAAGCACTCAACTATAAATAAGGCTTCTATAAGACTATTATTTAATAGAGCAATATTCTCTTTATTTAGATTACTTATCAGTCTTCTTCTTGTTGCATAACTCCATTATTGTTGCCAATGATTTGAGATTCAGGGTGATCTCTTTGAATATATTTTGAGGGTCCTTTTAAGTCCTATCTCTCTTCAACTTCTTCTTATTACTCATCAACCTCTATAGTCTCCTCTTCATTCTTGAGGTCTAGATTCTCTAAAGTGTTCTTTGAATGTGAGTGAGATTTCATCATCTCATCAATATTTACATTAGTTCTTTCCACTATCTTTTTTAGTCTCTTGTTATAACATCTATAGGTTGAGTTCATTGATGACTATCCTAAGAATATGCCTTCAAATCTGGAATCAAACTTTCCCAAGTCTTCATCATCTTCTCTAATGAAACATTTTTTCCCTTCCATAGTTTGTAAGTAGCCTTATTGCCATTAGTTCTTATCTATCCTTTAATCCAAATGTAGACATCAATGCTTACTACCTCTCTCCAATATCCATCAAATAATATAAACTAATTTAGCATAGTTCTATCCATCTCTTGAACTGTCCTATTCTCCCTTTCCACTACCCCATTTTGCTGAGGTGTCCTAGATGTTGAAAATTGTCTCCTTATTCTATGAACCTCACATAAGTCATCAAACTCATTGGATCAAAATTCTTCTCCTCTATCAGATATTAGGCACTTTATCTTCCCATTATTCTCATTCTCAACAAGAGCCTTAAGAGCATTAGGAAGAGGAAGTCATTGTTGTTGATATCATCCTTCTAGAAGAGGCCTGCTGGAACCATGTGTAATTGATGGTCTTGACTTTGGCATTCAAACATTAATGTGAAAGCATGAGCCACGCCTCTTTTTCTGCAAACAAGACTGCTCCTTCAAGATATTCACGTGGTTTGTCTTCTCATAAATGCAAAGTGGAGAAAATAGTTCGCGTCATTCACTATTTGTGCTCCTTGATGACCACTTGGTGGACACTGTGTCAACTGCTAGAATAACTCACCTCCCCTTTGCCACCTGGGTTGTTTTGTCCATTTCTATGCTTGGTTCTTTTTTGTCTCCTTTGGCCCTTGAGGGATATCTTCTTGGTGGGTCGTTGAGTTTGCTTGTGGCCTGTTATTAAGCTTTTCCAAATCAATGGCTATTTCACCACCTTAAATTTAACGTTTGTGCACCTGTCACTGGGTGTTTGAACCTCTAATAGCTAGTTCATCGTGCTCAATTTTGAGGTCTTCAGGCCCGTCACCCTCGTTGGCATTTCCTTCAACTTTCTTATTTGATCCTTCCCAAAGGGGAAGTGTCCCTTTGGCTTTGGAGAAGTGCCCCTTCATTCTTGGTTGAGAGTCCCCCGCAAGGGTACCTGCCCTTCAGGGTCCTTCAGGCTCCTTGGTCTTGAAATCCTTTGGAAAAATTGTTTGAAGGAATTCCTTCAAACAAAATGTTCGAAGGATTTTTGCCTTTGCTTTTTTTGCTTATTTCCTCGGCTTTTCTTTTGGCTATTTTCCTAAGGACAAAATGTTCGCAATAATTGTCTCGATCACTTCCTTTCCTTTAGAATTCTCCTTTGGGTTTTTTTCATAGCTTTTCTTGAATTTCTTCAAACTTTTTGTCCGAAGGAATTCCTTCGAATAAAATTCTAAAAGAAATCATTTCTTGCCTTTGCCTTGTCCCCTTTTTATTTCGTGGGATCTTCTTCTGAAGGATTTCTTCAGACAAAATGTCTGAAGGATTTCCTTCAGACATTTTATCTAAAGAAATTCTCATCCTTTGCCTTAAACAAATTTCAGAAGAAAACTTACCCTTTCGGCCTTGGTCACTTTTTGATCTTTTTTCAAGTGTTCCCTGCCCTCCGCAAGGGTACTTGGGTCTGGAACTGCCCTCCGCAAGGGCACTTGTCCTTCAGGAGACTCTCTTAAACCTTTTGATTGAACCATTCCTTTGAACCAAGCCATTGAACCGTTGATTGAACCAACCTATTGAACCAAGTCGTTGAACCGACTGATGAACTAAGCTGTTGAACTTAACCTTTGAACCAAAGTGATGAACAAAAGCATTGAACCAAAATGTTGAACCAAAGCGGTGAACCATGCCCTTGAACCAAAGTGTTGAACCAAAATGTTGAAACAAAGCATTGAACCAAAGTGATGAACCAATCGATTGAATCGGTTTAATGGTTCAACAATTCAAAATTGCTAACACTTGGAAAGATCATGTCATTGAACCCCAACGTTGAACCACTTTTCCAACCTTAAGGAAAAGTGTCTTGAACCATTTTAGCTCTCTTTCCTTGTGAATTTCTTAAAACAAGAGTCTGAAGAAGCTTTGTAAAACCTTGCACTCTTTGAATTGGTTCATCTTTTGCCGAAAGACTTGTGCAATCAAAATTCAACTGGCTCAGAATAGCAAGAGAAGAAGGGGACTGATTTTGGCCTGCTGGACCAAAAATGGTCAACAAATTGGTGATTCCCAGGGGAAGGATGCATGTTATGCTTAGAAACCAATTACCTTAAAATCCATTAGGCATGGAGTCAAAACGCAACTTAAAAGGTCAGCAATAGCCCTGATAGATCCAAGAATCAATCATGAAGCTTTTTACCCCAAACACAAAAGAAAACACACACAAGGCCAAAAAACACTACTTGTGCAATCAGCACTTAAGGAAAATAGGGAAAAAAATTGAAAGCAAACTACTATATATAGCTAACTAGGTATATTTGCTTCCCTCCTAGATCCAAGGGAAAATTTCTTAAGTCTCCTTCCTGGTAAGAAAACTTATGATGCCAGACAAGTGGCTGAATGGAATGGAGACTTGGTGACCTGCTCCTCTTTCCCACCACCTCGATTGGCTTGCATCCGAGTGGATTAGAATCAAACATGCTCCCAATATATATGTATTTTTCTTATTCTTGGAAGCTTGTCAAATGCTGGTCCTTCATGTTGGTCTATTTCACCAAGAAATCGATGGTTGTTGGCTCATCACCATAAGCCCTTTGATATGCATAGTCCCTTTGCAATGCATCATGGTTTGACCTGTTCTCTTTTGTTTCATTGAAGACCCTGTCAAACTCATCCTTTGCTCCCTCAAAGCTTTCTTGAAGAAGGGTGACTGTTATGATGTCTGAAATGGAAACACAAACTGATTGCTCATCACACAGAACATCACCTTTTTGTTGAAAGTTCTCTTCTTCAAGGCTTTCCTCAAGATGGACAAGCCTCTCCTTTTCTTGCTCAAGGATTACAGTCTCTAGTTGTTTAAAGACATCCATCTGATCCTCCTCTAACTCAGGCTCCATGGCATGGTCATCCTCCTCATCGAAGCAATAAGGAAGTTCATCAAACAAGGGAGGAGATAGCTCACCATGCTTACGTTCCTCTTCATATTGTTGGAACATCTGCATGTATGCATGACCTATATCTTCTCCATTGTTGATGGTGTCTTCAAAAGGAGCCTCTATGATGATTTCCTCTTCATTTTTGCTCATGATAGCCTCCTGGACAGCTACAAATTGGATCTTTTGCTCTTCACTCACCTCCTGCAAAATAGTTCCTCCTTGAGAAGGGATGAAGTGGAAGGTTGATGATTAAAACCATGTGGAAGAGGAGGAAGTCCTTGAGATAGAATCAAATGATTCTCCTCTTTCCATTTGGCCAGCACTTCATCTATATCAGGTGTGGCTTGATAGCTCTCTGGGAGGTGTGTAGATGGGGTGTGTTCAGGCATGAAATCTGCTATGTCCATCACACGTTAGCTGAGGAATCTCGCTCTGGACTCTAACTCTACAATTCTCTTGGCTATATCTTATTGGAAGAGCCTTTTTTGGAGGTCACAATCATCATCACAATGAGTAGGATTAGCTTCATCTTCTCCAAGGTTTTGAGCAAAACCTTTCTCCTCCTCCTTCCTGCCCCATGATTCCATTGTTTGCTTCCAACTCATGACCTTAAGATTGGAATTTTTCCTTTGTGAACAGGGAACAACTTTATCCTCTTCAAGTTCTTGAGTTGGTTCATGATTTTCCCTCTTCCAACTTAGAATATTGACATCAAGCTGAGAAACCTGAGGAAGTTGGGGAAGGCTAGGAAGGTTATGTTCATGCACAGGAAGAGCTGCTTCAATAGAGATGTGTTGGTTCATGGTATTACCTTCAAAGGAGGATTCACAATCTAAGTAATTGAGAAGGTTCATCTCCATGAGAGGTTTCTCTAATGCCCTTTGATGTTGGAAATCTAGATGTAAGGGGTTAGGAGCAGGAGTGATTAGTGCATCAGATGAGCTAGAGTGAGCAAGTGTTATCTGATAGAAAGGATTTGGTGCATAAGAGGGGGATTTCTTTAGAATAGGAGGGGGTGCACAAGGCTGACTATCTTGCATGAATGGACTCCTCCATTTTGCTACCTCCTCCTCCATGGATTATAAGGCCTGAGCTTGCCTAAACAAACACTCCTCTTTGTACATAAGCTCTTGCCAATATCTATACTGCTCATCTAATTTGTCTATCTCCATCACCTGCTTCTCAAACTCCAGTGCTACTTCTCTTATTGTTGAAGGGCAACTAGGAGAGTTGTTTAAGGTGATTCCATAAACATTTTGAGCTTGATCATGGTTAAATAAAGGAAAAAAGGGCCCATTGTGCTGATCAAAGTTATACATACAAAAAATGTGATCTCTTGATGGCACTAGGACTGCTTACCCAGTTGATTCAACTCAGAGTCGCCATTGGTGTTGATAAAAAGCCTCCAAAGGCTGGTTGGTTGAAGGACACACCAAAAATTTCTCCACTCTTTGGACAAAACTTGTTCCATAATTGCCTGATTAAAGGTCAAGTGCTGTATTAGTGGTTCTTTCTGATGTAATAAGACCTACACCAATCTTGGAACTTTACTGAGTGTAAAAACTTGGTCCCACCGGGCATGCCTAAAATTGTTGACGCAGGTGGATTGCACCCTTGACAGGAGGCTAAGCTCCTGCCTTCCATGTGCAACAATGGAAATTCCCCTCTTGCCTGTAGACCTAGCAAAATTAGGGGGAGAGTCTCTAGATAAGGGCTAGCTCGCTTTGATGTATCTTTTAGGTCCTATATTTCCTACTACTAACAAATAAATTAAAAAAAGGGGGGGTTAAAAAGGGAGAAGGATGCTGAAAATAGAATCTAAACCTAAACTAAAAGGTGATACACCAAAAAAAGTTGATCTACTTAGCTCGAACCTACACTTTTTACTAAGGACAAGCTAACATACACTTCATTTGATATGGGAAACTCTTCTATATCAGTGAGTCAGGGGTCTGTGGAGATACAAGGAGGAAGAACTACCAGAGGTGTTCTAAGACACTTTATGGTAGCCTATTCACATGCGCCTATATTCCTATTGTAGACACTTCTAGCAGACCTGCAGAAGAAGAAACTTCACAATACACTAGACATGCTGGAATCATTCTGTGAAAGCATAAACGAAAATGACTTAACACAAAATGAAAACATGGACATATGCGTGAGTGCAAGCTCAAATAGAGGTAAAAATTCTATGTCTTGATTCAAGGTAAAATCTGGCAGAGCTCCGCCTTACAAGCCAAGAGATTTTTGGGCAGAGTTTTGCCTTACAAGCTAAGAAGATTCCCCTCTCAAAATGAGAAGTTTCCAATATATAGAGAGAAAGAGGAAAAGACTTTGGTGCTTTTCAAAAAATACTTTGGCACCCTTTTACAAGTTGGCCCATGTGCATTGAGAGCATCGAGAAGAGGAAGTCATTGTTGCTGATATCATCCTTCTAGAAGAGGCCTGTTGGAACCATGTTGTGTAATCACCGGTCTTGACTTTGGCATTCAAACATTAATGTGAAAGCATGGGTTGCACCTCTTTTTTTGCAAACAAGACTGCTCCTTCAAGATATTCATGCAGTTTGTCTGCTCATAAATGCAAAGTGGAGAAAACAGGCCACGCCATTCACTATTTGCACTCCTTGATGACCACTTAGCAGACACTGTGTCAACTACCAGAATAACTCACGTTTCCTTTGCCACCTAGGCTATTTTGTCCATTTCTGCACTTGGTTCTTTTTTGTCTCCTTCGGCCCTCAAGGGTTATCTTCTCATTGGGTCATTGAGTTTTCTCGTGGCCTATTCTTAAGTTTTAAAAAATCAATGGTTATTTTACCACCTTAAATTTGACATCTGTGCACCTATCACTGGGTGTTTGAACCTCCAATGGCTAGTTCATCATGCTCAATTTTGACGTCTTTAGGCCCGTCACCCTCCTTGGCAGTTCTTTCGGCTTTCTTGTTTGATCCTTCCCAAAGGGAAAGTGTCCCTTCGGCTTTGGAGAAGTTCCCCCTTCATTCTTGGCTGAGAGTCCCCCGCAAGGGTACTTGCCCTTCGGGGTCTTTCAGGCTCCTTGGTCTTGAAATCCTTCAGACAAAATGTCTGAAGGATTTCTTCTTTTGATTTTTACACTTATTTCCTTGGATTTTCTTTCGGCTATTTTCTCGCAGACAAAATGTCCTCAAGAATTGTCTCAATCACTTCCTTTCCTTCAGAATTCTCCTTCAGGTTTTTTTCCACATCTTTTCCCAAATTTCTTTTGGTTTTGTTGTTCGAAGGAATTCCTTCAGACAAAAGTCTAAAAGAAATCATTTCTTGCTTTTGCCTTGTCCCCTTTTTATTTCGCGGGATCTTCTTTCAAAGGATTTCTTCGAACAAAATGTCTGAAGAAATTCTCGTCCTTTGCCTTAAACAAATTTTTGAAGAAAACTTACCCTTTCGGCCTTGTTCACTTTTTGATCCTTTTTTAAGTGTTCCCTGCCTTCTGCAAGGGCACTTGGGTCTGGAACTGCCCTCCACAAGGGCACTTGTCCTTCGGGAGACTCTCTTGAACCTTTTGATTGAATCATTCCTTTGAACCAACCCATTGAACCATTGATTGAACCAACCCGTTGAACCAAGTCATTGAACCGACCGATGAACCAAGCCATTGAACTTAACCTTTACACCAAAGCAATGAACCAAAGCGGTGAACCATGCCCTTGAACCAAAGCGTTAAACCAAAATGTTGAAACAAAGCGATGAACCAATCGATTGAACCAGTTCAATGATTCAACAGTTCAAAATTGCTAACTCTTGGAAAGATCATGTCGTTGAACCCCAACATTGAACCACTTTTCCAACCTTAAGGAAAAGTGTCTTGAACCATTTAATTCTCTTTCCTTGTGAATTTCTTCGGACAAGAGTCCGAAGAAGCTTTGTAAAACCTTGCACTCTTTGAACCGGTTCATCTTCTACCGAAAGACTTGTGCAACCAAAATTCAACTGGCTCAAAACAACAAGAGAAGAAGGGGACCGATTTTGGCCTGCTGGACCAATAATGGTCAATAATGATCATAACACAAGAAACACATATATGTGGGAAACCCTCAAGGGGAATAAAACCCACTAATATTTACAAATGGACTATAGTCCTATAAGACAAACATAAATATTTGGTGAAGCAACCTAACTACTTTTATCACCTTAATATCACCTTATTTCTCAAACAACTGATGATGACCATATGTTCAACTCTTCACACTTTTATCCCTCTCAAATTGTCTTCTAGGCCTCTTCACTCAACTAGTCCTCTTCTTGACTTGATCAGGTCATCTAACCTTGATTTTAATACATAGTAACTCTATTATATATTCATGATAGTTTATCTTCACCCTTATGATTGTCTAAAATACCTCCTTTGGCTCTTCAAATTTTTATATCATTCGCTTCAACTCACTCTTTTTCTAGCTAGACAATTAGGCCTATTAGGCCTTGTTCTTATACTAGACTCTTGATCATACACCTATTGGTTAGAACATACACACTTTCCCACTTATATTTTAAATAAAATAGGCCTTATTATATGACAAAAACATGAATCAAATATTATAATAGGTTGGTCATAGCATATAGGACCAAAACCCCTTTTAGGTCTTAAGGAGACCTAATTCATTTAAGCCTTCATTAACACATGTTATCCTTTGAACTCCTTGTAACACTTTTAAACTAATAAAATAGTATGAACATATCATATGTCACTCAAATATACCCCTAATAATCCATATTATTTTCATGGCACCTTTTATCTCTAATCACTACTTAAAGCATGCCATTAGCATTGTTCACAATTACACCCGTGTATACCCAAAAAGTATGTCTCGAACAACTGAAACATAAACATAAATTTTCCAAACAACCATGGAAAAAAATCACATATAAAAAATATACATTACTTGATAGTCATCACCATGTGCTTTATACTTCACAACTCAAGACAAAAGGACTCAAACCCTTCTCTGCAAAATTCTCACTCTGAACTACCAACTAGCCTCAAAACATAGTCATGGAAACAATGACCTTCAACACCTTTAGGACCACTATAATATAATTAAAATGAATTTATATTATCCTATGATGTCATTATACCATTCTTAAATAGATAGATAATATGTTCAAAAGGCAATATTGGTCTTCCAGACCAATCTTATAGTCTTGTACCTCACTGTCTAAACTAGATAGGTCAACTTATGAGCAGCATTTTCATCATATCCACTATTCTCAAAAACTTATATCCAACATAAAAATGTATTAAAATTATTTAATAATGTATTCATGTACTTGGATTCATATTCATCCCTATTCCATGATAACACATCCCTAATTAACATCTCACTTCTACTTGGTTTTCTCATTGTTTACACTATTAGGTCTGTTGGCGACTGGTCAACTTGGATGACCGGTTTAGCACACCTAAGGTATATAACATTCTCATAAACCAATATTTCCATCAAATATAAGTTTCAATATTTTTCCTCCATCCATTTAATAACTTTGACTTGGTCAACTCTGATTGTTATAACAAATCTTTGAGAAATAAGGCCTTTCCTCTAGGGTCCACTTACTCACTTGACAAAAAAATCACACATAGAGGTGGCCAGGATATTTTAATACAACCTCAAATAAATTTAATATCCATATCAATCCATTCTAATCACTTTAGAATAAGATCTTTCACATCAGGTTATTGTTAGGGTTTTAGAGAGGGTTATTATTATTTTTGGTGTTAATAATTATTCATAAAGGACTACCCATAATTTATAAAACTAATGCATAGAGATATTATATATGACCCTTACCCATATCTCCTCAATATCTCAGGTTCCCATGTAAAGGTTACACATGTCAATGGACACCTAAACGTCCTTCTTGGGTTGAGATCCTCCATTTTGTGCACTCAAGAGGCCGTAAAACACTTTTTCAAGCCTAAACCTTCAAAAATTAACCTCAAACTTGGTCAAAAAAACCTAAAAAATAAATCACACTCTTTATAATGCTCATATTCTCATTCTTATCTTGAAATCTGAAACTCATACCTCATTTGGCCACCATCTCTCTCTTTGTTTGCTTATACCTTGACCTGTAAATCAAATTAGGCCTTGAAACAGACCTTCTAACCACTGTCCAAGCTCTAAAACCTCATTTAAATTCTCACATAACATTTCACAGCTCAAATAATTCCAAACATCCTTCATATGTCTTGTCAATAGCTTATGATGCCTCATTAGGCCAAGCAGGGTCTAAAGGTGGTTTAGTTACATATTAGATATGTAGGTCTTACCCCTGTAGGCTGACCCTAAAACTCATATGAGTGTTCCAATGACTCACATACAACCTCATATATATTCTTATGCCTCTATGCATCTATCTCATCAAGACACCATGCACAAACCTTCTCACTATGACTCTTCATGCTATGACTAGTCTCATGACTAGACTTCTCAAGCACTTGAAACTTGACAACTGACCTTGAAACACTTATTTATGATATTATACCTTGATCATAGGTCCTACATGCTTCACAAACAATGTCATTCCTCTCAATGCTTATATCAAATAATAACATTCTATGATGACCTCATGAACACCTTTCTTAAGAACCTTTTACATCAATGACAACATAAATGCCAAACTTCAACAATAGGAACAATGCTCAACATTCCGCCTTATTATCTTTCACACATCATAAAAGGAAGCAGGTTATGGTATCAAATTTCCTAGGGTCTCTGTCTACTAGAGCATGCCATACAAGATACCTTAGTGGGCTGATGTAAGTTGTTACATACAAGGAGGTTGTTTGGAGTACTTCTCTGAAACTTATGCAATAAACTTTAGTCTCTCTTATGCCCAAAAGAACTATATCATTCAGATTTATAAGTTAAATCATTATTCATTATCACATGTCTCCAGTTTACTAATTTTATTAATGCATAAATAAAATAAGTGAAGGATGAATATGCAGTCTAGATAAAACTTGAACAACTGACCATACTTCAGACTAATCTACTACTAGTATAAAATTGACATAAAAAATATCAAAAGAGAGATAGGGTAGGGAGGGAGGAAATATGAGATCACTTTCTAATGAATATATTTTTGGCCCTGTTAAATAGATAAATATATTGAGAAAGTAGTTTTTATTTGGACAACATAGCACAACCATAAGGCAGAGATGGTGCAGTAGTCTCAGGATCAAGTAGTTATGTATAAGAGGGAAGCAAAGTCACCATAGACATGCACAGACAATATCATTCACAAATATTTCATATGTAATATAATTCAAGGAAAACAAATTCAAGATTCATCAATTTTTAAATGAATTATAAAAAGTATTCACATAGCCACAGCTCATGCTAAAATAAAAGATAAACTAGGAAATAATAAATTATAAGAAAATAAAAATGGTGAAGTCCTCTACTATAGATATAAATATAAATAGAATAGACCTGTATATAGTCTAATGGATAATCTAATATAGGATTTTAATAGTATTACCCACACACCAGGTGGTTGAAAATATTCAATGCATTACCCACCCACCAAGTGGTTACAAGCATTAATTAATAGGCACCACAATTTAATGTGTGTTGATATTCAAGATAACAACCTCTATTTTGAATGCACCTTAGAAATTAGATAATTGGTAACATGACAATATTGTACTAATGCATCACTTTAACTGACACATGTTCAAGTTGAATTTTGCTCCTTCTGATGGATTACTATTTATTAAATATATGGGGCACAAGTTTTCATTGTCCAATTGTGAACACTCCTCTTTTCAATTGACTATGCATAGGCATTCCTTATTCTCTTGTGATCTTAGAATATTTTATCCTATTGTGCACACCATTGTTTGACTTAGCCTAGTATCTAATTCATCTTGGAATCTATTTCCATGATCCTTTTGGTATTAGGTGATGAGATATTCAATAATTTCACAAATTTGATTGGACTCACGATCCAATTCCTATATTTTTATAGGCTATATGGAAAAAATGATCAATTTAAATCTTTGATCTTGTTCATAGAGGTCCATGCATCAGCATTGGGAAGGTCATCCTGCGTGGCCATTTCTCATTACTAAAAAAATCTAGTATGTCTTTGATATGTAAGGATCCTGCTATGTGTTAACTTATAGATAATTTAAAACTTGTTGAGGGTCTTAAGTTTTATTTAGACCATGGTGTAATGATATCTTGACAAGTGTCAATATCATGTTACTCATTTTTGCAAGTCCTCGATCACTTTTCCATGCTTTGACTACCCCAGAGTCCCAAGATTATGCCACATATTGTGATCTCAAAGACTCACTTGATCTTGGCCTCATCCTGTTGTTTTTTGTTTGAATCTAGGTATGGAAAATTGGGATGATGTCATGTGGCATTACCCTATTTACCCAAAATATCTAAAATTTTTTTGAACCTAGGCACAAAAAAGTGGGATGATGCCATGTG
The DNA here is from genome assembly GCA_037957365.1 of Torreya grandis. Taxonomy (NCBI): domain Eukaryota; kingdom Viridiplantae; phylum Streptophyta; class Pinopsida; order Cupressales; family Taxaceae; genus Torreya; species Torreya grandis. Next base: position 4,227,686 of record JARHVA010000453.1, on the reverse strand, counting down.
GCATCATCTAATTTACCAAAAGGATCTATTTCTTGCCCACTTTGTCTGGATCCTCTTGAGGTGCACCCAAAGTGTTGAAGGCTTTGGTTTTGTGTCCAAAGTGTTCTAAAGCTACAAAGATCTAGAATCTCAATAAGTGGCATTATCTCATATATTCTAGACCTATGAACAGATAATTAATCGTTAGTTTTTAATATAAAAACTAGATATTAGATCTCAAATTTATGGAAAATAGACTAAGTGTAAAAACTTGAATAGAGAGGAAAAAATTGTAGAATATCAATCAATAAATAAGGGTCCTTACACCATGTTGTTTCTAAAATCAGCTTAGGTTGTTTTTGGAAAACTCCTACGAAACTTGTCCATTTCGCCTTTTTCTCTCAAAGTTCATTTTTTGAGATGAGTTTTTCTTGTTCTCGTGTTTGCTCAACTGGCATCATTCAAAGTTCGTAACATCTCTTTGTTACGTTTTCCCCAAAATGTGAAAGTTTTTATAGTCTCGATGTGACCAAGGGACAAACTTCCCTTTTCCCAGAGTTTGTCTTTTTCCTTCCATTTTCAAGCAAAGACGGCAAATTTTGCCATCAATGCATTTATTTTTTCTTTTCCATGCAAGAGCGGTGAATTTTTCCACCCTTGCATCCAAAATGCAGGAGTGGCAAAATTTGCCGCCCTTGCATTTTTCTCCTTCCCATGCAGGAGCGGTGAATTTTGTCGCCCCTACATATCTTTTAAATTTCAGTGTAGGAGCGGCAATTTTCACCGCCCCTACACTACCTCATTTTTTATGCATGGCATTTATGGCCACACGCATCGAGTGGTTGGGGCCAATTTTTGCCCCATTTAATCTCTTTTTGGTTATTTTTTATTTATTTCTTCCAATCCTCCTCGTGCCCTCTGCCTCTGGACGATCCAACAAGCGGGAAGAAGCATGTTTCGTCAGATTCAAGTTCTCATCGCACATTTTTTTCTAGGTAGGTCTTTGTTTTTATGTTTTGTTTCATTTTCTTTCCTCTTTTTAGGTTTTCTTTTAGTTTTATTTTTCCTCCTCTTCCTTTCCTCTCATTGGGACACCTTTCTCCTCCCACCGTGCTCCTTTCCTCCTCTTCCCTTCCTCCCCGTTATCCTTTTCATGCTTTTCCTCAGTGTTAGGGCAGCAAATTTCACTGCCCTCCCTTTTTTTCCTAAGTCTTCCTACCTATGTAAGGGTGGCAAGTTATTCTGCCGTAACACTACGTTTCCCTCTCTTGCACTGGCGACAAATTTTGTCTCTAATGCAAGTCGACTTGACCAAGGTGTAAAAGCGGCAAATTTTGTCACCGTTACACCTATTTTTTTCCTGAGTGCAAGGGCAACAAATTTTACCGTCCTTACACATTCTCTTTCCAACATGCATAAGCAAAAAAAATTGCCGCCAATGCATTTTCCCATCTCGCATGCACAAGTGAAAAATTTTGCCGCCTATGCATGCAAACCATCCCACATGTCAGGGCGACAGATTTTGCCACCCTTGCATCCTTCTTCTCCATTTCCTCTAACTCTGAAGAATTTTTGTTCCTTCTATTTTTCACATGGCCTCCTCATTTTCCTCTTTCTTTTCAACCCACTCGCACCTCGGCCTTGTCAAGTGCCCTTCCTTGGTCATGATCACCCGATGTGCAATTTTCCTAAATTGCCAATTTTTCCTTAATTGCACGATCATGATTCTTATCACAGATCTCCCTGAGGATCCTCTTTCATCGACATCCTCTCAATAAAGGCTTGTCTCGATGACTGAAGCTTCTCTAAAAAAGTTGAAGGCCATGAAGTACTAGTATCAAGGTGTTTTCCCAATCACCTCAGTCACTTCTAATGTCAACAACATTAGAGACATAGAGATTGGCCACATGGATATGGCTGAGTTCGTGGAGAGAACCAAGGTGACAAACCCGAGCTCAGAGATGAAAAGAATCATTAAGAGCAACATCCATCTAGTCTCCTCTTTGCCTGTAGCGGCGCATCACACAGAGTTCATCTTCTAGTGTGCCCAGTTCTATAACAAAGAGGCCAGGATAGTATCAAATGCCAGTGGCAACATGATAATTTGACTAGACCCCAAATTTATTGATAATGTATTCATGTGCCCTCCTACTACCGAAGTGCTGAAAATCAACTTCATTGAGGCACAGAAAGAGTATGACAAAGATCCTGAGAGGGCGAAAAAGGTGATGAACAATAGATGGCTCAAGAATCCTAGAGCTAACTTGTCTAGATGGCCACAAATTTTTTTGAGAAGTAATTTTATAGAAAATTTTGGTGACTTAATTACTCTTCTCAGTAGAGTATGAGGTCTACCATCTTCTTCCCAATTCCATGAATAGATGTATCCCTTTATGAAGATAATTCTACAAGGGAAACAAGTCATCCTCTGGGATGAGTAGATCAGCAACGCTCTTCATGAGCAATTGACAAAGGTGTCTACTACTTCGAAGTTCTATATGACTTCATACTTAGTATACACTGCAGCTTCAATGTGAACCTTTCCAAGTTTGACAACAGAAAGAGACAAAAGAACCACCCCAGTTTATTTATATTACCCTCAACTAACACTAAAAGGATCAATCTGTCACGTTAGAAGGGTAAATGATGCCTTCTTCATGATATTTTTGTGCCTTTTCGATCCTCAGCTAGAACAGAAAAGAGTATCAGATGAATCTTGGATGGTTGTTAATGATTTTCACTGCATGTTTTTACAATTCTCCTCCTTTTGTTATCTACGAGTTGGCTTTTTCCAAGGCTATCCCTACATGCTCCCCAAATTTTTTTCTAACAAATTAGTCTAAATAGAGCTGTGTAGACAGATTATTATCGTACACACTAAGCAAATGGAACTTAAGAAGCCAGGTTTCAGGTTCCCAATAGAAATTGGTAAATACTCAATTTTGACTGTCATCAAAGCAAGGGTAATGGAGAGAGAAATGCAACTGGTCACCATGAAACAGTTCAAAAGAAGGCCCAATTTTGACTATAGGGGTGTCAAGGATATGATCAGAAGAAAGACTCAGTTTCATGAGCCCATGATTGAAGACATCTGGATAGACTTGAGAACAGTGGAAGAGATCAAAATAATGGACTATAGTAGACTAACTCTGGAGCAGATTGAATATCTAGGGCTTGCAGATATTCCCCATAATTTGGTTGATGATAAAAATATAATTAATAGTAGATACCTGGCTGAAAAAGTTGCTAACTCTCCTCTTCCTCCAATTCAGTGGTCTCAAAAGGAGTTGACTTCTTTAAGGATGAGATTCGAACCAATATTGGCTAACACCAATGATTGGCTAGTGGCCAAAATAATCACATTGAAGGAATTCATCACAGGATCAGAGGATAAATTCCAAGAAGAAAAAAGGAAGAGAGTAGAGAATAGAACTAAGAATAAAGGTGACATTCCTTCTCCTTCTAGGCCTCACAAGCCTAAGATCATCTTTGTGTCAAAGAAATTGAAGGTTGCTGAGAAGGAGCTAGAATCAACAGCTATGGGGGCTGGAGAATAAGGCACTCAGGAACAGGTGGTGAAACAGATGGAGACAAATGATAGGCCTTCAGAGCAACAGAGAACTAAAACTCTATCTCCCCAAGAAGGGGCACAACCACTTGCAGGGGTTTCTTCTTCGCCACCCCAATTCCCTGTGGCATCTCCTTTGCCTCTTTCTCCCATCAGCATTCCTTCTTCTAGAGCTACCTCTCCTGGATTTATTTTTGGTGATCCTCAAGGTGCTTTCGGGGACATCCTTCGCTCCTCAGGATCTATCCCTAGTCTCTCATCTCCTTCTTTCAATATTGGAGACAGTTCTGCCATTGACCAGCCAACAACTGATACAGTTTCACCTACTATACCCACTGTGCTTGTTGTTCTCACTAGTAGTGCAGATGTTACCCTAATAACACTAGTTGCAGGGACTGTTGCCATGGTAAGTACTTCTACTCTCCCACCTTGGTTATCAACTTTCACACCCAAAAGGAAGAAGCAAGCCATCTTTGTAGATGACTTTAATTTTGGAAAAATAGTGCCAATGAAAGCTAAGACCCCTAAGAAACCAAAGATCTTTTCAAAAATGGTTGAGAAAAAGGGACACAAATTTTTGAAAATAGTCAAACCTCCACAGGATGCAACCCTAGAGGATTTTGACATGATCAACTATTCCATTACTCGTGTTGAGTTGGGAAAGTAACTCATGAGCGTGCAAAGAGCGACCTACAGTCAACAATGGATATCATGGTCCAAAAATTTGATAGGAAGAAAGAGATGAAAGATTATTACAAGGCAAAGGCAGAATAATTGACTGCGGTAGTCAAGAAATTCACTTTTGCTCCTAAAGTAGCGACCCCAGAAGTCTTTTCCATAGATGATCCTGTTATTCAAAAAGTAGAGAAAACCTACATGAAAGGGAAAGTACTTAAATATTATATATAAAAGATGCATACACAAGGAATTTCCTTACTTACAGAGGTTGCTGAGAAGACAAAGAAGATGAAGAAAATAAGGACAGATTTAGAAGACCTCATCTCTCTTATTTCTCAAGATATTGACAGTACAAATAAATATCTTAGCAAGTGGATAGAGAAGAAGGCTCTGAAGAAACGCACCTTAGTATCGATCGGCGTCATTGCCAACAAAGATTCCTTTGTTGAAATCAAATAATCACTAATATACAAAATCCAAGTACTTAAAGCACTAATCAAAGATCTCGAGTCTTCCAAGGATGCTAGAGAGAAAAGTGACACCGGCCTGTTGAATAGACTGGAGGAATTGCCTTGTGAACTCACCTCTAGAGATAATCAATTTCTTTCAGCAGAAGAGATGATTCAAGAATTTAAAGGTATGATTCAAAGGGATTTCGAAGAGAAAGTGTTTTCAAAGACTTATGTGGATAACATTTTAGATACTCGGTTAACTCTAGATAATTTAAGAACCAGGTTAACTAGTCATGCCAAAGCAATCACAGCATTGAAAGACGCTACAATCAGAGCCAAAGCAATCTTCAAGAATACCATTGTGAAAGATAGTATAGGAATTCAGGCATCTATCGCCATGTATGATGCTCATCTAAAAAAATTTGGCGGCAAGAGTTGAATTATTCCTCCATTCTCTCTTCTTTCTTTCTTCTCATGTATTTTTGTCATGTAAAAGTACATGCACTTTTGTAATATGTAATTACATGTAAAAAATTTAAAAAATATCCTGAAGTCAACGATGACTCATCTTTGACTAGGTTTTTAATATTTTAATCTTTTTCCAATTTTGAAGGTTTCTCCCTATATATAGAGGGAACTTCTTTTGTAAAAGGGCTCTAGATAATTGAGAGCAAAAACTCTGATGAAATTGAGACACCTTTTGAGACTTTGTGCTCAATTTGTAAATCATATTTTATCGAATGAATGAAAAACAAGTTAATTTCATACTTTGTGTTGAAGTAATTTGTGTTACTTAAGAAATAGTTCTTATGTTCTCTTTCCTGATAATCTTTCATCTATTCGATTTAATAAGCAAAGTGTGTGTATTGAAATTATCTAAAGACGTTTTTAAAGGATAAAAGAAAGACTTTGAGCTACTATTATCTTGGTGACCCTTTTATCCATTGTATTTTTAGGCAAAGACTTTGGGCTTTATTTCACTCTAATGTTACGTGTGTTTCGAATCAGTAAAGGAGGCAACGAAAGACTTTGTGCTCTTGTGGGTTTCCTTTTGGACTTTGTTACTACTTCAAGAGATTTTCTGCTATGCACTGGATACCATTCCTGAAAGAAGAGGAATGCTTTCAGCCATCGACTGAGACCTCCTTCTTTCATTCCTTGAACATCATCTCTGAAAAAAGAGAGATGGATAGTGTTATACTACCTTGAGTATTATCTTATGTTTATTTTTATATATATAGCATATAAGTGATTCATAGGGAACCTCCCCTTGATGAGAGGAGAGATTAATCTCATTAAGATGTGGTAAACCTACACTTTTTGTGGCATAAATCTCCTTGTACTATGGTTGATATACCCATTTTGTCATCAGTTAGTTGATGAAAAAATATTCACCCAACAACTTTTGGTGACTCCGCTAGGGACACGAATGTGCATTTTGAAGCCTTAAGCTTCAACTTGAAGCAGTTTTAGTTCCTTTTTCATTTGACACTCTAGCAGATTCACCGTACACATGAGGCTAGAGAGCTCAAGGTATTGTTGATCCTGTATTTGAGTTGGTGTGACAAACTAATTTTGAGATTTCTCCTCCACCATCTCGCCTTCAGTGAACTAGGAGTTTTCCTCCTCCCAACATCAAATCTCCCATACCTAGTGAATTTTCTAGTCTCAATACTGGTAAGGCTTTGTCTTTTTTAACCCCACCAAGATTTGTTATCCCAACATTTAACCATCCTATCATAATGGCTCAAAGTCTGTGGGGCAATTCTTTTGGCCCTCTTAATTTGACTCCACCCTTACACGAACTACCTCATAGTTCTAGAAAAAACTTTTTCAAAATTTTTGGTGATAGGAAGGTTCACCCTGATGAGCATATTGTCACCTTCTCTATAGCATGTGGTGTAATAGGTGTGGAATTTGAAGATGTAGCAGTGAGACTTTTTGTAAAAACTCTGCAAGGCACTTCCGCATATTGGTTTTACCACATTCAAGCTCAAACTATATCTGACTGGAATACACTCAAATCTAAATTTGAAGCTAAGTTTAAACCTACTGAAGACGTGCATGCCTTGTTAGCTCAACTTACGTAGATGAAGAAGGAACCCCATGAGCCCATGAGGGATTTCATATCCAAATTTAATAAGTTAAGGAACCGGATTCCTACGATCACTCAGCCCACGTCGAAGAATCTCAAGTGCTTTTTTATTAACTCGCAACTTCCCGAAGTAAGTTTTTTGTTGAGGCGGGCTGACCCTATGGATCTCATGATGGCTCAAAATTTGGCTACTGAGATTGAGGATGATCTTATCTTGGTAGGTAAAATTAGAAAATACTCCAGTAAAAATAGATTTTTTTTATCTGCTAAAATTTCTTCTACAAGCACTACAGATCCTATGGTGCAAAAGTTGACAAATGAACTGATAGCTTTGAAAAGATAAATGGCCAAAGGTATTTCTACTCCCACTTATTGGGATATGCCAAGGAGAACATTTTAGAATCAGAAATATCAGGGCAATGTTGCTCGATACCAAGGGCAACCAAATCGCCTACCTCCCCCACATGGAAAACTTGCCATTGAAGTAGCACCTACCAATTCAGCGATCGATTACCTGGAGGCTAAACATGATTTCTCACTCTAACCTTAGTTGGACCAACAAGATGATGCTAATCTCTTTGAAGAGCAGGAAGAAGAATTAGCTAGCGACTCCAATATCAATTTTTTAGATTATCAAGACGAAGCTGGAAGTAAAGAAGAAGGGTTTGACAGATCCTATGTTGTTTTTACGAGATCTCAAAACTAGTCAGCTCTATAAACTGACAAAAGAAAAGTAGAAGAAGAACCTCAGTCGGTGGTCTCCATTATTAAATGAGGGACTCCATTGCCTTCCCAGTCAAAGGATCAACTAACAAAAAAGTAAGTACCTCAAACTGTCCCATATCTTCCACCTCTATTTCTCAAACCAGTGCCACACCCACTAAAAATCAATATGATGGGCCTTCTTCCTCTATCTCAAATTCATTTCAATTATTTGATATAATTGATCATGCCAAAAAGACTAAGATTCAAATGACTAAGATTGAGTATTTGCGAGCCAATCCTGAACAGTTTGATAGGTTGGTAGAATATGTAAAAAATAAAGCCATTCCCACAGGGCAAGATTCTTCAAAGGCAACTCATGATTCTCCCAAGGATAAAGCCACCCAAAATAATCTTGTCGTGACTCCTCCTGTTGCTCCCAAGAAAATAGAACCTTTTTATGTTTCCTTGCTGATAAATGGTTATAAATTGAGTAATTGCATAGTAGACTCTAGAGCTTCTGATAATGTTATGCCTGCCAAGGTGGCAGATTCCCTTGGTCTAACTTTGACCAAAACTTTTGGGAGGTGTTTTTCTATGGAAAACAAGTAAGTCCCACTCCTTGGTCAAATAAAAGATGCCTAATTTGCATTCGCAGCTTTTCCAAAAAAAAAGATAAAAATGACGGTTCTGGTGGCCAATGTTCTAGCCTCTTACGACATCCATCTTGGGTATAATTTTTTCAAGGATGTTGGTGGTGAGCTAAGCATGGACATGTTTGAGGCAAGGATCCCAATTCAAGGTATTATGAAGAGATTACTTCGTGAAAAAGTGGCAAAATATGTAGTCACTTGATCGTCAGCACCAGAAGCTCAAATTTTATTTGAGTCTTCGGGCATGGGTAACTATTTCCTATCTACAGATGAAGTTCATGAAGCATCTGATGAAACTCCTATAGGTAACAACTTAGAAATGTATTTAGCTGACACAGTAAGAGAATCAGTGAAGCAAAATGAATGCATGGAATAATCTCTTCCTCCAAATGAAGAAGTTTTCAAAGAAAAAATGGTGTCTAGTGAGGTATGGATTTTAGAATTCAATGGCAGCTACTCCTCTACTGGTTTAGGAGCTAGGGTTGTGTTGGTATCTCCTCAAAAAGATATTATTCCTTTATCTTATAAGTTACAGTTCAGCAACACCAACAACACAGCTGAGTATTAATCCATGTTGCTTGGATTGTAGGTTGCTAAAGAAAAAGGCATAAAACTCCTTCATGCTAAAGGGGATGCCAAATTGGTGGTTTTTCAGGTAAGAAACCTCTATCAAACTAAGAACGAAATATTTTACCACTACCATAATCTAGTTTGGGACCAAATTGAAAACTTTGATGCTTTTAGCATCTCTGCCATTCTGAGAGAATTCAATGACCGGGCAGATAAATTAGTTGTTTCTGCTACTCTCTTGGTTCCCCACCCATACTTTAAAGGAAACAAGTACACTATTGAACTGGTCTTTTGACCAAGTGTACCTGATAATGCCAGCCATTGGCAAATATTCAACAATGACAATCAAATCATTGCCTTCTTGGAGTAAAAAGACAGCTTCGAATAGTTATATTTTGAAGGCAGTGAACTTAAAAAATGTGAGACAACTTTTGAATCAAATACAAACGCAGGTGAGGAGTTCCTATAACTTAAAGGGAATAAGATTTCTAAAGGCTTGGTTTCTCTATAAAAATTGTTTGATAACCATGACAGATTCATCAAACAATGGCGAACGGATTCAAGCTTCTCTCAGGATTTTGATCAAGTAAATCTAGGAACCAAAGGAGATCATAAGATGGTGAACATTGGAAAATGTTGCACTCCTGAGGAGAGATTCAATTTCGCTACTCTACTCTGCCAATATATAGATGTCTTAGCATATTCCTATGACGACCTGAAATCACTCAGGCCTGATAAAATTCACCATGACATTCTTCTTAAGGCTAACTTAGTGCCTTACAAGAAAAAGTCTAGGCAATATAATCTAAAAATATCAAGTACCATTTTATCTGAGATACAAAAAATGCTTGATGCCAAGATAATTTTCTCAATCCATCACTCCACATGGATTGTCAATATAGTGCCTATGAGAAAGAAGAATGGCAAAATTTGAATTTGTGTGGACTTTAGGAACTTAAATCAATTATCTTTAAAAGATAACTACGCTCTCCCTATCATGGATCAGGTTCTATAGATGGTGACAGGTTCAAAGATGTTATCAATGCTAGATGATTTCTCAAGGTACAATCAGGTTGAAGTTGGAAAAGCAGATCAGCATAAGACTGCCTTCGCCACACCTTGGGGCACCTTTGCTTATCGAAAAATGCCTTTTGGTCTGATAAATGTAGGCACCACATTTTAAAGAGTGATAGACCTTTCTTTCAAGGATGAAATGGGTAAGTTCATTGTAGTATACCTGAATGATTTGATGGTATTTTTAAAGCATCATTCTGACCATGTCCACCATTTACAAAGAATATTGGAACATTGTCGTCAGAATGGTATTTCTCTCAATTCTAAAAAATATATCTTTGGGGTGACAGAAGGAAAACTTCTCAGACATATTGTGTCCCAAAAAGGTATAAAAATTGACTCAGAAAGAGTCAAGTCCATCCAAGAGCTTACTCTGCCTACCAGTAAAATTGTGGTTCACTCTTTCTTTGAAAAGGTGAATTTTCTTCAAAGGTTCATCTTTGAGTTCATTGAGAAAACTCACCACATTGTCAATATGATGAAAGGCAAAGCCACCTTCAGGTGAACTACAGAAGACAAATCAATGTTCAAAGACATCAAAGAAGCAATCGCTCGCACACTAATTCTGGTTTATCCAGACTACACCAAAGACTTCAAAATATATAGTTATGCTTCTGAACATACACTCTCAGCTATTTTGGTTTAACAGAACCAAGAAGGTGTGGAATCTCCTATTTCCTTCATGAGTTGTCTGCTCAAAGCTCATGCGCTGAAATATTCAAATATAGAGAAGCATGTGTATGCGGTGGTCAAAGCAGTTAAGCACTTCAAGTTTTATATCCTGAATTCACATACTGAGGTTTTGGTGTCTGATACAATGGTGAAGTCTATTTTGACTCAATAAGAGTTTGGTACAAAGAGGGGTAATTGGATTGCCAAGATCCAAGAGTTTGATCTAGACATCAAACCTACCAAGCTTGTGTGGGGAAAGGGTCTTTGTCAGTTGATTGCTGACAACATTCCCAAGGGAACAAAAAATAAAGAAATGGAGGTTGAAGACATGCCTACGGTCCTCTTTGTTGCCAATATTGATGTGTGGTATTCTGACATCACCCATTTTCTAACCTATGGTGAGTGTCCTGCTCATCTCTCCTACAAGAAAAAATGAAATGTTAAACTAAAAGCCACTAGCTATATTTTGTGGAATAATGGTTTGTATAAAAGAAGCCTGGATGGGGTATTTTTTTGTTGTGTCGATAAGGTACAACAAGATAAGCTTTTAGAGTCTTTTCACAATTTGGCCTGTGGACATTTTTTTGCACTAGTGACAGTGCATAAAATTTTGTGAGCAAGGTACTATTGGCCTACGCTATTTCAAGATGCCTATAAATGGGTGCGTAGATGTGAATTATGTCAGCAATTCGTTAGAAAGCCTAAACTCGCTGCATTACCCCTCAAGCCAGTAATAATTGAAGAGTCTTTTCAACAGTGGGGTATTGACTTCATTAGCGCAATTAACCCATCTTCAAGTGCCAGACATGATTATGTCCTCACGACAACTGATTACTTTACCAAATGGGTAGAAGCCATCCCAACAAAGCACGCTATGTCCGAAGTGGTGTACAATTTTCTTAAGGAAAATATCATTTTCTAGTTTGAGGTTCCACTTAAAATTATAACAGATAATGCAACCTATTTTTTTCACATGAAATTACTCAATTCTACTTTAATTATTGAATTACCCTATCCCATACTTCAGATTATTTTCGACAAGAGAACGGCCAAGCAGAATTGAGCAATAAGAACCTAGTTACTATTATCAAGAAATTGGTAGATGACAATCAGATAACTTGGCACAAAGTACTGTTTGATGCTTTATGAGTAGATAGAATTACACCCAAGAGGGCCATAGGCATGTCACTATTCCAACTTATATATGGCTTGAATGCGGAGATACTTATCACTCTAGAATTACCAGTGCTCAGATTAGCCAAAGCAATTAAAGATTCAACCTTCAAAAATTTAATTGACAAAAGGATCATGTGTCTAACTAAATTGAATGAGCAGTGAACCATGGTGGTGGACCAGATTACGGCCCATCAGAATCAAGTGAAGAAACTTTTTGACGAAAGGACTAAATTTTATGATTTTCAAATTGGAGATCAAGTCTTGTTGAGGGACAAGAAGAGAGAACCAAAGGGAATGCACAGCAAATTTGATTCTTTGTGGAGATGTCCATTTACCATTTGACAACTCTGTGGTGAGAATATCTTCTTTCTAGAGTACTAAGATGGAGCATCATTTTCATTACCCCATAGTGGGCAACACCTGAAGCATTTCAATCCTTGAAGTTTAGATAGATTCACTTGTATATTTGTATAGTTTTTATGTTGTGTTTGTTTTCTTTCATTTTTAGCGTGACTCCATAGCCCAATGGCTTAGATGAAGGAACTTAGAGACTAGTTTCTACTCCCATTGATTGATTTGATCAAATAGAAGTTCTCCAACAAGAGCCAACTATTCTTTCCAAAATCAGCTTAGCACGTTTTTAGAAAATCTCCTATGAAACTTATCTATTTCGCCTTTTTCTCTCTAAATTCATTTTTTGAGACGAGTTTTTCTTGTTCTCATGTTTGCTCAACTGGCATCATTCGAATTTCATATTGTCTCTTTGTTACATTTTTCCTAAAATATGAAAGTTGTTACAGTCTCGATGCGACCAGGGGACAAATTTCCCTTTTCCTAGAGTTAGTCTTTTTTCTTCCATTTTCATGCAAAGGCGGCAAATTCTATCGTCAATGCATTTCTTTTTTCTTTTCCATGCAGGAGTAGCAAATTTTTCCACCCTTGCATCTAAAATTCAGGAGCGGCAAAATTTGCCTCCCCTGCATTTTTCTCCTTCCCATGTAGGAGTGGCAAATTTCGCCGCCCTTGCATGTCTTTTAAATTTTAGTGTAAGAGCGGTGATTTTTGTTGCCCCTACACTGCCCCATTTTTCATGTGCGGTATTTATGACCACGTGCATCGAGTGGTTGGGGCCAATTTTCACCCCATTTAATCTTTTTTTGATTCTTTTTGATTTATTTCTTCCAATCCTCCTCTTGCCCTCTACCTCTAGATGATCCAGCAAGCGAAAAGAAGCGTGTTTTGTCGAATTCAAGTTCTCATCGCGCATTTTTTTTAGGTAGGTCTTTGTTTTTACATTTTGTCTCATTTTCTTTCCTCTTTTTAGGTTTTTCTTTAGTTTTCTTTTTCCTCCTCTTCCTTTCCTCCCATCGGGATGCCTTTCTCCTCCCACCGTGTTCTTTTCCTCCTCTTCCCTTCCTCCTCGTTATCCTTTTCATGCTTTTCCTTAGTGTTAGGGCAGCAAATTTTGCTACCCTCCCTTTTTTTCCTAAATCTTCCTACCTGTGTAAGGGCAATGAATTTCACCACCCTAACACTGCATTTCCCTCTCTTGCACCAGCGACATGTTTTGTCGCCGATGCAAGTCGACCCAACCAAGGTGTAAGGGCGATAAATTTTGCCACCGTTACACCTTTTTTTTCCTGAGTGTAAGGGTGGAAAATTTTGCCACCCTTACATGTTCTCTTCCCAACATGCATAGGTGACAAATTTTGTTACTGATGCATTTTCCCATCTTGCATGCACAAGCAGCAAATTTTTCTGCCTATGCATGCAGACCGTCCCACATGCCAGGGTGGCAGATTTTACCGCCATTGCATCTTTTTTCTCCATTTTCTCTAACTCTAGAGAATTTTTGTTCCTGCCATTTTTCACACCTCCTCATTTTCCTCTCACTTTCCAACCCACTTGCACCTCAGCCCTATCAAGTGCCCTTCTTTGGTCATGATCACCCGACGTGCAATTTCCTTAAATTGTCAATTTTTTCTTAATTACACAATCATGATTCTTATCGCAATTCTCCCTGAGGATCCTCCTTCATCGACGTCCTCTCAACAAAGGCTCATCCCAATGACTGAAGTTTCTCTAAAGAAGTTGAAGGCCATGAAGTACCAGTATCAAGGTGTTTTTTTAATCACCTTGATCACTTCTAATGTCGACAACATTAGAGACACAAAAATCGGCCACATGGATATGGCTGAGTTTGTGGAGAGAACCAAGGTGACAAAACTGAGCTCAGAGATGAAAAGAATCATTAAGAGCAACATCCATCTAGTCTCCTCTTTCTCTGTAGTGGTGCATCACATAGAATTCATCCTCCAGTGCGCCTAGTTCTATAACAGAGAGACTAGGATAGTGTCAGATGTCAGTGGCAACATGATAATTTTATTGGACCTGAATTTATCGATAAAGTTTTTATGTGCCCTCCTAATACTGAAGTGCTAAAAATTGACTTCATTGAGGCATAAAAAGAGTAAGACAAAGATCTCAAGAGAGCGGAAAAGGTGATGAACAACAGATGGCTCAAGACTACCAGAGCCAACTTGTCTAGATGGCCGCAAAATTTTTTAAGAAGTGATTTTATAGAATAAGTTAGTGACTTAATTACTCTTCTCATTAGAGTATGAGATCTACCATCTTCTTTCCAATTCCATGAATGGATGTATCCCTTTATTAAGATAATTCTACAAGGGAAACAAGTCATCTCTGGGGTGAGCAGATCAGCAACGCTCTTCATGAGCAATTGACAAAGGTGTCTACTACTTAAAAATTTTATATGACTTCGTACTTAGTATACATTGTAGCTTCAATGCGAACCTTTCCAGGTTTGATAACAGAAAGAGATAGAAGAACCACCCCAGTTTATTCATATTATCCTCAGCTAACACTAAAAGGATCAATCTGTCACTTTATGAAGGTAAATGATGCCTTCTTCATTGTATTTTTATGCCTTTTTGATCCTCAACTAGAATAGAAAAGAGTTTCAGATGAAGCATGGATGGTTGTCAATGATTTTGGTTGTATGTTTTTATAATTCCCCCCTTTTTGCTATCTACGGATTGGCTTTTTCCAAGGTTATCCCTACATGCTCCCTAGATTTCCTTCTAACAAATTAGTCCTAATGGAGCTGTGTAGATAGATTATTGTCGTACACACTAAGCAAATGGAACTTAAGAAGCTAGGTTTTAGGTTCCCAATAGAAATTGGTAGATACTCAGTTTTAACTGTAGCCAAAGCAAGGGTAATGGAGATAGAAATGCAACTAATCACCATGAAGTAGTTCAAAAGAAGGCCCAATTTTGAATACAGGGGTGTCAAGGATATGATCAAAAGAAAGACTCAGTTTCATGAGCTCATGATTGAAGACATCTGGATATACTTGATAACAGTAGAAGAGATCAAAAGAATGGACTACAACAAACTGACTCTGGAGCAGATTGAATATCTAGGGCTTGCAGATATTCCCCTTAATTTGGTTGATGATAAAAATATAATTAACAGTAGATACCTGGCTGAAAAAGTTTATAACTCTCCTCTTCCTCCAATTCAGTGGTCCCAAAAGGAGTTGACTTTTTTAAGGATGAGATTTGAACCAATATTGGCTAACACCAATGATTGGCTAGCAGCTAAAGGAATAACATTGAAGGAATTCCTCACAGGATCAGAGGCTAAATTCCAAGAAGAAAAAAAAAAAGAGCATAGAATAGAACTAAGAATAAAGGCGATGTTCCTTCTCCTTCTAGGCCTCACAAGCCTAGGATCATTTTTGTGTCAAAGAAATTGAAGGTTGCTGAAAAGGATCCAAAATTAACAAGTATGGGGGATGGAGAACAAGGCACTCAGGAACAGGTGGCAGAACAGATGGAGATAGATGACAGGCCTTCAGAGCAATAGAGAACTAAAACTCTATCTCCTCAAAAAGGGGCACAACCACTTGCAGGGGTTTCTTCTTGCCACCCCAATCCCCTGTGGCATCTTCTTTACCTCTTTCTCCCATCAGCATTCCTTCTTCTGGAGCTGCCTGTCATTATGGATTTATTTTTAGTGATCCTCAAGGCATTTCTGGAGACGTCCTTTACTCTTCAGGATCTATCCCTAGTCTCTAATCTCCTTCTTTCAATATTGGAGATAGTTTTGCCATTGACCAGCCAATGGCTGATACAATTTCACTTGCTACACCCACTGCGCCCGTTGTTCCCACAAGTAGTGCAGATGTTAGCCCAATAAAACTAGCTATAGGGACTATTGCCAAGGTAAGTGTTTTTGCTCTCCCACCTTGGTTATCAAATTTCACACCCAAAAGGAAGAAGCAAGCCATCTTTGCAGATGAATTTGATTTTAGCAAAATAGTGCTAGTGAAAGATAAGACCCCTAAGAAACCAAGGATCCTTTCAAAAATGGTTGAGGAAAAGGGACACAAATTTCTAGAAATAGCCAAACCTCCATAGGATGTAACCCTAGAGGATTTTGACATGAGCAACTATTCCATTTCTTGTGTTGAGTTGGGGAAAGTAACTCACGAGGGTGTGAAGAGCGACCTACAGTCAGCTATAGATATCATGGTCCAAAAATTTGACAGGGAGAAAGAGATGAAAGATTATTACAAGGTAAAGGTAGAACAATTGACCGTAGTAGTTAGGAGATTCATTTTTGCTCTTGAAGTAGTGACCCCAGAAGCCTTTTCCATAGATGATCTTGTTATCCATAAAGCAGAGAAAACCTACATGAAAGGGAAAGTACTTGAAGATTATATAGAAAAGATGCATACACAAGGAATTTCCTTGCTTACAGGGGTTGCTGAGAAGACAGAGAAGATGAAGAAAATAAGGATGGATTTAGAAGACCTCTCCTCTCTTATTTATCAAGATATTGACAGTACAAATAAATATCTTAGCAAGTGGATATAGATGAAGGCTCTGAATAAATGTACCTTAGTATCAATCGGCATCATTGCCAACAAATATTCTTATGTTAAAATCAAATAATCACTGATATATAGAATCCAGGTACATATGGAGCTGATCGAAGATCTTGAGTCTTCCAAGGATGCTAGTGAGAAAAGTTACAATGGCCTGTTGAACAGACTAGAGGAATTACCTTGTGAACTCACCTCTAGAGATAATCAATTTCTTTCAACAGAAGAGATGATTCAAGAATTCAAAGGTATGATCCAAAGGGATTTTGAAGAGAAATCATTTTTAAAGACTTCTTTAGATAACATTTTAGATACTCGGTTAACTCTGGATAATCTAATAACCAAGTTAACTAGTCATGTCAAAACAATCATAGCATTGAAAGATGCTATAATCAGAGCCAAAGTAATCTTCAAGAATACCATTGTGCTAGATAGTATAAAAATTTAGGCATCTATTGCCATGTATGATGCTCATCTGAAAAAGTTTGGCAGCAAGAGTTGAATTATTCCTCCATTCTCTCTTCTTTCTTTCTTCTCATGTACTTTTGTCATGTAAAAGTACATGCACTTTTGAAATATGTAATTACATGTAAAAAATTTGGAAAATATCCCAAAGTCAAAGATGACTCATCTTTGACTAGGTTTTTAATATTTTAATCTTTTTCCAATTTTGAAGGTTTCTCCCTATATATAGAGGGAACCTCTTTTGTAAAAGGGCTCTGGATAATTAAGAGAAAAAACTCTGCTGAAATTGAGACACTTCTTGAGACTTTGTGCTCAATTTATAAATCATATTTTGTCGAATGAATGAGAAACAGGTTAATTTCATACTTTGTGTTGAAGTAATTTGTGTTACTTAGAAAATAGTTCTTATGTTCTCTTTCCTGATAATCTCTCATCTGTTCGATTTAATAAGCAAAGTGTGTGTATTGAAATTATCTAAAGATGTTTTTAAAGGATAAAAGAAAGACTTTGAGCTGCTTTTATCTTGGTGACCCTTTTATCCATTGTAGTTTTAGGCAAAGACTTTGGGCTTTGTTTCACTCTACTGTTACGTGTGTTCTAAATCAGTAAAGGAGGCAACAGAAGACTTTGTGCTTTCGTGGGTTTTATTGTGGACTTTGTTACTACTTCAGGAGATTTTCTACTATGCGTTGGATACCATTCTTGAAATAAGAGGAATGCTTTCAGCCATCGACTGGGACCTCTTTCTTTTGTTCCTTGGACATCATATCTCAAAAAAGAGAGATGGATGGTGTTATACTACCCTGATTATTATTTTCTATTTATTTATATAACATATAAGTGATTCATAGGGAACCTCCCCTTGATGAGAGGAGAGATTCATCTCATTAAGATGTGGTAAACCTACACTTTTTGTGGCATAAATTTCCTTGTACTGTGGTTGATATACCCATTTTGTCATCAGTTAGTTGACGACAAAATATTCACCCAACACACCAAATATTTGATTGATCTATTTAATAAAATAAATGATTAAGTATTTTAGATCAAAAAATATAGATAAAAAGAGTCAATTTTAGATTTCTTAAGTTACAAATTAGACTCATAATCAAAATATTTAATCAGACTCAAATAATTAGGTCCAAAGAGAAAAACATGCTAGTTCCATGACAATCTTGATGGGCTAGACAATCGTCAATCTTAAGTAGGTGAAATGCTGACCTGTATGTCAACATTCTATCTAATTTGTAGTCAATGCCATGCAATATCTATTCAATCATTTTAGACATGATTTAGTGTTTAATTGGGTTGATGACATATATACTCTTAGTAGAATGATATCTTGATAGGTGTCCAAATCTCATTCACTTGAGGTATAACATGAGACTTACAAACATATGGACCACCAAGGGGACCTAGAGAAAAAGGATCATGCCACTTGGCATATCTCAGGCATATAAAGGGTTGACTATCATTAGGGAGTATATGAACTACCTTGGGGGCCCTAAGAAGTGGGATCGTGCCATGTGGCATGATCATGCACATCCATAAGGTCCAAGGGTTGTTGAATAGACTGAGGGGGCTAATGGGAATAGGGAAATAGGATTGTTCCATACGAGATGATCTCGAGTACCCTAGGAGTTTAGGAAAAAATGACTAAGTTAAAAGAGTATCAATAAAATGAGCGAGCAACAAGTGGTAGTTCCTCACTTACCCAAGGACTCACATGAAGCTTAGATGAGTGTTGGATCACAAGGAAATCATAAAACCATTAGACTTTAAAGATATGGATGTTTAAAAAAATGGCTAAGTCTGTTTAAATAAAAGCGATTAAGTCCCAAATAAAACCTTATAGAGACTTGGACATTTGATCGATTCTAAAGATAAATAAATCCATTTTTTTTAAATGACTAAGTAAAACAATAATATTGCATGAATACCTAGTCATTTTAGATGGAAATAAATCAGAAATGGATCAATTTGCTTGAGAAAACAAATAGAGAACTCTGAAATAGTTAGGTAATTTACATAAATCTGAGGTGAAATGATTTGAAAATGGGAACTTTAATTTCATTCAATACATAATGAAAAATAGACCAAGACTTATCAGATTTTAAAGAGCACAAAAAGTTAAATCAATATAGATCTAATTACCAATACAGATCCAACTCTTTTAGACTAAATGAATATAATGGATAGTTTAATTTTAGACCTAGTTCAAAGATTAAATCTAATGCAGTACCAAACCTACAACTTGTCAATAAACTTTCCACTCTAACCATGAATAAAAGAGATACCCATACCTTATTAGACCATAAGACCAAACTCTAAATAAAAAATAGATTCTATGATTTTAGTGATGAAATTAGTGTGTATTGTGATAGTAACAACACAGCTTCAAATTGAGCAAGACTAAGAAGAATGTAATTCAAAAGAGAAAATAAACACAATTATTATACCTTCTTGAAATTATCTTTCTAGTTTTTTGATATGCTTTGATGTATAGATGTAGTTGCAAGCTTCATGGTGGATGTCTGTGATCAAAAGGATAACATCTCCCCTTGCTAAATGGATAATTTGGATTGATAAGTGATGGTATTAATGTATGAGTGGCTCTCTAAAATGGCAACACTTTGTTGTGTTTTTTATACTTGCTAAGAATGGATATGGACCATCGATCTTGGAGCAAGATATATGGTTCAGGATTAGTTTTAATCCACATAAATGAGGGAGGTGGAGTGTGCAAGAAAGAGGGATGAAGTGTATAATAGGATGAATTGATGAGGCATGGGCTTATGGCATGCCTTTTTGAAAATGGGGTTTCATAGGGACTATAAGTAAATTAAAAATTCATTTATGGAAGAATGTGAGGAAAATAGGATTTATTGATTTATGAAAATAGAGATATTCCAAATTCTTTAGATTTTCCCAGTAAAAGAAGATTAGATAATTAATGAGATTAATTAACTAATAGTCATATGAATTTTTTGGGAAAGGATGTGATCATGGAAGAAATAACTAATTGATTAGGGGGATGAATAATGAATTGAATAGGGACATTAGTATGAATAGAAGAGTGATTAGATGATTTAGGATGGTGTTAGCATGGATTAGTACGAGGAATAAAATCAACATGAAGCATCTAATTTTAGGTGTTTACATTTTTCCTCTCTTTAAAATGGTATTATGAGACACAATAAATGGAGTAATAGCTCTCCAATGAAAGATGTAGAAAAAATGTGGATGAAAAATTAGATGATGAAGATGAAATAATGTGACAGATGATGCCCCCTTTATAGGGCATGCAAGGAGGAAGGATGTGGCTGGGCTCTCAAAAAATAGAGGAAGAGGATAGAATGGAAGAATCAATGGGTGGGTGATGAAAAAGAGAGATGGGATGTAGGATGTGATGATGATTAGATGATATTAGCCTATTGACAAGATTAAGCCACTCGAGCTAATACTTGCATGATTTTATTTCCAATAATGATGGACTAATCTACCCCAAGCAAGGTAGATTTTAGAAGGATGTGTCATGAGAGAAGTTACACACTTTGACTTACCCCAAGCAGAGTGGATGTGGGAAAAATATCCTGAAAAACTGCAAGCTTGGATTTCAGAATGATCTATCCCGATGATGAAGCTATAAGCTTGATTTTCCACAAACATGGCAAAATTTTTAAGATTAGATTGGATGGATGATTGATTGACTTATTTATTAATTAATTTATTTCCAATAATAGATCAAATATTTGACCTATTATATATATATATATATATATATATATATATATATATATATATATATATTTTAAGGATTACATGATCTCGTTGATGGATGATAAGAAGTTGATAGGTTGGACACAAACATGTGTGAAGGATGTAATGAATTTTCAAAGAATGACTAAGTTGCAAAAACTTGGGCACATGAGGATGATAAAAAGTGATTAAATAATGATTGAATAATGATGTGATTAGATATGGAGAGAATTGGATAAACTTTGGATGATAAAAGGATTGGATATAGATCATGGTAAACTGATGTTTGCACACATGGGGTGAGAGAATGCTTTTTAGATATGCATTATTTGCTAGAAGAAATGGTCAATGAAAATAAGAATAAGAATGGTGAATGGTGGTGGCCAAGATGACCTCATAAATTCCATGTAACTGAGTGTTGCTTACATAGTCCAAATAGACCTCAAGTTGATGTACTTCTCCTAAAAAAGGGAGGAATGTGATGAGGAAAAGATGATGAAAATAGGAATGATGGTGGTCTATTTGACCTTAGAAATGCCATGTGACTGAGCATTTCCTACATAGTCTAAATAGAGCTTAGGCCATTGTATTTCTCTCTAAAAGAGAGAAATATGATGATAAATGAGGAAGATAAATAGATGATTATCCAATTTGATCAAAATAAGGATGAGCTGATTGGATTTGAAACTAGATGATTTTTCAAGGGGATAAACTTCTATTTTAACACATCTCTACCTAGTTTTTAAAACTAAATTTTTGATTTTGTACATGGCAGTATGTGTATACACATAATATCTTCAAACTTTATCAATTACTAATGCTTTCTCTCTTGTAGGATCCTATCGAGTCTCAATCTCTCTGAGTGCATGCCTTAATGGGTGCATTGGAAAAGGGTGGGAATACCATTGGTTCTTTGCAGTATTGTTGTTCCCTATACTACCACTTTATATCAATCCAACCATCTCCTATACACTTCCCTAAGCCTTGTATCCTCTCTATCACACTCCTCCAAAAATTCACCACCTTGCTTAGCCCATTCCTAAGCCTAAAACCCTTTTTGATGATTTCAATTACATTGTCAGCCCCATCGACCCTATATTCAAATTGATATAACATGTTAAGGGTCTAGGTTGGCTCCTAGCTGACCTAGACTAAAACCTAACTTGTTTTTAGAAAATAATGATATAGAGTCAACTGGGTCGACCCTATTAGCTAAATTTTTTGAAAGGTTTAGGGTTATATTCAACTATATATACACATTCATTCCATCATTTATTAGAGAGACAAGGATTTAATTATTAATTTGTGATTCTTTATAATCTACTATTCTATCATTATACTTGAGGAGTTATTGCTTTTGGTTTATACTTGGAGAAGAATCTTATCTTGTGGAAAAGTCTTGGATGATTTATCCTTTCTTAGTGATCCTTACAAACCACAACAACCTCTTACGAAGTACTTTTGGCCAAGGGAGAGATTGTCTCTCGATGGGTTCATCTTCAAGGTAAGTATCTCAAATTTTACTCCTCTATTTTAGTAGATAGAAGTAACATAAGTAATGGCTATTGAATATATTACTCTCTCTATGCATTAGGGTTTTACCTATACATAGCTTAATTAGAAATCTTCTATGCATATTTAGTTTTTATGTTTATTACCCCCACTTTGTGACACAATATTTGATGATAACTAGATTAGACTTGAATTTACTTCTCATTTATTTTGTGAATATGAAAACATAGGACCTAGCTAGGGTTATTGCATGGTGTTGCTTGACTAGAGGATTTGGAACCCTCTATAGTGATGTTATTGTCGTAATATATCCCTTGTTTAAGTTAAGAGTATCCATATTAGTCATGACCCTGAATATCTAATGTATCAACAATCAAAAGTGTAATTAGGATTTATCTTCTCTGAAATAGGATTGATTAATAGATTAATTGCATTTTTCTTTGCATACATTTTGGTGAACCCGACGTGAGTCAAACCCTTGTAGGTTTTCTTTCACACTTTCATTTTATCATTATATTATATATTTATATTTTTAAGTAATGTATCAAATCTATCAGTATATTTCTAACAGTCTATGCATAGGTTTAACACATAGTCACTCCAAAATGAATATGTTTTGTTTGTGCAGGTATTGTCCAAATATAGGTGACTAGATTGATCGATTCAACATAGTTCTATTTTTTAGTTTTAGATTTTCATACATAGTCAAACTAGTCAACTCTATTCATAATTCTATTCTTTCAATGTACAGGTATACAAATATAGTTTAGCTCGTTAACTTTGTTTGCCACCTTTTTGTTAGCACATAGGTCTATAAACATAATCAAACCAGTCAACTCTATTAGCAAAAATTTTGAATCAATATTTAAGCATAATGGCATAAAAAATTTCAATCTAAACATCTTCAAACCCACTAAGGTTCATTATTACTCTCTCCATCATTTCATTTCTTCCTTTTTAGTAATATTTTTCACAATTTTTTAGTATAAAAAATTGCATCCCTACAACTAATTGGGTCGACCAACTTGACATATATTTGTTGTCTATCTTGTATCTTGAAGACATAGTCAACCTATTCAACTATGGTCTTTTAGATATTACTTATACAAAATAATAGTGACCCTTTTGAATTTATTCTATACTATTTTCATATAGTGTCACCTAAAGCAACTCTATACTCTTCAAAATCAAGGAATTAACCTCTTTTTTCTTGTAATAAATTCATCTTTCCTTCCAGTTGCTTGCGTGCTTAGAGCAACAAACATAGATTAATAGGTTGTTTTTCAAATTACCAATTCAGTCACACTATTTTTCTCTTTTGAACACACTTCCAAATCACTTTACACATAAAAAGCATTAAATATTTATCTTCCCAAGGTCTAACTACTTAGATTTATTCACCAAGGGGGAAGCTGAATTAGTTTTCTAACCAAGTATAAACACATGGTTAATGGGTGTATATTAGCAAATCACCCAACACTCTTATCATTGTGAGATTATGAAGTGAGGGGGTAAGACCCAATACCAAGCCAGTACTATTGCCAATACAGATCCCTTTCAATGTAAATATCCCAGAACTAGCCTTAGATTATTTTCTAGTTCCTCATTACATCCAACTTCTTAATCACATTAATATTAAATTTCATTATAACTTATTAAACACTTAAGATGACCAATTAGATAGCATTGATTTAAAATTTGATACTTACTCTTTGATCATTGTATTTTTATTGCAAAATTTGTATTAGCCAACGTTGATGCAAGGTTTGTGTTGTGTGTTCTAATTGGATTAGTCACATTGATGCAATTTCTTGTGTGTTTAATTTTATTTTGATTTGATATTATCTTTCAAAAATTTTCTCTATTTTAAAACACTATCATTTTTATCGACACAATCTCTTAAAAACTATTTAGCTTTTCCTTGACTGCAATACATAGTCGACTAGTCTGACTGTGTCTCTTTATCTCCCTATTTAGTCCCTTGTCTAAGTAGTCCATATTCAATCTATCTAGCTATGTCTTCTTATTTATTGGTATGTTCCCTTTTTAGAAGTACACTATTGACCCATATGACTATATATCTCTTTATCCTATTTCAATTTCCTCCTTTATAGCACATAGTTAACCAACTCAATTGTGTCATTTTGTTGTCTTATGTGAATTTTATTCACTTACTTTGTCGACCTAGTTGACTCTGTACCTGTTGGCTGAAATTGCTCTCTTTTGGCTGAATTTTTTCCTATTTTTCATTATTATTTCCTAATCTCATATTCTTTCTTCAATCATCATGAAATACCCTATCAAAATCTTCTTGGACAACATTAATCCATTTAGATGCTATATGTGATGCTCTTTTCTTCCTATTTTTACTTCCCAAAAAGATCCTCACTATTGGAGTACCTCTTCTCCTCCCTCATCTTTCGATTGAAACATGGTTAACAACACTCCAATAGATGAGATTGGTAGATCAAATCTTTTTCATACTTATCAAGACAATTCCCATCTTCAAACATCTCACCATAATGTGGGATTAATTGACACAATTCTATCTAACAACCCCATAGGGAATATACTAGCTAGAAACCCTCCCCCTAATAACAATTTGGGGAATCCTCATACAAACATTAACCCACCAATTGATATAACTTATATTATTGCACAGATAGTTCAACAAATGAACATAATGCAAACATATAACACCTCCCAAATGATGGAACTACAACATCATTTGATCAACAAGGATAATCAACCTTCCGTTCTTCTCCCTCAAAATAATCAAAATTTTATTCCTCCACCTCTTCGAGATATCGGGGAATGTCATCCCCCAACCTATCAGGCATAATAAGATGCTTCAACACATCCAAAATAGTCCCTTACCCCCTTTCATTATTTTTATTTATATTGGTAATACATCTTCAACTATTAAATATGATGGGATTAAAAACCCAGCATCTTACCTTAAGGTATTTGGAAATCTTTATAAAAAGTGGATCCAAACTAATAATTTCACCACAACCAAAATTTTAGTTAAAACTTTAAAAAATGATGTATTAGAATGGTATAACCAACTTCTCCAATATTATATTTGGAAATTAAAAGATTTAGTCAATCCTCTAGTTAAAAAAATTTAACACAATGATCTTCCCAAAAATTGCCTTAGTCATTTCATCAATGTTAAGAAATCTCTTACCAAATCAGCTCATGGTTTTATCAAACAATGGAAAAATTGGCTCATAAGGCCAATCTCAACATGATTTATGATAACTTGTTTAAACTCTTTATAACCACATTAACACCTTCACTCCAATACAAGGTTTAAACTTTCACTTCCCAAATTTTAAATGAAGCTCTTGACCAAGCTAAACGCCAAGCCTTCTTAATGAAATAGTTTTAACCTAGTACTAAAATCACTAAAGGATATTTTCAACATTCAACCAATGCAATAATCGGCAATCCTCCTCAACCCAAACTAGGAGTAGCCAAAGTCAACAATGCCCAACCTTCTCATTTGCCATTAACCATGCAACAAATGAAAGAATTTTTAGTTTTCTCTAAACCATTTACTTACCCCAATAATCCCCCTAAATGGTAAGATCTTAATCAATTTTGTTGGTTCCATGCCGATATAGATCATTCCCATGAAACATGTAGAGGGCTTACCAAATTTATCATTTCTTTTATGCTTGGAAATTTATTTAATCATAATGACATGATTCAAATTTGTTGTCAAGATTACATTAATGCTTCTCAAAAGAAATAAGCTTCCAAAGCTTCTTCTTCTAACAACCTTAAATCTTTCTCTACATCTAACCCTCAACAAGCAAAAAGGGATATTTATGTGATTGATGTTGATGATGATCAATATTATTCCATTTCAATATGTAAGGGTAGATAAGGTCAATTATCGATGCAAACCAACCCACAAAGATCCCATCAGCAAACCAAAGAAACCATCTTTAAAAGAACAACTTCTGAATGATACTACTAATCACTTGTCTTTAGGAACCAATGAGGATCTACCTCTGAACCTTTGAACCTCCAATCACTTCTCTTCCTTCTAAACCTATTTTATCTTCTAAGCCTTGTGCTAGTAATTCTTCTTTCAAAACCCATTGTAACTTCTTAGAAGAACTCAACTCTATGCCTTGAAAAATTCCTCTCATGGATTTAGTTTGTAACTCTCCTTATCATAATAAGTTAGTCATGAAACAACTTCAATAAATTGAACAACCTTCCCCCTTAGAAGAGTAACCTTCCTCTTATGAGCCTTAAACAATAGAAGTGCATACCATTGAAACCATTTATCCTTATTCAAAACCTTCCATAGAGTTCCTCGAAGAAGACATGAT
This sequence comes from Torreya grandis, assembly GCA_037957365.1. Classification (NCBI taxonomy): domain Eukaryota; kingdom Viridiplantae; phylum Streptophyta; class Pinopsida; order Cupressales; family Taxaceae; genus Torreya; species Torreya grandis. Next base: position 4,201,070 of record JARHVA010000453.1, on the reverse strand, counting down.
CAATGATGAAATCCTCTTTCGAGCTGATGATCCACCCCTTTTTATTAAGATATCCATTAATACCACCCTCATTTGTAAAGTTTAGTAGACAAAGGGTTTGGTATTGACATATTTTTAGCTCATTCAACAACTCATCTATAAGAAAGATCATCTCAAATAAACTCATTTGACATGTCGTGGATTTGACAAAACTAATCAAAAATTACCTAGTTATATTTAGATCCCTCTTACTATTGGACCTAAGACTATATGAACTAAGCTTATGGTCCTCGATTTACCATTATCTTACAATATACTCCTGGATACCCATGCACTCATTGCATGAAGGATATCACCTCTTCCAATAGCTAATGTATCAAGTTCCTTCATAATGGCAAAAGGTATAAACATGAGGCCGAACTTAACCCATGGAGTATCCAGCTCCATATTCCCAAATCTCAATATCAGATTCCCACTATTCTAAAGACTAATAGTGCCCCTTTACCTGAATTCATCAATATGAATCTAGATTTACATGTCGCTCTTGTTTATTCTAATGATGATGAGCCTAATGACTTGAAAAATGCATTCAGTACTACTAAGTTACCTCCTTACATCTCAAAGTGGATACCTTCCTCCTTATTACCTCATGACCATACCATCCCTCTCATTGATGGGATCATTGGTTTCCCTCCTCCATTCAATGCCCATGAAGTATCTTATATAAAATATGACTTCACATATAAGGATTATGGAGTGGAAAAATTATTTCAAGATCCTTTAATTATGCCACTGTGTAAATTTAGTGATTTTGGCATCTCACCTTCCAAAGTTCCTTCTGAGTCATAATCATGTACAATTTATCCAAATTATGAAGATAACTACATCATGTCCCAAGATCAATCATGAGACTTGGATGTTCAACATTATCAAAAAAAACTAGCTCAAATACATGCTTTCAACCATGATGTTCATACCATTTCCATATATTTGGAGATGGAACCTAAAGGTCATGTACCTCCAATTAACTCTCCACTTCTTGGTAATCCTTAAGTAATTGAACAAATATTACCCCTCACATCTTTAGAACTTTTTTAACCTTTTATACCTCTCCGCATCAATTATTCTACTTGATCATTTTCTAGCCAATGATTCCAATAATAAAATAATTGAATATGATCAACCTTCCTCTACAGTTCCACCTACTCCTAAGATAACCCTTGATTCCAAGTCCATAGATTTATGCCAAATACATTCTGAATATGACTGCCACAATAACAAAATTATTTATTTTGAAGTATATGTGGAACATTATGCCCCTCTACCTACGTTGCCTAGTAATGAAGACATCCTTAAATTTCTCCATGCCCGAAAACCTCAACTTCATCGATAACATCATAAAATTGGGAATTTTAGGCAAAAAGCCCCTCATTTTAACAAATTCATTGCTATCATTGATCCTAAAACAAATCCTACTTCCTCTCTGCCTAACGTGCCATATCAATTTAAAGATGGAGATTATATGCTTATTAAGGAAACTACAAGAATCGAATATGGTACCCCCTCATTCCCTCGACTTATAACAATCTCTAGAGAACTTCCACCAACTGAACATGATAACTTTAGTTTATTATTTGATAAGTATCATGAGACATTCACTTGGTCATATGAGGAATGCATGGCATTGATCCTAGTATTGTGGTGCACAATATCATCACATATCATGATGCCAAACTTGTATAATAAAAATAGTATAAATTTCCTCTTAAATTTTCCAACTTATGCCATAAATAAATCATTAAACTTTTAGATGCTAAATTTATCAAACCTGTGGACTATTCTGAATGTGTCTCAAACATTATCCCAATTCACAAAAAAGTCACCATAGTCATTCACATTTACATCGATTTCTATAACCTCAATCTTGCTTGTCCCAAGGACAACTTCCCATTACCTTTGATAGATGTCATCATCTATTACATTATTATATATGACATGTTGTGCCTCATGGATGGTTTCTTGGGTTATAATCAAATTCATATCACCCCTGAAAATCAACACAAGACAACTTTCACCATGGAATGGGGCACTTATTGCTACATTAAAATGCCCTTTAGCCTTAAAAATGTTAGAGCTACCTATGAGTGGGATATGACCCACATTTTTCATGAACTTATCCATAAGATTTTGGAAACCTATGTGGATGACCTCATTTCCAAATCTAAAAGTAACAAAACTCATCTTCCAGATTTCATATCATCTTTGATCACCTCATCAACTATAAAGTTATACTAAACCCCTACAAATGTGTCTTTGTTATCACATCTGGTAAAGCATTATGGTTCTTAGTATCTCTTCATAGTATTGATGTCAATCTCACTAAGCTCAAAGCTATTATCAATACGCCTATCCCTTGTTTCATTACAAATATTCATACTTACCTTGGTAATCTTGGGGCAATATGATGATCTATCCCCAAAATGGCTTATCAAATTTATTATGTTAACTCCTTCTCAAAAAAGATAATGCTCTTGAATGGACTAATACCCACCCTTTGTACACCCTCTAATGGTCATCCTTTAATCTTGTACACTTCTTCCACACCCATATCAATTGGGGTAATGATTTCCCAACAAGATGATACCAAAAGAGAGTATGCCATCTATTATATTAGCTGAGGTCTCATTGATTTTTAAAAATGTTATACCAAAGTTGAACGTGATTCCTTTGCTTTCTATTTTGCAACTAAAAAGCTCTATAATTATATGCTTTATCAAATAACTTATGTTATAGTTCATTCTAAACCCCATCATCACTTTTTATCTAAATCCTTTCTCCCCGAAGATAAAATTGGCAAGTAGATTTTTTTTTTAATGTAATTTTATCTCTGTATCATCATGCAAAAAGTTATCAAATGACAAGTCATTATTGACCAACTAGAAGCAACACTCATTCCCAGCACCAATTACCTTCAAGATAGTCTCTCCAATAACAAAATTCTCTATATTGAAGCCCTGAATTAGGCTATATCTCTTAAAGATTACTTCGATAACTTCACTTCTGATTTAGAATCAAGTGATCAAGAAGATTCCTCTACCATTCATGATAATAATAAATCTAAAGTAGTCATCAAAGTACTTTCCAAAATCAACATCAATTTACACAAAGACACTTGAACACTTTATTTTTATGGTGCCAAATGCCTTTAAGGAGATGAGGTAGGTTGTATGCTCATTATTCCTCATGGTAAAATTATTCTTTTGGTATTTTGACTTACATTTGATGTCACTAATAACATTGCAGAATATGAAGCATTAATCCTAGGCATGAGAGTGACACCTGAGTTAGACATTGCATATATTCATGCTTTGGGTGACTCCCAACTCATTTTTTGAAAGGTTAATGGTGATTATTAATGTAAAAGTGAAAATCCTATTACTTATCATCAAATAGTCACTACCCTTGCCAAATAATTCACCTCTTTTACCATCAAGCCCATCCTTAGAGATCAAAACTCTATCACTAATTTCCTTACTTCTTTAGCATCTTTATTTCATCCACACAAAGTTCTCATTGATTCTACCTTTATTATTCAAATAATAAATTATCCATCTTCCATAAAATCACAAAATTCACTTATCTGTCATATTGAGGCAATCACCATTTGACAGAGCCCATGCAATAAAGACATCATTCAATTTCTTGAGCATCAAACCTATCTTCCAAACATAGATTCCCATAAAAAGACTCAAATTCACAAACAAGATTTTAAATATGTCTTTTTATATAACCCCCTTTATAATTGTAATGTTAAAGTTACCCTACCCTACTTTGTAATGAAGAGGTTCTTCCTCTCCTTCAATAAGCACATGGGGGTATTTGTGGTGGTCACTATAGTATACATGCAACAACACATAAATGCTTATGTATGAGATACTTTTTGCCTACTTTTTAAAATGATGTTATTGAGTTCACTAAAAAGTGTAGCTCTTGATAAATTCATGATGATATCATCCACTCACCACCAACCAAGATGCAAACTATGGAATCTCCTTGGCCATTCTTAATGTGGGAATTAGATCTCACAGGCAAACTACCTAAATCATAGGATGGGCATGTATTTGTCATCACGGCTACCAAATATTTTACCAAATGGGTCAAATCTATGCCTCTCATCAATGTTATAAGAACCACTATTTCTAAATTCATCTTTAATCAAATCATTTGTCATTTTGTATTTCCCCGTACTATCATTTTTTATAATGGTGGTAATTTCAAAAATAAAGACGTGAAATAACTATGTGCTAAATCAAAATCTCTCACAAATTTTCTGCACCCTACCATCCATAATGAAATGGCCAAGCTGAGGTCACTAAAAAAAGTCTCAATAAAATTTTCCAAAATATAATCCATAAGGCTCGCACAGATTGGCATCTTCATTTATATCCAACTCTTTTTGCCTATTACATTAGCATACACATTGCTACTAGGGCAACACCATTATCATTGGTCTATGGCTCTGAATTTGTCCTCCCATTAGAATTTGAGCTTCCCTCTCTCCATATATCTCTTCACGGTATCATAACCAATAAGGAATTATGAGAATCTTGCCTTCATGATCTTGATCTTCTTGATGAACACTGTCTATCCGCTCTACAACACCATTGTTAATGCAAGTCTCATATCGCAAAACAACATAATAAAAGGGTTAAAGTTTGTAATTTAAATATTGGTTATCTAGTCCTTAAATTAGATTATACCCATGATAAATAAGGAAAATATGCCCACAAATGGTGAGGGCCTTATTTAGTAAAAGACATACTTGCTCTTAGCATCTATCACCTCCAAACTAATGAAGGCCATATTTTCAAAGAGCCCACCAATGCCTAATTCTTGAAAAATTACTTTGCTTAGATATTTCCCTTTTTATCACGCTTTCTATATGATATCCTCCTAACTCTTTTTGTAATATATCTACACGGATCTTGCCCCTACAATAGTTTCTCCTTCCACAAGCCTTAGTTCCTTTTCTTCATCCTTTGGTTTCTTTTTTCTCATGAGTTGCATTGTAAAACTGTGGATAAGACCCAGTCTTCCTCATGACTTCATTTGCTCTTATTGTTTCATTACTTTCTAATTTTTTTTCACCCTCTTGGGTTTTTATTTTATGATTTTTAGTGTAAAACCATAGATAGGACCACGCCTTCCTCATAAATACCATCTTTCTCATCTTTATTTTTTCCATGCTTTGTTCACCCTCTTGGGTTTATTTTTTATGATTTGTAGTGTAAGTCCATGGATATGAATAGACCCTCCTCATAAAATCACCATCTTTAATTAATTTAGGGTTCCTTCTCTAGAATGTCAAGTAATGGTTACAAGTTTATGACCCCTTGTTCTCAGCTTTAGTTTTTGTTTCTTTTATAGATAAAACTTGAACAATAAACTATGTTGGCATGTTTCCCTACACTTCCAACATTCTTATGATAAAGAATCACACTTACCTGTGATTCTATCCCTTTTTCACCTTTGTCACATTTTTTTTTATTTGAATTAATTCAAATTATTTCATGTTTCATTCGTCTTTATTTCCTTTCCTTTCATTCTACTTTGGATAAAACAAGGTCAAATTCAATATATCACTTTTATTTCACATGAATAAACAAGACTATTAGATGCCATGCTCTCTAAGTTCTCTTTATTATAAACCAAATTCCAAAGTTTTCAAATGATAGTCATATCTAGCACCCATGTTTGGTTCTTCAAATCCGTATGTAGGAGGAATAGAAAAAGTCTTCAAAAAATTAAAATCCAAATCATTTGAAACAAAAGGCAACATACAAATTCAAAAGTCAAAATCACTCCAAACGACGTGAATCATAGCACATATCCTATCTGCAATCGAAGCTAAAATTCCATAGTTTGCCTCATGATAGATTCAAGGTCAATTGAAGTGTAATGGGCCAATAGATTGGAATAAGAAAATTCAAAATGATCTATGGTGCTTACTATTTTCTCATGGAAGTACCCAATCTTCATAGTAGACTGATGACTCTGTAAAGGGGCCTGAAGAACGGGGAACACGTTGTGGAAAGGTAGGTCCATTTTATGTTTAATTCATATAACCTGCATGGGATGAACTTCATACTTCATTTGATGACGTAAGATTTATGTGGCTAGGAGAAGTTATTCAGAGTCCTTAATGTGAAAAATCCTCTTGTTTTGACAAACCCAATTTAAGTGTCTTGACTTCGATAAAGAGTTTCTCTGCCTTGATTTTTGCTTCATTTTTCTCCTCCACCGATTTCATTTCCCCCCTTGATAGGCAATTTTAATTTTAAATATATTTTCCCACTTATTTATTTCTTATTCTTCACATCTTAAAGCATGCTAGCACTACTTTATTTCAGTTTTATCTATCCTTAGAACAACACAATATGTTTGAACAACAATGGATTACTTTATTTCCACCATTGCTTTACATTTCTAGAATTGCCTTAGTTTATTTGCAAATTTTCATTGTTATACATCCTCTTTTTAGAACAATTGCATATGTTTCTACATTCATGTGCTTTTTCCATTATTGTGTGAGGTTAGCTTGTTCATTCTCACTCACCAATGTTGTTTTCCCTTTCATGCACTTTTTCCATTGATGATTGAGTAAGGATTGTTACTGCTCACTCATTAATATTGTTTTACCATTTACTTGCCCATCTTTGTTTAAGTAAGGATTATTATTGCTTTCACATTGATGTTTGATTACCATTTTGTCTTGTATACTTAGTTTGACTTGGTTTGTTTGTCATTCTTACTTAAGGTTTACTTATTTGAGTTTTTTGGTAATTTAGTAGCCTTGGATTTTTGGTTACCTAATTTACTATAAAAAATTGACTTGGTCATTTGGTCATAACTTAGCATTTGTCATCCCAGCTTACCAAATTTCCAAGTATGTCTCACCTACATTATGTCAATTATACTAGTTTTTTTACATGTGTTTGCTTTTGCTCTTTAGTTTTGCATCTTTGTGTTTGTCTAAAGTAGTTTCTATGTGTTCCACGATCAAAACTAAAAACACAACAGACAATCATCCATCAATAAATATAAGTCAAGGTATACATACATTACTTTTACTTTCAGTTATTCCATTTTAGTCATTTACTTTTAGTTATTTTATGTTTTAAAATACTATAATTTATTTAGCTTCAACATTGTGTGTTGTTATGTTCTTTTCTCAAACCACCATCCCATGTTGCACCTAAGTGACACATGATGATCTTCGAGTGGGGAATATGTATACACATAATATTTTTGAACTTTATCATTTACTGATGCTTTCTCTCTTAAATGAACCCATCGAGTCTCAATCTCTCTAAGTGCAATCCTTAAAGGGTATACTAGGAAAGAGGTGGGCAGACCATTAGTGTTTTTCAAGATTATTTTTTCCTATACTACCACATGCTATCAATCCAACCATGTCCTATACACTTCCCTAAGCCTTATCTCCTCTCTTGCACACTCCTCCAAGAATTAACTACCTTATTTATCCCCTTCCTAAGCCTAAAACCCTTTTTGATGGTTTGCATTACGTTTTCGACCCCATCGACCCTGTATTCAAATTGATAAAATGTGTTAAGGGTCTAGGTCGATTCCTAGCTAACCTAGACCAGGACCTAACTTATTTTTAGCAAATAACGATATAGAGTTGATTGTGATGACCCTATCTACTAAAATTTTGGAAAGGTTTAGGGTTATATTCAACTATATATACACATTCATTTTACCATTTCTTATAGAATCAAGGAGTTAATTATTCATTTGTGATTTTTTATAATCTGCTTTATTTCCATTCTAATTAAAGAGTTATTGCTTAGGGTTTATAATTGGAGAAAAATCTTGTCTTGTGGAAAAGTCTTGGATGATTTGGCCTTTCTTAGTGATCCTTAAAAACCACAATAACCTATTTCAAAATACCCTTGTCTAAGAGAGAGATTGAGTCTCGACAGATTCATCTTTGAGGTAAGTAGCTCTAACTTTACTCCTCTATTTTAGTAGATAGAAGTAGCATAAGTAATGGCTTTTAAATATATTTCTCTCTCCATGCATTAGGGTTTTACCTATACATAAATTAATTAGGATTATCCTATGCATGTTTAATTTCTATGTTTATACCCCCACTTTGTGCCATAATCTTTAGTGAGAACTAGATTAGACTTTATTTTACTTGCCATTTTTTTTTTGTGAATATTGAAACATAGGACCTGGCAAGGGTTATTGCATGGTGTTGCTTGATTATAGGCTTTTTAACCCTCTATAGTGATGTTATTATGGTAAGAGATCCCTTGGTTAGGTCTAACATATCCATCTTGGTCATGACCCCTAATATCTAATGTATCAACAATCAAAAGTGTATTTAGGATTTATCTTCTCTGATCTAGGATTGGTTAATGAATCAGTTGCATTTCCATTTTCATATAATATGCACCATGATATAAAACATCATGATGACCTAGTCGTACAGTGTGTCAGGATTGACCCCTAATCCAACAAACATATGACACAAATGCACCATGATATGGAAAAATTGGAATAACATCATGATCGTATGTCAATGGATGGACTCAAGTACAAGTGTGTGATTGGAGGCACCATGATATGGAATAACCATGATGATGTTCATGGTACACACAAAATAAATTAAGTTATAACATGAAAGTAAACAAACAAACAAACACACATAAACTTGAAAATAAAATCAATAAAAAGCATCTCATCATTAATCAAGTTAATATAGATGTGTGAATGCTAAATGATACTTATAGTTGGATGGTGCCCCTAGGAAAATACATGATGAAGGTTGGAATGATGATTTTCCCCAAATAGGTAGGATATAGGAATGAAATATCTTGAAGCTGAGCTAGATTGATGAATGATGAATTTTATGTGCCCCAAGTAAAATGGGTTTTTGAACAAAACATCCCAATGGTAGTTGAAATGATTTGATGAAATATTTTGACAAGATTTAGGACTAGACAAATGTTTTTGGATTTTGTGGCTTTATATCACTTTTTAGAGATTTTTGGCCTCTTCTCTTTTTTTTGACTTTTTGGATAATCTGATGTTTTTAGATTTTATGGAATAAGAATATAAATAAGGGTTCTATGGATGTATGGACAAGGGGTCACTAACAAAGAGAAAACTTGTTCTAGCACCATGATGGGAAATCTAATGGATGGATAGGATTTAGGACAATGTTGGATGATTTTGGATGAGGATGGAGGATGATTATGGTTGATAGGGGATGAATTAGGGATCTCCAAGGACTATATTGTTGTCCCCAAAAAATGCAACTCATTTTTGGGACAACCTATAGACCAAATTTTCTCTCTTCCCTTCTCAAAATTTGTTCTGAGCTTTCAAATTCCTCATTTTTAAGCTTTTTCTGTAAAGGGGATTCACTGGTTCAACATTGGTTCAAAAGCTCAAAAGCAGCCTCAGTCAAAGGAAAAGCAGCAAATAGGTGGTTCAACAGATAGTTCAACCAAGGAGCGTGAAAGTGATTGAACCAGGAAGCGATAAAACAAAGAGACTAGAATGAACCAATGAATCGATGAACTTTCAGTGGTTCAACGGGTTCAAAGTTCAACATGGTTCAAGTAACAGTCAACCAATGACGTCCCCGTAGACATCAAATTTAAGGTAAGGGAATATCTGTTGAAATTTAAATAAAGCGCAGAACTCAAAGGAAGAACCAAGCGACTGGCTGGAAAGATAGCCCAATAGCTCAAATTGCAGCAGGAAGAGACAAAGTTGGAGAAGCCCGACTGAAGAGAAAAGCCTGTGGAAAAGAGCCCTATGGAAAAAGACAAAGTGCAGTGAACATGACAAGTGTTTGGATATGTGTTCCCCTTTTGAGTTGCTTGGGCAAAACGTGTCGTGGACTCCATTTTCTGTGAGTTTCTAATGAGTTTCAGAACAGCAGAACTTGCCACTTGTCAAAGACGCAGAAAGGACCCCCCCCCCCCGAAGACTTAGGCAAGAAGGGTTATAAAGAGCAAAGAAGCACTTAAGCAGTGAAGAGAGGAGTGAGACCAAAGGATCATAAATATCTTCGAAAGAGTTATTTCCAGCAGATGAAATAGTGGATCGAGTAGACTTCTGAGTGCACCAAACCAAAGACGCAGCCTATTTTATTCCAAAAATTAAAGACAAATGAACAGTTGCACAGACGTTAGGGGGGACGGACCAGATAGTCCATATTAAGGAGAAGACATATGGGATAAAATAGTTAAGATAACTGCCCTGTTTTCAACGTAGTCCTTTGACGAACCTAAAAATTCATTCAAGGCATTGAATGCACGGCATGGGCCGTTCTTTGAAAAATGAACACCCAAGTCTTTCTTGGGACTCTATATATTGTAATCTCTCATTTTGAACCAAGGGAGACTTCTCATTTTTACAAGAACGAAACTCTGCACATTTTGAAAGAAGAAGACTGAGACTTTGAGCTCAGGTTGTAATTTCATTTTCCTTGTTATTTGAATAAGAAAGTAGGTTTTTCTAGACTTTGTGCTATTTTGACTTGTGTCATTTGAAGGTGTCCTTATTCATTTAATTTGGTGCATAGAATTAGTAAAGGTAACAAATAAGTGTCCTGAAACCAACTGTAAAAAGACTTTGTGCTTTCACAAATGATTTTAGTCGGTGTTTTTCCTTTCTTTTTTTGTGTTGAGGATTTTGGGGTGACTTTGTGCCCCCATTATCCTTTGTGATATACTCTTTGGGCAGTCGAGGTGGAGACTTTGTGCTACACTTCAGGCTGCTGGTTACCCTGTTACTAGTTACATGATACCAGAAAGAGTTTTGTTGTTTGCAAGAACAAGCACTTCTGAAAGAAGAGAAGTGACTTCTGTTGCCTCACTAGGATTTCTACTATTTAGGAAGGAATTTGGATCTTGGCTGAAAGTTGCTTCTGAAAGAAGAGAAGCACCTTCCCCATCACCCAGTATTTCTCTTCTATTTTTCAGCATATAATCTGAAAGAAGAGAGATGGATGGTTTGTCCTACCCTCTGTGTCTTACTTTCTGCATATATATATAGTATATAGCCTCCTGCATCACCTGCATACCTATAGGGAACCTCCCCTTGATGAGAGGAGAGATTTGTCTCCTACTGATGCAGTAACCTGCACATCTAGTCGATTGATCTCCCTATGCTGTGGTGATAGGAACTATTTTGGTCACCAGTTGGTTGGCCGACAAAATATTCACCCAATAGTTTTTGGCAACTCTGCTGGGGATTTGAACAAGCAGTCCCTACCATTATCCATTATAAAGTCTATTGACTCCCATCTGGGCCTTACCCACTATCATTATAGCCTTACTATCTCCCTCCATCCTCCATATCCATTACATTATCTGGTTTGCAAACCAGATCCGCTGGGAAAGACAAGTAGTTTGAAGCCTCAAGCTTTACGTTGAAGCAAGGCCAGTTTCTTTTCCATTTTTGTCCTATAATCTGGCAACTCCACTCAGATGTGTTATCCCTATTTTTCATAATCCAATCATGGCAGTTCGAGGCCCCTAGGGTAACTCATTTGGCCCACTTAATCTAACTCCACCCCTGCATGAGTTACCACTCAGTTCAATGAAGAATTTCCCCAAATTCTTTGGTGATGAAAGAGTCCACCCTGATGAACACATTGCAGCCTTCACCATAGCCTGTGGTGTGATAGGGGTGGAATTTGAAGACGTAGCAATCAGGCTGTTTGTGGAGATGCTACAAGGTGATGTTGTAGACTGGTTTTACCATCTGCAGACCAGATCAGTGACTGGCTGGGACACAATCAAAGCCAAGTTCGAAGCAAGGTTCAAACCAGTAGAAGACGCACATGCCCTTCTGGCCTAGCTCACACAAATGAAGGAGCCCCATGAGCCTATGAGGGACTTCATTGCCAGGTTTAACAAGCTAAGGCACATGATTCCCATGATCACCCAGCCAACACCTTAAAATCTCATGTGTTTCTTCATCAAATCACAGCTGCCTGAAGTGAGTTTTCTGTTGAGACGAGCTAGACACATAGACCTTGAGGCTGCTCAAGACTTGGCCACCGAGGTGGAAGATGACCTTATCTTAGATGGAAAGATAAGGAAAGATCTAAATAAAGGTAAATCCTCTTCATCTTCTGAATATTCACCTGTAGCCACCACTAATCCAATGGTGCAGAAGCTAGCAAATGAAGTGATGGCCCTCAGAAGACAAATGGCACAAGGAATGTCATCTGCTCCTTCATACAGAGATGTACCAAGGAGGACATTCCCTGATCAAGCACATCCAGGGCAGCCAAATCATCTTCCTCCCCCTCAGAGGAACCTTGCCATTGAAGCACCTCCAGCCAACTCAGCAGTTGGGTATTTGGAAACAGAGCATGATTTCTCTTTCCAACCTGAGTTTGATCAAGAAAATGACGCTTGTCTCTTCATAGAGGAGCAAGAAGAGTCAGCTGGTGACTCTTGCATCAATTTCCTGGATTACTAGGATGAACATAGAAGTAAAGGTGGAGCATCCAAGGGATCATATGTTGTGATCACCCAGTCCCAGAATCAGTCAGCTCAACAAGCTGATAAAGGAGAAACAGAGGAGCGACCTCAGCCTGCAATTTCGATTGCTAAGAGGGGGACCACTCTGCCTATCCAGCTGAAGGACTCAGTGATTGCTGAGAAAGTAAGTATCCCAAACATTTTTGCACCTTCTACTTCAATTTTACAAGCTAGTCCTCCCACCCCTCCCATAAACCAAAAAGAAGAACTCCCATCCCCTGTGCCTAGTCCAACCTAGCCATTTGACATAATTGATCATGTCAAATGTGTCAAGACCCAAACGATGGCCCCTACAGCCCAAATTTTGTTTGAATCTTCAGGCAGGGATGAAATAGTAGAAGAATTGGTGGAGTGCGGCATAAGTGCAGAAGAACCCTCCCCTCTAAATAAAAAAGAATCTGAGATATATGAGGGGGACAATCAAGACATGTGATGGGCTGAGTTATCAGGACAACAAATTATGGTACTGGACCATACTACTGCGCTCCAAAATCAGGTAGAGGAACTCTTCGCAGGGAGAGCAAGGAGTTATGGTTTTCAGTTTGAAGACCATGTCCTACCTTGGAGCAAGAAGAAGAAACGGCCAAGAGGAAAATGCATAAAATTGGTTTCCTGGTGGAAAGTTCCATTCACCCGTCACCGTTTATGGGGACAAAATGGTTTCCTACTGGTTTATCAGGATGGCACACCATTTTCACTGTCTCTCAGTGGGTAGCATCTGAAGTGCTTCAAATCTTGAGGCATCAGATAAGATCATCTGTACATATGTATATTTGTATAGTCTTTAGTTCTATTTTGTGCTTTTTGTTTTCATTTTTTGGAACCTTTCTTTTTGGGTAGCATGACTCCGTAGCCCAATGGCACGCTTCTAAGGCACTGGAGATTTTGGATTCTACTCCCTTCAATCAATTTTTCCAACTGAAGGTAGTTCCCCAACTGGAGCCCGCTGTTGTCCCCGAAAAATGCAACTCATTTTTGGGACAACCTACATACCAAAATTTCTCTCTTCCCTTCTCAAAATTTGTTCTGAGCTTTCAAATTCCTCATTTTTAAGCTTTTTTCATAAAGGGGATTCACTAGTTCAACATTGGTTCAAAAGCTCAAAAGCAGCCTCAGTCAAAGGAAAAGCAGCAAACAGGTGGTTCAACGGATGGTTCAACCAAGGAGCGTGAAAGTGATTGAACTAGGAAGCGATAAAATAAAGAGACTAGAATGAACCAATGAATCGATGAACTTTTAGTGGTTCAACGGGTTTAAAGTTCAACATGGTTCAAGCAACAGTCAACCAATGACGTCCTCGCAAATGTCAAATTTAAGGTAAGGGAATATCTCTTGAAATTCAAATAAAGCGCAGAACTCAAAGGAAGAACCAAGCGACTGGCTGGAAAGATAGCCCAATAGCTCAAATTGCAGTAGGAAGAGACAAAGCTGGAGAAGCCCAACTGAAGAGAAAAGCCTGCGGAAAAGTGTCGTATGGAAAAAGACAAAGTGCAGCGAATGTGACAAGTGTTTAGATCCGTGTTCCCCTTTTGAGTTGCTTGGGTAAAACGTGTCGTGGACTCCATTTTCTGTGAGTTTCTAATGAGTTTCATAATAGCAGAACTTGCCACTTGTTAAAGACGCAGAAAGGACCCCCTCCGAAGACTTAGGCAAGAAGGGCTATAAAGAGCAAAGAAGCGCTTAAGCAGTGAAGAGAGGAGCGAGACCAAAGGATCAAAAATATTTTTGAAAGAGTTATTTCCAGTAGATGAAACAATGGATCGTGTAGACTTCTGAGCACACCAAACCAAGGATGTGGCCTATTTTCTTCCACAAATTAAAGATGAATGAATAGCTGCACAGACGTTAGGGGGGACGGACCAAATAGTCCATATTAAGGAGAAGACATATGGGATAAAATAGTTAAGACAACTGCCCTATTTTCAATGCAGTCCTTTGACGAACCTGAAAACGCATTCAAGGCATTGAATGCACGACGTGGGCCGTTCTTTGAAAAATGAATGCCCAAGTCTTTCTTGGGACTCTATATATTGTAATCTCTCATTTTGAACCAAGGGAGACTTCTCATTTTTACAAGAATGAAAGTCTGCACATTTTGAAAGAAGAAGACTGAGACTTTGAGCTCAGGTTGTAATTTCATTTTCCTTGTTATTTGAATAAGAAACTAGGTTTTTCCAGACTTTGTGTTATTCTAAATTGTGTCATCTAAGGGTTTCCTTATTCATTTAATTTGGTGCACAGAATTAGTAAAGGCAACAAAGAAGTGTCCTGAAACCAACTGTAAAAAGACTTGTGCTTTCACAATTGATTTCAGTCGGTGTTTTTCCTTTCCTTTTTTGTGTTGAGGATTCTGGGGCAACTTTGTGCCCCCATTATCCTTTGTGATATACTCTTTGGGCAGTCGAGGTGGAGACTTTGCGCTACACTTTAGGCTATTGGTTAACCTGTTATCGGTTACTTGATACCAGAAAGAGTCTTGTTGTTTGCAAGAACAAGCACTTCTGAAAGAAGAGAAGTGCCTTCTGTTGCCTCACTAGGATTTCTACTATTTAGGAAGGAATCTGGCTCTTGGCTAAAAGTTGCTTTTGAAAGAAGAGAAGCACCTTCCCCATCACCCAGTATTTCTCTTCTATTTTTCAGCATCATCTCTGAAAGAA
This sequence comes from Torreya grandis, assembly GCA_037957365.1. NCBI lineage: Eukaryota > Viridiplantae > Streptophyta > Pinopsida > Cupressales > Taxaceae > Torreya > Torreya grandis. The sequence continues at coordinate 4,185,838 of JARHVA010000453.1, read as the reverse complement.
GAGAGATGGATGGTTTGTCCTACCCCCTATGTCTTACTTTTTGCATATATATATATATATATATATATATATATATATAGTATATAGCCTCCTGCATCTCCTGCATACCTATATGGAACCTCCCCTTGATGAGAGGAGAGATTTGTCTCCTACTGAAGTAGTAAACCTGCACATTTGGTCGATTGATCTCCCTATGCTGTGGTGATAGAAACTATTTTGGTCACCAGTTGGTTGGCCGACAAAATATTCACCCAATAGTTTTTGGCGACTCCACTAGGGATTTGAACAATCAGTCCCTACCCTTATCCATTATAAAGTCTGGAGATTCCCATCTGGGCCTTACCCACTATCATTATAGCCTTACTATCTCCCTCCATCCTCCATATCCATTACATTATCTAGTCTGCAAACTAGATCCGCTGGAAAAGACAAGCAGTTTGAAGCCTCAAGCTTTAAGTTGAAGCAGGGCCAGTTTCTTTTCCATTTTTGTCCTATAATCTAGAAACTCCACTTAGATGTGTTATCCCTATTTTTCATAATCCAATCATGGCATTTTGAGGCCCCTGGGGTAACTCATTTGGCCCACTTAATCTAACTCCACCCCTGTATGAGCTACCACTCAGTTCAAGGAAGAATTTCCCCATATTCTTTGGTGATGGAAGAGTCCACCCTGATGAACACATTGTAGCCTTCACCATAGCCTGTGGTGTAATAGGGGTGGAATTTGAAGACATAACAGTCAGGCTGTTTGTGGAGACGCTACAAGGTGCTACTACAGACTGGTTTTACCATCTGCAAATTGGATCAGTGACTGGCTAGGACACAATCAAAGCCAACTTTGAAGCAAGGTTCAAACCAGCAGAAGACGCACATGCCCTTCTGGCCCAGCTCACACAAATGAAGAAGGAGCCCCATGAGCCTATGAGGGACTTCATTGCTAGGTTCAACAAGCTGAGGCACAGGATTTCCATGATCGCCCAGCCAACACCTCAGAATCTCATGTGTTTCTTCATCAACTCACAGCTGCCTGAAGTGAGTTTTCTGTTGAGATGAGCTAGACACATAGACCTTGAGGCTGCTCAAGACTTGGCCATCGAGGTGGAAGATGACCTTATCTTAGCTGGAAAGATAAGAAAAGATCCAAATAAAGGTAAATCCTCTTCATCTTCTGAATATTCACCTGCAGCCACTACTAATTCAATGGTGCAGAAGCTAGCAAATGAAGTGCTGGCCCTCAGAAGACAAATGGCACAAGAAATGTCATCTACTCCTTCATACAGAGATGTACCAAGGAGGATATTCCCTGATCAGGCACATCAAGGGCAGCCAAATCATCTTCCTCCCCCTCAGAGGAACCTTGCCATTGAAGCACCTCTAGCCAACTCAGCAGTTGGGTATTTGGAAATAGAGCATGATTTCTCTTTCCAACCTAAGTTTAATCAAGAAAATGACGCTTGTCTCTTCATGGAGGAGCAAGAAGAGTTAGCTGGTGACTCCCACATCAGTTTCTTGGATTACCAGGATGAACACAGAAGTAAAGGTGAAGCATCTGAGAGATCATATCCTATGATCACCCAGTCCCAGAATCAGTCAGCTCAACAAGCTAATAAAGGAGAAACAGAGGAGCGACCTCAGCCTACAATTTCGATTGCTAAGAGCGGGACCACTCTGCCTATCCAGCTGAAGGACTCAGTGATTGCTGAGAAAGTAAGTATCCCAAACATTTTTGCACCTTCTACTTCAATTTTGCAAGCCAGTCCTTCCTCCCCTCCCATAAACCAAAAAGAAGAACTCCCATCCCATGTGCCTAGTCCAACCCAGCCATTTGACATAATTGATCATGTCAAATGTGTCAAGACCCAAACGGCAGCCCCTGTAGCCCAAACTTTGTTTGAATCTTCAGGCAGGGATGAAATAGCAGAAGAATTGGTGGAGTGCAGCATAAGTGCAGAAGAACCCTCCCCTCCAAATAAAGAAGAATTTGAGATATCTGAGGGGGACAATCAAGACATGTGCTGGGCTAAGTTATCAGGACAGCAAATTATGGTACTGGACCATACTACTGCGCTCCAAAATCAGGCAGAGGAACTCTTCGTAGGGAGAGCAAGGAGTTATGGTTTTCAGTTTGAACACCACGTCCTGCTTTGGAGCAAGAAGAAGAAAAGGCCAAGAGGAAGATGCAAAAAATTGGTTTCCTGGTGGAAAGTTCCATTCACCTATCACCGTTTATGGGGACAAAATGGTTTCCTACTAGTTTATCAGGATGGCACACCATTTTCACTGTCTCGCAATGGGCAGCATCTAAAGTGCTTCAAATCTTGAGGCATCAGATAAGATCATCTGTACATATGTATATTTGTATAGTCTTTAGTTCTGTTTTGTGCTTTTTGTTTTCATTTTTTGGAACCTTTATTTTTGGGTAGCATGATTCCGTAGCCCAATGGCACGCTTCTAAGGCACTGGAGATTTTGGATTCTACTCCCTTCAATCAATTTTTCCAACTGAAGGTAGTTCCCCAACTGGAGCCAGCTGTTATCCCCAAAAAATGCAATTCATTTTTGGGACAACCTACAGACCAAAATTTCTCTCTTCCCTTCTCAAAATTTGTTCTGAGCTTTCAAATTCCTCATTTTTAAGCTTTTTTCATAAAGGGGATTCACTGGTTCAACATTGGTTCAAAAGCTCAAAAGCGGCCTCAGTCAAAGGAAAAGCAGCAAACAGGTGGTTCAACGGATGGTTCAACCAAGGAGCATGAAAGTGATTGAACTAGAAAGCGATAAAACAAAGAGACTAGAATGAACCAATGAATCGATGAACTTTCAGTGGTTCAACGGGTTCAAAGTTCAACATGGTTCAAGCAATAGTCAACCAATGACGTCCCCGCAGACGTCAAATTTAAGGTAAGGGAATATTCGTTGAAATTCAAATAAAGTGCAGAAATCAAAGGAAGAACCAAGCGACTGGCTGGAAAGATAGCCTGATAGCTCAAATTGCAGTAGGAAGAGACAAAGCTAGAGAAGCCCGACTGAAGAGAAAAGCCCGTGGAAAAGTGCCCTATGGAAAAAGACAAAGTGCAGCGAACGTGACAAGTGTTTGGATCCGTGTTCCCCTTTTGAGTTGCTCGGGAAAAATGTGTTGTGGACTCCATTTTACGTGAGTTTCTAATGAGTTTCATAATAGCGGAACTTGCCACTTGTCAAAGACACAGAAAGGACCCCCCCTCGAAGACGTAGGCAAGAAGGGATATGAAGAGCAAAGAAGCGCTTAAGCAGTGAAGAGAGGAGCGAGACCAAAGGATCAAAAATATCTTCGAAAGAGTTATTTCCAGCAGATGAAATAGTGGATCGAGTAGACTTCTGAGTGCACCAAACCAAGGATGCGACCTATTTTCTTCCATGAATTAAAGACGAATGAACAGCTGCACAGACGTCAGGGGGGACAGACCAGACAATCCATATTAAGGAGAAGACATATGGGATAAAATAGTTAAGACAGCTGCCCTATTTTCAATGCAGTCCTTTGACGAATCTGAAAATGCATTCAAGGCATTGAATGCATGGCATGGGCCATTCTTTGAAAAATGAATGCCCAAGTCTTTCTTGGGACTCTATATATTGTAATCTCTCAATTTGAACCAAGAGAGACTTCTCATTTTTACAAGAAGGAAACTCTGCACATTTTGAAAGAAGACTGAGACTTTGAGCTCAGGTTGTAATTTCATTTTCCTTGTTATTTGAATAAGAAAGCAAGTTTTTCAAGACTTTGTGTTGTTCTGACTTGTGTCATCTGAAGGTGTCCTTATTCATTTAATTTGGTGTGTAGAATTAGTAAATGTAACAGAGAAGTGTCCTGAAACCAACTGTAAAAAGACTTTGTGCTTTCACAATTGATTTCAGTCAGTGTTTTTCCTTTCCTTTTTTGTGTTGAGGATTATGGGGTGACTTTGTGCCTCCATTATCCTTTGTGATATACTCTTTGGGCAGTCGAGGTGGAGACTTTGCGCTACACTTTAGGCTACTGGTTACCCTGTTACCGGTTACTTGATACCAAAAAGAGTCTTGTTGTTTGCAAGAACAAGCACTTCTGAAAGAAGAGAAGTGCCTTCTGTTGCCTCACTAGGATTTCTACTATTTAGGAAGAATTTGGCTCTTGGCTGAAAGTTGCTTCTGAAAGAAGAGAAGCACCTTCCCCATCACCCAGTATTTCGCTTTTGTTTTTCAGCATCATCTCTGAAAGAAGAGAGATGGATGGTTTGTCCTACCCCCTGTGTCTTACTTTTTGCATATATATATAGTATATAGCCTCCTGCATCTCCTGCGTACCTATAGGGAACCTCCGCTTGATGAGAGGAGAGATTTGTCTCCTGCTGATGCAGTAAACTTGCACATTTTGTCGATTGATCTCCCTATGATGTGGTGATAGGAACTATTTTGGTCACCAATTGGTTGGCCAACAAAATATTCACCCAACATATATCACTGGGAACTAAGTGTCTAATCATCAAAGTACCATTTATAGGATATACCAAGATGTTTCCAAAAATAAGGCTCAAAAATATTACATTTCCTTATCAGGTTCAAGATGAGAAGAAAAATGGGTATGATAGGATGTATAAAAGGATGGTTACAGGATGAGGATTTGGATGAGCCAAGATGGCTTGAATGATCTGGATGAAGATGCAAATGGATATGTCCCCAAGTCTTAAGGTACTTACAGATAATGGATTATTTACACAACATCAAAAACCTAGTTTTTAACGTGGTACTTTCCCAAGGTATCATAATCATGGTTTTCACCATTGGAAAAATTATTTATCTGTCATTTGACTTTTTCATTTTTTATATTGATTTTTATTTTTTTAGCATATCAAATCATAGGAAGATTAAGAGATGCATAATTCTGACCCCTTGATCTATCAGGTATTTGCTCCAAAGATGTCATCATAAACTATGTTTATTCGTAGATTGGCTTTGTCTAAATTGATCAAGATGTCATTATATCCTCTATGAAATAGGGTGCTTCTAATGAGGGTGAAGCATAATTTGTTTTTGATGGAGGATGTTTATAATTATGTGAAATATTTGGAGGGATGGAATGATCATGATGTGAAAGGGGATTGGGACAAACAATCTCATGTTTCATGAGACTAAAAGTATCTGCCAGTTGGATGTTTTAGGGATTTGCTTATGTGTTAATGGTGTTTACAACTTATGATGTGGATTCATCCTATGATTGTGTTGACATGGGAAGGAGATTGATTCTTTGATTTGTTTGATTTTGATTTTAATTTTAGTCTAATAACACCTCAAAGAGGTTTTCACTAAGGGACTTCATTTTTTAACTTTTTATTTTGATTTTGATTGTCTTGTAGTGCCTCAAATAAGGTTTCACTAGGGGACTCTTCTTCTAGATTTTCAAGATTTTGAATTTGATTCCCTTATAGCGCCTCAAAATAGGTTTCACTAGGGGATGTTGATTTTGGATTTTGATTTGTTAGATTGTCCCATAGTGCCTCAAAAAAGGTTTCACTAGGGGATAATTATTTTGGATTTTGATTGAGGAACGCTTGTTATTCCCTATTATGTATTGATGTAGCTTTATGATCTTCTATTTGGATGTCAATCATGAATTCTAACATTATTTGATTGTTATGGAAGAAGGCTAATGGTAAGTGATTTTTCCAGTCCCAAATGACAGGTGGAGGAGATTGAATTTCATAATGGTGGAAAATATGGGTGGATTGATAAGAGGATGGGTGAAAATAGGGTCCTTTTAGGGACTATGAATAGAGCCTTTTTCAATGTTGAATAAGGCTTCCTTAAAAACCATGGAAGTGTCATGAACATATTTACGTGGATTTACATATGGTTTGTAGCCAATGTCATGAGAACATTTGTGTGCATGTACATAGATGGGTTCAATAATTCATTATTCATGGAAGTCAAGGCCTTTCCTATTATAGTTCATGCTTTCAAGGATTCTACTTACTATAGGATATTTGTTTCTCTAAAAACAAGCCACAAGGATGTCTCCATGTAGCCATGTTTGATTATTATTATTGATTTCTTATTTTTCAAGAAAGCTAGATCTAATGAACAATGTCCTGCTGAATTAATAGGATATTAATGTTGATGTTCATTTGATTTTGATGTTGGTTCATTATTTAGGATGGGTCTCTCCACATGGAAGGCATTTTTATGTTTATCATCTACAAGTATTTTTGTAACTTGAGGCATGCAATATTAGGTGATGTAATTTTTGACAAGTGATGAGAGATGGGGCAATAAGCTAAGGGTGGTGTCATTAAATACAAGTTCATCAAAGACTAGTGGTTTATTGAACATAGTGGATTATTTAATATGGATGATTGATCAAGTGATGGTTCATCAAATATTGTCTAACCAAATATGGGTCCTTCATCAAATATGGGTGGGCCAACAATGTTTTGGGATTGGTCAAAGATGAGTGATTTGATAAAAATGGATTCATCAAAGATGGATTGGTTAAGGATGGAGAGATTGTAATAACCTTTCCTTGGAAGTGGAAAAGTTTTATTCCAGTTTGGAAGGGGATCTTATCATATCCCTAATGGATTATTCTTAGACTTGGATGTACCTGGTTCTTGTATAGATGAAGATCATTGAAGGGGTGATGATAGGATATGGTTGGTTTTACATGGCTTAAGAGTTGGATGGTTATGATGCTTAGATTAAAAAGTGTTGGATTTTGGATTGTTTGATGGTCATGACTCAATGGAATTAGATGTTAGATTAGTAGGTGAAGAGCCACAAAAGAATGTTAGGTGGGATAGTTGTTTAAGTTATAAGAAATTTGTCTATCATGTCTTGGGTTATGGATGGTGATGATAGAACTAGTTTAATATTATGGGATTCATTAGGATTCTATCAAAATGGGTTTTGGGATGCCATGACTTGGGTTGAGATAGTTTTGGATTCATTTGATGGTTGATGTTTGAAGTTGATTTTATTTTTATTCCAGATTTGATTTGATGTTTTCATGTTTGATGTGATTAAACTCAGATTGGATCTTGATTGTTGATGTTGGATTTGATTGCGAAAAAGGATGAATGTTGTTATTTTGTTGTTCCCAACTGACATGTGTGGGATATTGAATGAAAAGATGAGGATAAGATGTGAATTTTGATGTCATTGATTTGAAATTGATGTGACCTTGTCAAAGTTAACCAGATTCACTTAAATTATTTGTATTGATCAAATTTAATTTAATATTTGAATTTTGAATTGGATTTTACTTAATCAAAGTTGACCTGATTTGAAAATGGTTGAATTTGGAAAGTTGACTTTAGATTTTCACTTTTGATTTTTTTGGTCAAAAATGACTGGATTTGACTATTGATGCTTGAATTGGTCAACATTCACTAGATTTTGAATATAGATTTGACTTGGTCAAATTTGAATAGGTTTGATTTTTGATGTTGACTTTGGTTAAAGTTGACTAAGTTTAACTTTTGTGTTGACTTCAATCAAATTTGAAAAGATTTGACTTGATTTGAAATGTTTGATGTTTTGATTTTAGATGGATTTGACTATTTGAATAGGATTTTTGTTAAATGTGACTTAATTTGATATTTGACTTAGAATAGTTGACTTTGATGTTTGATGTTAGTTAATGTTGACCTAATTTGATATTTGAATTTTGACTAACATGTAATGTGTGAGTTTGTAATCAAAATAGACTTTGTAAACACACACATAAAAGCATGAAAGTGATAAGCTTTAGGCTTAGTAAATAAGGGAGTACAATGTAATTAGCAGCCCACTGATCTACTCTCACAAAGTGGTGAATAGGTTGGTCTCTTGACCCTCACTAGGTGTTTGTATGTGGTGGGTAATTTTTAAGAATGTTGTATTCCCTACATTGATTGTTGTTTACAGTTGAATGGTCTCAAGATAGGAAAAAATATGATTTTTATGTGTGTCCTATATACTTACAGTATAATAGGGACCAAGTCCATGGAAGAGGTTGATAATGAACTTTGCAAGAGGGCCTAGTCCTTTCTTGGCCACTCCAGCCACAATATTTTAGTGGAGTATCTCTGGAAATCATTCATTAAAAGGTGTTTTCTACGTCTTATGTACTGGATTATCAAATATCCTCACTTCAAATTGCATTTAAAACATGTGTAGACCTTAATTTTATCATTATTATCAAAATTCACTTTGACACACTAACCCATCACCTTCCCAATTCAAATTCAAATTACCTTTGTTTACCTCTACATTTAAATAATTGATTAATATTTAATTAATAAATTATAATCATGCACATCATGTTATTCAAATGCTAATTAAAAATATAGATTTTCCACCTCATCCAGACATCCTCCACATTTATCTTGACCATGTGTTAACTCATCCAACCAATCCCTCAACTTCTTCAACCACCTTATGAGTCACCTTAGAACATTTTAACTTTCTAGATGACTCAACCAGCTAACTTGACCCATTCTTGGTAAGTCATTCAATCACCTCCCATTTGTCTTCAATACAAGTAATTACTCATCATACTCATAGAGGATGACTCAATTTTGGTCATCAAATATTTATATAATTTGAAATTTTCAAATAATCTTCAACCGTTCATCTCATCTCCTGAAAGCCCATAAATTGACATGTAATCCATCATTTTCAATCATCCACCTTCAAGATAATGAAGTGTTGTCAAATTGATATTATGAATAAAAGTGAATCAAATCCAAGCCATCAAAGTAATTTTTCACCCCAAAATGTTGCCCAGTTCTCTTTTATTTGAAAAGAAGTTGAGCACCCACATTTATCATTTAGGAGCAAATCTGTATTTGATCATAATGAATAAAGTGATGAATACTTCATAGTTGTAAGTATTATTTTGTTTATTTCTTTCTCTCATTTGTTTATCTATCTTAAAGTTAAGGTTTTGGGTTAGATTAGATTTCATTATTTGATTTCTTAGCTAGCTTACACTCTAAATCTAACGCTTACATTTTGGCACAATCAGGGGGACCTTTCCTCACCTTGAAAATCATAAACATCATAGTTACATTTAGGATCAAAGTTAAATTTTTTATATTGATTTATTTGTGCACATGCAATTAATCTTGGTTTTAGAAGTGTATTTTTGTAGTTGCAAGTCCATTGTTTATGTTTTTGAGCTTCTTGTGTGTATACATGTGCAACAACAAATTCATAGCAAACTTTTATGTAATCTTTATATAAAATAGTGAAATTATTCATGTGTCTATTTTATATGTCTTTTTTAGTTTTCTATTTTCTAATAATCATCACCTTTTATTTTATTTTGTTTTATACTTCCAATTTTTTATTTATCTTTTTTGTAGAACAACAAATTTGTAGCTAACTTCAATGAATTTATTGAAGGTAGTAGTGAAATTATTTATGGGTAATTTTTAGGTCTCTTTTCACATTTCTCCACCTTTATCTATCTATTTTCCTCTATTATCAATCTTTTATTTTGGTCCTTTCTACTTCTATTTTTCACTATTTTAACCTTCTAGATGAATAGCAAAAACATTTTCACTATAGCAAAATTATGCATAACTTTAGTGAAATTATAGCTAACTTCAGTGAAATCATGCATAAATTCAAAAAGATCATCACAATTAGTAGTGAAATAATTTTTTAAGGTTATATTTTTCATTTTATCTTTGTTTCCTATGTTTTTCTAACTGCTAACAAATTCATTGTTTGGTTTTACTGTGTAATATAAAAATCATTCTAGAACATTAATCTTTTTTGTTATTTTTCATCTTTTATCACTTTTTTAGCTAAATTTAATAGATTTCCTTGATCCTTTATCTATACAAAGAATTTTAACATATTTATTTTAGGCCATTAGTCAAAGAAAAACCAAAGAAGGCTAGCTAAATCATATTTTATTTTTGTGTTTAGTTTTCTTGCTTCATATTTTGTTTTCAAGTTTTCAAGCATTTTTCATTTCAGCATTATTATTTTCAATAGTAACTTAGATCATATTTAAATTTTTGGAGTTAATTAAATTTACTTTCCAAGCATTTTTTGTGTGCTTCTTATTGCATATGCTCTTTTCCATCGTGTTACATTGGTGATGATACTCTAAAAAACTGAACATTTGCAAACTGTTATTACTCAATACCTACTTACACATATGTTATTCTCTTGGTGCCACATTGGTGACAATACCTAAGAATCAAATACAAAATTAAGTCTTCTTTTTTTAATTTTATATGGCTTTATCGATCATGTATTTCACCACCACGTGGTAGGCTAAACCACGTGTACTGGTGAGGTATACAAATCAAGTGTTAACTATTTCATAGGCCTAAACAGTGTTTCTTTAAGCACACTATGATGTGAAAATATTTCATTCTCCAATACCTAGGGTTTTAATGGTTGCCTTGAAGTTTTATTTTTATAATATCAACCTACTGAAATTTTATGGCCTGGTTGGGCACATTACAACTAGACCCTTTTTAGCATTTGTTAAATCGGCTTATTTTATGGTTTTGGGCCTCACGTAATAAAGGTATTTATAGGAACCCCCTTAGATAATATTTTAAAAACCTTAAGCTTAGGTGAGCCTTTTTATTTTTCAACTTTGGTGCATTAGTTAGCGGTTAGTGTTAAGAAGTTACTTTCCACATACCCTCAAAACCAAGTCTAATGAGCTATGGGAATGACACTTCCTCCATAATCAGTGCCCTAAAATATTGGGTTGACACTATTCAACAAACAATCAAGTATTATAAAAATCCTAAAAGTTGTTCAAATCCTTTATCCTAGTTTTATTCTTTTTTTGTGTAATGCATGTGTGTTTAAAGTAGGACTTGTTTGTTTGATTCCTTATGAAAACCATGTGCTGAAATCCTTTGATTGAAACCAAAAATATTTTGAGTGTTAAAACTAATAAATCAAGTCATAATCTAAAGCTCAAAAATCATAAATTTTAGTCCTAAGGTCAAAACTCAAAGTACCTTATTATCGATCAATTTACTTTTAGTCATTTTGGTCTTTCACTTTCTTAGAGTCAATGTCTATATTCTTTATTTTTTTATGAATCAAATCCTTTCTCTTAGCAATGTTGCCTATCACAAGGCACATGGCTATGTTGTACAATCCTAGGTTGAGGGAAGAGCCATTTGTCAATGACCCCTTTCACTTTGGTATTCAATAAAATAAGGACACCATGTCAAAATCCATGAAGACCATGACAATGAAGAAGAAGAAGAACATTATCAAGATGAAGGTATCCCTAGGACCATATTACCTCCTTCCTTATTCACTCAATACATCTTATCCAACAATAATTAATTTTTTCTCCAAGCCTTGAGTCTAGGATAAAAATTCCATCAGATTTTTATATTCAAAACCTACACAACTTACTTGCTAGAAGAGAGTCCTCGTCACCCATCCAAGATCAATATACATCACAATGCTCTTTAGAAGCTATTAAGGTTGGATTGGTTCATCCAATTCCAATCCCCAAGTCTCCCAAGACAAAGTAAAATATATCCTCAATGAATAATTATCCCAAGCAAGCCATGGGTTTTCTATGAAAGCCCATACCTGTTAAATAAACTAAAATATTGCAAACCTCAAAGACAACAAGAAAAATAATCCTTTGGTTAACCAAAGTTCCCACCCAAATTCAAGTTTGAGTGTGAATCCAAATTCACCCTCATTAATCAATCCAAATCTGAGCTTAAATGCACATTCCATCTCACCTATCAAAAATCAAATCAATCCAAATCTAAGCTTGATTGTCCATTCAACCTCACCAATCATCAATTAATTAAACCCAAACTTGAATATTTATTCAAGTTTACCACTAATCAATCAATTGAATCCAAACTTGAATGCTTATTAAGTTTTTCCAATCATCAATCAATCAAATCCAAACTTAAATGCTTATTCAAATTTTCAAACCAATTAAACACATCAAAATCTAAACTTCCATAGTTCACCAATCAACCATACAAACCTAAATCAAAATATGAACTTGAATACTCATTCTAGTTCACCTATCAACAATCATTCAAATCCAAATCTAAACTTTAATGCTTATTCAAGTTTATCCATCAACCAACATCAAAATTTTGCTTTAAGAAGTGCATCAAATCAATTTTCAAGTTTTACCAATTCAAATTCTTTTGTAGGTTTAAACCAATCACATCAAAATCAAATGCCCACGAATCTAAGCCCATTCATTAACCCCAACACTCATCCAAACTAAAATTTTGATTCACATGATTTTTCAAATCCAAACTTGAACCAAAATGTGTTTATCAATCCATCCCAAAATCAAACCAACCCAAATTATTTTACAAATAAAACCAACCCAAATCCATCTTGAAATCAAACTAACCCAAATCCTTTTAAAAATTAAACCAATCCAAATATTTTTAAAAACACTACCAATCCAGATATGTTCACAAATCAAACACATCCTAACTTCTCACCAACCCAATAAACCCAAACCTCTTCACACAATCAATAAATCCAAATCCCCTTTTCAATACACTTCCCAATCAATTTATTAGCAACCCTTCTCATAATCAATATCCATTTTCACAATCCAACACCAATCCAAATATAATTATCGATCAAACATCTAATATGTTTCCCTCTTCAAGACAAGGCAATAAACTCTTGCCACACTTCATTAAAGAGTGGCAAAACATGAAGGATAAAATCCAAGGCTTGCAAGACGGTACCCTTTCTAGATTAAACAATACAAGTTTGAGGAAATATGCCCCTATCCATTTGATATTAATAAAATGATGACACATTTTCCTACACACTTTGAACTCCCTTAGTTTTATGATTACAAAGGTAAAGGAGATCCTAAGGAACATGTTAAAGATTTTCTGTAGCTTGCAAAGACATCACCTATAAAAAATAATATTTATTAAGATTATTTCCATGTAGTCTAGGGGTGAAGCCCTAGAGTGGTTTTTGTTGACTTTCTAAGCCACCCCTAGCTTGTGTAGGGATCACAAGGATCCTATAGAATATTTTCACGCTTGTAAAGTGTTGGGTTATTTAAAATCAAGTCATGTATAGATGCCTCTCATCTATACCCATGCCTAAAATAGTCAGTGTAGATTTGCACATCGACTAACTTTTGATTCACACCCACTAGGCATTCTCAATGTGCACCCCATGCAATAACTCTCCATCGCACAAGCTATAATGACGTGCAAGTTCAAGAATGCAGAGCCCAAATATTCAAATAGTTTAGGTAGAGATGCATATGAAGCAATTACAAATTATAAGAAGTGAACCTAAAATCCTCCATCTTCATGTGCATTCCTATTAAAAAGGATCCATATGCCTTCATGATGAAGACCCACACCAAATCATAAATTTTTTATTCTATGACCTCATACATCACAGACTGTGATCTATGTTTTACACATACTACTTCACAGGCACGTGGATCCTAGGTATAAAGTAATGATGTGGCAATTTAAGGGAGACTCATGTAGTAATTGACAAGTAACAATGAAGTATAAATAGGTAGTTGAAAATTAGTAGATCAATGTTTTAGGCCTTCTCAAAATAATTAAATGTAGAAACATCTATCAGATGTCATAATATGAGTACACACCACCCTCTAACTTTTCTAATAATCTTCCACTCTCAGACATGCACATGGATCTAGAGGAATTCTGCCACCAACTCTCAGATTTGAATCACCAGATAAAATTTAAAAAACATGGGCATGGTACCATAATAGAATTTAAAATAGTATCTATCGCCCCATGTGGCACGTTAATTATAAAATGGCTTGATCTATTATAAAGGCTTATTCTTCATTGTAAAAAGGGTCAATAAATTTTTGGCGACATCACACTATCAAAATTTACCCTTCAAGATCATTTCTATTGGCTAAACCTCGCATGTTAATGAGAATTAAGTTCACCTCTTTCAATTAATCTTACATTTTGTGTGTTATTTATGTTTTTCAATCCATTTATATGGGTAATGTTTTCCCCTCTCATCGTTATCCATTCCCATCACCTCTATGTGGAACTGAAAACTCACTTGTAGGTTGCATCCTATGTGCATTTGGGTCTATGTAGACATTATTTGTGGATCATTTGTCATCCCTCTTAGTGTTACACTACATTCTTGAACCTCTATGAAAAATACTTATGCATTTAGAGTGTCCTTAGTGGAGTTTGTGTGATAGCATTTTATTCTCAAATATTTGTAGTGTGTTCATAGTAGTAGGAGCGCTCACTCTATTCTTGGTGTATCACCTTTCATTTGACAAAAAATTATTACCTTCTCCCTCCCTTTTCCCTCAAAAAATCTTTGGCATAGATTAGCAGTAGATTTACCTTTCTACTCTTTAGGTCTATGAGTTGGTTTTCAACTAGGTGCACTTATAATAAAAAGAATCTAACCTACTCTAGAGGCTCATCCCAAGGAGCAAAAGGGTCCCACACCTTAGGGATGTTCCCATCATTAAGACTATACAATCAATGCTTCACATGCATGGGTGAGTGATAACACTTCCATGCCTAGCATCAAATGATTTTGTTCCCTATATAAGGCATTCACACTCTATACCCCACCACAAAAACCTCCTATGTAGTAGATCATCCACAGGTGCACATTTTGAATGATAACAGTTTTTGGCATGCCTACTAGAACTAGTTTGAATAAGATCTAAGAAATCTATGCTAACCTTAGATAACAAGTGTTTTAGACACACAGTGAGATCACCTGACGACTCGAAGAATTTCTAGTTCATAAATATTAGTCCCCTATCTATATGCCAAGACAAAAAAGATCATCTATGAAGGGTATTGATTTCCATTTCATTAAGATTTCAGTGCCCTCTAGAAGGAGAAGATTAAGAACATCTTCATCCCCTATCAGGAGAAGGAATTTTTCAAGGCATTTTTCCCCTAGTGCTTATTCTACACCTCCATTTATAATATTCCCTACACCTAGATGAAGTTTATTCCCTCTCCCATCCATGGTTGTGTAGAGAAATTAGTTACTTGTACCTTTCAACAAAGGAAGTCCATTAATTATTTCCCAATATGACAACATTCCAGTCATTACCCTCAAATTTTTGTCCTACTTTATTGGTGAGAATATGACTTCCTTTCTATATCATATTTAGGGTATCAAAAATATCTACTCAGTGCACCCTGTCACTGAAGATAATGTCATAATCATGCTACTTGCCTCTTCCTTAATAGGTAAAGCACTTCAATGGTACTGAGGCTTGATACTGAATTCCATTCACAATTGGGATGAGGTCGAAGAGGAACAATGCAAGCAATTTAAGGACCGAAGTGACCACTTATCCCTAATAGAGCAACTCACAACTATAAAGTGAACCCCACATGAGATGATGGTTGATTTAAACTTCAAGTTCCATAAAGTCTGGGATAGGATCCCACCCTTGTGTAAGCCATCTCCCAACACTATGTTTTTATATTTTATAAATGCTCTTAACATTGATATAGTTGTGATGATCTAATCTATGGGAGGTATAGCACTACCCGATGCCTATGAAGTTTTTATGCAAGCAAAAAATTGTTTGATCCAAGCAGGGAAATTATTCCTAGACCCCCATGTCCTTATTTGTAGAGCCTCCTCCTAGCCAACCAATTGTACAGCCTATGTTAGCATCGATCCCCAGCATAGTGAGCCCATTAAATTCATTTTTTGTTTCCCATAATGAATTGCATGAGGTTAAACTACTACTATAATGCTTTGTAAATGAACTTGTATCCCTCAAAAGGTCACAAGTTTAGTACCCTAGAACTCATTAACCCTTCACTTAGCAATACTAGTTAAGAAGACCTCTTTACCAAGGTGGTCCACAAGTGCAAAATCATATCACATATAATATAGTGCCTTATGCACAAAAATTTGATGTTGTCGGTACCTCTAAAGCCCTTATACCTATACAAAACAATCTTGCACAAGATCCTGAATGGTGTTTTCCATATAGCCAACCACATAATCAAGCTACATGTGTAAATGGAGTCATACACCAATCACTCGTGGTGCAAAGTTTTTTTTAACCCCAAGAGTAGATGAATACCACAACTCCACATGAAGGAGAGATTCAAGTACCAACACAACAACAAGGTGAGTCTACTCTCATCAATTGATAGGAGGATGACTGTAATTATGTGATCCAGAATGGTGCATCAAGTGGAGGAAGCACCCCAATTGATTTCAATACAAGATCCAAAATAAGAGTGATAGAGGAAGTAACACCAACATCGATTCCCTCACCTTAAGTGTCCTAGATCACTTGCATAGGTACACAATCCAAGATGCATGTGCAACCTTCAATGTGCATGGAACAAGCTACACAAAGAGAAGAGCCACAATATATCAGTGGGCAAAGATGAGAAGAGACTACTGTAAAAAATATATAATCAAAGGGGCCTTATATTCCCTTTAACATAATCTAATAGATGAAGAAGGTGAGCCTAAATGTAACCATGTGGGTGTTATTGTTATTTTGGCTCAAATAAATTTACTACAAGATGCTTTGAAAATATTTCAAGAGTGTAAGACATCCCAACTTATACCTCCCATCTTTGTGAGTCTATGTCATCCCAAAGTAGAATAAATGCAAGTGTGAAATAGCACCAAGCCACTGTCATTCTAAATTTCCTTGAACATCGACCAATATCTAGTAAGCAATTAGATGAACGACTTAGGTTCAAGCAACTCAATGATGCTAAAGAAGATCATAGACACACTTGTAATTACGTATTCCCCTATTTTAAAAGGAGTGGTCTAGCTAGATAACATGATAGTCAAAACCATGGGAATCATAAAAGATTTGAATCTTACACTGCATGCATACCCAAGTCTCTCAATTATGTAAGATTACTCAATCATTGACTTACCTCCTTATTTCACCATCTACCTCTCTGAAGACTTCATAGCAAAGATGGGTGGATATTTATCTTCAAATTGGTTGCATATGTTACTCAAAACTATATACGAGACCAAGGTGGCAATAAAGGTTGAAACTATCTTCAAAAACAATGTTGAACCATATTCTTCAGCCTAGTTGAATTAAATTACACAATGTTTGATCAAGAAAAGAATTCAATTCTCCACAAAGCTGCAACACTACTTGAAGAGATCCTCGATGATTTACTAGATGAGTGGGCATGTGAACATTTTAAGTGAAATATATATATGATAACATGAAAGAGATAGGGATAGGTACGTATTGCACCTTAGAGGAGGATTCCATGTTACCTAAGCTTGTAAAGGCATAAAAATTAGAGGGTACATGGCAATTATACTTTGATGGTTCCTGAAGTAAAAATAACAATAGAGCTAGTGTGATGTTGCTCTGTCCTCAAAAGGAAAAATATTTCCACACCTCCAAATTGTAGTTCATTTGCATGAATAATGTTTTATAATATGAGGCGTTGATCCAGGGCCTCCAACTTATGCAAAATAAAGGAATTAAGACAATATAGGCATTGGGGATAGTGAACTAGTTGTTAACCAGGTTAGATTATTAAGCATGACCAAAAATGGCTTAATGAAGGCTTAAAAGCATAGAATATGGGATATGATTAAGGGATTTTATGTATTAAATATTATTTCCATACCAAGATCATAGGGTACCGATGTGAATAGACTCACACATTTAGGTGCAGAGTATGACATCCCACATGACACAACAAAGGAGTCTGAGTAGCTTGTCAAGCTTGTGGTCAGATTGACAGTCCCTGGTAACATAGATAATTGGTAGGTGTTTGAGAGTGATGAGTATATTTATCAACTTCTTATAGGATGAGGTAGAGTTTTGTGCCAAAAACCAAGCATAGATGTGAGCCTAATATGAAGATCAAGTAGTCCAATTAAATGGAAATAATCTACCAAAAGGATTAGTCACCCTAAAAAGCATCTACAATTCTGATGACCAAATCAAATGAGAAATGCAAATCATGACATCAAAAGAGGAAGTTTTTGCGTAGATAACCATTTTTGAAGGAAATGTCCTAAAGGTCAACAAGGTATGTTCCCCACCAAAAATTAAGAGCTTCATTGAAATCAATAGGAGATATGATGATATCTTTGTATGGAGATATAAGGACCTTAGAGGCTTTGATTCAGGTTTAACACAACACATAATTGAGATCGAACCTGATGCACAATTGGTTTACCATAAATAGAGGCCTGTCAACCCAAATCTTGAACCATTGATGAGAAAAGAGCTCTCAAAGTTCATTACAAATAGTATAATACTTCCAATTAAACATTCTTCATTGGTTGTCAACTTAGTCCTAGCACAAAAGAATAATGGGGAAATTCATCTATGTGTGGACTTCAGAGACCCAAATAAAGCTTCCCTTAAATACCATTATCCCCTCCCACTAATATAGCAGATCTTACAAATAGTTGTAGGCACAAATATATTCTTGTAACTAGATGGTTACTTAGGCTACAACTAGATTCTTGTGCAAGAATGCAGTCATTATAAAACAACATTCACCATTAAGTGGGGAGCCTTCACATACCAATGGATGCCATTTGTTTTAACTATCTGGGAACAACCTTATAAATATCCATGGATATGGCATTTAAGGAGCTCATCAACAAGGTCGTCTTAGTTTACATCTATGACAACTATTTTCTCTAAGCACGCAGAAGATCATTTAGGCCATCTAGAGCAAGTCTTTGAAAGGTGTTGAAAGTTTAGAATATCCCTGAACCCTACCAAGTGTATCTTCACAATTCATGAAGGCATTCTACTAGGGCACATTATTTCTAAAGAGGTAATCGCAATCGATCTAGAGTGAGTCAAAACCATTTCATCTCTCCCTCTTCCAAGTCATAAGAAGAGTCTCCAGAGCTTCTTAGGAAGAATCAACTTTATCAAGAGATTTGTGCCTAATTTTGCCACCTAACCAAGCCCCTCACTGTCATGCTCAAGAATAATGCTATGTTTAGTTGGACTCATTATGGCAGGGATAGTTTTGAAGCCATTGAGCATGCCATCACACAAGATCCCACCTTATTTAATACAAATTATAGGAAGGATTGTATCCTTTATGCATTTAGTGGGATTGAAGGCATTTCAACTATCCTTATGCAGTAAAACAATGATCATCTAGAGCAACTAATTGCCTTCTTCAACCAAGCATTGAAATATTATGAGTTGCATTATAGCTTCATGGATAAGTACATCCTCATAGTTGTGAGGGCACTCAATAAGTTTAGGCATATGCTCTCCAATAACAAAATCTGATTCATGATTACATAAGCAAGCATCAAAGAGTTTTTGCTTAGAAAAGATATCAGCAAAAAAAGAGCTAGTTAGATCACAAAGGTGATGGAGTATGATGTGGACATACAAGTCAACAAGCTAGTGCAAGGAAATGGACTCTATGAATAATTGTCCAAGGTGGCAAA
This sequence comes from Torreya grandis, assembly GCA_037957365.1. Taxonomy (NCBI): domain Eukaryota; kingdom Viridiplantae; phylum Streptophyta; class Pinopsida; order Cupressales; family Taxaceae; genus Torreya; species Torreya grandis. The sequence goes on along the minus strand of JARHVA010000453.1, from coordinate 4,166,396 downwards.
GTTTGAAGATATAATAGTCTTGGTGTCACATGAAAAGGAATCAATAGGCCAAAAAGCTACAATAGATTGGATGCAGAATATGATGACCTTCCTTAAAAGTGGCTCATATCCCCCTAGCTTGAATAAATCCAAGCACATGCATTTCAGGTTATAGGTCATTCCCTATGTGCTCGTTAGTGATGCAATTTTCTAGAAATACCTCAATGGAGTCCTCTTGAAGTAAATAGAATTAGACCAGGTAAGTAGAATTCTTCAAGAATTCCACAATGGCCCTACAAGAGGCCATTATTCTCCCAAGACCATTGCTAAAAAAATCATGCGAGTTGGCTATTATTGGCCAACTCTATTCAAATATGTGCATACATATGTGTGAGGTTGCAATAAATGTGCCTTCTTTGTAGGCAAACAAAGATTGGTAGCCTTACCATCACACCCAATATAAGTTGATCAACCCTTTGCATAGTGGGGTCTGGGTTTCATAGGCATGATTAACCCACCATCAAGTGATGGACATAAATGAATCCTCATGGTTACAGACTATTTCATGAGATGGACATAAGTAGTAGTGATCAAATAGGATAATGAGGCATCCATCCTGAGCTTCTACGAAGGCATTGTAATGAGATTTAGTGTTTCGGCCACCATTATCTTTGATAATGTGTTAGCCTTCCTTGGAACTAGGATCAATGAATGTGCCATCAAGCATAACATCTATCTGATTACCTCATCAAATTATTACCCTCAAGGTAGTGATCTAGCTGAGTCAATGAATAAGAATTTGAATTGTATCATAAAGAGGACCATGAAGACAATCAGCAAGCTTGACATACTAAGCTCAATATTGCCCTTTGGGTTGATCGAGTCATACCCAAAAGAGTGTTGGTAAATTCACCCTTCATGTTAGTTTATGGAAAGGAGGCCAAATTGCCCATATCTCTCGAGTTTACTTCATTGGAAATCACCCATTATATGGATTTGCTTGAAAATAATCCCCTCACAATAAGATTAGCAGAGATAATAGAGTTTAGAGAGACTAGAGCGTAGGTTGTGCACATTCTAGAACTCCAGTAGGCCTAAATAAAGAGGAATTTTGATGAGGGGAGCACTGATAGAATTTTATAAGGAGATATAGTGCTCAAATGGGATACAAATAGATCGCAATCTATAAGGCACACCAAGTTTGATGTGATATGGAATGGTCCATATACCATAACTAACTATAAATAAGCTAGCGTTATCCAACTTGCTAGACTGAATGGAGAAGAACTACCGATTCTAATCAATGGGATCCATCTCAAACACTATCTCTATTGATTCTTGTATAGTTTTTAAATAAGTAGATTGGAGGTTTTTCATTTCCTTAAGTGCCTTGCTCACCTTATTTTAGGATAGTTTTATTTCCTCTAAGCACTTGTGCGCAATGTTCTCTTAGCTTGATCTCTTTCCTATAAGTGCCTTTGGAACATTTCTATGATTTTTCTAGGAGGGTCTCAATTCATTCCAAAGCCAAGGATACACACCTAGTGCATTCATAAATGAAAGGACTAAAATTTTCAAAGACTCCATGCCCAATGGATTGTTTCAAAGGCTTTTGGATTCCCACTTAGTAGGCAGTAGCCCATAGAAGTCACCAAAAAATTTGACTTTTTAAGTCACCCATAGCTTGCGTAGATCTCAAAAATATCCTACAAAAGATTTATGCACCTGTGAAGTGTATAGATCTTTAAAATTAATTCATGCATAAACACCTCCCATCCATGCCCATGTCTAAATTGGTCAACATAGATCTACGCATCAACTAAGTGTTGACTCGTGCCCACTAGTAATTATCGATGTGCACCTCATATAGGAACCCTCCTTTGCACAAGCTAAAATGGTGTGTAGGTTTAAGGATGCATAGATCCAGTATTCAAATAGTGCAGTTAGAGGTGTGCATGAAGCAATTCCAAATTATAAGAAGTGTGCCCATGATCTTCCATATTTGTGTGCATTCCTATTCAAAAGGGTCCCTATAGCTTCATGATGGAGTCCTACACCAAATTGTAGAGTTTCATTTTTGTGACTTCATACATCATAAACTATGATTTATGTTATGCATATACTAATTTGTAGACATGTGGAGCCCAAGTATAAATTAATGATGTGGTGGTTCAAGGGAGACTCATGTAGTGATTGACACATGGTGATGAAGTATAAAGAGATAGTTAAAAAGTAGTGGAGTGACATTTGAGGCCTTACTAGAATAATTAAATGTAGAAGTGGCTATTAGATGTTAGAATATGAGTACATGCCACCCCTTTAACTTTTCTAGGAATCTTCCACTCTCAGACACACACTTGGATCCATAAGAATCCTGCCACCAATTCTCATATTCAAATCACTAGACAAAATTCAAGAAGCATGGGCATGGCAACGTAATAGATTAAAAATCATATCTGCCACCCTAAGTGTTATGTTAATTGTAAAATGGCTTGATCTATTGTAAAAGCCTTATTCTTCATTGTAAAAGGGTCAACACATTTCTATCAAGCTCACACTACCAAAAATTTTCCTTCAAGAGCATTTATATTGACTAAACCTTACATGCTAATGAGAATTAAGTTCACTTCTTTCTATTCTTCTTATATTCTATGTTATTTATGTTTGTAGATCCTTGTCTATGGGTAATGTTCACCCCTCTCATCCTTGTTTGTTCCTATCACCTCTATGTGGAACTCAGAACTCACTTGTAGGTCACATCTTGTGTGCATTAAGGTCTATGTATACATTATTTGTGGATCATTTATCATCCCTATTAGTTTTACACTGCATTCTCATGCCTCTATGTGAAATATGCATTTAGAGTGTCCTTGGTGGAGTCTGTGTGATTACGTCTTATTTTCAAATATTTTTAGTGTGTTCATTGTAGTAAGAGAATTTTCTCTATTCTTAGTGTATCACCTTTTATTTTCCGTCAAATTCTTACATTCTCCCTCCTTTTTCCCTCAAAAAATTTTAGGTTTAGATTATCATTATATTTAGATTTATGCTCTTTAGGTCTATGTAATGGCCTTAATCAAGGTGCACTTAGAATAAAAGGAATTCGGCCTACTCCAGAGGCTCATCCCAAGGAGTGTAGGGGTCTCACACATTGGGGACATTCTCATCGTTGTGATAAGATAATCAATGCTCTACACACATGGGTAAGTGATAACACTTCCATTCCCTATGCTAAACACTTTTACACCTTGTGTAAGGCATTCCCGCTCTATGCCCCACCGTAAAAATATCCTATGCAGCAGATCATCCATGGGTGCACATTTTGAACAACATTAGTTTCTTCATTTACCCAAAGGATCAATTACTGCCTTTGAATATTTATTAAAAATATTTATGTGCCACTTCTCTTACAATGTAATGGGAATTAACCATTACTAACTTATATAATACCAAACAAGGAAATCGCAAAACTTTTGCCTCCTTATTGTAAATATGGAAAACATTGGTGAGCCATTTTCCATGGTCCCCACCCAAAAAAAACTTGTTTCCATATTTACCGATAATCTTAATTCATAATTATCACATCAATTACAACTTCATTATCCATCATCCTTCGATGAGATCATAGAAAAGGGAGTTTAAATTGAAATAAATTTAATTTCCAAAGTGTCATCAATAATTTCAAACCAAATAGACAAACCCAAGTTATTTTCCAAAAACAAAAACATTGTAGGTGATGGTGTGGCAGATGTGAAAGAAGTTCAAAAACTATAACCTATTAACAACATCACAATACCTGGTGGTCAACAAAAGCAATAAAATCGCAAGCATAAGTTCACTCAACTAGGAGACTCTTAGGAATCGGTCTTTCAAAATTTGCATCAAGTAAACATTATTATATGGCCCAACACCAAACACTTCGAATAAAATGTTCCTAAACCTAAGTGGTACCATGATAATGAATATTGTGAATACCAAATAATTAAAGGACACTCAACCAATCAGTGTATGAGGATAAAACATTATGTCCAAGATCTCATAGATCATGAGGACATATCAATTGAAAATCAAACATCCACATCATCAAATAACCAAAAATTAGGTATAGATAAAGATCCATTTATAAAACATGAGCAAGGGAATAATACCAAAAGTTAAAACCAAGCCCAAATTAGTAATTTCAATCAAACAAAATACCCTTTTGATTCTATAGTCAATTGTGTTGATTATAAAAATCATCATATTTTGGGTATCATAGTAAAAGCCCAAGATTGCATCATTACAACAAGGCATGCCAAGATTACCATTCCAAGTGCTTCCTCACATATCGGTGAGTGTAAGTACAACATTATAGAGCAACTTGAGAAGACACCAGTTCATATATCCATCCTAGAGCTTCTCAAGACATTACTTGTATATAAATACATGTATAAAACCCTTCAAGAGTTAAAGAGTCCTCAAGACATCATTCCATCCAATTTTCAAGTGTTAGTTGGAAACTTATCTACTAACAATCAAGTTACATTTGATTATTTTGATATCTCCCTTATGGGATCTTCACATAATTCTCCTTTGTTTATAGAATTCATAATCATAGGCACAAAGTAAAAAGGGTTTTTATAGACAAAGACTCAACTTTGAATTTATGTACTTTAAGATTAATAAAACATTTTGGGTATTCTAAAACAACACTAGAATCAAATATTATTACCCTTAAGGCATATGACAATAACGAACGTGAATCTATGGGAACCATATATCTTCTTTTGATGGTTGGGTCTATCATTTAGGAGATGGCAGTTCATGTGCTTGACTTAAATTTAGCATATAATTTACTCCTTAGATGTCCTTGGATCCACTATGTGAATGTTATACCATCCACCTTGCATTAGTGTTTGAAGTTTACTTATGATGGCAAGGAAGTAACCATACCTGATGATCCTCAACCCTTCCATTACTGTAAATTATTAGAAGGACGTTATCAAAAATCCAATTATCTTCCTTTTATAGAAGACATATATGCATCTACTAAGAAATCACCAAAGCTTAATAATTACATTCATCTTGACACATTGCTTCAAACATCCCCCCTTGGTGTTTGGTTGGGTACACCATCCACATCCATTGATATCCCATATTCAAATCAAGCATCAAATCAACCTTCCACTTCAAAAATCACATCATCCCCTCCTTCCCAATTTACCATTGTAGATAAACACATGGATGAATATGAAATTCATGACACTCATTACTTAGGTAAAATTCATATGTCTCTAAATAATCATGGAAGACCTCGTTAGCGAAAGGTGATCTCCTTTCTAGCAAACAAAGCAAATACTCCAATTGTTCATGACTTTACTCTAATGAACAAGATATATTTATATTAAACAAAAAATATCGTGTTGTTAAATATTTTGGGTGAATATTTTGTCGGCCAACTAACTGGTGACCAAAATAGTTCCTATCACCATAGCATAGGGAGATGGGTCATCCTGTTGTGCATGTTTACTACATCAATAGGAAACAAATCTCTCCTCTCATCAAGGGGAGGTTCCCTATTAAATATGTAGAGGCTATATACTATATAAATAAGCTGAAAGTAAGACACAGGGGTGTGATAAACCATCCATCTCTCTTTTTTCAGAGATGATGTTAACAAACAGAGGAGAAATAATTGGTGAAAATACTTCTCTTCTTTCAGAAGTAACGTTTAGCCAAGAGCCAGATCCCTTCCTAGATAGTAGAAATCTTGATGAAATGACAGACAACACTTCTCTTCTTTCATAAGTACTTGTTCTTGCAAACAACATGAATCTTTTTGGTAACTGGTAACCAAAGGTGTAGAGTAACCAGCAGCCTGAAATGTAGCACAAAATCTCCACCTCAACTGCCCAAGAGTGAAACACGAAGAACAATGGGGGAACAAAGTCGTCCCAAGGTCCTTTACATAGAAACATAAAAGAAAAACACACACTGAAGACAACTATGACAGCGCAAAGTCTGAAAGTAGTTGGCTTCATGACACCTTCCTTATTGCCTCCACTAGTTCTGCTTGTTAAATCAAATAAACAAGAATGCTTTTAGAAGACAGACATAAGAACAATCTCCTAAAGTAGCACAGGCTATCACAACACAAAGTCTGCAAGTAACTTGCTTTCTCATTCAATCAAAGAAATATGAACTACAATCTGAGCTCAAAGTCTCAGTAGTGCCTTTCAATTTGGGCAGAGTTTCACTTCTGGTAAGGTTAAGATCTCCCTTGTAACAAATGAGAGATTAAAATATATAGCGCTCCAAGAAAGACTTGGGCACTTGTTTTCATGAAAAAGGCCCATGCTGCAGTCAACGTCTTTAATGCGCCTTCAATTTTGCCTGGAGGGACCATGTTGGGAATAGCGCATTGCCTCAACTATGGCGTGTCCATTCATCTAATGTCTCTTCCTTGGTATGGACTATCTAGTCCTTTCTCTGATGTCTACGCAACTGTCCAATTCACCATTACTTCATGGAAGAAAAACAAGCTTGCATCCTTGATTCGGTGCGCTCAGAAGTCTACTCGATCCACTGTTTCACCTACTAGAAATAACTCTTTTGAAGATATTTTTGGTCCTTTGGTCTCGCTCCTCTCTTCACTACTTAAGCGCTTCTTTGCTCTTTGGTTGAACCATCGCTTTAATTGAACTTGCCTTTGGAATCGTCCATGTTGCTTCTTTGTCTTTTATAGCCCTTCTTGTCTAAGTCTTTGGGGGGTCCTTTCTGCGTCTTTGACAAATGGAAAGTTCAGCTATTATGAAACTCATTAGAAACTTACAAAAAATGGGATCCACAACACATCTTGCCCAAGCAACTTCAAAAGGGGAATGTGGATGCAAACACTTGTCACATTCCGCTGAGTCATAACAATACACGTGACGTATTCTACTTAACTTACAGAAGCTTTTGAAACCTTTTGAGAGTCCTGCGAAAGAACACGTGGCAGCTTTCGCTCTACTTTATAATGGACACATGGCAGCTTCCACTGCACTTTGTCTTTTTCCATCGGGCGCTTTTCCACAGAATTTTCTCTTCAGTCGGGTTTTTCCTTTGCTTTCTTTGGGCTCTCTTCCCAGGTGAATTCAATTCCTTCGGACAATTTGTCTGAAGGACTCTACTTTGCCTTTTTCCTTGTTCATTTTTTTGAAGGAGTTCACTTTGTCTATTTTTGCTCGCTGCCCTCTGCAAGGGTTCTTGGCCTTGGTTCACCGCCCTCCGCAAGGGCACTTGTTCCTTTGGCTTTGGGGTAGCCCCTTGAACCTAATGATTGAACCAACTTTGGTTCAACAGTTTAATGGTTCAATCAGTTCATTCTTCGTTATTTGGCTAAGTTTCTTTGATCTTTTGCACCAAACTCATTGAACCAATTGGTCGTTGAACCTATTGGACTGATTTAACATTGAACCCCTTGAACTGATGAACCAAAATGGTTCAAGGTTCAACAGTTCAAGCTTTTGAGACTCGTTAAGTGCTCAGGGCCGTGGATCCTTTAAACGGTTAAACTTTGAACCTTTGACATATGCACATAGCCCTTTGAAGCTTTGAAAAATGAGGAATTTTTAAACCCCCAAATAAATTTTGAGAAGGGAAGAGAGGAATTTTGGCCCTGCAGGCCCAAAATAGCTCATATGTTGTCCCAAAAATAAGAAGTCATTTTTTGAGGGACAACAGCTGGCTCCTGTTGGGGAACTTCCTTCAGTTTGTAAACTTGAAACATAGCTGAGGGGAGTAGAAACTAGAATCTCTAATGCCTTGAAGTGTGCCATTGGGCTACGGAGTCATGTTACTCAAAAAGAAAGGCACCAAAAAATGAAAATGAAAAGCACAAAACAGAACTGAAGACTATAAAAAGATACATATGTACAGATGATCTTATCTGATGCCTCAAGATTTGAAGTGCTTCAGATGCTTCCCACTGTGAGACAGTGAAAATGGTGTGCCATCTTGATAAACCAGCAAGAAACCATTTTGTCCCCAGAAACGGTGACGGGCGAATGGAACTCTCCACCAGGAAACCAATTTTTTGTGTCTTCCTCTTGGCCCTTTCTTCTTCTTGCCCCATGGTAGGACGTAATCTTCAATTTGAAAACCATATCTCCTTGCTGTCTTAGCGAAGATTCCTTTTGCTGACTTTGGAGTATAGCAGTATGGTCCACCACCATAGCTTGTTGTTCTGCTGGTTCAGTCAGCACATGCTTTGATTGTCAGCATCAAACTTCTGACAAACCATCAGCTCAGTGTCTCCTTTGGTGTGAAGGAGTTTGACCTCTTCACCCTGAGCAGTCTTCAATTTGAGCAATAGAGATCTGCATCTAGCTATGGAAGAATTGCCACCATCAAATTCCAGGATCAAAGCATCATCAGAAGTTGATCTTCTATCAGGTTTTGCTTCATTGGAGATGGAAGATCCTTCTTGATTTGTAATGCGCCCTACCAATTTTTCTGATGCCTTGTTTGGATCAAATCCTGGATTGCCAACCATGAGACTTTGATCAGCTGAGACATGAACATCCTATGTGGTCAAGGAGTAATTACCCCTGCCTGAAGGGTCAAACAAAATTTGAGCAGTAGGGGCTGACATTTGGGTGACCACAATCTTTGCCTCAGACAGGTCCACACCTAGCTCTTCACCAATTTTTAACTGCTCAGGATTGGCTTGTAGGGATCCAAACTTAGTGATTTTAATTTCAGATTTATTGACATGATCAACTATGTCAAATGACTGAGATGGACTTGGAAGAGAGGATGGGAGTTCATCCTTTTGGTTTTTGGGAAGGGGAGGACTGGTCTACAAATTTGAAGTAGAAGGTGCAGAGATGTTCGATGTACTTACTTTTTTGGCAATCACTGGGTCCTTCGACTAGAAAAGGAGAGGGGTTCTCTACTCAGCAATTGAAATCACTGGTTGGGGTCACTCTTCTATCTTTTCTTTGTCAGCCTGCTGGGCTAACTGAATCTCAGACCAGGTGAATACTGCGCTTGATCCTTCGACTGCTTCATCTTCACTCCTGGGTTCATCCTAGTAATTTAGGAAACCAATGTGGGAGTCACCAGCTGATTCTTCTTGATCCTCCCTAAAGAGATCAGTGTCATTTTACTGCTCAGACTCAGTTTGGAAATAGGAAACATGTTCTGTTTCCAAATATCCAACTGTTGAGTTGGTTGGAGGTGCTTCAAGGGCAAGGTTCCTCTGTGGGGGAGGAAGAGGATTTGGTTGCCCTTGACTTCTGGTAGCATTGCCTTGATATGGCTGATTAGGGAATGTCCTCCTTGGTGCATTTCTATACAGAGGAGCAGAAGACATACCTTGTGTCATTTGCCTTTTCGAGGCTAGCAATTCATTTGCCAGCTTTTGTACCATTGGATCAGTGGTGACTGTGGGTGAGTATTCAAAATATGAAGAGGGTTTAGCTCTGTTAGGATCTCTCCTTATCTTTCTTGCCAAGATAAGGTCATCTTCTAGCTCAGTATCCAAGTCTTGAGCAGCCTCAAGGTCTATGTGTCTAGGCTGTCTCAACAGAAAACTCACTTCAGGAAGTTGTGAGTTGATGAAGAAACACATGAGATTCTGAGGTGTCGGCTAGGCGATCATGGGAATCCTGTGCCTCAGCTTGTTGAACTTGGCAATGAAGTCCCTCATAGGTTCATGGGGCTCCTTCTTCATCAATGTGAGTTGGGCCAGCAAGGCATGCGCATCTTCTGCAGGTTTGAACCTTGCTTCAAACTTGGCTTTGATATTGTCCTAGCCAATCACTAATCCAGTCTGCAGATGGTAAAACCAGTCTACAGCAGCACCTTGTAATGTCTCCATGAAAAGCCTAACTACCATGTCTTCAAATTCCACCCCTATCACACCACAAGCTATGGTGAAGGCTACAATGTGTTCATCAGGGTGGACTCTTCCATCACCAAAGAATTTGGGTAAATTCTTCCTTAAACTGAGTGGTAGCTCATGCAGGGATGGAGTTAGATTAAGTGGGCCAAATGAGTTACCCCAAGGGCCTCGAACTGCCATGATTAGATTATGAACAATAGGGATAACACATCTAAGCAGAGTTGCCAGATTATAGGACAAAAATAGAAAATAAATTGGCCCTGCTTCAGCTTAAAGCTTGAGGCTTCAAACTGCGATTTCTTTCCCAGCAGCTCTAGTTTTACAGACCAGATAATATAATGGAGATGGATGAAAATGGTAAGGCTATAAATGGATAATGGGTAAGACCCAGATGGGAGTCGCTAGACTCTATAATGGATAAGGGAAGGAACTCCTTCAATCTAAAATTTGAGGCTTCAAAATGCACGTTCATCCCAGCGGAGTCGCCAAAAATTGTTGGGTGAATATTTTGTCGGCCAGCTAATTGGTGACCAAAATAGTTCCTATCACCACATCATAGGGAGATGGGTCATCCTGGTGTGCAGGTTTACTACATCAATAGGGGACAAATCTCTCCTCTCATTAAGGGGAGGTTCCCTATTAAATATGCGGAGGCTATATACTATATAAATAAGTTGAAAGTAAGACACAGGGGTGGGATAAACCATCCATCTCTCTTTTTTCGAAGATGATGCTAACAAACGGAGGAGAAATTTTGGGTGATTGGTGAAAATACTTCTCTTCTTTTAGAAGTAACGTTCAGCCAAGAGCTAGATCCCTTCCTGGCTAGTATAAATCTTGATGAAATGACAGAAGGCACTTCTCTTCTTTCATAAGTGCTTGTTCTTGCAAATAACAAGAATCTTTCTAGTAAGTAACTGGTAACCAAAGGTGCAGAGTAACCAGCAACCTAAAATTTAGCACAAAGTCTCCACCTCGACTACCCAAGAGTGAAATACAAAGAACAATGGGGGCACAAAGTCGTCCCAAGGTCCTTTACACAGAAACATAAAAGAAAAACACACACTGAAGACAACTATGACAGTGCAAAGTCTAAAAGTAGTTGGCTTCAGGACACCTTCCTTATCATCTCCACTAGTTCTTCTTGTTAAATCAAATAAACAAGAATGCTTTCAGAAGATAGACATAAGAACAATCTCCTAAATTAGCACAGGCTATCACAGCACAAAGTCTGCAAGTAACTTGCTTTCTCATTCAATCAAAGAAATATGAACTACAATCTGAGCTCAAAGTCTCAGTAATGCCTTTCAATTTGGGCAGAGTTTCACTTCTAGTAAGGGGAAGATCTCCCATGTAACAAATGAGAGATTATAATATATACTACTCCAAGAAAGACTTGGGTGCTTGTTTTCATGAAAAAGGCCCATGCTGCAATCAACGTCTTTAATGTGCCTTCAGTTCTGCCTAGAGGGACCATGCTGGGAACAGTGCATTGCCTCAACTATGGTGTGTCCATTCATCTAATGTCTCTTCCTTGGTATGGACTATCTGGTCCTTTCTCTGATGTCTACATAGTTGTCCAATTTTCCATTACTTCATGGAAGAAAAACAAGCTTGCGTCCTTGATTTGGTGTGCTCAGAAGTCTACTTGATCCATTGTTTCACCTACTAGAAATAACTCTTTTGAAGATATTTTTGGTCCTTTGGTCTCGCTCCTCTCTTCACTGCTTAAGCGCTTCTTTTCTCTCTGGTTGAACCATCGCTTTAATTGAACTTGCCTTTGGAATCATCCATGTTGCTTCTTTGTCCTTTATAGCCCTTCTTGTCTAAGTCTTTGGGAGGTCCTTTATGTGTCTTTGACAAATGGCAAGTTCCTATGTTATGAAACTCATTGGAAACTTACAGAAAATGGGATCCACGACACATCTTGCCCAAGCAACTTCAAAAGGGGAATGCGGATGCAAACACTTGTCATGTTCTGCTGAGTCATAACAAGACACGTGATGTATTTTGCTTAACTTACAGAAGCTTTTGAAACCTTTTGAGAGTCTTGTGGAAGATGACATGTGGTAGCTTACACTCTACTTTATAATGGACACGTGGCAGCTTCCACTGCACTTTGTCTTTTTCCATCGGGTGCTTTTCCACGGGCTTTTCTCTTCATTTGGGCTTGTCCTTTGCTTTTTTCAGGCTCTCTTCCCAGGTGAATTCAATTCCTTCAGACAATTTGTCTGAAGGACTCTACTTTGCCTTTTGCCTTGTTCATTTTTCTGAAGGAGTTCACTTTGTCTATTTTTTCTCGCTGCCCTCCACAAGGGTTCTTGGCCTTGGTTCACCACCCTCTACAAGGGCACTTATTCCATTGGCTTTGGGGCAGCCCCTTGAACCTAACAATTGAACCAACTTTTGTTCAACGGTTCAATGGTTCAATCGGTTCATTCTTCGTTATTTGGCTAAGTCTCTTTGATCTTTTGCACCAAGCTCATTGAACCAATTGGTCGTTGAACCCATTGAACTGATTGAACATTGAACCCATTGAATTGATGAACCAAAATGGTTCAAGGTTCAACAGTTCAATGGTTCAAGCTTTTGAGACTCGCTAAGTGCTCAGGGCCGCGGATCCTTTAAACGGTCGAACTTTGAACCTTTGACATATGCACATAGCCCTTTGAAGCTTTGAGAAAAGAGGAATTTTTAAGCCCCCAAATAAATTTTGAGAAGGGAAGAGAGGAATTTTGGCCCTGCAAGCCCAAAATAGCTCATACATTGTCCCAAATATAAGAAGTCATTTTTTGGGGGACAACAAAATCCATAATGTGTAACATCATGAACTACAAAGGCAAGGGCCTTGGACTCCATGAGCATGGTCCATGAGAACTAATAAGTCTTAAATCACATGAATGCCTACATGGTATTGGATTTAAACCACTTAATGTGGGCACTACAGTTCACATTATTAATCCTTCTAGCAAGGCTAAGGAAGCCTCTTCATACATCGAAACAAGTTCCATCTATAGCCAATTCGATGATATTTCCATCATTAACCTATTCAATGATAATGTTGTTCTAATGACTGAACTTACACACCCAATCTTATCCAATGTTACAACAACCATCACCTCTACTTGATCATTTCCAGGATGATGAAGCAATATCCAAAAAATTTAGAATCAGATATCATATCATAGTAGAGGACCACAAAAAGGACTTTTCCATTCAATTGGATGATTCTGCATACTTTGGGTAAATTTTAAATCCAAATCAATGACATTAAATCAATATAACAACAACCTCAGTAGATCATGAAGAAATTGAAGGGGAATTTAATCTCCCTCTGCCTCCTCCAAAGTATCAAGAAGAATCAACCCTCTTAATTGAATGCACTATTGAGGTTAACATTGGGACAAATGAAAATATAAAAATGGTGAAACTTGTTGCATCATTGGACCAAGAAGAACAAACCACTTTCACACTCTTGATTAAGGAATTTTTAGATGTTTTTTCATGGTCATAGCCAACATGTCAGGATTAGATCTATCATTAGTTGTGCACCATCTTGTTGTCCATAAGGATGTAAATCCAATAAAGCAAAAACTTAGAAAATTGCATCCTAAAGTATCACTCCTTGTGAAATTAAGAATTGAAAAATCAATTGGAGGTTGGTTTCATACTTCTTATTGACTACTCTAAATGGATATCTAAAATTATGCCAGTATCAAAGAAACTAGTAGGAATCAAAATGTGTACAAATTTTAGGGACATTAACAAAGCATGTCCAAAAGATAATTTTACATTGCATAATGTAGACATGATCATAGACTCCATCGTAGGTCATTATAGTTATCCTTGATGGATGGATTTTTGGGTTACAGTCAAATTAAAATCGCTCCTGAATACAAACACAATACATCATTTACAATGCCTTGGGGCACTTTTTAATATCAAGTAATGTCTTTTAGCCTTAAGAACATAGGAACTACCTATTAAATAGCAATGACCATCATCTTTCATGACATGCTTCATGACATCATGGAATACTATGTATATGAGATCCTGGCTAAATCTAAGACTAGATTGAAACATCCTAAAGTCCTTCACAAAATTTTCAAAAGAATGAAAGAGTACACGCTCCATTTGAATCTAAAGAAGTGTATTTGGGTTTACATTAGGCAAGTTATTAGGATTTATAGTTTCAAAATTTGGCATAGAGGTTGGTCCATCCAAAGTTTCAACTATCAAGAATATGCCTCCACCTAAAAACCTCAAACAACCCCATAGTTTACAAGGTAAACTTTAGGCAATTTAAAGGTTCATATCATAACTTGCAAAAATCTGTCATATGTTCACATTCTTGCTTAAGAAATATACTCCATTCACTTGGAATGAAGACTGTAACAAGGCATTTGATAATCTTAAATATTATCTTTCCAATCCACCAGTCTTGATGCCACCTACTATAGACAATTTTTTCCATTTATGTATATCCACTACATAGTATGCATTGGGAGCATTAGATGCTTAGCACAACGAACATGGATTTAAAAGGCCATTTTATTACCTAATAAAATATTTAGTGTCTTATGAGCTCAATTACTCTCCCATGGAAAATCATGTCTTGCATTTTTTTTTGCTTCATAAAAACTTCATCATTGTATTCTCAACAATCAAATAAAAATAATTACTAAAATTCACCCTCTTAAATATCTCTTATCTAAAATAGGTCTAACAGGTAGAATGGCTAAGTGGGTCATGTTTCTCAGTGAGTTTGATATTGATTATATAAATCAGAAGATAGTTAAGGGATAGGTGTTGGTATATGCATTAGTAGAAACTCCTTTATAATATCACACACCTCTAGTCACCGATTTCTTGGATGAGGCAATCATGTCAATCAATGAATCCCTAGTCTGACATTTATATTTTGATCGATCCTTTACTAATCATGGTTTGAGGGTAGGTATATTATTGGTTACTCTTTATGGGGACTTAATTTCAAAAACATTTTGGATTGAATTTATTGTACAAATAACATAGTAGAATATGAAGCCTTATAGCTGGTCTCAAACTTGCAATACAATGGGGTATCCCAAATCTTCTTGTCTTTGGTGATCCAAAACTTATCATAAATCTAGTAACTAATGAATTCCAAGCTAGATATGACAAACTAATCCCATACAAGAGGATGGTTGATAACCTAAAGTTGTGCTTCAAATATATACAATTTGAACAAGTGTCAAGGACTATCAATAGAGCAATTAATGCAATGGAAATAATTGGTTCATTACTTGATCTTCAAACTAAGCACAATCATTTTCTTATGGAGTATTTGATGACACCAGGTTATGACACTCCAAATTCTAAAATGGTTTACGAGGTGGTTGTTCCCACTTCTCTTTGGTACAATGACATCTATGAATACCTCCATAACAACACCATTCCATTAAACTTAACTCATAACCAAATAAAATCCTTTATTCAATGCACATCACACTACACTATCATTGGTAATACCCTATATCGAAGAAGCTATGATGGAACTTTGTTAAGGTGTTTAAATTCTAAAGAGGAAAACTTAGCAACTAAGGAGGTTCATGATGGAATCTACAATGCTCACGCAAGTGGCATAGTCGTTCCCAAAAACCTTTTCACATTGGCTAATATTGGTTTATAATGGAATTCAATTCTTCTAAATATGTTAAGTAAATTATGCCTTAAAAAAAACACGGTGATCTTATCCATATCCCATCACAAGCCTTACAACCAACCCGTCACTACAACTTAGCGATTTTCTACATGGGGATTAGACCTCATTAGTAAAATCAATCCTAATTCTTCACATGGTCACAAGCGTATCATTACTATTGTAGAATACTTTACGAAGTGGGTGAAGCATGACATTAACTTATGTCACCGATAATCAAATTTCCAAGTTCATCCTAAATCATATCATTTATCGCTTTGAAATTCTTCTTTTTATTATAATTGATAATGACAAATCCTTCAAAAATAAGGATGTCAAGACCCTTTGTCATACCTGTCATATTAAAAAAAAGTGGCTTACTCCCTACTACTCACAAGGTAATATCCAATATGAAGTAATAAATAAAAACATCCTAAAGATTATTAAAAGAGTTGTCAATGCATTCAGTTGTGGTTGGCACACATAGCTTTATCCTACTTTATGGACATACTGCATAAGTATCTACATACCTATTGGGGCAGCGCCATACTCCCTTATTTATGGCATCAAGTCTATCTTACTCATTGAATTTTAGGTTCCATACTTACACATATCCTTGTAAAACCTAATTGATGATGAATACTATCACATTTCCCTCTTAAGCACCTCCTTGATGAAAAACACCTTAATTCCCTAAACCATTTACAAGTCTATAAAAATTACCTTCTCTATACATACAATAAGAGGATTAAATCTAGAGAGTTCAAAATCAAAGATCTTGTTCTTAAGTAAAATCAACATAACAGCAATGTTGATCAAGAGAAGAAAAGAAAGTTTGAACCTAACTAGTTGGGTCCATACATAGTCATTACAAAATATAGATTTGGAGCTTACATATTGGCTATGAAAGATGGAGAGGATCTTGATGAACCCATGAACATCATTCACCTCAAGCATTTATATACTTGATTCATTCTAGTGCTATTGTACATATCGTAAATGTTAAAAAAACCAAAACAAAAAAAAAAAAAAAAAAAAACACCCAAAAGTGAAAACCATTCTTATGGCTCTTTGGGCAAGTACCATGGTGAAATCTAATTTCTGGTTCCATGTGTAAATCTATCTTATATGATCATCCTAGTTACATATGGGAATCCCATTGAATTAATTGTGTTTATGTATATCCATTATACGTTTGCATCTCCTCATTCACTTGTCCATATTCCATATTTTAGTTTGACCATGACATGTTAGTTTGAAGTTTGATCTTCGTAGTTGTTTCAATATGCCATTGTTCATGTTTCGGTGATGTCTTATATATCATCTAAACAACACTTATCCACTCAACCATATCAACTACACCTGTCAAAAATATATCTTATATATCTTCACCTATCAAACCAATCATCATTCAGACACTCATTTCTTGGGAGGGAAATTACTCATCACAACTTTACATCACATCATCACTTTTTCATCCATTCCCATATTGGGATTACTAAATATGGCCCAATGTTTCCAATAGACTTTGTCCATGGTGGACCATGTAGGCAGTGTTTAAAGACACAGGGTCTCTAGGGTAAGCTCGGCCAGCACCACCACCATCCCATCATATCAATCACACATCATCTAATGCCCAACCATAGTGACATTCTTTTCTTTACCGATCATCTTTTCTAAGGATTTCTTCATCAGATGTTCAAATTTTTCATGGTTCTCAATTGCCAAAGGTTTAGCTCTAGCCTAGACATCCCCAAAGTCATTTGCTTCATTTGTATGTAATTTTCCTTCTTGTGTGTTTCATTATCATTTGTTTATGTTTGTGTGCTTCATCATTTACATGTTTGGTCATTTGTTTACTTTATTTTAGTCATGTGTGCCTACTCCTTTTATTGATTATTTAGTTATTTGTTTATTTATTTATTTACCATGCTTATATGGTTTTTATTGTTACAAATATCTCATCTTTATTATTATTTTTCATGTCTAGATCACTATGGGCATCATAAATGGTGTGATCTTGATATTCCATATCACGATGCACTAAGTCTTGCACTAGGTGAGTCTATTAGTCCTTGTGCATATAACACAATAGTTATTATAGTTCTTTCATACCAAAGGTGCATATTGTCTTACGCTATATCAAATAAAGGTTGATCAACTCTTAATCAATTATTACATGTTGGAATTATTGTTCCAAATCCAAGCAAAATAAATCAATATTGGCAGCTATCTAAACCATTCATGACTACATTGTTCCATTCCATCTTGTACCATAATAAATGTAGAAAGGATTAACATGTGTTACAATATATCAAAAGCAAGAGAAACAATTACTATACAAAAACACATCTATTCATCTAATCATCTACCATACATATAAAATTAAAACATACATAAATTATAAAACATCCATAACATATGTCCGAAGCCACATAGAATCATGTGTGTGTGTGTGTGTAATTTGTAAAAATACATCAATACAATGATACATATCAAAAGTATGTATACATCATCATGTCATGTCTCTCCCTGACCCTCAGATGGGGCATCTATATATGGGCTTAGATCATATCACCATGGTGTACTCCTAGGAGGACCCATAACACGTTGAGATGTATATCATACAAATCCCTCTAATTTTACTATTTGTATTATCTAAATGATGTAGACCTCTTAGTAGAATACTCTTTTGCATGCTTATTTAGTGGCATTTCCTACTCATAGAGGTTCCTATAATACATCACCTAATCCATCACCCTCATCACATTTGATAAAATCATTTAGCTTCCCAAGAGTATTCAATAGCTCATGTGATGTCTCCATTTATAATTGTAGAGTGTCTCAATCTCATCTATATCTTTGTGTTAAGCATGTTTCATCTAGAGTCTGAGTAGATGCATCCTGTGTTAGTAACCCTCCCTCTTTCATATCCCTCGATTATCATCCTATCAATATCAGCATGTATCCTATATACCCAAACCTATAATCTGATAATCTTTATTGATATCATCTCAATCTATCTATCCCTACCATATTTGTCTACTTGTAAGCATGTTATCTCAATATCCCAAGCTCTAATATCCTCATAAAACCTGGAAATCAAAGCATTATCCTCTATTGATCTAACTAAACTTTATGTTCCTACTCTATCCCCTCCTACTACTATATCCTTTACTACAGGCCTCATCATTGTGTCCTCTCCTACATCACCTCAAATATCCTCACCTCTAATCTCGTCTTTAATAGTGTCTCCTCCCATTTCCACATCCTCTGTTTGTGTTTCATCCTTCCTAGGTCTCACATGTCCATCATCTACTCATCTTATATCTCATCTCTATCTATCTCCCCCATGCACTCTAACATATCTCATGATCATGTCCCCTAGTCCAATCCCTCGTAGATGCCTCTTCAAGCTATCCACTCATCTCTATCTCCACATCCTTGGAGGTGCATATGGCTCTATCAATCTATTAGGTCATTGTCTAGACAACCAAGCCTCATAACCATCTATATTCCTTCCATCATCCATATCCCTCCTTTGTCTAAATTTCATTGTTTTTAGGTGTGTTAAGTTGTGCTCTGCTATCCGAGGGTCAATACATGCACCCCATTGAGATCTCTCTATCTCGGACCTAGCAAACACATGTGGTCCAATTGGAATGTGTTGTCTAATACTGGTCTTTATTAAAACCATATTTGGCCTATACCACTCAATCACATACTTGTGAATACATGTAATTTAGCACTATGTCATAACATGGTCCATATAGAGCCCATCTTGTGCCTAGTGAAAATCTATCTCCCTAAAAAGTCTCCATATGATCTATTCATCCCAAACTCATCAATCCCTCTTCTATACCAATCCAATTCTCCCAAATGTGATCTCTTAACACATTTGATCACAACCCATCCATACATCATCATCGCATCCTTTGATCTAACCCTCATGTGACCTATGGGATGATCCACCATAATGTGTTCCCATGCCCATACATATAGTAATGTCGAAGATCCAATCTCTCTCCCATTTGCATTTATTGCATGGTGAAAATCTCTATACAAATGAGCTAACACACAGAGACCCCATGAAAATTGCTCAACCATCTCCATCATGTCTCCAATCAATCTAAGATTCTAATCAGGCATAGCTTCTTACTCTTATTTGTAGCATAATGCCACTAACAATAGCCATGAGTACCACAATCAAATCATATGTCTCTAGATCCATGAGATAGTCTATATCAACACCTTTTCTGACAATCAAGATCAACTCCTCTCTAAATATCTTGTATAAAGTAACAACCTATGCTCCTTCACCCCAATAAACTCGTATCCCCTGTATCATGATCCTCAAAATCCTGTATACATCCTCCAACATATCATTCATCTCACCTATTGAAAGGTGAAATGTACTGGTCTCACCATGCCATCTCTCTACCAATGCCATTAATAAATCCCATGTCTACCTGAATCTATGGCATCTCAATAATGTATGATAATCATGTTACCTCTAGTACCCTAAACTCATACTCTATAAATCTATGAATTTGTGTCAGTGCTCTTGACCTCCACCCCCATTTGACCAAAATAGGTAATACCTCCACATAATTGTAATATCACATTATTATTCCTAATTAGCTACCTAACCATCTCAATCACCCTTAAACCCACTCATAGACATCTTATAGTACCCCACCAACATGTCAATTTATCCTATATACTACTTAAACCACTCCACTATCTTTCTAGATGATTTTGCCGCTCATCTGAACAATTTCACCATCATCATCAACAAATTCATTATTGACCTTAATGAAATAGCTAATCCTAATGATTTCACTATTGCACTTAACAAATTCACTAACCCTAATGAATTTGTTGTTGCTTTAAATGATTTCACCATAGCTATCAATGAATTTATTACAGTAGCAAATTTATTCACTAATCTTCAATGATTTTGCTATTTACTTCGATGAATTCATTACTTTTGTCATCAAATTTTCCAAATCTTTTCCCTTCCCCAAGCATTAAATGCACTAAAATCACTAACACAAAACTTAAAATCATGCTTACCAGGTTCTTGCTCCTCTCTAGCCTCTGGTATCTCCTCACCTGCTCACTACCATGCTGATGTAGGGGATACAATCAATTTTCCTCTCTAACCTCAAAGCAAAATCTCAAAAATCAATATCTAAACACAATGAAATGAATTTTCACAAATGAACTTCAAATAACCCCCCTACCCATATATATTCACAGCCATCATTCAAATATTTTTCCCTCCCATATCATTATTTTCACATTTCATAGCTAAATTTCTCTAAATTTCATACCAGCAATTAATCAAATTACTATAAATATTTATCAATGCTTGAAACTATTAATCTTGTAAATATTTTATCACACATCATAAAATCTATATTTTTCATTTTAAATCCATAGCTTACCATCATTGGGATATATCATTCCCATATCTGTATATTCATTTGTGTAACCCCTGAGTCCTAAACATCATCCAAGCATGTAGTATATGAATGAGAGATATTTATTTCAATCTATTCTCTAACATTTAATGACTAGGGGAAAATATTTTACACAAACTCCCTACAATGTTATAAGCATTTGTATTGATGTATCTCTATTATTGATGATAATCATTTCATCATCTTCCCTTCAATCATTTCGAGCATCAGTCCATTTTCCTACATGAACACTCGAGGGGGCATCATCACGTTCATTTTCAATTACTTGGGGTAACTTTTTATCCACAGTCATAAATGGTCTAATTTGTCTACAATTCTTAGAAATGATATTTCTTCTTCTCCACACCATATCAAATAGGGGCAAATGTAGACACCTATAAATCATCATTTAGTGTCAAAATTCACGTTTGACACACTAACCCATCACCTTTTCAAATTCAAATTCAAATTAACAACATTCCCCTCTATTTTTAAACAATTGGTTAATTTTTAATTAATTAATTAATTATAATCATGCACATCACTTTTTTCAAATACTAATTAAAACTCCAGATTACCCACCTCATCCAGACATCCTCCACATTTGTCTCAAACATGTGTTGACTCATCCAACCAATCCTTCAACTTCCTCAACCACCTTATGAGTCATATTAGAACATTTCAACCTTATGGATGACTCAACCAATTAACTTGACCCATTCTTGGTGATTCACTCAACCACCTCCCCTTTGTCCTCAAACATGGAATTAGTCATCATCCTCATGGATGAGGACTCAAATCTGGTCGTTGAATATTTAGATAATTTGACAAATTCAAATAATCCTCAATTATTCATCTCATATCCCATAAGCTTATAAATTGATGTGAAATCCATCACTTTCAATCATTTGTCTTCAAGATAACAAAGTGTTATCAAATTGTTATTATGAATCAAAGCCATAAAAATCAATTTGCACTCCAAAACACTACATAATTCTCTTTATTTTGGAAAGAATTTGAGCACCCATTTTTTACATTCAAGATCAAATCTTTATTTGATCACAATTGAGAATATGACAAATACTTCATGATTGTAAGTATTATTTTATTTATTGCTTTCTTTCATTTGTTGCTCTATATTTAATTTTAGGTTTTAGTTTATATTATATTTTATTGTTTGATTTCTTAGCTAGCTTGCACTCTAAATCTAATGCTTGCACATGCAACCATTTGGATAGTAATGATATTTCCTCCCTCAATTACATGATATACCCCACCAAAATATGAGGTTGGTTCATACATTAGGGGATGAAATCCCAATCATCACAACCTAAGGACTCACGCTTGGTGATCAAGGTCTAAGTCGCATAGCCAAAAAGATTTAAAAAAAGGGAAGTTTGGCTATTTTTTATCCTCAGGGTCCCACAAAGAGCAAGAGGAGAGCATACATAGCTTTCACTTCAAGATAGGGAAGGCAACCAAAACACTTTTAGTCACCCAAGATCCCAAATAATATCAAGGGGAGAGCATACAAGCTTAGGCAATCACACACAAAGACATACAATCAAGCAAAACAAGCAAATTTTTCCTTTTAAAGTACCAAATTTGAAGTGTGTGTTTGTTTTAAGCACTAAAACCATCTTTTTTGTGATTGGTATTTAGAGTTTGACGTGTGAAACATGCATAAGATACATTAGTAGCCTTATGTTTTGCATTTGGCAAGCATATAAAAGCTACAAATGAGTAAGTGATATGTGCCAAAATTACTCGTTTATGAGCAATCCATGTGAAATGAAGCCAAATCAACTAAAAAATTAGAAAGATCACAAAAAAAATGTAGTTTTAAAAAATTGCATCCAAAATAGAGTTTGGATGAGTAAGAACATGCCTATAGAAGTCAAGCCATAAATTAGCAATCTTGGTCATGGCCTTAAGTGAATTTATGGTCTTCTCAACAAAATAGCAATCTATGAAAATAAATGCAAAAAACTTGTGGATTTTGGTGAAATTTAGCTCAAAACATCTCTGACTTGTCTTTAAAATAAGTTAAGATGGTTTCAAAAGTGATTGTGGGGTGCGTAGTCCCACCGGGCATGCCATATGTAACACCATGAAATAAATATTAGCTTCGTTAGTAGAAATCAAAACTCAAATTGAAATGCTACCACTTACCTAAGCATGTGTCCTCAAATTGAGCGAGACTAAGAAGAATGCAATTCAAAAGAGAAAACAAACACAATTGTTATACCTTCTTGAAATTATGTTGCCAATTTCAAGATATGCTAGGATGTATGGATGTAGTCACATGCTTCTTGGTGGATGTGCATGATCAAACGGACAACATATCCCCTTGTTAAATGGAAATTTTGGATTGATAAGTGATGGGCTTGATGTATGAGTGGCTCTCCAAAAGGGTAGCACTTCATTATGTTATCAAGACTTGATAATAATGGAGAGGGATCCATCTATTTATTGTTTCTCTAAATTTATGTGGACTATCAATCTTGGATCAAGATTTATGGTTGAGGATTAGTCCTCCCCATAAATGAGGGAGGTGGAGTGTGCAAGAAATAAGGATAAAATGTGTAAGAGGGGGAATTGATGAGGCATGAGCTTATGACATGCCTTGTTGAAAAAGGGTTTGCATGGGGATTACAAATTAATTAAAAATTCATTTGAGTGAGAATGTGATGAAAATAAGATTTATTAATTTATGAAAATAAGGATATTTTAAATTCTATGGGTTTTCGCATTAGAAGAAGATTAGCTAATTAATTGAGATTAATTAACTAATAATGAGTGATGTGAATTTTGTGTCAAAGGATGTGATCATGAAATAAATAGCTAATCGATCGAGGGCGATGAATAGTTAATTAACTAGGGATGTTAGTGCAAATAGAAGACTGATTAGATGATTTAAGACGGTGTTAGCACATATTAGTAAGAGGAATAAAATTGACACGAAGTGTCTGATTTTAGGTGTCTACACATGGGCTATGAGTAGAGGTCCACCTTGGAAATGATCCTTCTTGAAATTGGAGACTCTAAAGTTGGTCACATAGATCTGGAAGGCTTTTGAGAATTGATGCAAGAAGGTAAATGCATGCCCATCGAGTAACATATTTTTGAAAAATGGCTCATACAAACTAATTCCTTCCCTACATCATTATAATATACAGACTTGGTACTTGCTTGTGCAAAGTAATACAATAAGGATACTATGTAAATCATGTCTACAAATGATGTGTTGATGGAAAAGCTAAATGATCTATATATGAGCATAACACTTGGGATTGCATCACATGACAAAGTGGTAGAAATGATTAAAAAAATCAAGGAATAATTATATGACAAGCACACTGATAAATTTATGACCATGGTGACTCGGTCTTAATTAAATAAGAAGAGTAAGGGACATTATAAGATCCCCAAGATCCTAAATAGGTCTAACTTTTGTGAAGAATTATCGGGCATAGTGACATTGTTGAACAGAATAATGGGTCACCCTACCACCAATATCTTGCAAGAGTGGATATGCATGTTTATCGACATCATTTTCCAAGGGAAATAATTCATTGACATGGGATAGATTATTATTGAAAGCCTTCATGAGCATCTACTAAACATAGTCTGCATAATAATTATACATGACCTCATATTTGGTCTATTTGATTGCAATCATCAAAGTGTGGCCAAGACTCTATGAAGATGGGATGTACATCCCTGGTAGATTTATTTATGATTATCTCCCTCAAATCATTTATGAGAAGGGAAATAAACATTTTATAAGAGTGAATTATGCATTCACAATGTTGGGTGTAAGATCTTTGGAAGGCAACACTGCAATGTGTATTTCAAATGAGGTAGCCACCTTGATCAAATGGTACAAGAGTTATTTCATCAAATTCGTGAAGTTCACATATATCAAAGTTGGTGGATTTAAATGCATCCCATACAGACTACCTCAGTATGCTAATAACATGATAATATTAATTGAACTTTGTAGACAGTTGGGAATTCCACAAGAAGTGCAAAGACAAATATGTTGTTAAAATTACATTTCATGTGGGTCTAAGCTATTACATTTGTAAAATAGTAAATGGCACATTGAATATTGAATATTCAATGGCACACTTTCTAATTAAGTATCATATAAAAATGCTTGATTTGGATGGCAAATACTACGTTGAAACACATCTGACTTGGTTCTAGTTACGTACACAAACCATAAATTGAAGATTAATGGGAGGGCTATGAGAATGATTTTAAAGTTAGAAAAAGAGAATATATGAAATTGAATTAAAATAAGTTGAATTCATATAGGATTGAATGGGTCACAGAAGGAATTTTAGATGATGTAAGTGACATGGTTGACCCCTTATACATTGAAAAAACTCAATTTCTACCTTTGTCAGCAATAGATTTGTCCATCCAAGAGCTGACAGACTTGGAAGAATGTACGGAATTCATTATAAACATGTCAAAGGCATGGTTTGAGAATAAGTTTGTTGAGTTCATTGATTCATGAAGCTCAAAAAAGAGAGAGTCTTCAATAAAACAAAAAAATAGATTCATCTTTGTCAACGTAGCCTAGCACTAGATCATATTTCAAGGTCCTGAATATAAATGTGACCAAAGATAGTGGAGGTGATGGGGAAGATCCCAACAAGAATAAGTTTTCAGTTATAACCTGTGGTGATGACTCATTCTCGAGGCAAAATCTAAATATTAGGAAAGCTACAAATATTTCAATTCAAACAAGTAAGATACTTGTGGCTTAAACTCTTGATTCTTTTGTGTTAATTAACGACACATATCAATAGTTTTATCTTACAGTCGAAAGTTACCCCATACATCCAAATTTACATTTTCCAACCCCTTGTGTTTCATCACCACCACACATTCAATCTCCACCTCATATGTCTTGGCCTCCACCTATTTCACCACCTCCCAAGCAAGCCACTTCCCTTGTTGATCCCTCCATAACCCATGTCACTCAAATGGTAGCTTATTTAAGTGGCTCATCTTTTACCTGGATTCATCAATTGTTGATTAAATTTTAGAAAACCACGGTTAGAGTTGATACCCTTGACAAAAAGAAGGCCATCCCTTCACCAAAGAAGGCCAAAGTCGTCTCAAGACTAGTATTTGGCCCTTCACGAGAGCAGTTTGTGGAAATATCCCAGCCTGTGGTAGACAAAAATGAATAAGAAATAAGGTTGGCTAATTATAGTATGAGTATGATTTCTCTTGGAAATCCAACCCATGAAAATTATATTCATTACTTCTAATAATTTGTTGCCGAATTGATGAAGAGAACATAATAGGGAAAGCAAACATCAGAAAAAATCAAAGACCACGTATGTGTACTTTCAAGACCACGTATGTGAACTTTCAGCATACATTAAGATGTTCTTGAATCAAACTAATGTCCCTTTGGCCTCCATCCTAGAGTTGGCTCTTGTAGAAGACATCGACAAAGAATACAGAGCAAACATCTGTGAGCACAACCACCACATAAAATTGATGGAAGCATGGGTTGAACAGATTCTCGTTGACGGATTGAAACTCATTAATCAAATCATAAAATCCTATAGACTTTTGGAGGCAAATCAAGTCAAGGTAAATGAATAAATGGCTACAATCAAGAAATAACTAGGGTTATGGAGAAGTATAACCAGAGATCTAAGAGACATTTTTTATACGAACAAGAAGGTCCTCATATATGAAAAAATATTCAACCAAATGGATGATAATCTTTTGTGCATATGGTCATAGAGCATGGAATGGAAAATAAATTATCTTGAGGATGCCCTAGGAGACTTAAGAGTTCAAAGTAATAAATTTGATGATCTCAAATCTAATAGTCATGTAAAGTTTAAATTTGATGATCTCAAATATGATATTAATGCAAATGTTTGGGCCATTCATTGTGAACTACTAAAATAAGTAGTTGTTGAACCTTATACAGCGACAAACATAAAATAATAGTTTTATAAAATAGTCAAGGAAGAATTTTTCATCATAGACACTTTCAATTTGGAGGCCATTAACAAGATAAGTGATATTAATGTCGCCCTTATTAAGTCCAACAAAATCTTCTAGGTTTCTTCAAGGGAAGTGAAGAAATGACTGAGGTAATGGAAGTGTGGCTAACATGCATGTTCAACACCATCATTCCCAAGCAACAAAGAATAGTTGCAGTTATGCCGAAATATAGGACATATAGGTTGAAATCATCAAAGAATGAATAACGAGGCCAAATTACAATAGCTAATAAGATAGATACTTACCCTGACAAATCTTCTTTCTCTAGCGAAGCTTCTTAGTTTTCTCTCTTTTCTCCCTTTATTTCTTCATTGTATGATTTCATAATATCATTGTATCTTGAAAAGTGTTATGTTTCACTTTTAATGTGAACAATGTGAAAAAAATAAAAAAATAGAAATATATTTTTTACCCCAAAGCTATTTATGAGGTATTTACTCTCTCTTGTAATAGGAGTTGTGTTCATTGTATAAGAATTTTTTAACAATATGGACAATTTTGGTAGAAAATAAAAAAGAGGTAAAAACTTTGTATTTTTTTGCAGAAAATAATATAACGGAAGTGTTGTCAACCTGGAGCTGCACCCTGAAACGAAGATGTGCTAAAATGGCCAATCCTCTCTCCAACTGAAACAATGGGATCTTCTCACGAGGGTGAGTGCCTCAATGGTGAAAAGAACCTCCAGAGAAGGTTGGTTCCTGTAAGATGTATCAATGAGGATCTCTACTCTACACTACGGACTACCATAGAAAAGGGAGAAGGGAACTTTAAGGGGAAATCCTACCTAATAATGGTGATACACCAAAAGATTGAGCCACTCTACTTGGAACCTTGAACACTGAACAAACAAGGGAAAATGAAGACCTTTGATTTTAATCGACCACTATGCATAAGTATTTCATGAGAAGTTTCGATCCAATGACCAAAACATGAGGGAAAACGATGGAGAGAGGTCTGATACAAGACACTTTACAGCCACCTAACATCCACTTATAGCTTCAGCAAAAGACATAAAGAACACTTAACATGACCTGCATAATATGATAAGCTAGAAACTAAGTACGAATTAGAGTTTGGGAAGGGAGAGAAATCTACCACATATGCAAATTGTTGAATGAATATACATTATGCCAGCACTTGAAATCTGAAAGTACAATCTTTCTATTGATTGAAGAGGTTACACAACTCACCAATGGCAGAGTCTGGTCTTGCCAAGAGAGGGATCATTTAATCAAGGTTGAAAGCCAACTTATAAAGAATTACAAAAGCCAAAAAATTGGCGTTGAAAAATAGAAGAGGAAGATCAACTTAGATTAACTCAAGGCTGACTTTGCCTTTCAATAAAATATGTTTTCCCTTTGTCTTTGCATGAAGCTCCTTGGCGCTAGAGGAAGTGGATGGCTAGGTTTATTGAAACGCCCACCTCTCTTTGCATGGAAATCCATGCCAATGTCAATTTTAGCTTCTTCATAAGCTGTTGGAACATTTAAAAGTATGAGATGACAATATCATGCATGAAATTCAATGCCAAATGTCAATTTTAGAACTCTGACTTGATCCGTTGGAAGCCGATGTGGAACGTTTGAAAGGCTAAGTTGGAACGCTTGATAGGCTGAGTTGGACGAATAGATTATTCTCCTTTGCATGGAAAACTCCTAGTGGATGTGGCATTTAACAATTAGTCAATTCTAAATCTAGAACAGTCAACTCGACATGCGAATTTGGAACTTTGGTTGAGTTGTTGGAATGTTACAAGCTTGAGATGGACGAAAGTGCTTACATGGAAAACTATCTTGCTAAGTGAGAGATAAATTTAGGTTGAATTTATTTCCTGGCTATCTATTTTTTGTTTCTATTTTTGTGCATGCGTTGATCTTGGGTTTATTCCCGTGGACTTATCTTTGGTCTTGGATTTTTCTTCAGATCTTTTGTTAGTCCACTTTCCCACGGACGGTTTGTCTTTCTCTGCCTTCGGACTTCACTCTTCAGACAAAAAGTCTGAGACTTTATCCTTTCTGGGCTTTTATTTTCCTTCGGCTTTATGTCCTTCTTACTTTTCCTGTGGCTTTATTTCCCTCAGCTTATATGTGCTCGGACCTTGCCTTTTCAAACCCTCTGAAGGATTTCCTTCAGACAAATTATTCGAAGGAATTGTCCTTGTCACTTTTCCCACTAGATTTTGTCTTTTGAATTTTCATGGACTTTTTGCTTTGTGGGCTTTATTTCCCTCTGTTCTTTTCCCAAATTAATCCTTCGAACAAAAAGTCTGAAGGATATCTTTCCTTTGTTTTCTCTTCTCTTTCCTTTGTTTTCTCTTTCTCTTTCCTTCAGAATTTTTCTGTCGGGTTTTTTTTTTTGTTTTGTAAACTCTTCAAATTCCTTCGGACTTTTTGTCCAAAGGAATTCCTTCAAACAAAAAGTCCGAAGGTATTTGCTTTGTCTTCTTTCGCCACCAACAAAGAATGTCCTTCAAAAAAATTGCAAAGGTATTGCCACCGACCAAGTGCCCTTCGCAAGGGTTTGTGTCCTTCCTCTGTGGCTTTTCAAAAAAATTGTAGGGCACACAGGTTTTTTACAGGGCACCCTTATTCCTTTGTCTTTATGTTTTCCTGTGAACTTTTCTTTGGAGGCTGCGGACTTTCCTTTGTTTATTCTCTGAAGTATTCCTTCGGAAAAAAAGTCTGAAGGAATTCCTTTGAACTTTTTTCTAAAGGATATCTTCCTTTGTAATTTCCTTTGCTTTGTTGGCTACGTTGTTGTACATGGCTCCTTGGGTAGATGTAGGTATGGATTTAGGCTTGATTGAACTTTGCAAAACCTTTTCCTTTTCATTATTGAGTACCCAAAACTGATTCATAAGACAAACTGGTACCCATAAGACCATCTTTCGAATACTAAGGTTGACAATTTTTGGCCTATGGAAGAATTATCAACATTTCTAGTGACTCAGCTCGCCCAACATACCTGCTATGTTTGAGAACTTAGACCATGTACATATTTTGAACCCCCGAAACAATGATAAACCTGATTTCTGACTGAAAATCTCCTCTTGACCATGGCTGAAGTAACCTTCCTCCTTCAAAATAAGAAGGGAAACACACCAAAGCAGGAAAATTAACTAAGAAGCAAATGTACAAATAAGGACTTATTGGAACAAAACTGAATGGAACAACTGTGCTTGAACAGCACTTGGAGGAAAGCAAAACAAATAAGGAACCTAGCTAACCATGATAAAGCATGATCCCCCTGGATCAAATGGGAAATTCTTGAACTCACTCATTCCAAGAGATGGTACAAGTTGCAAAGCAACTTGTTTATTAATCATAACCTTTGATGAGGTATTTTTCTTGTCCACCAACTGCATTAGCATCTTCTCAAATGAGTCATCAACAACAAACCAGTCACCAACAAAGACAAACTCATCAAGTACTTCCTAATATTTTTTGCGCTGCTTGTCATCTACCACCTTGTTAAGTGAAATCTCATCTATGCATTGTTCTTGAGTGGCCACAGCCTTTTTGTCGACTATTGCATGTTCATCCAGCTCTTCAATCTCTTGTGGAGATTCAAGCTACAGCTGCCAATCATCTTTTTGTTCCTCATTTTGATCCATTTGAACTGAATCAGCTATAAAGCTATCTGGATCCTTCTCAATAGGAGATACCTGTAACTCATTTATAACTTTAATCTATATCAGCTCCTCTTGAAGTTCCTCTACATCAAGATCAGTCTTCTCACTCTCAACTATAATTGGATGTTCAATTACAACCTCAAATGAAGTATCAATAGGAAATTCTTCCTCAAACACACCTGAAGCATCCTCTACACACTATGCAAGAACTTGACATGTAGCTACAACCTCTTTCTCAATACTCCAAAGAACAAGCTCCTCCTGAGGAAGGGGGATGGCGGGAGGGTGATGAAATTCATTTGTTTGAGAGGGAAAATAAAGCATGGGAGGTCGATCATAATCATATTTTAGAATCTTGAGGGAAAAGGAATTATCTATGGAGATTTGGAGAGGAGGGAAAGAGAAACTCTTAAAGACCTTTGTATTTTGTTCCTTCCACTTGGCCATTACCTCATCAAAGTCTGAAACCTGCTTGTCTTCCTGGACAACTTGAGCTTGAGGGATGATTGGTGAGGAAAGGGGACTATAGGAAGGTTTAGTCTCGTGAATAGGCTCTTGAATACAATTAGGAAGCTCCCTCGTCACACACTGAGCATGATTAAGAACTTCATGAGAATAAGAAACACAAGAATCCTTTGTATACAATTGGTTTAACTTGATTTTTTGCCTCTCCCAAGCCTCCATCTTTTCCAATACAAGAATACATAGTCCATTTATCTCTTCAAGATCATTGAACACATTTTGAAATAGACTATTCACTTCCTCATACTGAGAGTTAGAACAAACTTTTCTTGCATATGCTAGTATTTTGATATCTATTTCATTCATTCTTTCTTGAAGGCAAGACTGCTCATATGCAACATCATAGCCATATGGGAAAGATGGAATCCGGTCCTGAGACTAATATGGCTCATAAGGAAGGTAAGATTTATGCTCTTGATAAGGCTGATTAGGCTCATAAAAAGGCTCATAGGTATCATGACAAGGCTGGTATGATCCATCATTGGGATAATAAGGAAACATAGCATAGGAATTCCCTTCATACACAGCCATCAAAATTCATTCACGATAATGCAATAAAATAGAATTACATGGAACCTATCCCTGAACTATTAGAAGCAATTGCTTGAGCTTGGAATCGCCAAATACTTCTTGAAGAACACTGCTACAACTTCAATTTCATCAAAACCAGCGAAAATAGGTCCCATCGAGCGTGCCAGAAACTGTTGTCAACTTGGAGTTGCACCCTGAAATGAAGACGTGTTGAAATGGCCAATCCTCTCTCCAACTGAAACAATGGGATCTTCTCGCGAGGGTGGGTGCCTCAATGGTGAGAAGAACCTCCAGAGAAGGTTGGTTCTTGTAAGATGTATCAATGAGGACCTCTACTCTACGCTGAGGACTACCATGGAAAAGGGAGAAGGAAACTTTAAGGGAAAATCCTATCTAATAACGGTGATACACCAAAAGATTGATCCACTCTACTTAGAACCTTGAACACTGAACAAATAAGGGAAAAGGAATACCTTTGATTTTAATCGACCACTATGCATAAGTATTTCATGAGAAGGTTCGATCCAATGACCAAAACATGAGGGAAAATGATGGAGAGAGGTCTGATACAAGACACTTTACAACCACCTAGCATCCACTTACAGCTTCAGCAAAAGACATAAAGAACACTTAACATGACTTGCATAATACAATAAGCTAGCAACTAGGTACGAATCAAAATTTGGGAAGGGAGAGAAATCTACCACATGCAAATTTCTAAATGAATATACACTATGCCAGCTCTTGAAATCTGAAAGTACAATCCTTCTATTGATTGAAGAGGTTACACACCTCACCAATGGCAGATTCTGGTCTTGCCAAGAGAGGGATCATTTAATCAAGGTTGAAAATCAACTTATAGAGAATTACAAAAGCCAAAAGATTGGCGTTGAAAAATAGAAGAGGAAGATCAACTTAGATTAAATGAAGGCTGACTTTGCCTTGCAATAAAATATGTTTTCCCTTTGTCTTTGCATGAAGCTCCTTGGCGCTAGAGGAAGTGGATGGCTGGGTTTATTGAAACACCCACCTCTCTTTGCATGGAAATCCATGCCAATGTCAATTTTAGCTTCTTCATGAGCTGCTAGAATGTTTGAAAGTATGAGATGACAATATCATGCATGAAATTCAACACCAAATGTCAATTTTAGATCTCTGACTTGATCCATTAGAAGCCAAGTTAGAACATTTGAAACGCTGAGTTGGGACATTTGACAGGTTGAGTTGGACGAAGAGATTATTCTCCTTTGCATGGAAAACTCCTAGTAGATGTGGCATTTAACAATTAGTCAATTCTAAATCTAGAATAGTCAACTCGATGTCCAAATTTGGAACTCCGATTGAGTTGTTGGAACGTTACAAGCTTGAGACAGATGAAAGTGCTTGCATGGAAAACTATCTTGCTGAGTGAGAGATAAATTTAGGTTGAATTTATTTCCTGGCTATCTATTTTCTATTTTTGTTTTTGTGCATATGTTGCTCTTAGGTTTATTCCCGTGGACTTGTCTTTGGTCTTGGATTTTTCTTCGGATCTTTTGTTAGTCCACTTTCTCGCAGACAGTTTGTCTTTCTTTGCCTTCAAACTTTGTTCTTTAGATAGAAAGTCTGAGACTTTATCCTTCCTGGGCTTTTCTTTTCCTTTGGCTTTATTTCCCTCGGCTTTATGTCCTTACTTTTCCTATGGCTTTATTTCCCTCGTCTTATCTATGCTCGGACCTTGCCTTTTCAAACCCTCTGAAGGAAATGTCCTTGTCACTTTTCCCGTGGTCTTTTGAATTTTTGTGAACTTTTTGCTTTGTGGACTTTATTTCCCTCTGTTCTTTTCCCGAATTAATCCTTTGGACAAAAAGTCTGAAGGAATTCCTTCAAACTTTTGTCCGAAGGATATCTTTCCTTTGTTTTCTCTTGTCTTTCCTTTGTTTTCTCTTTCTCTTTCCTTCAGACTTTTTCTGTCGGATTTTTTATTTTTATTTTGTAAAATCTTAAAATTCCTTCGGACTTTTTGTCCAAAGGAATTCCTTCAGACAAAAAGTTCAAAGGTATTTGCTTTGTCTTCTTTGGCCATCGGTAGCGAATGTCCTTCAAAAAAATTGCAAAGGTATTGCCACCGACCAAGTGCCCTCTGCAAGGGCTTGTGTCCTTCCTCTGTGCCCTTTGGGAAATTTGGAATGGTCTTGTCACCGACCAAGTGCCCTCTACAAGGGCTTGTGTCCTTCCTCTATGGCTTTTCAGAAAAATTGTAGGGCACGCAAGTTTTTTGCAAGGCACCCTTATTCCTTTATCTTCATGTTTTCTTGTGGACTTTTATTTGGAGGCTGTGGACTTTCTTTTGTTTATTCTCTGAAGTATTCCTTCGGACAAAAAGTCTGAAGGAATTCCTTCGAACTTTTTTCCGAAGGATATCTTCCTTTGTAATTTGCTTTGCTTTGTTGGTTGCGTTGTTGTACATGGCTCCTTGGGTAGCTGTAGGTATGGATTTAGGCTTGATTGAACTTTGCAAAACCTTTTCCTTTTCATTATTGAGTACCTGAAATGATTCACAAGACAAACTAGTACCCATAAGACCGTCTTCCGAATAGTAAGGTTGACAATTTTTGCCCTGTGGAAGAATTGTCAACAGGAACCTAATAAGATTTTATGCCTTTTTTTTCTTAATGAATGTTCATTATGCTTAAGTTTATTGATTCATTCAATTCTTGTTCTTTCTTTACACTAAATGTTTATAGTTAAAATATCATTGTTTTAGTTAATTATAACATGTTAAGGTGATTGAAATTTGTATTTTTCCAATCTCACACATTTTATCATCCCTCTCTCTTTTCCTTTCCTTCCCACTTTCTTTTTCTCTTTTACTTACTACTACATTTTAATGCATATTTTTCTGTATTTTTATCATTTTCAATAAAGGGAAGCCTACCATATTAATAGAGTAGGGTATGTGTCCCCTTCATTATTGACAAAATCTCCCCACTTTGCACCTATTTTGCCAATAGGTGGCATGGGTTTTATAGATGTCAAATTGTAATGAACTACCATATGTGTTAAACAAATTATTAAATCAATGAAAAAAGAACCTTAAAAAATATTTATTCCACATTATATATTTCAGAGATCTCCTTTTGGGAAACACTATTGGAAGGATTTGGATCTGAATAATTTATTGATGACTCCTATGTGAAGATTGTAGGGACTTTTGTCGTGTAGAATCTCTATATACCCTGAGAAATTTTCAATCTCTGTATGGTTTGAGATGGTAATGAATTTAAACTTGAGAGAACTACTAATGATATTTTCGTTTAGTGATCCTCACTTTCTTGTCAAAGAGGTACCTTTAGGTCAAACCCCTTTGTTTAAAGCTCTTAGACTCTTCAAAAGAGGTATTGTTGCTCTTAAGAGATGTCTTATATAAAGCTTCTATGGATTGGTTTACTTGCCCCTAAATTAAAGACGAATTCAAGTTTTACTCCACTAACGAGATTTTCATCAATTTCCTTCATGATCATATGCTTGATAAGTCTCACACAAACAGAGGCTTGACCCCTCTCAAGTGTTGTAGAGGGATTTGGATGATGGATACCCCATCCACCAAATACAAACCAGGGTTGGCCTATCATTGGCTAACTCCCAAGATTTTTATATATGAATTATTAATTGTAGATGGAAAATAAACTCGTCTAGTCTTACTTGGAAGAAAAAACTTGAAATTTTATATAGTTT
Organism: Torreya grandis; assembly: GCA_037957365.1. Taxonomy (NCBI): domain Eukaryota; kingdom Viridiplantae; phylum Streptophyta; class Pinopsida; order Cupressales; family Taxaceae; genus Torreya; species Torreya grandis. Next base: position 4,130,955 of record JARHVA010000453.1, on the reverse strand, counting down.
TCATAGAGAACCCAAGAAAGCTCAGTTTATGTGGTGTTCAATTTTTTAGGCTTACCTCTTGGTGAGAGACTCCATTGCATGGGGGATCCTCCCATTCGTTCCCCACTTGTGGCTGACAAGAGTCTTTTAAACATAGATTAAGATTCTTCCCAAAACCTAAGGATGCTTGACCCTGGATTCATAACTTGTTCTCTCCTTTACATCCTAAACAATTCTCTTGATTGTAAGTTATTTATGGTGATTTATCGCTAGTTACTGCAAAACTTAAAATAGTTTTGGAATTTATTAAAAATTGGTATCTTGATTCAACTATGGAAAGCTATAAATACTACTAATCATGCCAAAATTTCAGTTGTTTCTTATTTCTCCTTAGATTCAAAAATTGATGTGCGATCTAATGTTCTTCTTTATATACAAATCCAGACAAAGAAAATATGGGTTGATTTAGATTAGTTTTAGTAAATGTTATAGTTTTCTAGCAATGCCCCATTGTACCGCCAGTCGTGTGTCTCTAGAATTTAGGGCATAATATACCCCTCCATGTGTCTAAAGAAAATAGCAGATCTCAAAGTCGACTTCAGCAAAGGCCCTCCACCTCTTCATTGCCCCACTCCTCCTAGGTGTCATAGGTCTAAAGGTGGTAAATCCCCTCGCCTTTCTCTAGCCATTTCACTAGTCATGCGAGATGGGGAGATTTTCTGACATTTGGATCCCCCTGAGAATGGGAAAAAAGTGTGAATTGGTTCCAGTTGGGAGCCTATCCCAGATTTTTTCTCCGTGGGATGTTTGGGGTGGCCCCAAGCATGATGATGAGCCCCTTCCTGGGGCTACAATGGTGTGTTGTTAATTTATGTGGTGTTTATTATGACTTTATACTAAGGCGGTCTTTTTTAGGCCCATGTCTATGATGCTTTGTGGAATTTCCTTCTTCTTTTACTCTTTTGGTATTGTGCCTCTGGTGGTCTTGGCCTATGTGCTAATATGTTTCCATGGCCAATGCCACCGTTTCTATTTTTTTGGCCAATGTGACATGATGACTCTTATCGAACTCTTAGCCTTATGATATGAAGACACTCGTATTTTGAGATTGGCTCTGGATCTGATTATGTTCCACCCGTAATTTTCTTGTATAGATTGTTTTAAATTGAATTAAATATAAATAAGGCTATTTGTTTTTTAGAAATGCTTATAATTGATGTTACTGTGGCTGGCATGTTATTATGGTAAATTTCAAAATACAATCAAATCGGATTAATGTCAATTCATAGATATATACATTCACTCCTGAACATTTTCTCCCCATATTCACTCTAAGATTAAAAGAATATTTGGTAGAAAAATAAAGCTAAGAATACTATTGATCCCTTGTTATGTACCTAGGCACATCATATTATTTATTTATGTTTTAATCTTTAGTTTTTACTCTTAGTATTATTATTCAATTCGTGTTATCTATGATTAGGGAAGGGTTAAGTAATGAGTTATGTAGCGTTTTTTTTCTCGTGGTTATGTGGGGAAGGAGAACACTATAATATGTGTATTTCAATATTGTTTTCTTAATACAATAAAAAGAGCCACCATCGTGTGAAAACTCTTGTGTTTATAATGGAAATTATAGGTGAAATTCATCTCGAGTGAGTGTCCCCATTCTCTACTTATTCATTTTTCATTGTTCAATAATTTATGTAATTGGTTTCTAAGATTAGTGTGGGAATGCAACAAGTGGTATCAGAGTTTCATTCAGTTCTCATTGTCGCTACAATAATTATATGGGGTGTGTATCCAAGGGTGATCTAAGGAAGACTTTAAAGTTGGGGAAAAATAAATAGCTTGCAGGATTCCTTGTAGAATTCATAACAAATATCAAGGAGTTGATCTCTTTTAGTAAACAGCGTGTGGAATTAAATTTAGCAGGAGAAAATGTAACCATTTGGGTGACCCTAATTCCTCGGATGGGGACGGGAATAGGAGGAGAAATGAAGCCAACATAAATACTATTTTAACTTGTTGATAAGGTTCCTATAACACGATTTTGGGAAGGAAGTAGAGGTACACACATGATTGAGCAAATGGCTAGCATTCAAGGTACAACGAATTTATGACCTTGAAGAGAAATAAAATGTGGCTTTGCAGCATTTGGATGGGGAAACTCGTACATGGGGGAGCATATGGTTGTCCCAAAACCTTAGAGGAAACTTTACTTGACATGTTGAGGCTTTGACTTAAAGATTTGATCAAAACTAGGACAACTTGTATAAAACCTAACTCATGCATTAATTTCATAAATAAATGGTTGTGGAAGAGTACATAAATAAATTCCTAGTTTTTGAGTCAAAAGGCATACTCCTAGAAGAGATTGTGCTTGATATCTACATCGCTTACTTGTGAAGAGAATTTTGAACTAAGGTAAGGATGTTTAATAACTGATCTCTTGAAGATGAACATATCTCTGCGTCTAGGAAATTAGAGATCCATTTAGAAGATATTAGAAGGAATATCTTAGGTTTTGGGAAGAAGGGAAATACATTTGATAGGAATGTTAAGAAAGGGGAAAACCCTGACTCTTTTTTTTTTAAACTTCTCATTGTCCAAAAGTCACACCCTAGACAAAAAAACTCGTGTTGTAACTGCTACAAACCCAATAGTAGGTGCCACGTATGTAACCCCAAAAAATTATACATCACTGAATATGTGTGCCCCTTTGAGTCAAATCTCGAACTTGATAATGAATATATTCTCGAAAAATGTGATGTCAAGTGTAAACTATAAATTCAGTCCCTTCGTGTAGTCTAAATAGGGGAACCATGAGTATCCCTCTTTGCAATTATAGGGTTGGATTGTCTCGACACCTTCAAGTTTGTTTGTTGGTGTAATGAGGGATACACCATACTTATAAGCTTAATTAGGTAGATAGGTTTATTCCTAAGTTATTAATATTAGATATTTTCCCATGAAAGTTAGAAAATCCATATTATGTTAGCTAGCCAATAGGAAAATAGAATGTAATCGGGCCACTCAAAACAAAGTGTGATGGCAATAGGCCAATAATATTAATACAAGAAAAACCTTGGCAAATATATAAATAACATGCTTATCTCCCTCACTTGATCATGTAAATAGTTTAGGAACTCCATTAGAGGAGCTTAGAAGAAGGAAATAGAACATGTTTGTCATTTTGTCCAAAAAAAAATAGATTTTAATATGATATTCTCTTCAAGCTAGTTTCTTAGTTGTTTAACTTCGTATTCATGTTTTAAAGTTTGTGTCGGGTGTATTTCTTACAAAATTAATCATTGTAGCTTTTGCAAGTTGTTGGAATCGTGGTCTCCTCGCCTATTTATAAATTTTTCCCATATAAAAAATAATTGGGGTTTGGTCATGGTTGACCCTAGTATTGCACTAAATATTTTGGATGAGAAACAAGTTCATAGGTTTGGCCTCTATTTAGACAGCTCTGATAAAATTCCCATTTAGATAGCAAGCCACCAAAGCATTGTGCCTAGGAGAGCTACTTAATGGCTTATTTTACCATCAAGGATAAATTATGTGTTGATATTAGTGGAGTGGATGTTGTATTAGGTGTTTAATGGTTGTAGTCACTAGGAACATACTCCACCAATCACTAAGAACAGTTTCTAGGATTCAAGCAAGGGAACCACGAGTATACTACCAAATCCTTACTCCGAAAGGAAATCGAGATTGTTGACTCGAGTCAAAGGTATAAAATTATGAAGGTGCATTTCAAATTATGACTTACATTTGTTATATAGATGCAAATTCCTTTGATCCCCATGAGCAGGGTCCAAGAATTTCACAATTACTTTACTTGCACAATGTAGTCTTTTAAAACCTACTAAAGAGTTTTTCCCAAACAAGGGGTTGGAACATATCATTGAGATTGACCTTGACAAGAACCCAACAGTGGTACACGCTTATAGATATGGGCACTTTCAGAAGTCAAGCATTGAAAGGCTCATAAAAGAACTATTAGAGGTTGGGATCATCATTCGAAGTTAGAGACCTTATGTTGCACCAATGGTCCTAACTAGGAAGTTAAATGCATCATATCACATTTGCATTGATTATAGAGCACTCAATAAGATCACCACTAAAAACAAGTTCCCAATGCCCAAGATCAATGATTTGATTGATGAGTTGCATGGGACAAAGTATTTCTCAAAGATAGACCATTGATTTAGATATTATCAAATACCATATGGATATGGGACTAGAATAAGATGATAGTAGGAACTAATCAAGATCACTACCAATTCCAAGTCATGCATTTTTGGTGTTTCAATGCTCCTCCCACATTTCAAGCATTCATGAACAAGGTATTCAACAATTTCCTTTGTATTTTTTGGTGATATCCTTGTTTATAGTAAATCATTCGCATCACATTTAGAGCAACTAAGCATCGTGCTATATATTTTGGCTAAAATGAAATTACTTGTCAAGGCCTACGTGTGAGTTTCTTAGGTTTTACACGATTCTACTGAAGGTTTTGTAAGTTTTTTTTTCAATTGCACATCCTCTAACTGACCTCTCCAAAAGAGAGATTGGTTTGTTGAGGTAGAAAACACTTTAAAGGGGCTCAAGAAGGATCTTGTGACTACTCCAATTTTAAGAACTTGTTTTTTCAAGCCTTTTAACATCGAATGTGATATTTCTCGATTCAAACTCGATGTAGTCTTATCTCAAGATAATCACCCCATTCCCTTTGAAAGAAGAAAGTTTGATCACAAAGAGGTGAATGTCAACATATAATAAGGAGATGCTAGACATACTACATGCAAGTGGCTAAGTGGCATTAATTTTTGTTGGTGAGAAATGTTTTTTTCATTAAAACTATCCATCTCAACCTCAAACACACATTGACATGAAATACTCAAGAGGAGCAACAAAAGAGGATTGAGCATTTGTAGGTGTATGACTTTGAGATCTTCTATAAGAAGGGGAAAGATAACACGGTGTTGAATGCACTATCATGTCAAGAGTGGTAATGTGTATTCCATGTCATCTCTATTAGGCAACCTACTTGGATACAAGATCTTCAATATTATCTAAACAACCCTACTACGATCCAATTAAGGAAAGAAATTATAAAGTGGAGGAACAGAAAGGCTTGGTCAATTCATAATGGAATCAATTTCTTCAAATGTCAGGGTTATTTGAGGCATAGCTCCGCTTTAGTGTGGAAGGCAGTTGAGCACAGGGAGGAATCTACATCTTCAAGGCATGTAGGTTTCTAGAAAACCTACAAAAGCAACACCTTCACTTTATTTTGACATGACATGGTGGACATTCTACAATTTGTGGAGTGTGATACTTGTTAACGCAACAAAGTTGAGATTGCTTCACCCCCGAGACTTCTACGACCTAATGCAATTCCTTCTTTTAAATCATAGTTGCCAAGATCTAAAAGTGAGGATAAAATGTGTTGTGATTGTTCGATTAATTAGTATATTTATTTCATTCCTATGACAAGGGTAGGGTTCAATGGTCCTAAGGTTGCTAAGCTTTATTCCCAACATGTTTTTAAGCATCATAAGATGCCATAACGGATCATTTGTGATCGCGATCATATTTTCCAAAGCCATTTTTGGCAATAACTATTTTGGTTAGTCCATGTGACATTAAACATGAGTACTTCCTATCACCCTCAAATGATAGACACAACAAAGGTAGTGAATAAATACCTAGAAGGGTGCCTTAAGATGTAAGGGATATGCAAAGCATGTGGGTGTAACGGTTATACATTGTTGAGTATTGGTACAACAGCACATACCACTCCACCATAAATATGTCCATATTCAAGGCATAAGATGGTTACAAGTCACCATTACCCATTGACTTGTTCGTTCAAAGGGGCAAGGTCCATGTTGCCATAGAAGCATTGGAGATGATGTAGGATATATTGAGACAATCGAATAACAATTTGGCCATGAAAGAGAACCAGATGAAGCTACAAGAAGATTAGCATAGGATAGAGCACAACTTTGATGAAGGGCATCCCTCTCTTTCATTGGGGTATTACCTTCCTCTTGACCCCAATTGTAGAGGCGATCAAGCCCTCCTACATTGAGAAAGGCCTTTCATCTAGGGAGTGCCTCCCCATTGGCCTCCTCAACCTCCTTGACCCCAACCCAACCCTAGAGACAGTCATGTCCTCTTACCAGACCTCCTTGACTACAACCCAACCCTAGAGATTGTCAAGTCCTCTCCCAATGGTCAAGGGATTTGGTGTTTGTTTGGCTACAACCACATAAAAAATAACTTTAAGGGAGAAGGGAATAGGATTCATACCAAGGTTGGGGAAGTGGCATGTGCACTTGATATCGCAAACAAAGGGAGGATTCACAATGTATTCCATGTGTCATGTCTCAAAAAGAATGTAAGAGCCCACATAGTGTCGCAGATAGAAATTATTGCAACGAACAAGGAAAGATTTTATTCAAGCTAGAAGGGATAATACGGGAAGAGGTAAACGTATTGTAAAATAAGGCTATCTAAAAATAAAACATCGAGTGGAAGGCATTTCCCATGGAAGATGTAGCACTCAATAATGAAAACTTCATAGGCAAGCATCCAAACTTGCCACGTCTTTAAAAATTGTACAAGAAACATAAGGATGCTTGAAGAGTAAACAAAAACAAACATTCTCAATCGTGTGTTTGCAAGGTTGTATTGTTTGATGTGTCGACAACCATGTGTACAAGCATGGCTCAAAATTTTATGTCATGTGCTTTCAAATGTCACCCGCCCTCATGCTACTCTAGGTTAGATGCGCGTAACTATAGATTTTTTTTAAATTTGAATACAAAGCTCTTTGTTGGGTACCTAAGCACAACATATTGTTATATTTATGTTTTAATCCTTGGTCCTTACCCTTAGTGTTATCATTCCAAAGATGTTCTGTCAACCTAAGATTAGTGTAAGGGTTAGGTCATCAATTACAAAATATCTTTTCCTACCTATATATATATAGTTAGGAAGAACCTTAAAATATATATCTTTCCATATTATTTTGCTAGAACCACCATTGTGTGAGAACTGTTTGTTTTTGCTACTCAATAAACTTTGTATTTCATTTCTGTAATCAAAGTGGGAAATGCAGTATCCCCGAACCTGACAGAACTCAAGTTCATCCTTTTATAGAAACTTGACTCCCCAATCAAAGGGCGTTCTTCAATATAAAAAATAACAGAAATTTCCAGGTAATTAGTCCAATAATGTTTAATTTTTTACTTAGGAAATGTTGGATGTTGGACATCAAAGCATAAAAAACCTGATGTGGCCTTTTGTAAAAAAAAAACATTTTAAGATACGCCTACAGAAAGTTTAGAAGAATGTGTTCAACTTTAAAAAAGAGCACCCAAAATTCCGGTATGTTACACCAGATATACTTGTCACAAACTGATTTTGTTCAACTCTATTTGTAAATGTTATAAAGCAGCTATCAAATTCAAAAAATTGTAAGCTTCGCTTCAAAGCTTAGCAATAACTGAGATGAATTTATTTGCATCAGATATTAAAAAGTCAATAAAATTGTCACCTTAGGTAGTTTTATGCTTGAGCTTCAAAAGTGATTTTAATTTCAAGCTTTTTTTATAAATAACATTCTTAAAAAATTAGGACCTCTTGACTAAATCTCTGAACCATAAATTGCAGCAAATCCCTTGTACCCATTAATAGAAAAATTCTACCAAAATATAAAACGCTAAGCTAATGTTGAAGGGAAAATGAACCAGACATTCCCACAAAATAACAATAAACAAAAGAGACGTCATATTAGAATTTAGCTTTGCAATAGTCAGATGCCCAAGATAACATCACAAACTCACAATCTCCCCTCGGTGTAGACCAATTGGTTCATGCCAATGTACCTTATAAGTTCGGAATCAAGTGTTAAATTAACTAAATACAGTGACAAGCTCAAATTAAGGTTAAACGACTTTTAACTGGAGCTAGTTAAAGCCTAACATTCAAACTGGTGTTAACCGATTGTAATTAAAACTAGCCTCGGAGCGCACAGCTGTCAACACAGGATAGAAAGCTAAACAGATCCGTTCAAGCAAAATTCTTTGGAATTCAATACCCAAGTGCAAGTAACTATGAAGTTCCCGTTGATGGTTGAAACCACCCTTGTGCCTTTTCCTCATCTCTACTTGCGATACAGCTGATAAGATATTAGTTTTTGGATCTCTGTGTTTCATCTGGCATCTCCAATGCATCTTCAAAGCGTTCATCATCGATTCGAAGCTGGAAGGACCACAAATATACAGCAAAAGCATTTAGACCAGCTTATCTGTAAGTTGAAATGACGATGCTACCACAGAAGTTTGTAATCTTCGATATAATAAAAAAAATTATTTATTCATTAAGCCAAACAAGTTAAGAACCTTTAAAAAGTCAAATTAATAATAATCCATACAAACCTCTAAAATATTCTCACGTAGGCTATGCACCAAGCCATTAGAATAACCTATAGGATTAGCGAGGTCCTCTTCGTCATATTCAAATTCCCCACCATCTTGCACTGATGCGTCATCATTTTTGGCCAAAGAATTTAAATGTCAATCACTCATACCAGAACATTAAAAACTGAATTCACTCACATGGGCATAGCAAGGCTTACCAGCAAGTAGACCAGCATTAGCCATGTCCTCGTCACCGAAAATCCAATCACCTTCTCCTTCTAGCTCTGAGAATCAAAAAAAAAAATAACGTAAGCTTAATCCAATCTCATAGGAAATTGATCAACAAACTAGAAACAGTGAAGATGAATCCAATGCAAGCACAACAAACCTCCATCTGGTTCTGGATTTAATTCTGCACAGGAGCACAACACCTTAAACAGATCCTCCACTAGCATCCAATCATCTTGGTCAAGGAGCCCAGTTCCAAAGACTAGAATTGAACTTTAGAAATTAAAATAATCTTCAACCTAGAAACTAAGTTGAGAAGTTAAAAGATAAGAAAACGTCAGAGAAATAGACCATGTTTTGCCATCAGCACTTGAAGCAATAGATTATGAAGCTTTTAAATTAGTTCGTATTAATACTCCGATGGAAAAAGAGTGAAAAATGCAGGAAAAAAAAAGTTAAGGTTGACAATAAATAAACTTTCCTTTTAAAATGAAGAAGCAATAAAACCCCACAGATTATTCAGAAATTTGTGAATCCAGGTAATTAATAATTTAATAGTAATTCTAGAAGTACGTCAGCAAAACACTCGCAAACATGGAGAAGTAATAAAGCAATGCAATTGCATCAACATCAAGCACATCAAACAGGGAAAAAGCAGTAATTTTTCAGTAATAGTTTGACTTTGAAATGCAAAAAGTTCCAATGAAAAAATTTAGAACGATTTCCATAGAGACCAAAAGTATTAACAAGTAAATGCTGGCTAGCTTAATAAACATGAACAATGTTTCAAACTTGAATAAAGCTTTTATATTTCTTATTTTTAGTTGATCAATAATTAACAAACAGAATAATTGTACAGTAGTTGCTTCCGTCACTTCCCGCCAAAAAATTATTTATTCAAAGTCAAAAAATCTGCAAACTTGAGTCTCTTCAAAAGAGATAGACTATAATCAATGATGAGATGACGGGTTGAAATGCTCGAATAACACTTGAAAGCTAAACCAAAATGCCAATTTGGTATAATAAATTTGCCATTAAGGATAAAGAATAGCCTAGTATAGTGTTTGCATATTTAACGCATAGTTTGTATATATATATACCAAATAGAAGCTATGCCTGTACAGCTGTGGTCTAGCAGTTTAATTGGAGTGCTTTTACTGACTACAACTCCTGCAGCCGCATTAAAAAGGCTGTAAAGTGGATTGGAAACCCATTCCTAAGCCCCGGTTGACCTTATAATAAAAATATCAAAAACTATGATAGGAGCATCGAGTTGATTTTCACATGCGCATTCCCAATTTATAACCATTTATGACAAGAACATAAGGTTGTTATACCAGAAGAAACATGTATTCTCTTGAAATTTGCTTAAAACAAACTCAATAATCATCATGAGATGATGCACTACTTAGCTAGCAGAATAGTTAGAACAAGACCTTATAAATGTATGAACGTTCAATATGATAGATCATTTAATTCTTCATTTTATAAGGATCGACGTGTCCAAGATGGTCAATGCAAACCTGGAAAAGTTGAATATTTGATGGTACCAACCAGATGAGCTTTGAAAAATCTCCCAAATTTAATGTGACGTTTCCAACTACTAATTGAGCAGTATAATTATAAATTATTAAGTACTATATTTTGATAAAGCTCCTCTGAGTTCTATATTAACCAGGCTACAGTTCTTGTAGACCTTATTTCTCTTTGTACATTCTGCTCTACGATGTACACCAATAATACAAATCAATGACCTTAACTGAAGGACAACAAGATTCAAACACCAACCTTTAGCAAAAAAAAAATATGAAAGTTCAAGGATACATGTGTTTGCATCAGAAGGAACAAGACGTATCTCAGTAACCTGTGACAAATCCAGGTCTTCGCCATTTGTTGAATTTTCTTCCTCCAACTCCTCGTCTCCGTAACCATCTGTTTCTGTGCTTTCAATCTAGAACAAAAATACATTAATTGTTATTTCTTAAATGACTCAAAACCAATATAAGCACGGGTGCTGATAAAAAATAAAAAATAAACAGTCTTAACAATGTCGGAGGGGCCAATGACAGATATCGGTGGGTTGGTTAAGTGGGCTGGTTGTGCCTGCCCCCACCCCACCCAGATTCAAATCTTGCTGGGCATTAGAAGCCAGTTTTGGCCGTATGTGTTGGATTTGAGGCCGGTTGTGGCCATATGTGTTGAATTATAGGGAACTTGGCCCCTATTTGTGTCCCATCAGACACTGGGCCCCCAATTGTGGTCCATCCGGCTCATAGCTCTGGTCAAAAGCATTTACCGAACCAAAAAAAACAATGTGGGAGAGGGAGAATGAACGTTCACAGAATTTTTAACTTTGTGAATTTTAAAAGTCCCAAGACAACCCAGATTTGCCAGAAAATCATCTGATCGTTTTTTAAGACACGTTCAATACAAAGTGAGAAGTAGAATACTCAATAGCAAGAACCAAATTATACTGATCAAGAAAATCTAGCCAAATAGTATTAACTGCTCACTCGGCTCTATTCAAACTTTTCAGCTGCACATGAGGAAAGAATGTGAAACCTCCTCCAAAATAGAACTAATCATCAACTTTAAAAAAATAAAAGCATTTGGCCCTTGGGTGCTGTTGCCTGTTTTAATCATGTACGTGTATTGAAGTAGCTTGATCATAGATGTTTACCAAACACAAGGAGAATGTTTTACGAAAACTGAGGTTAGATAGATGTAGAGATTTAATGTTGAATTTTCCAATGCTATATTCACGTATATGCCAGGAACTTGCTTAGCACACATCTTAACCTGCATAGCGCATATATTAACAAGCATCATTAGTTTTTTAGTACATGATACTTAGCCTACCAACCGTGGATCACAAGAATCTGTAGCAGGCATTAAATCTTAATACCTCGCAACTACAACTTTAGACCATTGATGCTAGGCAGGTATGAAATAAAATGACACCACTGCTGGCCTATCTATTCCTATTCGTGTATGTGGTTCACAGTGAAGCATTCAATTGCAGTGTGTTGTAGTGAAATTTTGTCATCAAAATTTCAGTACCCATTTGAGTTAATTGCAATTGATTTTAATTGTTCTGATTTCCGTCATGCTCTATTTGACTTTACAACCCAATGGGCAGGAGAAGGCTACACGCAAATCTATATGGAATAAATTTCAAAGATGACATATGTGGGCCCAAGCAGAAAAATAGATGACTTGATAGTATCAAATTATATTAATTCTTTTAGATTTAATTAATTTTATTTCAAGTCATAAAAAAGCATTAACAAATGAATGTTGAAATAATGAAGAGAAATGGAAGGCACACTTACACACTTGTGTGTCCGTCTTTTTATTAAGCAGAAAGTGGTTACATTCAGTTGGGAAGGTTGATAATTGCCCATTAGTTTAAACATTAACTAATAGCTACTCAATAACCCTCCCTTAATGACTAAACCAGAGATTACTCCAACTTTGTTCTGAAATTTTATAAACACAATGGGACCAAAGAGTTTAGTCATTACATTTACAAATTGTTCTGAAGATATCAACAAGAAATCTGCAATCCTATGACATTTTGTTGTTGCCCAATGTAGGAAGTTTGGTGTAGATAAAAACCAAAAAGGATAGCCAACAGCAAAACAAAGATCCAGCCGTGTGGACATAGGACGTATCAAGTTGTCCACCAATTCATTGTAGGGTGATTCATTGACCGGTGATGAATCGTCATTTGGTGATAACTTCGACCCGACCTCTATAGTTTGGAACACAGAATCCTAGAGATGTTGCTCAAACAAAGTATATCCAGCTCATGGAGCCTAATTAAGTTTGTACATGGACTTAATCATCCTACAAACCAAATGATCATGACCAAGTACCTGAAAACCTTAAGGGAGCACCATGTAGACCTCCTCATCCATATCTCTTGAGAGAAGCAACCAAAATGTGACCATCTCCACAATACAAGTGGGAGTAAAAAGCAACTCTGTAGTAAGAGAAGAAACCATCTCATCTATTCCCCCCTGTTGGGAAAAGCCTTTCACAACAAGATGAGACTTGTATTTTTCAAAAGTACAAATTTTGTCCACCCATTTGCATCCAATGGGTTGTTTAACCTGCTTTTCAAAAGTATCATATAAAGGTCAAAAGCAAGAGCAAAATGACCATGCTCTGCTAAAATAACAACCTTGTTTTCAATTCTTTGAGCCAATACCTATGACTTAAACATATCATCCCCCTGCACAACTACCTACGTTGTGGCTAAGATTGAGGAATTGCATCCTCCTGCACCTCCTTTATAGTGGATATTCCCTCCACAACTAGTGCATGTAAGTTGACTCGAGCAGGGTCAACAAGCCTATGAGGAATTTCATCCTTCAACACATCCTATATGGTGGAGTCTCCCTTCACGCATGCATTTACATTGACTATGGTAGGGTCAACGAGCCTATACAACCCACCTTGCCCAATACCCAGGGCAGTTACTTTATCATGTTTTAAATCAAACACAATACATTGTTTCCTAGAGAATTTTATAGCAATGTTGGCATTTTCAATCAATTAACTAACAGACGAGATTTTTATTCATGCTAGGAACATACCTAACATTCCTTACTTCCATTTTTCTAGCATTATTCAATACTATGTTAATACCTCATATCCCTCTACTGCATATGACTAACCATTAGCGAATGAAATTGAATCAAAAAAGTTTGTACTTGCAATAAATTTGACATATCAATCCTCACAACATGTGAAATGTTGGGATGCATTGGAATCAATGAACTAGCCACTCGTAGCACAATCATTCAAGTACGATGCCACGAGGGCATACTTTTCCTCAAAATCTCATTTTTATTCAACTATTGCCATATTAGTCGCTTGACTACTTTGTTGGGAAAGTGCATGTTGTCACTCCCAACAATCCTTTTTAAGATTCCCAACCTTATAACGGTAGAAGCACTTTACCAGATACTTAGAGGATGAATCAACGAAGATACGTTTCCATTCCCCCTTTGATTGAACGGATAAAGCACTCTCTGCTTGTCAAACACTGGATTCATTTTGTGTCTATCTACGTTCCTTTTGCATCAAATAGGAACTAACCTGATCAAATGTCATGGTCAAGCTTTCGGCCATCAATTCTAAAGCCTCCACGAAAGATTCATATGGGAGCGTCAAGTTGTTTAGAACAAGAGCCACCATGTCGTCATCGTTGACCTTTTTGTTAATAGCTCCTAATTGGTCTCACAGATCTTTCATCCGAAGAATATGTTCTGACAAGTACTCATCCTTAGAGATCTTTGTGGAAAATCGCAAATTTTTCAGATATAGAACCCAACAGGGTCTTGCTTCATTGCCGAGAATGATTGTCACAATTACAATATTTCGCAATTGTTAAAATCTTATGACTAAAAACCTTATAATTAAGGTCAGTTAACTTCTGCACTTCTAGTAGAACCACATTTTGAATGTTGGCCACTTTATACACAATTTTTTACTTTGAACTAGAACAAGTAGAGTTCTGACCCAAAAATCAATGCAACTGGAGAAGTACATTTTTGACCTACAAAAATAATGCAACAAGAAAAGTATAATTTTGATCCAAAAATTAATGTAAAACAATAAATGCAAAGTTTGCTTATCTCTTATTACCTCTGTGTATAGGTCTGATTACCAAAAACGTCAGCCTTTCTAGATTGTAGTCTTCCTTCTCTAGTCATGCCCTAACTACACAACAAAATTGTGACCCGTGCCCTATAGGTTAATTGTAGAACACAACAAATTGCCCATGCCCTAGCGATCTGGTTTGTGACTGCTACATGACCATGCCCTCGAATCAACTGTCACAAAGTCGCATTTCCGACTGGTCCACTCTTCCTCACGCCAGACTACTCTTCCTTACGCATCTATGCATGTTCTTTTGCATCTGGTTCTGCTATATTTTTGTCTTCCTCACGATCATCTGCTCTTCTTCACGCATGTGGTTTGCATGGTACATATGGTAAAAATCATGTTTCACTCACAAATCAGGTAATAATTCCTCAAATCATGTTTTTCTTTCAACGAACATTAAAAATTGCATTTTTCTTTCAACGAACTGGTCAAACTGCATCTTCCTCTATTGTTTTGTACTTTTTCATCCTTCTCTGCATTGCCACGATTCTAATCTACGATGTAAATCCCATCTAGTATTTCTCCTTTTTGAAAAATCCCTCTTTGCTGCCTGGTAGTAGGTGTTCTAGACTAAGACGAAAATTTGCTCCTGGGCATAGAAGGCTCAAGTGGCAATGCCCTCTTAATAGCATCTTGTAGTGATGAGGATGCAAAGGCATTGACTAAACCTTTAAGGGGCTAAAATAAACCCTCGATAAAGAGGAAAGTAATTCTCCTTTCTGATACATCGGGTACCATGACCGCAACTCGTTCAAATTCAGTAACATATGACTCCACTGAAGTATGTCATCTGATTCTAGCAAGCTTTTGAAGTACTCCTCATCCTCCCGCTCCAAGAGGTCCAAAAACCTCAAGCTAAAGTCATCAAATGTTTGTACAAGGTTGTGCCCCTAAATAATCAAACCATGGTGCCACCAAACATAGGCAACACCCTCCAAATGCAATGTAGTGAACTGTATAGCATCCTCTTCCACCATAGGGCTAAGTGTAAAGTATGTCTATAGCTTCTACAACCTTGCCCAAGTGGATATTTTGTTGCTGCCATCGAAAGTAGAAGCATTAAGTTTATTCACTTTATGTTGCAAATTGTCATCATTTTGATTGCTACCAAGGGCTCTACCTCCCCGATACTTCTTCCCGAGTATTTCTAGGAAATCGACAAAAGTTACCGTAGCCCTAAAGTCTTATGATTTCCCTTGATAAACCATAAAGAGTGTGTCTAACTCCTCTGAAGTAACTGTCTCAGAATCTGATCCTTCATTCCTCTATATAAACACGGGCTTAACAAGTTTTAGAATGGGACCCGTTTGACTAACCGTTGGTTGGCTATGTGAAATTAAGCTTTCCCCTCTTTGAAATGTATCAGTAGGGTCTATATTTCACAAAGGAATGGCGGTGGGCAAGTTACTATGATGCGATAACATTTGTGTCAATAAGTCTATCATTATTTCTTGCCCCTCTAAATCCCTATCAAGGTATTCTGAATAGATCTACCCTTTCCTCATCCGTTAGAGTTCTCCTATGTCTATCCATGGTTCACAGGCTGGTAGGAAATCAGCTTTGATACCATTGATATGACCTCTATCTAATTTTTAATTTAACTTTTTATTTTAATCAAAATGATGCCAGGATGAAAAGAATAATGTACTACCATAAACAAAATAAACCCTGATAATAACACTGGAGCTGTATTTTATTGATAAAAATCTACTGGAATACATCAATATAGAAATAATAATAGTGTGCAACTAATTCGAAATCAAGCACCTAGAGAAAGATCTTTCCCGAATCAAAATTGATGTTGTATACTGTCGTGTTCTAGCTGCCCCACAAATCAAATTGCCAATAAAAAAAAAGAAAGCTTTTAGTCCAATGTAATTTCTACATGAGATTGCCCACAACAAACTAGAAGGGTTTCGTCCTCTGATCTTTGGATCCAAGGGTTTTCATCTTTTATCTATAGATGAGCTCCACCTGTTGTAGCTACCCACTCTAGGCCTGAAAATATGTGAAATGAGCATAGGTTGATTCCCTCAAGGTTGGGCAGCCTCTATTTATTCACTGACATGCTCCCAACCCTAGGTGCCTAGCCTTATTGACAAATAATAAAGATTATTTTTATTTTGATATAACACTAATATCACTTAATAATCAAGTACCACATAAGATGGCACTAGTGTAATAAAATTTAAATGCCCAAGTAGTCAATAAACCTTGACCTCTCATCAATGAATCATCCATAGCTTGAGAACCACTCGCCATAAAGACCTAAGATAAAGCATTATGAACAGTTGACTCGCACTTACACTCGTATCCAACAATAGGCTACATGACATGGTCCTATTCTCATAGCCCTCCAAAAGCCTCCAAGAAAGAGGAACAAGTTTTTACCAGGGCACTTATAACGGACACGTACACTTAAAAATCTCCAAAGGCATGCACAATGTCAACAGTAAAAAGACTCCCACAGGGTGAATCCCCCATGAGGACGTTAATGGTTAGAGTCTGCCTCCAATCGACCTAAAATTTAGGAAATGCCCCTAAAATATAGGAAATAGTACAAAACTCATAAAAATACCAGGGACAAATGAACGAAATCAATCCTCACCAATATATACTTCTCTAGCAATCACCCCTAGCTCCTAGCCCAGCGAGAAGTATAGAAATGGGCTCGTATATTCCACACGTGTTGACTCAATGCAAAGGGGACATTACAAGTATCATTCCATAAAGGATTAAAATTAGATGACTAGTATCCTAACTTTTGGAATCAAGAATTTGCAGTACCTCATGGTGAAACATGTTTCTTGAATCCTAAATATTGTAAATCTGTCATTAAAAATTATTAATATATTAATATAAAAAGCATTTCATATTCATGAACACATACAAGTAAAGATAAAGGTAGCTTTTAAGGTCACCAACAAGCAAAACAACAATTTGGTGCATGAGGCCCCCTTGTCAACTCCCACAAGGGGATTGTTTTTGCAGTTACCTTATAAGTTGTTCATATTGGGCATACACCAGCTCCCTTGGGGTTCGAACTTGTGCCTCCTCTATGGAATACACAAGCCTTCACCATTGGGCCCAATCAGCTGTGTGTGTGTGTATATATATAGACTGCCATCAAACTTTGCATTACCTCATGGCATTGGAATACTTTGCATTGCAAATTATAATATCCAATGCACGATACCCATCCTAATTGGCTATGTAATGCATCTTCAATTCCATTTGCCATCCTTTTTTGTAATGGTCTTCTCTCCCAAATTTATTGATGAATCCAAAAGGAAAGTTGTAGTTGAGGTTTATGGAGTCCTAACATTATCGGGTTTGTCAAAAAAAAATCCATTCATTTTATTGATTTTTTTTCCAAATTGTCCCACAGTCCTTGTCATGACAATACGTGGGAATGAAGCATGCATGTGTTCTACCTCTTCATATTATTTAAATTGCGCAAACAAATAGATAGCCTTACACAAAATTGTGCAAAAAGAATGATGCTATGCATAGGTGAGTGATCTTTTACCACTGCCTAAAAGTAGCATGCACTTTGACAACCTTCATTACAGCATATTTGCCCCAAAAATGATTGTTATTTTTCTAAGTTTTTGCAGTAATGAGCCAGAATTCGTTAAATTTTGATGGATCAAGGGCTTTCAAAAAACATTACTCGAGAGAATGACACACAATTTACCAAACCTTGGGAAGACTGCAGTCACTTTACTTGATGAGGATCTGAGGGGCAAACCTAATCATAATAACAGATTTGCGACACATTCAGAAATTGGATCCCTAAGGATGATTGCTTCAAAGTGACCCATTTTACAAAGGTCGCTAAACACAACTTCAGGATTGTCTTGGCTCCTTGCACTAGAGAGACCAACACGTGCAAGAGACATAGTTAAAACATTGGAACTGTTTGATGCAAGTAGTGATAGAGATAGTATGATTGGTGATAGCAAGGCTGGGATCAACCTGATATTTATTGATAAAGGAATGCTTATTGATGCTTACTGCAAGTAATCTCTTTGAATTGCCATGCAACTAAAAAATGTTAGCAACTTTGACACCCTCTTTTCTAGTTGGTTAACAACTGTTCATAGATACATAAAGGGCACTCAATTAGATTGGAAGTGACCAAGTTCAAGTATCAAATGGATAGGCTCATACTTAAAGCTGACTCATCCTTATCCAATGCATCATATTTGGTTTGTTGGATATTTGAGCACTTTTCAGTAGCGCCACCAATGAACCCATATGTCTTATAATTACACACTATCTTTCTGTCTCAACCACACACATGTTTTTAACCACCTTGAACTGTCATGCAACTTGAACATGTAGGCAAAACCACCTTGAACTGTCATGCAACCAGAACATGGAATCAACTTCAATGGTATTTTTTCTAGTTCAATAAAGATGATGCAAAGATGTGTAGACCACTTGATTTGATTGGGTTTGGTATATGGCATATGTATAGGATTTGAGTATAGATGGATAGGTCATACACAGTCACTTCTTCTTTATCCAATGATCATATCTATTTTACTGGATGTTTGAGCACTGTCCAAGCACCAGAATGAATCCAAGCATCCTATAAATGCATATAGACATACACATATATGTAGGTTGGGATAGCAGTGATCAAACAACTGACATTAACAAAAACTGTGTAACTCCTTAGCATTGCATAAGATTGTAAACCAGAGTCACTTGGAGACATGGGGGTTAAGGGTGCAGGGATAGGGACACAATTCAGATTAACGTAGAGGAGTAAATAAACAAGGGTGCGTCCATATTATATATAAATATAGCCACCGTAAGATGTGGGAATGGGGACAGGGTTGTCGTCCCTATACTGGAGTTTCCTGGTAACCTTAAGCTGATCTCTCTGCCTATAGGCTTTGCAAATCCTTTTAATAGATAATGGACTGGACATACCTACTGGTCAAAGGTGTCTTGTGCGAAAATCTGTGGGTCCCACAGGTCCCTCATCGACCACACAACCCACAAGGAATTAAAAAGGATCCAAGGATGCACATGCACCAGTTAGGCATATAAAAAATATCAACAAACAGCTAGCATGTAATGATCATAAGGATTAAGTGAGTGTTTCAGTACAAGCTTACATAAAAGTTAAAACTCAGGAAGCCCACAAGTTTCTGTTGAAAATGTGACCAAATTTGGGGAATAATCTGTCAAGTTTTCCAAGAAACTAAATATTTATTTTAGATGATAGATTAATAATTTGTTGATCGAATCACCTTTCATATGGTCTTACAACTAGTCTGTTTTTTTCTCTACAAATGCTTATGGTATGATGGGGTCAATTACATAGATCACATTTTGTTCGATAACTCCCATTCACCTGTTTGGTGATATTTGGGTGTTATGGAGTCTCCTATTTTGACTGCACAATACCAGTTAAATTGGAATGTCGGCCGGGTTGATAATAGGCATGGTTGTAAGGTTTCTTGTGAAGATATTTTGAACTCTGCAATTGTTTTTCAATATACCATATAATTTGATATGCATTCCCCAGTTAATTTAATATAAATATGCCTTTTCCAAGCAAAAAAATAAACATTCTTCTGATTGACAATACTAGTATACAGAGATTAACTTTGAGTTTTGTTATTAAATCTTCAAGGGCTGCCAACACATCCCGAGTAATTGCAAGGTGATGTAGAGGTTAATAACTCCAAGTTCAGTCCAGCAGGCCATGGTCTAGTAGCAACGCAGACCAACTGCCTTGATGATACAGTTTTACGACCTGCTCCAGACACATCTTAATATGCAGGTCATACTTGGACAAGACTAAGTGCAAGTGCAGGATAAATTTGACAGAATAGTTCCACAGTGATCTCTCAGCCTAAAGACGTTCTATGTTTGATGATGCATTCCACTAAGTACATCTGAGTGACGACAAATGAATGTTACAACTTATGTTGGAAAAAAGAGCTGAGTTATGGATTTGCTAGATAACTGACCTTGTATGGAAATGATTAGAGTTAGGGTTGGTTAGGGTATGTTCCATTCTTTTAAGTTATGCTTCAATGATAACATGTAGGATTAATGTATTAGGGTCTAAGGGATAAACCTAATCTCCCATAACGGAATGTAACCATGTCCCCACTTGGCATAACCAAAACTGCAAGTTCCTCACAAAGAAAATAATAATGAATAAATACAAAATATTGTTTCTAAAACTTCTCTATTGGAAAAAGATTCAAAATAAGTACCTGTGCATAAATACACGGAAGAGTGTATGCTTCAGGATCTCTCGAAACAGCATGTAAAGCAATTGACAGGAAATCAACACCATACCCATGCTGTTTATCCTCGTCACTCAGCCAAATCAACCTCCTGCCACGATTGAAAAATATAATTCATAATCCCTGAAGTTTCTAACATTGAACTAGATTTTTTTTAATTCAATGAGCTTTCATTGAAATAAAAAGAAATGATTTTAATTGCTGTCAACGAGAACCAAAAACATTCTTCAGGACAACATGGCCATTAGGCTACAAGCTTCATGTGGGTGTTTTGATACATGTTTACCAAACAGGAAGTGGAAAGGAATTGAAAGAAATTTCAACACCCCTCAACTTCTTTTTAAGGGTGGTTGTTCTGTTAGTGATCCTCGTCAAAAATTCCACTGCCTTTCCTATCCTTCAAATAGTTCTGAAATAGAGTCAACCTCCAAGGTGCCAGAAGATCTTGTCCTTGGCCGAATGTCATTGTAAGCCAAGCATTCCATGACAAAGTGTCTCTTTGTTTCCACTACCCCTGCCATACCTAAGACATGTTAAAGTACAAGTTTGAGTCACATGATGTTTCCAATTAACTTGGTGTGGACTACCACAAGCCACAAGGACAGTACAATGGTAAACGATATACTGCATCCAACTCTGAGTGCAGCGTAACAAGGATGGTATAATAATGAGTTATATATCCATCCATTTCTGGGTACAGCGTAGCTCAACAGAAAATAAGGGTATAATATTGAGTAATAGACAACATCCAATGCTGGGTGCAGAGTGCCTCACAAGACAAGGAGAGTATAATAGAGTAATTGATGAAATAGCCACAAACTGTTGTATTTAATTGTATATTCCTATGCTTATCCTATTTATGTAATTATTCCTTGTGCACTTGTTCTTCTCTTAGAAGTGGAAGCTTCCTTTCTTTTTCTTCTTTTAAAAGCTTCCTTTTGTCTAGAAGCTTCCTTGTAATTTATAAATAAATACATAATACAATACAGTGTACAAAATATGTACAATTCTCTTATATTATCTCTCTTTGTTGTTGCAATTGTGTCATATCAGCAATATACCACATCCAATTCCGGATGTGAAATATCTCAACCAACAAAAACAGCATAATATGCACATTATACTGCATCCAACTCTGGGAGCAGAGTAACGAGGACAGTATAATATTGATTAATATATTCATCCAATTATGGGTGCAGCATAGCTCACCAGACAATGAGGATATGATATTGAGTAATATACAACATCCAATGCTGGGTGCAGAATGCCTCATTCAAGAGTAAATATTGAGTAATATATCATATCCAATTCTGGATGCAGCATATCTCTACCAACAAAGACAGTATAAAAGATAGTATGATATTGAGAAACATTCATTCATGGGTGTGGCTTGTGGGGCAGTATACCATTGAGCAAATCCTTCATCCAATTCTGGGTGCCGTACACCTCAACCGACAAAGACAGTATAATGATAAGTAATATATGGCATCCAATTCTAAATGTTTATCAACAGAGGAGACTGAGTGCAAGCCTGAAGTGAATTTCATATGATAAATAAACCCTTGGTTTTGTCATTTAAGCTAAAGGTATGCTCCTGAAGGACAATTTATCAGAAAAAAAAACTTACTTAGAAGTTTACAACTGTATTCAAGAAAGAAATAAACGGTAATTATTATTCATACTTTGTTGTGATGTAGAGCGTCCCAGGTTCCTCCGGGGTTCGAATCCCCAGAACAATGGCCACCTGTGACTGTACATGTCTAATTTCTTCGCCATTTGCTGTGTCCAGATGGAGATGCCCGTCTTCTTCTGCTACAGACCTTAAACCTATCGCCATTTCTGCAAAGCCAAAAAGGCTGCAACCAAAAACCAAATGCTATTTACTGCCTAAAAAACTTACAGAAACCTTGCAAAACCTAATGCTACTCTCTAAAACCCTCGTAAAACCCTTACGAAAACCGTTGCCACTATGTTTTTTCCCCACTCTGCCGTTTTGCTTACAAGACCCTTCCGGCCCATGTCAAAACTTAGGGATCGGAACCGTGGTTGAGGCCAAAATATTCCACCAGGGATTTATTTATTTATTGTTATTTTATTTGGATTGAAATCTTGTTTTTTACATGGATTAGGTGTATAAAATGCTTCTAAGTGGGATATTATTTCGTCAAATTTTTTTGCGACACGATCTCGACCTCTTCTTTTTTTATATATCTCTTTAAATTTATATTTTGGTAGATGGTTAGGGAGCACTTTTTACACCATCATCTTCGCTCTTAGACTATAACCCACATAAAATTTCAGAGTCGATAATATCTTTAATTCTAAATTTTATAAGTACTAAGTACCACACAACCTAAACAAATATCTTCGAGTTTGTATTTTAATGTTGGTTTTTTCAACAATAACATTTAAGGATGGTTGTGGAGTGTAATAGTGTAAGATGTTAATAAAATTGGTCGATTTTAAATATAACATCTATTTAACCATCATAAATTAATTTTTCTAATGGCCATAGGTATAAACTACAATCACAATCGAGAGGTGGTTATGGAGTGTACTTGTATGAGATATCGATAAAATTTGTCGATTTTCAATTTAAAGTCCATTTAACCGTCATAAGGCGGTTTTTCTCTTTACTCGGAGAAGGTAATTTAAAAATCACAATAAGTTAGCCCTACGATGGAGTTTAGTGTTGAAAATATCTTGTACATTTTTCATGATTTACACTCTACAAACTGTAGAGGCAAAATAGGGCCTCCTCACCTTGGTATATATTTTCCATATTAGTATATATCTGGGTGGTTTTAACCTATGTTTTATATGGTATTGTAATACCGCTTTGATGGTTATCTTTTTTTATTTTTTTATTTTTTCTAATTCAGAGGTATCCTCAATCCCAATTGAGAGATTGTGACTCCGCCCAGCAACCTTCATTGGGGCGAGCAGAGGCAAGACTAATCTTTTGGGCACTACCAATGGGGTCCACATGCACCGAATAGCCTTGAAAATCTGGGTGGCGAGACCCGACCTCTGGATTTATATAAGATGAACCCAAAGTCCTTAACCAACTACCGCTTTGATGGTTATTTATTGATGTGTCTATATATACTCGTACATACATTAGGAGGAAAGCATAACTTGATAGTGCATTATTATATTGTATACAATTGAGTTAATACCAAAAAAAAAAAGTTATTGCGGTAGGATTTTCATTCGAAAAAAAAACCTAGGTAAAATCATGTGTACTATGTAATCTTGTGTGAATTTCACTTCTCTTCATTTAGAGCCCAATTTTATTTTTTATAAATTTTTTTCTGAGACTGACGTAGTGGTGCAACTAGATTGAGCCCGTCTATCCCCTAGTTAACCAAAAAAAATAGAGAAAATGATTGAGTCATTAATTAATGCATCTCAATGTTTTAGAAACCAATGGATTTAAGATATTTGTGTTAGTATCAAAATAAATTTGATATGAAGATATAATGCTTTCACACTTTGTATTAACAAAATAGTATTTTCACAGAAGAAATGTGTGAAAAATGATTTTTTTTAATTTATTATCATGTAGATAGGAATAACCTACAATCGCAGTTAGGGTGGTGGTGGTGGAGTGTAATAGTGTGAGATTCCAATAAAGGTGGTCAACTTTAAATTTGACATTCATTTGACCATCATAGGTAAGTTTTGACCTTAAATTTGACTTCCATTTGACTTTCCTACATGACTTTCTTTTCTTCTTTAGAAAATGTTGTCAAAAAAATGAGATAACTTTGGTGTACCATAGATTTTAGAGCCTTTTTTTTAAATTGAAGCCATTTGTCATTAGTCAGTGGAAATCTACATAAAAGGTAATGGAGTCATTAATCAATGTGATATGTGACAATCTATGATAAGCAGCGCAAAATTGATATCTCTCAATATTTTCAAATAGATATCTTTATTATAGATGTACAAGTTTAAGTTTTGGTAACGGTAGCATTGGATCTGTTTAGTTTATCAAACTTTTGTTGAAACAATTATATTATAAGATTTTCTTTTGTTGAAGGATAAACTAACGTGTTAGTATCGAGTGTATGAATAATCAATCTCCTTTGGCTTAGTTTTCAAAGGTACATATACTCTACCAAAGTCACTATGGGTTTAGACCCGACCTCATCCCTTATTTTGGTACTTCTGAGGAATTAAACCTTGGTGAAATCTTTGTGAACAAGCATTCTCTGCCAATCTAAGTTATGCCCTTAACTTCTAGTGTGTATTGGGATATGTGTGGTCAACTTGTGGCTAGCAAAAAAATTACTTAGTCATATGATAATTTTTATATCTTCATAATGATGGTAGTGTCAGTCTATGGAGTATACATAACCCCTGTAGAGTATATATAAGAGGTAGTGGTTACTATTAGACCATTGTATTATGAATTTTATTCTTATTATAAGGTTGTGGAGGTTGCCCCCTCAAAATAGCTTAGTCATATATTTCTAGTATTTTGCTTTACTATCAATCTTTGGTGTGAATTTGCTTTATTTGTCTCCCATTAATGCAACATATTGTTGTTGCTTTTTTATTGATATCTATATCCATCCATTGTAGTGAATTTGTTTTGTTTTAGTAATTTCATTATAAATAGTATCAAATCTTTAATTTGGGTAAAAGATTTTTTTTTGTTGTATTTTTTTAAGTTAATATCATTGTTTGTTAAGTGTTGTTGAAAGATAAAAAAATTGTAATTTTTCTTATGGAAGGAATTTTTTTAAATTGTTGACATAGTATTGCTTTAGTTTTTTTTACCCAAAAAAATGGAAATATTTTAAAAACTTTTGTGCAATATAGCAGTCATTGGAATCGATAAGGTGAGGCAATCACAATAACATATATTTTTAACAATTTTATTTTTTGTGTTTTTCCCTTCGAGTTTTTTTACCTTTGTGCAATATACTAGTCATTGGGTTCATTTGGGTGAGATTATCTCAACATTATAATTCTTCGGTGACTATTTTTTAGTCTTAAACTCGAAAATATTTGCATGTTTGATTCGTACACTGAGGGTCAAGGTAAAGGTTTTGACACTCCTAGAAAAATGCCTAACAAAGAAGATATGGAGCCCGAAATGGTGCATCTTTCATTACAGGGTTTTTTGTAATAGATCACATAGTGAGATAAATTGATTATAGTGTGCAAAAAATACATATTAAAATGGCTAATAAATGAGATATGGATAAAATCAACCAATGATTGGATGAGATCATGTATAGATAGGATTAATTGTTTGCCTTGCAATGAAATCTATAAATCTAACCTTGGTTCCCTAATGCACAACCCAATTAGGTCATATCTTCTACTCAACTATGTCCAAATTCAGAGATAATGCAACCCCCACATTGGTTGGTTCCAATTCAAGTACTCATAACATGATACCTAAATTGGACAAGCATAAGTTTGATGAAAATTATCTTGTCACTAGATCAATCAAATATATGTTTTTGTTTATGTATGTCAAATCCCATGTGGATAGAAGGCCACAATGGCATCCTTGTATTTGGAACCTAATAAATCCATTTGGTATTAATGGTTGTGTGCTCAAAATAATAAGAAGACTCTTATATCACCTAGTCTATTTTTATTGAGAAATTATGGATGCACTATCGTAAAAGTGTGACAAAGAATTATTTTAGCTAATTAGAAAAACTATGTCAAACAAATCGATTCAGGATTCAATAGTTCCAAAATATATATGTGTATGTAGAGATGATCACGGATGGGAACTTGAATGATCCATTACTAGGGGTCTCAAGGATCACAACTAACTTGATATACACATGTTTGATCTACTTAATATATATGATTTTATTATCATGGCTCACAGGGCATAGGAAAGAACATCAACCAATAGAAGATAAGTCTTCACAAACATCAAAGATTGGAGCACTCCAGTACTATCGTTCCCTCAACATACTAGATTAACTCCTCAACTTAATGAAGAGAAAATGGCAAAAGGGATATGCTTTAACTATGATTAAAAAATATAGTCAATGGCATAATTGTGCTAAAAAAAGTTGTTATATATTGAAGGTGATAATGAATAAGTACAATTTGAGGGTGTTGATGAGCTAAATGAGCAGACAATAGATACCCAAATGACTATATCTTGTCATCCACTTCAAGCATTAGAACCCCACAAATGCTCAAGGGAATGTGTTTCCTTAAAAAATAGAAGGTGATAGTATTGATTGACATGGGAAGCACCCACAACTTCATCAACAATAAGTTGGTTACCCGCTTGAACTATCTTATTTATCCAACTACATAATTTTAGGTCATGAAGTTAGTTGTACATGGAAATGTCATAGTATTAATTGCACCATAGGTGGCTACCTACTAGATTTCCCTATGTTCACCATTTTCATGGGCCATAAAAACATTGTGTTAGGACTCTAATGGATAACTACCTTGGGAATGATTGAGTTGAATTTCTAGGAGTTATTCATGTGTTTTCATTTAAAAGGAAGGACGTTTGAACTATGTGGGCTATATACAAAGTTACCATAGTTGGTTAGCTCTCATTATATGTAGAAAATTCTTAAAAGGGGAGAAATTGTGTTTGTGACACAACCTTTTTCATCAAAATCACTACCAACAAAGGTGCCTATACTGCCAATTCTATGTGAAATTATAAGGGGGCACTTAGAAGTTTTTAGAGACATGTCAAAAGGACCACCACCCAAAAGGGATCATGATCATGCCATTCAGTTAGTACAAGGGATCCAACCACCCAACATCCTACCTTATAAGTACCCATATGTACAGAAGAGTGAAATTGAGAAAATGGTACATGTTCAAGGTAGGAATTATCTAACATTTCCAAAGTGTTTATTCCTCTCTAGTGGAGATGGTGCATAAGAAGGATGACACCTAGTGCATGTGTATATACTATAAAGAACTCAACAAGTAAACCATCAAAGATAAATTTTTAACTATGATCGATGATTTGTTAGATGAGTTACATGGTGTTATATAATTTATGAAACTTGATCTTCACTCAAATTATCATTATCTCATAATAAAAAAATGAGGATATACATAAGACTATTTTCAAAACCCACGAGGGCCACTATGAATTTTAGGTGATGCCCTTTGGCCTCACAAATGTGCCATATAAATTTTAGAGTTAGACGAACTCTATCATTTGGCCATTTAGGTGAAAACTTCTTTAATTTTTTTATGACATCTTTAAATAAAAAAACATGAGCGGAACATCTATAATATGTGAATCAAGTTTTAGATATTCTAGCACAACATCAGTTTTTTGTTAAGTCTTTCAAGTGTGATTTTGGAGACAAGAAATTGGAGCATTTGGCTCAAATTATTTCTCTTTAAGGCATAAATGCAGACCTCACAAGATCAAAGCCATGGTTGAATGGAAAGTGGCTAAATCCCTCGATAACTTATGGGGATTCTTACGGCTCGCATGTTATTATAAATAATTTGTAAAAATTTACAATAATATAGTAGCAATGCTCAAATATTTTATTGAGGCTCCTTCCATTTGGAAAGAGGCAACCACCAAGGCATTTGATAAGTTGAAGGAGACCATGTGCACCATTCCAATTATAGCCACCCTAATTTTTTCCAAAACTTTCACTGTTGAGAGTGATACTTCTAGGTGTGGCATACAGGTATAACATTTCTTTTGAGAGTCGTCAACTCAAGGGTAATAATTCATTGAAGACTATATACAAGAAGGAAATGATGGCTATCCTTCGTGCAGTCAAAAAATATAGCCTTTATTTGATGGGAATACACTTCAAAGTGAAGATAGATCATGATAGTCTTATATACTTTTTAAAACAAAGGTTATCATCTTAAAAATAACAAAATTGGCTACAGTGGCTAATGCACTATCAAGAAGGATAAGTTCACCAAAGCACTATTATATGTCATATCCATATTATAGGAAGATTGGGTTCAAGAGGAAAAATCAAAATGGGAAAATGATACATATGCATAGACTCTCATTTATAAGCTCAAAAATTATATTTAGCGTGTTATAGCGATTTACATGGAATGGGTACACTCCATGGGTTTGGACTTGTGCAAGAGCTCAACCTTTGAGCAAAAGGTTCTTATGGAGGTACATGTTTAACCAGTTAATGGGTGCACAAACTTATAGAATAATTATAATAGAATCAAGTAGAAATTTTTTTTGGAATGGCTCAAAGGGGAAGTCCTTAAATTTGCATTAGTATGCACAGTGTGTCAATAAAATAAGGGTGAGGCAATTAAGACCCAAGTTGTTCTATAGCCATGTTGTTTATTCCTAGCTATAGATGGAAGGAGGTGTCAATGAATTTCATCACATGTTTGTTGATGCAAGCACATATGAGTTCACCTATAATCCTACATCAACCAAAAACACATAGTCTAACACTTAGCTAAAAACAAACATTTTAACAATTTGTGCAAGTCATGAGTTACATGCAAGTTTATTTGTGATGTTTTGTGCCACATTTGCATGGATGCCAATTCTGTGTAATGTTTTTCACAAACTTTGATGGTGTGCATGGTTTGGATTGGTTTGTATTTATTCACAAATATTTTTGGGAGTATGTTTTTAAGTTCTTTATTTAGTTCTACATCAATTTTGAACTCAATTCTTACGAGTTCCAGTGCACAATATTGTGGTATCTTATGCAAGATGTTAGCGCATAATGATGTAAATATGAGGATCAATATGTAAGAAGTCTTTCATGCATCCTTTAGTTTCTAAGTGTTGTGACTTATATTTATTAGGTTGCAATGTTCACGTGACTTTTTTGGTGTGCAAGTTGGTTTAGATGCATGTGTTCTTGTGATGTGCAATGGATGAAGATCTATTATAATTCCTAACTATTTGCATTTTATTACTTGAATCATGGAATGTTGTTATAAATTCAATTAATATCACTTTATGGCATGATTCATGAATTATAATGATCATTTGATGTTAGATGCACATAATGATGTGTTATGAATATTTAATTAAGATATCATGTTATTGAGCATTATTGTAAGTAAGTGGATAATTTGCATATATAAACATGTCCCTACACTTTAGTCAACAAATTATTGAGCTTAAGGGTATAGATCATAATAAAAATCTAAAGATTTGATACTATAAATACATCTCATTTGAGATCATGTAGCATTATGTTGATATCACTATGTGTGTGAGTCACATTTCTATCCATTGAAATCTAATAAAGATATAAGTTTTTGTTACATTAATTTTCATATTTCATTGTGTATTTTGCGGGTTTCATGTTGTAAGGCATATCTTAATTGAGACCCCTAATCATGATTGCATTATTTAGTATCAAAGTAATATTTAAGTCCTTTCAGCTCAGTGTTATTTTATGCTTTTGTGAATTTGGGTAAAAAGTAGCTTCAAACATCTTCCAATGAGATTGTTGGGTAGAAGGTGTAGAAGATCTTTGATTTCTAAGGAAATGGCACATAAAGATGGTTCAAATTTAAGAAGGCCATGAGTAACTAGAGCACTAAGAATTGAAAATCTAGCAAGATTGATGAGAGATATGCAAGCCTGATTAGAGGTTGTGGAGACAGTGTAACATCGAGGTGTTGTGGTAATGGATGATGAAAGCAATCATGAAGTCATCAAAGAATCATTTGAGAACCATGTCACAGGATAAGTAGTTAATTAACCTTAAGTTTGAATATTGTAAGTTGTTGCGAGAATGACTAGTAAACAGAGGTGGACCCTGCAAATTATTTTGTAAGTCTGAGTCCTAAAGAATCCATTAATTGAATCACTAAGTTGGATAAGTATTTTGAGTTTGAAAGTATGGAAGATTCCAAGTGAGTTATGTTCACCAACACAAAGTTGAAAGATTGTGCATCCTTATGGTGGAAGCATGTTCAAGTTGAAATATTGCACAAAGACAAAGATAAGATCAATACTTGGAATAGATTTTTCATTAAGTTGAAGGATAAACTCATTCTTGTGGACCATAACATGATTTTATTCAAGAAGCTTCAAAACTCGAGACAAAAGGAGATGAGTATTAATGATTACATTGAAGAGTTATAAATATTTATTATTAGAGTGGGTTGTGTTAAACATGATGTTGACAAGATCTCGAGGTATGTAAATCAGTTGCATAGTGTAATTAAAAATGAGTTTGGTATGATCAGGTTGTGGTATGTTGAAGAAGCCTATCATGTGCACTAAAGGTAGAGAATATATCAGAGTTGTGGATAAGATCACCAGATCATACATATTCATAGATTCATGATAGGTGTGAGACAAACAAGCACACAACACACAACTACAAGCTAAATGAAATCAATACAAGAATATAGTAAAAGACAAATAGGAGCAAAAAAACCAATCTTCCATTAATTGAAAAAGCTCACCAAGTGATTTGTATATATAGGAGAGTGATAAGTAACTCCTCCATAAAAAGTGGTCAATAGACGTTCATAATACAATAATTACTTCTCTGTAAAAGGTTGTCAACAAAGCTAAGAATAGAGGAGTAACTCCCATACCATGAATAACTGGTCAAGGAAGTTACTTCCTAGTCATCTAGTTAAATTGTACACCTAAGCAAGCTTCTCTAAGAAAGTAGGAAAACTCCAAATGAGATAAAAAAATCCCATAATAAATAAATATGGGAAAAATAAATGACCCCTACTCTAACACCTCTCTCATAAGCACAATTTAGGTGGGCAGTGTAAAAAATGGGTCTCAACAACTAGGTATGATGAGGTACCCATGTACAAAGTAATATTTCATAAAGTGGAGAGGGAGAAAACCCATAGGAAAAACTCCCCCCCAACAAAAGAGAAACATGAAGAATAAGAGGCTAGAAGTCATGCACCTCGCCTTGCCCCCTCTCCACCACCCCTCAATAAGATGATGTTATGGTATCCCAAACCTCAAAAAGAGCCCACAAGTAAAGATACTTGCTTTCTGTGAAAGGTTTGGTGAAGATGTTTGCAATATGTTGTGTCATCTGGCAATAGATTGAATCAATGATGCCCCCATGAATGACCTCTCTGATGAAGGGCATGTGAATCTCTATGTGTTTAGTCTATTAATGATGGACTAGATTCTTACAAATCTGAATATTACTATGGTTGTCATAGTAGATGATGGTAGGTTGTCTGAATTGGATACCAAACTATGTGAGAATCCCTTGAACCTAGATGGCCTCAATGGTCGTATTGACAACCTCCGTGTACTCTACATTAGTAAATGATAAAGTAAGAACATTCTAATTCTTACTTGACTAACTAATCAGACCCAAACAAATAGAAAAATTGTAACATGAATTGGACTTGTGATTTTGAATATTGTCAGCCCAGTCTGAGTTAGTATAGCCAATCATGTCGACGTCAATGTCAGCTCTATAATGAACCCAAATTTATGTGTGCCTTGAATGTAGTGTAAGATCCTCTTAGCTAATTTTTTAGATGATATTTTGTGATGATATACTACCTCAGTCTTATACACTCAACACCCATGACCCTGGCTATTCCTCTTAGTTATACACATGCCTTGCTTCTACAAGCCTCAAATCTGCTCTAATTTGTGCCCCTTAGCCTATCTCTTAGTCTGAGAAGCCTTATATTGATGACATAAACATCCTATATTTCCTATAATCCTTAAATTATACTTATCTTATACCTCTACAAGTTTTGAGCATGTGCCTGCTCTTCTTCTACTTAAACACTAACGTTTGAGTTAGATAGTAGCATCGACGTTACTGTCTTGCCCTGACATAAGTGTCTAGAGCCCTAAAATCATATAATTTACAAATCAAATTTATTACAATGGTTGTCCTAAGTGTATTAATGCAAGTTATCTCCTAATAGGATTAGTATAAATACAATATCAACTCTCATTCATTCCTCACCTAGCAATCAAACCAATAGAGCACTCAAGAAGCATGTAAATTCCCAAAAGCTTTCCTATTTTGCCCTGTTATAATATCAATAAAAAAAACAAACTAGCTACAAATATGAAGTACTAAAGGAACAACTATAAGGTCATATTTTCCAAGTTACAAGCTAAGTAATTGTTGTACTTCCTTTACAGACATTGCATGATTCACACACAAGCCAACATGTAGGGGAGAACTACATAAGTTTGAGGCCCTCTTTTGGAGTATTGGCTTTGTAGGCAACACCCTTTAATAATGGGGTCATTGTGAGCTAGCTCAACACTGTGTGCCTACTAACTCATTTTCTCCCAAGGTCACATTGAATATGCAAAGCTAACTTTTTATTATTTCACCAGGAACGATAGTCCATGACATAGATCTGAATACACCAATGTGAAGGGAAAGCCAAAAATAGAAGCATCCAGGTGGTCACATCTTATTTGAGTGCATATTCCATATAAGATACTAGCATCAAGCTCAAACACTAGTATGATGTAATTATCCCAAGCTAACACAACTGTCTAGAGAGCTAGAGGCACCAAATCCAAAATCTAACAATTGATCTAGAATTATCTTCCTACCTGCTCTTTACATGTACCAAATCCAACATTGTGGTAACATCAAAAATAGCTAAGTACTCTCTTTTATGACATTTGTATATCTATCATAACTATACTTTCCATTAATATCATATCTCAATTTAATAAATTTAGCATATGGTAAATCTAAGTTTAGCACATTAATTGGCTTGCTATAGATATGATATTCACCCTTATGCCCTATCATTTCTATATCATCAACCCCTTTTATACCCAAGTATGATAAACTCTTATCCAAATTAAGGTTAAACATTTGGTGAACCTGATGTGAAATCATCATTCTAGGCAAGTTCATACTATCACCCCTTCAAAGGAAAAGGTGGATCATCCTATTATGCCAAAAGAGGGTAACCATAAAACCCTGCAAGGTCAAATTAACAGCATGAGCAAGTTAATAATAGAGTTACAAAATTAGATTGCATACATGAAAAACCCACATTATGTTATTGTGAACCATGTGTTTACATCTTCACATACCAATTATATGCCTAATAAAAATCAATATTAGAAGCTAAAACCAAAGTCACATAATGATAATGATTCTACAAGTGAACAAAAGCCTACCAAGAGGTCAAGTGAGATTCTAAAGGAGATGCTTAGAAATAATGTGATCAAATTACCTCCTATGCATCCTATACAAAAATTCAAACACTAGTATGCATATCATATAATGCATGATCACCGTACATATTCTTATTTTGCATTGAAAATAAATATACAAATGATAAATTCTCCCAAAGCAAAGATGTCCAATGAACAAAAAGGGGTACCAAAAGATCCTCCAAAATAAAAGGGAGAAGCCTTTACCAACTCTGCCACAATATTCAAATGATACATCATTAAAGGTTGATAAGTCTTCACATGGTATGCAAGTTTCCAATGGTCCAAATTCTCCAATAGATATACCAAATGTTCCAAAGAATGGCCAAGTCGAGAACAATCCCAAATGGTAATGTTACAAAATGACCAAAATACATATTTTTATAATGAGTAAGAGAAGATGTGTAATGTTTCTCTAATTTATATCCCACAATTGGATGCCAATGATGAAAAGAAACAAGAAAAGTCCATTTCCAAGAAAGAAGCTCCAACCTATGGTGTAGTTGGTTTTTCAAACATAGATACTCAAATTTTCAAAATGTTTGTTAAGAAGCTATTTATTTGAGACAAGGAAAAGGTCTTCAAACTATCCTATAATACTGGTCACACTTATGATCCTACTAGTGATACAATTATATCAGACATTTTGGGACCCAGTTTCATCATACCTACATGAGCTTCAATGATACATTTACTCATGCATATATTCTTCTACAAACTACATGTTTCAATGATAGAACATACAATTATATGGTTATCTTCTTCCTTTGAGGTGTGGTAACTACCAGGTACTATTTATCCCTCAACTCAAAGGGGGGCATTTTAGTGGGGCCATGTCATGATGACATGGCTTCCATATTTTCACAGTTTGCATATTTAATGGGGGGATGGCTTCCACACATCCACGCTTATTCAATATTCAACATCTCCATATTATAGTGGGGGCATGTTGTGGAAAAATGTTATACACATTGGCAATTGTTTCAGTTTTCATATTTTCCCACATATAGTAGGGGCACTAGGTTATGAGTACCATTGGGTTGCACAGTTCAACTAATCTCAACTGCTAGATGGCAACTCACTTTTGATCTAAAGTTAGGGCCATATGCCTCTCTCTATATATATATATCTATCTCTATCTCCTTGGATTTATGCACTTTAAAGAATTCTCTATATTTATCCTAATCTCAGTTTTAGAGCCTTACAATGATACATCTTTTGCAAAAATAACTTGTTAATAGGTAAGGCGGTTACATTGACACACAGGTGTACTCCTAAACCTCGCTCTTTTAATTTAAATCTATTTCAAGTACTTTGACCCAGATTATATGCACTGATTATACACTGTAACATGCTCTTAGTTGTAGGTCAATCACTAGCAAAACACTCAAAATCTAGCTCCAACAAAGCACTCAAATTCAACTCAAACAAAGATAAGGTGTGTATACACACCCAATTACTTATTCCTTTCCTTTAAACTAGCAATTTCATTACTAGATTAAAGCGGGGGCAAATGTAGATGATTTTTTGTGATTATGTAGCACGTCAGTCTTATACACTTGGCAAACTCATGACCATGGTCTCTTAGTTCTACACATGCTTTATTTTTGAAAGCCTCACATATTCTCTATCTTGTGTCCCTTGGCCTATCTCTTAGTCTGAACAACCTTATATTGATGACATAAGATTCCATATTGACCAAAATCCTTAAAAGGTACTCATCTTATACCACTATAAGTTATGAGCCCATGCCTGTTCTCCTTCTCCCTGAACACAAATGTTTGGGTTAGACAATAGCATTGACATTACTATCCTAGCCTGATACAAGTGTCCAGTGCCTTAAAGTCATCCAATTTGAAAATAAAACATATTATAATGGTCAACCTAAGTTCTTTAACGAGAGTTATCTCCCAATAGGATTGCTATAATTACAATATCAACCCTCATTCATTCCTTACCTAGCAATCAGACCAAAAGAGCACTCAAGTTAGAAAAAGTTTTCCTATTTTGTCATATTTTGATATTAGCCAAAGGAATAACCTAGCTACAAGTCTAAAGTACTAAAGGACTAGTCATAAGGTCATATTTGCCAATTTACAAGCTAGGTCACTGTTATACTTGTTTTACACACATTACATGATTCACACACAAGTCAACACATAAGGGAGAACTACATGACCCTGAAAACCTATTTTAGAGTATTGGATATGTAGGCAAAACCCTTGACAATAGGGGCATTTTACATTAGCTCAACACCGCGTGCCCACTAACCCATTTTTCTCCAAGGTCACATTGAAGATGTAAAGTTAGGGTTTTGCCATTTCACCAGGAGTGACAGTCCATGGCCCATATCTAAATACACCAGAGTGAAGGCAAATCCAAACCCAAAAACATCTAGGTGGTGGCATCCTATTTGAACCCATATTTTGTACATGACACTAGCATCGAGTTCAAACACTAGCGTCAATATAATTATCCCAAGCAAATGCAACTATCTAGAAAGTCAGAGGCACCAGATCCATAATTTGATGATTAATCTAGAACTGTCTTTCTGCCTCCTTTTTATTTGTACCAAATCTAGCACTGTGTTGTATTATAAACAATGAAGTACTATATTTTATGTCATTTATACATTAAGCATAGTTGTACTTTCCATTAGTAACCTATCTTAATTTAATATATTCAACACATGGTACATATGAGTTTAGCACATTAAGTGGCCTACTGTAAATCTGATATTCACACTTGTGCCCTATCATTTATATATACTTAATGCTTTTACACTTAAGTAGGATAGCCTCTCATCTAAATTAAGGTTAAACAACATTCTAATACAACTCATGGGGTTATTGCATGAATCTGAGACTAGGTACACTAAATATGATATGTCAGTTTTGGTATGTGTCAAGTAAATAATGATACCCACAAGCTATTGATACAAGGTAGAATCAACCAAAGGTGAAGTACAATTTACCTCAAGCTTGACTCCAAATAGAAAGGGAGTCAAAGTTGGTGTACGATCGACCATGTGAAATTAAACAAGTAAATTGAGAACATACTTAGGTTGTACAAGAGTGATCCTTAAGTCAGACTAATAAATCTAAATTCTAAGGAAGTAATGTAACAAGCCTAAGTTTGTAATGTAAAATATGTCATAAAGAGCCCTTTTCACCGTTGTAATGGATGAAGAGCTACTAGTGATCAAAAGATCATCAACATAAAGAACCAAAATTAAGAGCGAATCATCCTATCGTAACAAATAAACATTTAAATTTTTATGGCATCTGGTCAATCCTGCTATAAGAAGGAAGGAATCCATCTCGGTGTACTAAACCCAAGGGGCCTATTTGAGGCCATAGATGGATTTTTAGAGTGTACATACAAGGGAAGAATCCTTAATAAAGCCTAGAGGTTTTTTCATATAAATCTCCTCCTCAAGATCATTATGATTAAAGGCACTCTTCACATCCATCTGATGAACATCCCAATAATTGGTTATGGCAATAGAAAATGTGAGTTTGATAGAGTTCATTTTGGTGACTAGTGCAGAGGTCTTTATGTAGTCAGTGTCAGGCACCTGTGAAAAATCCTTTACAACCAACCATGCCTTAAACTTATTAATGGACCTATATGTTGCATACTTGGTCTGGTCTATCCACCAACATGGAGCCATATTTATTCCCTTGCGAATAAGTGTCAAGTCCCAAGTGTGATTTCTAATTAAGGAGTTATAACCCTCATGCATGGTAAAATCCCACTCAGTAATACCTCATGCCTCCTAAAAAGTCTGTAAATCTAAGGCAGAGTCATAAAAAACATGTAGACCACTTTGAAACTCTAAACATGTCTACCTATCATCTGAAGGATCCCTAACCCATGTACCTATTATGTGCAGTGTCTACCTAACCTAAATAGGATTGGAAGTGGATGAGTCAAGTATAGAAACATCATCCTCCAAAGTGTTTCTAGATGTGGATGAACATGAGTCCCTATCACTACTCTTACTATAAAAACTAGAAGAAGTGTCCTTAACAACTGGAATTTGCTCAAGCTTATCTGAATCATCTAAATCTAATCCAAGTGAGTTTAATGAAGTGGGATAAGTGTCAAGTCTTGAGTTTGTGGGACTCTACTGAAAGTGAACACTTATCTCTCTGAACAGATCGTGTGCGGTCAGATGAATAAGGTGGTACCCTTTGACACCATCTGGATAACCTATGAATATTTAAGGATTGCTCTGAGGTTCCATATCCTTGCATTTCTTCTTAGGTATATAGCCATATATAGAGATCCAAAAACTCTAAAATGCTCAACTACAGGTTTCCTACTATACCAAGGTTCAAATGGAGTTATGCCCTTTAAAGCTTTATGGGGAACCTTATTATAAATATTATAAGTATAATTGATTATTTCATCCTAGTACAATGGTGAAAGTGACTTAAAGTGAATCATACAATTTACCATCTCTTTCAAGGAATTTTTCTTGTATTCTACAACTCTGATATGTTGAGGACTGTAAGGAAATGTCTGCTACAAATCAATCCCATATGTGGTGTAAAAATATTCAAAATTTGTATTGACATACTCACCCCAATTATTTGTTTGAATAACCTTGATGGATTTATTTTATTATTTTTCTACAATAACCTTGAAGCCTTGAAACTTGTCGAAAACTTTAGATTTTTACCTAAGGAAGTGAACCTATGTGTATCTCGAGAAATCATCAATGAAGGTAAGGACATACTTAGCCCTCGTGAAAGATAGACTGGGAAAAGGCCTGTATACATTATTGTGTATTAAATCTAATGCTTGTGAAACCCTCCAAGCTTTACCTTTGTCAAATTACTCTTCAAGATGCTTCCCAAGGGTACAACCCTCACACATACCCTTATAGAAATGGACTCTAGGTAAGCTTGTGAACATGTCATTTTTTTTAGTTATTCTAGGTAGCGGTAGTTAAAGTGGCCAAACCACTCATGCCATAATTTACTAATTCCATCTGAATGAATCAACAATGCAATTGGAGAATAATCATCTACAAAATGTGAGAAGGTATATAACATGGCTTGGTGATCATATGCAACTCTTTAATTATGACTAGATCTAGTGAAAATTCTACTGTCATGCCCTTATTGATTTGAGTGATTTGGTACATTGAAAAAAGATTAGTTGAAATTGATGGAACACTTAGAACATTTGTAAATGATCTTCCATCCATTTCAATAGATGCTCTCCCTACAACTTCTACTGAAGTGTCATCACCTAAAGTGATAGAAGACATGTTACAAGGATCCAGTGAAGAAAACTCAACTTGTGAAGATGCCATATGGTGGTAAACACCCAAATAAATAACCCATGAAGAGTTTGGAGTTGTAACTACTACAAGAGCCTTTCCCTTTTCTTTCTCTTTACTTTGCCTTTTATCTTCGAAGAATCTTGAGTTGATGAATTTTGCTTGATAGGCTTAGGAACACTTTTGTTTTTCTTTTCTAGAAGACGAGTTAGGTGATCAGTTTGTTTCTTTATGCACTTGTGTTCATCGTACCCATTTTTATTTCAATAGGCACACTTAACCTTCTCTTTTATAGTTTTTTTATTGGAAGAGGAGGTTTCAGTGGTTGTTTTGGAAGAGGTTGACTCTTTCTTCTTCTCTTGATCCTTGTTTTTTTTCTTCTTCTCTTTATTTAAAGCCTTTTGTTTTCCATTCCTAGCAATCAGGGCTTGAGGTTTTGAGAACTTCAATGTGTCCATATGTATTAACTTGTCTTGTTCCTGAGTCAAGTCGACAACAAATTCATTTAAACAAGACATCTTCCATGTAGTTCGTAAAGCACTTTTAGTAGAATGGAAGGTAGAGACAAAGATAGTAATCTGGACCTAGTTTTGAGAGTATAGAAATAATAATTTGGTCATATATCTTCTCTATCCCACATTATTTTAACTACAATCTTAAGGACTTAAACTTAGTGAATAAATTATGAAGGGTGTCAAAATTGCTAGGACTCAAACTAGCGAGTTCATTCTCTAGTTCATGCCCTCTCATTATATCTAACTTACTA
This sequence comes from Torreya grandis, assembly GCA_037957365.1. Taxonomy (NCBI): domain Eukaryota; kingdom Viridiplantae; phylum Streptophyta; class Pinopsida; order Cupressales; family Taxaceae; genus Torreya; species Torreya grandis. Next base: position 4,091,153 of record JARHVA010000453.1, on the reverse strand, counting down.
AAAAGCTTTTTCAAGGTGGTCCAAACTTCATTAGGAGTTTTTACAGACTCTACATGAAAGAGAAGATTAAGAGAAATTGACAAACAAAACAATCCATAGACTTCGTCATAATGGTTGTACCACTTAATTTTTTTTTTCATGTATTAGGTTCAGTATCATTACCCATTTTAATACAATGTAAACCCTTGCTTCTTAATATAATTTGCATTTTGGTTTTCCATTCATATTAGTTAAATGACATTGAAGGATTAATTGAACTTATATCCATTGTGTAAAAATGAATTTTGTAGAGGTTTGTAGTTGTAGTTATTAAAGAAATAGAAGTGCAACACATAATAGAAAGTGACTTAGAAACATAGTACATCCCCTAAACTATGAAATGGTGAACCCCATGAATGTTACAAATAAAATGTGTTCAAAATATGTTAGGGACAACCAAGAGTGCATATTGAGAAATCAATACAAGTGCCAAAAGGGACAAAAATTGTAAAGCAAAGTGACGTCAGGCCCAACAGAGAGTGTATCTAAAAAAGGTAAGTACAAAGTGAACAACAGAGAACAAATGTTTTAAATGTGAAGGGGTTTGGCCACCTAACAAATTGGACCTCACCCTTCGGTCTTTGTCAAGCAAAAATATGAAGAGTTTCACAAAATAATATTCTCTCATTTTTAATAACCCACAATATATTATTTTATTTAAAAAAAACCATCAAAAAATCTCACCCCACTTTTAAAATTATATTTTCTTGAACATGACACTATGATGTGAATGTCAAATTAATATTTTTGAAAAACACTTTCTTGCCTTTATAATAGCAAAAACCATGGATTTAGTAAAAAACCACGTATGGTTTGAAAAGGTGGTTTAATTTTTTTATTTTGGAGTGAATGAAAATAAACATAGAGGTTCCAAATACCTACATGAGCTTGCAGGTCATCGATGTGGAATGAAGAAATAGAGCCAAATGAGGTGGATCAACCATATTAAGCAGAGATAGGAGAGAAACTAGGTTCATTACACAGTGCAAAAACTACCCTTTTCATGCCTACTGCATATACCCAGTTTAGAAACAAAGTGAATGTAATCAAAATCATGTTTCATTCAATGCACAAAAAATTTAGTATAGCTGGTAATGATTGAAGGTTGACGTGATGGAAAACATATTGTTGGTGGGCCATTAGGAACTCCAAGGCTAAGACAAATCTAACTAGCTCCAAACAGAGGTTGATAGGAGGTTGAGAGACTGAGAGTAGTCCGAGAGAGGTCATGAAACCAACCAAGTCATGAGAAGAGGCTGATAACACTACCACTAGGTCATATAAACCTTGTTACACAACAAACACTACAATACCACCAAAACAAAAAAAATTGGCTGTGATTTTTTTTGAGATTTTAACAAAAAATTGATTTTTTTTCAAACCCTCAAAAGTGCCTACAAACAATCTTAAGATTTCAAAAAAAAAACTTACAACATAAAACTAGACACACGATTACCAAGGTGTCACTCTAATACTATATCAGAGTTGTGACTAGGATCACTAGATCATGCATATGCATAACTTCATGATAGGTGTGAGACAAACAAGCACACAACACACAACTACAATCTAAATGAAATCAATAAGAAAATATAACAAAATACAAATAGGATCCAAAATACCAATATTCCATTAATTTAAAAAGCTCACCAAGTGAGATGCACATATATGAAAGTGCTGAGTAACTCCTCCACAAAGCTGGTCAATAGACCCTCATAATAAAATAGTAATTCCTCAACAAAAGGTGGTCAATAGAGCCAAGAATAGAGGAGTAACTACCATACCTAGAATATCCAGTTAATGGAGTTACTTCCTCATCATTCAGTCAAACTATACACTTAAACAAGTTTCTCCAATAAATTAGGAAACTCCAAGTAAGGGGAAAAAACCCATAATAAATAAACATGGGAAAAATAAATAACCCCTAATATAACATAATATTTATCATGTAGACAAGGAGCAATGCGAGGAAAATTAAAATCCACTCATCAATATGAATAATGAGGTGCAAGTGACAAAGTTTATTAAAATCAATAAGGTGAGATAAGTACTTCACAATGTAATGATGTTAATGCTAAAAGATATAAAAGAAATTTTAAAAGTATAGGATCTTGTGGATGAGGTAGAGGTCATGGATTCCATGGTACATGTTTTATATATGGTGAGACTAGATGTTTTAATCTTTTAGGACTTAGCAAGTATAAATCCTATATTTTTCAAAGAGCTAAGTAGACTAAGGGAAATAATATGTAATAAATACAGCCATATATTTGTTATAGAGTGACTAGCATTGACTTTTTTTTAAATAACAATAAATAGTGCAAGTAATAACTTAGCCAACAAATAACTGATACGAATGATCTAGGTCCTAGAAACTAAGATGGAAGCTTGTTTAAGTGTCATAAAATAGATTCCAATGCCAAAAATATTCTTGGATAGTAATGATACAATTGGACAATAGTGTTATTATTGGAAAAGAGGTGCTAGTGTCCTGATATTGGTGATAGTGTCCTTTGTGCAGGTCTGTCCCAATATTCTAAATGCACCTATGTCTAGATCTCAGAGGTTTATTCCTACTTGCACGTGTCCTGAAACCCTATATTTTTATTGTAATGATTGATTTATTTTGAAAACCTTAACACTCTGTGTAACTAGGGCATCCGATTGATATGAGCTAAAAGTGTGTTTGTTATTAAGATAGGCTGGATATCCTCAACACCCCAATATGAAGAAAGTTGCCTACTATTTCAATGAATTTCACCTTATATTTCGTAAAGGGAAGAATAAGAAACTGAATATAAGTATGGTTTAAAAACCTATTTGATTGTGTGCACGTTGAATTAGATGATTGTGAAGAACTCCTCTTTGGCTTGGGAGGATGACCTGCCAATAAGATAGCACTAAAGCAAATCATTGGTTAGATAGATAGTTGAGTGGATTGCCTAGCGTTAGCTAGATCCTAAAAGCAAGAAATTTTTTGAGGGTTGTTAATCCACACATTTTAAATAATTAAGTTTATAAATAAAATAGAAAATACTTCCATAAATAATCAAAAGGTACTGAAATTAAACAGAATAAATGCTTGCTAAAAAAATAGACTAGAAATAACTAATATAGTGATAAGCAAGTCAATATTAGTGCCAAATGGATTGATTCTATTTTAGAAAATTAGGAAAGGGTATGTGAACATGCAGGGACACATAAAATTAGATTTGGCTAAGGGTAGGTAGGAGAAAATAACTTGATGTTATTTTCTGCAATAGAGACCATTGGCAGTTGAGATGACCGTCAATGATTAAGGTGACCATTGATGATCAAGCTAAATATTGATGGTTACGTAGACTATAAATGGTTGAGACAACCATTGATGGTTACTGTGTGTAGGTCTGGGTTGGTAAATGGTCAAATTGATGGGATCAAAAAGTTAGATTTCAACAGATGGGTTGGTGGTGGTTGAGGTCAGAAGGCAAATAAAGTAATTGAATATTGGAAAACAAATACTTATCTTGTCAAAGGCTGATCGAGTGGGTGTTTGAGGTGGTTGACTCATTGGTGGAGTCTGACATGATTTTGATAGAGTAATGGTACTTGACATTTTGACAGAGTGATGGTAGTAAGTTGGATCTCTAACGTGATGGTTGGGTCATTGGATTGTTGATGATGATTGACCTAAAAAAACTCTAGATGTACAAGCTCTTGATAACAATTACAAATCCATTTCACCTTCTTATTCCTCTCTTCTTATAGGCAAGGAAAGATAGGTGCAATAAGATGTTAACTGGGTTGTCTAATTTTAACTTGCATATGTAATGGCTTGTATGTGGTTTTAGATAAGATATTTTAGAAAAGTAAGAAAGATGGTTTACATGTTGGTGGTTGAGGAGGTACACCCTGACCATCGATAGTCAAGTTGATCGTCGGTGGTTATCCTGACCATTGACAATCAAGGGTCAATGCAAAGAGTAGGTAAAAGGGTAGGTCAGGTCAGTTGATGAAACTGACCATGGGTTAGGCTCAGTTAGGGGTCGAAGGGTCAAATTGGTACTAAAGGGGTCCTAAGGTGGTCTAGGGGAATTTTGACATTTGGAATTGTCGTGTGTGGATTTATGATGTCTACATTTTCCCCCTTTTTGTTATGAAGCTTTGAATCAAGAAGCTGCAAAACAAAAATGGATTGCTAGTTTAAGGTCTAATTGCCCTAAGTATTGGAGGAGGTGTTCTCCCTCAAACTACAAATCGATGAGGTAAAGTAGAATTGGGTGCAAGTTTTATAAGGTAGATGAAGGTGATGATTAAGGTGGATGATAGGATGGGCATTGAAGCATAAACAAGCATACAAAGTGTGAAAAAAGTGCAATATCCAAGATTGTGTATTGATGAGGTTGTCATAGTTGTTAAAAATAAAGGTTGGTGCTAAAAGGACAAGTGTCAAGTGGACTGCATGACCAAAATTAGGTGTGGTAGTCGGGCACATTTATAAACATAAGTCTCTTAAGTGATGTATGTGTCTCCATGGGTATCCAAGGAAAGAAGTGCTCCCAATGAAAACACAAACTGGTCAAGTGTCATGGGTATCTGAGGTAGGAAGTGCTCCAAAGAAGACATAAGAAGGTCAAGGAAGTGTGAGGTGGTTCAAGCTCAAAAGTGGTCAACATGGTAATGGTATCATTATGGTCAAAGGATGAAGCAAAAAGTCATCACAAAATGTACACAAGTTGGGCCAAAGTCAACCAATGGTGAGGTGACAAGGTGGTCAGGGTGGGTGGAGAAGGTAATCTCCATGGGTGGGCGTGTTGACTAAATTTTAGTTTAAAAAATGGCAGCTCAAGGTAAGAGCAAAAAAGTGAGCCACCTGATTGTCGATAGTCAAGGTGCTCAAGGGTGACTATCGATGATCACCCTAACCATCAACGATCAGGGTGAAAACCCTAAAAGGCCACAAGTCAAAATGAAAATTGAATTACATTTTACTCATTGTAACTTTTATCATTGTTGACTTTAGAGCTCTAGGGTTTGGCATATCAGGCAAGGAATTGTTGAAGGTGATTGCTTGAGAGGTACTGATTATTAGCTAAGGTGGACTGAGGTGTACTAAGATAAGATGCAGATAGCACGTAGACGTAGATGATGATGTGTAAGGGGTTCATAGATTCCTCCATGGTGGTGGTCATAAAATGAGGTAGGGGATGTTATTCAAATTGGTAGAGTAGCTTGGTTTTGCATATGTTGGTTCAATTGATTTTTCAATTTTTTTGATGGGGTGGGTTTTGGGTTTTACCTTAGGTAGGGTTTCAGGTGAATTTTACCAGTGAAATTAGAAATTGATAGGGTGGGGTAGGTGAACTAGGGTAGGGGTAGGTATTTAGGTTAGAATTTAGGAAATATTTAGTTGGTTTGGGAGCTACTTGGGCAATTAGGGTTTTGGGTGTTCCATGAGCAATACCCACAGTGACCGTCGATGATCGAGACTGATCATCAACGATCGAAATCTATATAAATATAGATGCCTAACCATCAATGGTCACGATGACTGTCAGTGGTCACTAGACCTTTGTAAAACATTTAAAGTTTTTAAGGTGCAGTAAGTGTTGAAAGGTATGGGTTAGGTTGACCCATAAGTTAGGTGGGAGGTTTGGTAGGTTAAAATATGAGGTTTGGGTATGTAGGAGTCAAAGAAGTGGTCAAAAGGCAAGGTTAGGTAGGTAAAAGGCATTAAGTATATAGGAAATAATAGTATAGGTGTCTAAGCTTTATTGTTATGAATTATGTGTTGGCACAAGAGTAGATACAAATGCATGACCGAGTGTCGCACATCTTTGTAGAGGTTCAGCAAGGGATGACCCTTGTAAACTAGGCACATATGGAGAAGGTTAGCCTCAAAGTGATGACGCATTATTGGCATGTGCCTCATAATGCATCTATGATCGTGGCCCTCATTGAGAGATGGGATCCTACCATGAACACCTTCTTACTACCCACTAGCGAGCTCATGATCCTACCAGAAAATGTACATCAAATTACATGCTTGCCCCTTTAGGGCAAGCTGATATACCATATTGAGTGGGATGAGAGGGATGATCTACTAGTGCTTATGTATGGAGATGATCAGAAGCGTGTCAGATGGCACATTGAGGGCTTTAGTTATTCTACGCTTTATTGGAGGGTGAGGGATGAGAGGATACTGATGATCATGATGATGGTTGTGTCCTGCTTTGCCTTTCTTGAATCAAGAAATGAGAGGTTCCCATACTTGTTTATAGGGTTTTTAGTTGAGATGTTTTTGGGGAGGATAGTGTTCAAATGGGTATCAATATTACTTGTGCAGATATACAAGGAGTTGTGGGGTTTTAGGGCCCATAGGAGATATAGCATTAGCATTGGTTTGGTTCTACACTACTGGGCCTATGAGCAAATCTAGGTGATGAGCCTAGTGGGGTTGTCATAGATGGGATACACTCAGATAAAATTCTTGGTCAGATTCATATAGTGGAGAGGTGACTTCACCGCTTCAAGTGCAGGAGGGGAGTCCATGACGTTGAGTGGTTCAGGGGTGCTTTAGGTACGCTGGTGATTAGAGACATCACTTGGAGACCATATGTTCAGTTTATAGTATGGCTTGATTATAGAAGGTAAACATTCTCCCTGTAGAGTTACAAGTGGATTTTTGGTAGGAGGTATGGGGAGGTAGATCTTGTCCCTTTTGATAGGGTTCAAAGGTAGTTTTGCCTTGTTCAGGGTATTCCAGGTGTGTTTTCCAAGTCTAAGCATGAGGATGCAAAGAACCTACTACCTGAGTCACATCCCATGAAGATGTTATATCATGAGGAGCTACCAACCAAGCCACAAGTAGATGATGTTAGTTTTGCAGATGGGTACATGGCATGGTGCTAGACTTTATATGTGGTAGCAAATATTGGTGATGTTGATGATAGTAGGAGGATTATGAATGTTGACCCCACATGGAGAGGGGGTCAGCGGGCACCAGTATAGGGGGTGCCCCAGATGATCAAGCAAAAGTGGCACTAGCCACTGCACAAGCACATGTCATGACACTATAGGGTTAGGTGGCTATTTTATAGGCATGTTGCTACTCTTACAAGTGATAGGGACCAAGTGAGAGCTGTACTAGCCTTGGTTACATAGGAGAGGGACTCCCTGAGGTAGAGAGGAGGGGCAGTGACACAGGACCATCAACACTATCCCCATGACATGAAACCTAGATATAGTAGAGGAGCTACGGTATTGTCTTGAGGTGGTGTCCTGATGAGCCCCGATGGGGTGAGTACAAAGTGAGCTTGGTAAGCAATACCAGTATAGTAACACTAGGGTAGTGGGTAGCATCTGTAGGTGGACAGACAAGTATTATAGGTGGATAGGTACTAGGACCTAGTGGTGCTCTAGGAGATAATGGTGCCCCAAGGGCATAGACATGATATAGTTTATACATATCATATATTATTGTCTATAATTTTGATTCCATCCTACGAGCCGATGCGGTGAGATGTGCATTTTGAGAGAGAGAAACATCTATATATGTTTATACAAATTATGATGTTATTGGACTCATGAGATATATATATGATCCTTATTTATTGTTAATTCTAATGGTATATGATTTACTTTGATGTTGATGATTATGATGTGATGGTTATATTGTTTATGGATTATGATTCTTATTTGTTTATGACACATGCTAAATTTTAATGAGTATAAGCTTCATTATTTAGATTTAGAAATGCAATGAAAAATGGTTGATTGCTTTATTGCTCATGGATGCTACA